>JAZDUA010000160.1:2400000-3000000 GCA_038098605.1 Gryllus longicercus | reverse complement strand
GTATGTTCCGCTAAAACATGCCAACATCTGGAGTGATTGTTCCTTAATTTTGCACAAACACGGCACCCAGAAGCCGAGATAAACAGGGGTTTCTCAAAAAATAATCCCAATTCAGATACTACATCCCATAATTTTTATTGCTGGAAATTATGCAACCCGCAATATATCTAGGCGGCATTAAGGCTGTCGTGACCAGCGGGGGCAAAGCGAGGACCGTAGGGCATACTGGTGGGACAGGTGCAGTCAGCGGAGCGACAGGGATTGGCAGATCAGGGAAAGCAAGCGGGATGGGTGGGGCGGCGGAGCCGACCGAGCGATCGGAGAGGGAGCTGGGAATGGAAAGGGGTGGGCGGTGAGGGGTTGGGGAAGGGGCGGTGTGGGCTTGTAGAATGGGGTGCAAAGAGGTGAGAAAGGGGCGATTCAGTGAAGGTGAGAGTGAAGGAGGAGGATAAAGTGGGCGAGATGGGCAGAGTGGGCGGGACGGTAAAGATAAATTCCTTGGCAGTACTGGGTAGCTATTGCAGGGGCAATTTATTTAGTTGGGGGCTGCACATCTCTGCAGTCTCCAGTCTATAGCCTCGATCGCATATTCCCGCCTCAATACACAGACGAGAATGTTGGACGATTGCTACCAATGTGAAAAAGTACGTCCCCTTGAGAGTGAGCACTGAAGAGGCTGCGAAAATGCACGTGAACCGGCGCAACGTATTGACCTAGTATCTTGTTGATTACCTTGATTATAAAAGTAACACAGCCAATTTATTTAAAGAACGCTTCTTTTGTTATGGAAAAACGCAGTAGAGAATATTTCAAAAATAAAAGTATTGCCATAACTGAATTTATTAAACAAGCAATCGTAAAAAACCTCTATTGAAAGGGTTGTTGCACAATCAGATTAAACTATTATCTCATTTTTAACATTTCGATCACTTAAGTCCGTCAAAAAATTACAATTACAAAATGTGGAGCAAAATAAATAAAACCGAAATTGATAGCTCGTAGATTTGTATTCATTTATCTCCATACGATCACTCAGCAGTTGGCGTTTTGCTTTCGTTCAACTTCAAAAACTCAAGCGCATGTGATTTTGATGCTAATGAGAGTTACGTTGAAGGTGATTTTAGAAATTCTGTTACCAAAAATGATCCCTAGTGACTGAAAGAAAATAATATTATTCAGAACAAAAAAACTGTGAGAAACTAGAAGCGAAAGCATAATTTAATTGACAGAAGTTATCAAAACAGTACAGTTTGTATGTATGAAAGTGTGAAGTAAACTTGTAAGCGATTTAACATTATCAGCGAATTAAAAAGCATTTTTAATGGAAAGCAAATAAGAATTTACCTCATTCAGGTTGTGTGGACTGTCTCCGAACAATGATACCGCATCCAGTATTATTCGGTGTCCTGAGATTCATTGTTTGACGAAAAGTCGCCTGCGCAAGCAATTTTGACGGTAATGGAAAATATCACCATGGCGACATCTCAGACGTTGCCGCCGAACGAACTCTCCGAAGTCTGCAATAAGGCAAAAGGTGTTACGACTTGAATTCCGCGACGCGTAAACCTGCAAAGCGGGCAAACAGCAGTTGCCCGTTGGAGCAAACAGGGACTCCACTGCATTCTCTCTGCTCCCGCCCCGCCGCACCCCGCCACGTCGCGCCCCGCCCCGCCCCACCCCGCCATCTGCCCCGCCCCGCCATCCGCCCCGCCATCCGTCCCGCCATCCGTCCCGCTATCCGTCCCACCATCCGCCCCGCCATACGCCCCGCCATCCGTCCCGCCATACGCCCCGCCATACGCCCCGCCATACGCCCCGCCATACGCCCCGCCATACGTCCCGCCATACGCTCCGCCCCGCCCCGCCGTGCCACCCCGCGTCGCGCCGCGCCACGCCGTTCCGTTTCGCTTCACTCCCCTGCAGCAATACCCCGGGAGATATTGGAAGGAACAGACTCCTAAAAATCCTCAGCTATGAGCCACCCTCCGGCCTTCGCCTTTACCGTTCTTTTACACATCGAAGTACAGAGTATGATAGCAATTCCAGACATCAAAGCGCAGATGATGAAAACAGAAAATATGCTGGGTATTCGATGCACTTTGAAAACGCAATATTCAAAGGGTTCTGTTTATTTATTATGATTCCTGAAAGTGTTGGATATTGTTTATGACGTTGGGAATGACACTTTTAGAGAGAGAGAAATGAATATCTGTATTTTTGGTATTCCATTGGAAAACATAAATAATAGGCTTCCGTTTGTGGTTTATACGATAGCAGGTTGTAATAGAAAACGAAGTATTTTTTTAAATGTGCGTAGTACTTTATATCATATAATCTTGTGTTGTGTTGGAAATAAGCTAAAAAAAATAACTTCAGCACAAATATTTTTTTCTCCTGAATTTCGTTTCAGGCAGATATTCTATTTTACAAATGAAAAGTTTGTAAGAAAAAATTTATTTATATATTTATTTATAGAATGGATAGGTTCCTAATAAAAAAGCATGTGGCTCATAAAGGGCTTCGCAAGATACCTAATTAAAAATTTATTTACTTACATAATGGATAAGTCGTTTCCTTTAAAAAAAACAACAGATGGTCAAGGGCTTCGCATGTTACCTAATTATACATTCTTATTCGTTGAAATGTGCTTGATTGATGTAAATAACAATTTTCATAAATAAGTTTTCGAAAACACATGATTCCATAGCAAGTACCGACTCTTCAATGGAATGTGAAGCAGTCCGAAGATTATAAAAGCATCTTCGTCATCTGAACTACCTCGGGGGGAGTTCGTCAGCAGAATTATTGGCATCATCACCCCGACTGCCCTGACAGGTTTCTTAGGCGAATGCGTTGCCGCTTCGGTATTCGGCGGCGGGAGCCCGTGATTCCTGGATGCCTTCCAGCCGAGCCAACATTGCATTAAGCGTGTTGATAAACAGCAGCTCCAGGTCCTAATGACCCCATTGCAATGCACTCCGTCTAATCGCTCTCGGTTTGTTTTACATCTCTGCGCCCCGTGTGGCCGGTACTATATTACGCCACCAACCAAACGCCAATCGAAAGCGTATTCCGAAAATTTACTTGCAAGAAATCGATTATCTTCTCGTGTTCTCATAAAAACAAAAAACAAAAATAAACAATATAGGCCCCGCGCTCCTCAAGTTAATTCACGACGCGTTGAAAAGGCAGATTGTAAAACATGGGACAAGCTGAAATGATTTTGTATCATAACTCAACCGTGAGTCATAAATCATAGCATAATGATGAGATGCCTAACGAAAACCGCCTTTTGAATACAGAAGACACAATTACATAATAATAGAGTCGCACAATCTCTTTATCACGAGCGCTGCTTTGAATGACGGTACAGAAAGAGATAAATGCCGGGGGCTCTGGAAGAGAGTGGTGAACGTCCTGTACGGCGGTCTTTCACCGCCTTCAGTCGCCTAATCACACGGGGTGAGGCGAAGTTACGGGCCGGATTACGATTTCAGCGGCCACAGCGCCGGCGGGCCTGTCGCGCGCCGGAACTCAGGGCTGTCAACCGAACCGGTTCAGCCGGAACCGGTTCTTTTACTAGCGAATATCGGTTTTCGCCTTTGGAATAACCGGAATTCCCAAATACTGTTGTCTATCACGAACAGGAATTGAAAGAAAATACACGTTGAAGTCAGTAAAACAAAACAATATTATAATAATGGTAAAGATAATAATAATAATAATAATAATAATAATAATAATAATAATAATAATAATAATAATAATAAACATTTTCAATCAAATTTGAATTTTGGAATTTGGAAGTAGGCAATTGTGAAATAGTTTGAATGATCAGATAAACACAGAAAAAATGACGTAAACAGAAACAAGATAAATAATTTAGTAACAAACAAAATATTTCCAGAAAACTTATGTCCACCAAAACAGAGTCACCATAAACCAGTTCTTTTACTAGCGAATGTCGTTTTTCACTTTTTGAATAGCCGTGTTTGCCAAAAAGTATTTTAACATAGCTTGGTTTACAACAAAAATACATTTCCAAAGAAACTCAGTAAGGTCATCTCAACGATTCATAAGGTACTGATGCATTTACTAGCAAATGTCGACTTTCGCCGTTTGATGAACCTAATTTTGGTCTTTCATAAACAGAAACTCAGAGGAATTTACCCATTCGTGTATGTCTATCATTTGCAATGCTATTTGTATGATGATAATTAGCTGATCACTAACTTGTGAAGTTACAGAAATTTCGGCTGCACAACTAAACCGATCCAATCACAACACCTTCATTTTCTAGAGAATATTGTTGTGTTCTTTCGATTAACTGGCTTTGTCGAAAATGTTTCTTTGACAGATTCCTAACGAACAGGAATTGGAAGGGTTTAGTAAAAGAAGTAAATGCCTACAATTTAAAATGTAATATATAGAGTATTCGACGAAGAGACACAGTTTACTATTTTCCGCATTACCTTGTTTAGTGCCGGAACTCAGCGTCGACCAATCAAACCGGTTCAGAGAGAACTGGTAATTTTCTCAATATATCACTGTTTTCGCCTTCCGATTAACTGGGGGTGACAAATATTTATGGCACATGACACTGGGTGGGCAAGTAAACGAATGCTAGTCGGAACCAGTACATTTTCGTTTTTGAAGACCAGATTCGTCTTTTAATTAACCGGCTAAGCATATGATCTATTTTAAAGTGTAACAATTTTTGAATTGTAAGAATATAATTACGACGTTTTATTTCCAAACTTCAAAACAGATTGTTAACAATTTAAATCATAATGTGCTAACAGCCATGTGCGTTTTCCAGCGTGAAAATTCAGAAGGGCCGATTTAGTATTTTCAAATCGGAACCCATTCTTCTTCTGACGAAAGAGTCACAGTATAAGCATGTCACTTGTGTTAACATCGTTCGATTAACTGAGTTTGTCAAAAACCGGTTGTCCGCAACTCTCAGGAAAAGAAAGCGACAAAAAATTGTTTTCTAAAAATTTATTTTATTTTGCTAACAAAGGCCTATTTTCGCCTTTTTTATTAACCAGGTTTGTCAAACATCCCAAACACATGGATTTTAAATAATCTAGTAGATTGAAAAAGTTAATATTGTAAGTTTACAACGAAATATTAAGGCAAATACACTAAATTTTCTAGTTATCTGCCTTCGCTGCCTGGTGAGGAATTGCAGGCTGGCCAACCCGACCGTTCATGCAAGAAACGATTATTCTTCAGATGAGGATCGGTTTTGCCTTTCGATGAACCATGTTTTTTTTCTTTGTAAATTCCTGATATTTTTATGAAGAAAAATCTCAGAAAAGAAATTGACCATAAAGGTTTTCGATATATTTTATTTAACGGGAAAAGAGAAAGACAACGTATGTAGGCATTTGGGGAGGAGGTAGATATTTTTATTATACATTTTATTATACAAGTAGGGCTAAGAAGAAAATAGTAAACCTCTCAAGCAATACGTTATCGATCGTGCCTTATAATTAATTGGTCGAATTGCTTTCAAGAGAAAGTTTATACTCGTTAGTTAAGAGCTTTTGTTTCTGATTTTTTGAACTATTATACGATCTTCTTTTGGAAGGATACAAATATTAATTGGGTTCGTTGCATTTCCCGAATTTACAGAGTCGCGGCCAAGACCATATGCTGCTAGTCATCTCAAGAGCGACCGAGCTGTCTCAAATAAATCATGCAGACACCCGCTCTGCTCTAAGACATACATGAGGGCACTCTCTTTTATCTTTCTTTTTTATTTTCTACAATCCCTCTCTTTCTGTGAATGCCTTTGATCCCTGATGCTTCAAGCAGAAAATATTTCCTTCTAACCAACAGATGCTTTCAAAAAGAAGCTATTTCTGACATGAATATCTGTTCTGCGAAGCATTATCTCCATATACTTGTTCAGTGTAAATTGAAAAAAACTTTGAACGAGTGCCAGGAATTAAAATTATTTATCATGTTCTTAACGGAGGTGATAGCAATGTCAATCAGTGGTTAGGTTTGTTAATCCGACATAACAAAAATCAATTCATTAGATTTTTTCTTTGTTAGTGAGTGAAGTTAATATACCAAGATGATCTCTTTATCTTCTGTCTTTTAATTGATAAGTAAATACGTGTTTTACTACTGTGTAAATGTAGTGAAATGTGTGTAAGTGTGGTTATTTAATGTTTATTGTAAATAAATAAATATCTTTGTTGGTGACGAAGCTCAGGCTATTTCGCCTGCTATTCCGCCTGGACACTTTCAAAAAAAATTTAGTACAATAGTTCATGAAAATTAGGTCGTTCAATGAGAATAACGCACGCTATTTTGATGGGGGTTTCTCACATTGACGACAGGAATGAAAGCGAAGGAGGAATGAGTTGATAGAAAAGGAAATACTCTAAGCATTTCTGATATTAAATTTATTTATTTATTTCAAGTTAGGGATGTATTAAAATTAATCATAAATATATAAGATAGAACGCTACGAGATTTTACTCAAATTTCGAGAAATTATATTTTGTGACTCAGCCCGTTAGGTATAGAAGAGGATTGGAAGGAGCTTGTTTAAGTCAGATAAAGGTTAATAAGTATTATATATAACTCTATTAACTATTTCAAAGAGGTTTTGAAGGAGCTAAGACTGATTTGCCAACTGGTTTTCAAATTACCTCAATAAAAGACTAGACATTGAGGCAATATCGTCAGCATAGAGCAACATAGAGCAACGAGCGAAAACACAACGAGTAAAGAGTTCACGCCTTGAGAGAGTAAACTAAGGTAAATCTCAATCAGTTTGGCGGCTTAAGGCCAAGACACAATACAAGTTAGCAATCTCAGTGCACACAAAATACAAAGAAGAAACGGAAATATTTTGAATTTAATATTATGCCTTATCACATGGCGAAAGTTGTAAGAAAAGATGAAGTGAATCAGAAAGATTGCAAAGTAGTACAACACATCTAGACAAAATTAAAAGCCCAGGAATTATATTGTTTTGAATACAAGCACATATGGGCATATCACGTTGCAAAATTGTATTGCCTTTTAGAAATCTACCATTAGGTAGATTCACCCTAAGTAGATGAAATACATACATATATATATATACATATATATATATATATATATATATATATATTATATATATATATATATATTATATATATATGTCTATTATTCGTCTATTCCTCTGTCTATCTATCCATCTGTCACTCTATGTTACTCTTCTTAGAAAAACAATTTAATATGAGTGGCTACCTTATGTCAATAAGTAATGTGGACAACTTGTATTATTTTCCGAATTATGCATTGCAAAATTAACTAAATTTTCGAATGAATTGAACACAGCGCAATATGAATATTACATCAATATAATCATTTATTTGGTATCTTTTGTTAATGAAAAAATTAAATTTTGAATAAATTAACCATGCAATTATCCATTCAGCATTAACAATTAATTATTTTTTCCTGCACTTTTCAATTTACAAGCATGTGCAAAGCTACTCTCCACAGGGTTACATTTCCCAGCACAAAAGAATATGAGAATGGAATGGCCACCGTATGTAAATGAATGTTGTTACCTGTAACACCAGGAGCCGTCCTTTTTACGGGAGCTCTGCCCTTCCTCTAGGGAGGAATAAAACTCCACTCAGCACAACACAGCGGTCCGGATTGAGGGCTGGACACACCGAGCCGTCCACTTTTTTCCCCCTCTCATGAAAGCACGAGGCAGGGCGTTGAATTGAGATATGAAAGCAGCGACGGATGGCCGGCGCGAAGAAATAAAACGACTCGAATTAAAGGGGGAAGCGCGAAGGAAGAGAGAAAAAGAAAAGGCGCGCGCGTTAAAAAGTATTCTTCCCGCTGCGCTGTGTATTATATGGTTGGCGCAACGGATAGTTTCGAGGAGCGGCCCCCCGGAGCCGAAGAAAGAAAGATTTATTGCTGAATCTTTCGATGTTTCTATTTCTGCGGCGCACTGTTCCAAGCTGTTGCTTGACTGGGCTGGAGCAACGAAGGCACGGGAAGCGAAGTCAAAGGCAGACGAATACCGAGAAAGAATAGGAGGAGGTTTAAAGAAGAAGAATAAGCATTTGGCCTGAAAATTAGTGCAACGACTATAGGAGATCGTAAAATACAGAAGCATTGAGTCTTTCCTTAATGCGATTAGTATTCATACGGAATACATTTGAACAACTGATCTGCAAGTAAGTTGGTGTTGTTACTGAAGTAGTAATAAAGGATGATCTACTATAATTGCGAAAATTTCATAATAGTAATATTACACGTAGAAAATTATTTATGAATTAAAAATGTACATTTTTGGGTTTAAACTGTAATGTTATATACTAATTTTCAATTTTTAAATTTTGTAAGCTTTTTTACTTTGTAGCATTAAAAATTATTGTATTTATAATTTAAATTTCGTGGTGGTAGCAGATATATTGTGGTAATCCATAATATGGTAAAGGAAATAATCTCCACGAGAGGTTTAATAATTTTTATTAATTATTATCCATAGTTAACTTTCGGGAAAACACTTTTCCCATCCTCGGAGGGTCTTGCCCAAGCAACGCGGATCATCCAATAATGTTCACAACATTGTCAAAAAATATGAAAACTGCAAAACATGCTGGTTACAGCTAGAGGGCAGCCATATTTTGGAATAAAAAACATTCTTTTATCGTAAACGTAATACATTATTTTTCCTCTGCTCAGTTCGATTGCAGTAAAAGCATTGAAAGGGCACAAGAAATTATATACAGGTTGATATAGCGAAACAAGGTGAAGCAATAGTGAGAGCAGGCTCCCCATACGGAAAGAAAGAAAATAAATCCGTTACTATATTAATATCAGAAAGAAATAGCAGTCATTATTACAGGGAATTAAGACGAGGGTATGGACGAAAATGAAGGTAGCAGCGGAGACGGGATCGAAAGGGGAACGTTAGCTGGAGTGAAAGTAGAGACGATGGTGGATGTGTGGGCAGAGGAGGGGCGAGAACGGTGGGGCGAATGCGTGGGTGGTTGTGACCGAGGGAGGAGAGTTGGAGCGGGGTCAGAGACGAATCCGCGGGAGATAGCGAAGGCGGGGCTTTGGGTGGGCTCGGAAGGTCTGAGGCGAGAACAAGAGGGTAGAGGTGCAGATGAGAACGATGGTGGGAGGGGAGTAAAAACGGACAAAGACCGTGACGAAAGTGAGAGATGCCGCAGTGCTGAGGCGAGGTATGAGGCCAGATCACTGATGGGAGGGAGCGCGGATGCGACGGTGGGAGGGGAGTAGTGGCTGGCAGAGGCGATGGTGAAGGCGAGGGCTGCGAGTCAAGGCGAGAACGATGGCGCAGACGCACTGCGTGGGGGGGGGGAGGCTATTGGGGAGGATAGTAATAGCGGACAGCGACAATGGCGAAGGTGGGAGATGCAGAAGGACAGCGGTGAGAACGACGGCGGGAATGGTGACGGGTGTGAATGTGGAGGGGAGTAGTTACGGGCAGGCACGATGGCCAAGGCGTCGTCTGCGGGAGGGCTGAGGCGATAACGCGGGCGGGTGGGACGACGGGTGTGGGAGGAGTGTTGGAGCGGAGGGGCGTGGGCAAGAGCTAAGGCGCGTGCGGCTGCGGGTGCGGGTGGGACGACGGGAGCGATATGGGGGCGGCGGGGAGTGGGCAGAGTGTGAGGGCGGAGGGGCGTGAGCGAGAGCTGAGGCGCGTGCGGGTACGGGTGGGTCGCTTGGCGGGGTGCCGGGGCGGCGGGGCGTGGGCGGGCGTAAATCACGGAAGTGGCTGCGCTTCGCGTGGCGCGGGCGAGCGCTGGCGCCGCCGCCGCCGGAAGCGCGGGGGCCAATGGCAGCCGGGGCCGCACCTGGCGCATGCGCCCTCGCCGCCGCGCCGCCGCGCGGAACGCACGCAACGCGCCGCGCCGCACGCCGCCCCCGCCGCCCGTGTCCGAAGCCACCGCCACGACCAACGACACCATCATCGCCATCACTACTGCCACCACACATTTCATAGCCTGCCCTTTCACCTCCGCCACCGTCACCGCCATCACCGTCTCACCAACGACATCACCGGTATCACCAACGCCCCCATCTGCGAACGGGGGGCAACAGCCGCACTCAGTTGGTTGGTATTTGTTGTAGGAAAGTGGCACTAACAAACCTGATTGATACCGTTGTAATAATTTTAGAGTAAATCTATTTTTTTGAGTTAAGTACAAATAATAATAATAATAATAATAATAATAATAATAATAATAATAATAATAATAATAATAATAATAATAATAATAGGTTTGACCAAGAAGTGATAGGATTCGAGTCCCGATAGTGGTAAGATTTGTTTCGACACTACGAGTAGCTACATAAAAATAGTGCTTATGGTGTTGTTGACATTATTCAATTGAAGTCGTCTTAGTCAACTTAGATTTATTATGAGGAACGGATTTTGACAGCTTTGTCATCATCATCGGTCTTGCTATATGGCAAAATTCGTCAGACACTACACAGAGGCACTTCGAAATCAATGCCAATTTTTTGTGTTTGCGATAAATGCCTGAAGTCGTGTTTTGAGTTCCATGAGCATGTGAAATATTTAATTAGCTTAATTTAAAAGTACGCACTCATATAAACGACGAAAAGAGACAATTTTCATCATTTTAATAAAAAAGGACAGATTTCATTAATTTCTCTCAGTTAAAAAACTTGTAACATCTCTCATATACGCCGATGGGGATGAGGCGAGAGAAAATATTTCTCTGCCACATCGATCATTTTTTTTATTTTTCAGCGCGGTGTCAAAACACAACAATTACCGTAATTTAATCACTCGCAATCAATAAAGGAGACATTATCTTCTAAAATCATTGCAAATGGTGCTGAACATTGGCAACAGAAATTGTCACGGGAAAAACAATTATTAGTAACAGAAACACGAAATGAAGGCTGTTTCCCCACAATTCTGATTTACAAAAACATATTTCCTAAATTCCCCTGCTGCCGCCATTACTACCGTCTCTTAGCCACCGTAGCCTTCGTCCTCGGCACCGCCATCACCACCGGTCATCGTCGCCCTCAGTGATCGTCTAGCAAATGCGATCACCATCCCTGCCCCGCCACCGCCATTGCCACCCACACGGCCATCATCTTGTCCGTAGGCACCGCCACTACCTACGCTGCCATCACTGTCTGCCAACGCCGACGCTATCACCGCCATCACCACCGCCACCACAATTTTCAAACCCACCCTTTTCGCCACTATCACGGCTACCGTCTCCGTCACCGCCATCACCGATATCACGAATGCCACCACCATCTCCGTAGCCACTACCACCCTCTCCGTAGCAACCGACACCGCTCCCTCAACGCCGCTGTAATTGCCATCGTCTCCACCGCTTCAGCCATCTCCACTGCCAGACTCCCCGCTGCTGCCTCACCGCCAAAATCATTTCCATCACCATCGTCTCCCCCTCCACCGGCTCCACCATCTCCACAGTCACCGTTGCCGCCATCGCCTTCACCTGTCCCACACTGTGTCCCTCGCTGCTGACTCCACCATAATCGCTTCATTCGCTATTCCTTGCTCCTGACGCTAGGCGGGGGGGGGGGGGGGCAGGGGCGTGTGCTTGGGAGGTAGAGTCGCCAGTGGGTAGTGACGGAATCCGCCGTAAGAGAGTGACGTGCGAGCGCGGTGAGGTGGCGTCACATTAAGCTTCACTATCACCGGTCACTGGCTTCCAAGCTCGCATTCAATCCTAGCTTGGCGCGATCTTCATAGTCGAATAATTGGGGAATATTTGAGACAGTACTGAATATCAGTCGTAGGAAATAAAATTAACTAAGTGGAAATAAAATTAACTAAGTGGAAATAAAAATACATCAGTTGAAACTATTAATAAATATAAATATGATTTTATCACTGAACAATCCCCTAAGATTATATATAAATTAATATTTAGATCACAGTTACATGCATGCACAATTTTGACAAATGCATCTAACAATTCTACTATACATTTAAAGTATTACCACATAAAGTTCTAATAACAATAACACATGCCCTAAGGTATTTAGCGAGCAAAAAATTACACAGGGAGCAAAATTTTTAAAACACCCACAAAATATCCAATTGCTTATCTATCTCACAATTTATTCACCAATCTGCCATTAACAACTTACCCAGAATTTTACAGAGTTGGCAAAAATTCTCATTTATTAGGTCTGAATTAAGAATAGATATTGTCTCTGCGGTTTCTATCACAAATTTACCAACTTGGATCAAACAATATCTTGAGAAGCTGGCCCAAAATTTAAAAAAGTAAAATAAATTGAAAATAGTTTAAAATTTTAATTAAAGTTAAGTAAAAACATATGTAAAGTCGATTAAACTGAACAATGTGTATTCCTTTTCAAAAATATAACGTACAAATGTATGATTCACCGGATTCACCTTTCCCACGTTGAACCAGCTTAATGTTCAAAATTCCCACACCTAAGGGCAAGAAAATTTTTGAAATGATGTTTTGGGAAACTTGCTCCCCTTGAAATTCCGTTAAAAACTAGAATGTCCTTGTCATCGAGCGAAATAAGCACGTGAAAGATGTAAATAAAGACGTGACGAGGGACCACGACACTGAAAAGGCCCATTAATGGAAATCGTGACAGCCATGCGTCCAGGTAGAATCCCTCTTCTGAGCATACAGAGTGTCTCATATGCATAAGACAACGATTGACATATCATGCATGCAGCGCATAAGGGAGGGCCAATTGCAAATGACAAAAGGTGATCCTCGACATAAATCTTGTTTCCCATGCAAGACGACAACGGAATGCTATCCAAATTGGTAAATACACATTTTGCAGATGATATATATTGAATGATTTGTTTTTTCTCTGAACGTTTGTTCTACACTATCTAGAATATACTTGCAGATAAAACATTTAAATGAATAAATATGAAACACACAAACCGTTTATTTGTTTCACACTAGTCTTATGAATTTGCACAATCTATTGCGAATGTGCTCATCACTTCATGCACTTTTAATGTGTGCACATGCTTCCAGCGAAGTTTAATTATTCTTACACTTTACATTTCTATAAAATGAGATCGGTACCGAGAGAAATGTGCAGATATTACAATTAGAAATCATGCACTTCTTTATTCACATTACATCCTTTTTCTACGTGTTTATATTATAGTCTACATTATTACACATAGATGTATATGTTTACATCTATTTAAAAACTAAACCACGGCCCATGAGAATGCTACATCTAGAGCAAAAGCCGCAATCAGACCAAACGGTCGACGCGCGCAACGGCCAGAGCGACGACGTTCCAGTGGGGAAGATTATAAAAAAGCTTCATTCAGCTCATCAAATGACTCATTTTCAAGCCGACGAAATCAGGTTCAAAACACACATACCTGAAGTACGGTTGATGAGAACGTAAAATTATTGAAATTCGTCCTATTGATACATCAATGCGCATAGATGTCTAGTTTCATGCCTGGAGAAACATTATGTGGGAGATAGGCAAATACCGGACACTAAATTAGTAGCTACAGGCATCAGAGTATGTACGTGATAGAGACAACATATTAAAATTGATAGATACTCGTACATGGAAATGTGGATATCGGGAGTCACTTGAACCGCCGCAACTGGAGCTTTTAGCAACAGCGTCCGTCACTTTGATGCCTGCATTTTTCACACCTACACGGAAGAACTTAAAATATGTAATTGATATCACTGACTTACTTTTATAACATATGGACTTACGAGATCAGTTGATAAAATTAACTTGTTATAGTACAAGTATTTTTTAATCTGAAAATAAAAGCCCAGTTGAACTTTCAAATTACTGATCTTGATAAGATACCTATATTTTATTACTTCGCTTCGCGATTCTTTCTTTGATAGCTATTTTAATAAAAAGTCTCTCTTAGATTTTCAAAATTTTCAAGCACACACAGAGGCTGCGTAAGAAACTCATTTGCTTTTGAATCCCACACTATCCCTTGAAGTCGAGGCATTCGGTTCATGACTGTAATAAATGTGACGTCAAGAGGAACACACACGTTCTAGAACGCAGCTCAGAGTATTACGAAGGTTGGGGTCTCCTTGGGGGACGGCTGGGCAACGGGATGCAGTGCGGGTCCATGTCCAGGTGCTCTGGAATGCTCCCCCCCCCTCCAGTGACACTCCGAGAGGCAGATGGGTCCAAAGCAGGCAATGAGGAGAGCAGAGGACAATGAACAGAGAGCTCGGAATTAAAACAATGTATCTAGTGGGGGTTATCTTTGAACAGTTCTAGCAGCCGGTCCACAGGTATGACTGAAATCCGTTCAAATAAAATACAGCAGATGGTCTAAGGAGCACACCGTGTACTGGATAGGGACTTCAAAATGTTTTGAAAACTCAAATGAATATTAATTCAAATTACGGAAAAAATTAGAAAACTTTTATACAATTGAAAATGCTATAGTTCATTTTCATTTTAATTAGATATGTTTAATATTTCAACTGTATTGGATCGCCCCATAGTTGGGCTATGCAACAGGCAAAAGTTTTAACTTTTTCAACTCTCCACAATTCAGAAAGTTTAAAGAAAATTCGCCCTGCGCCAGTTTTATATGCGTACATCGCGACGTTCGAAGAAATCAAACATTTAACCGAAAATCTGGAGCCATTTAAAAAAAATTGCCAATGTTGAAACATTATATAAATTAATCATAAAAATGAAATTATCTGTTTGAAATTTAAGGATCTGCGACATCAGACGGATTGGTAAAAATAATTTTTAATGAAAATCCTACATATGGTCTGGCTGCTAGTCTAGTTAACGAACAGAAAGAGAAAGACAGATGGAAAGACATTTTCTTGTAAACCGATTTTACTGCATCAAGAGTTGAGAAAATGTGACGGAGGAAGTTATCGACTACCTATAGGAACAAGAGTTTATCAACTGTTTCGATTTATCAACAGTTTCGGTATCAGGGACCAGCAAAAGAGTTTTTCAGTCTGAAAATCGCCGCCTTTTGTTTAGAATTACCATATTTTCTCTATGGCATGCAAATAGAACGCTATAAAATAAATTATTATTCTAAATTGGGTCAAATAACAAATTGACAAACCGTCGATGGTGAGCTAATAATAGTTCGCGGAGGAATTTTCGGTAGACCCCAGTCAGCGTCGTGCTCAGGTTAGCTAATTGGGACTTGCTCCACTAAGCTCAGACATAACTTCCAAAAATAGCAGTTTGTATACTCTCACTCAACTGTCACTGTCAGATTCATAGTTGCTTGTGTGAGCTTGAGGTCATATCCTTACGGTTTGCGTGTGTACATCAGTCACTTGCTAATGTGGAGAATTTAATGAAAGTTCTATTTTCAGTCCTGGTTTCTTTTGGGTAGCTCACAGTAAGTTTTAAAAAGGTACGTTTACTCAGAAGCTTTATATTCAGAGACCACTTGGTTATATCATGTCCTACGACTACAGTGTATTATTATCGCAGTATTACACTATACAATACACATGACAGATGCATTTAGAAAACAACGCATGCCTACCCTGTCCAGAGTAGGGCACGCACAGATTGATGAGCGCGTCGCGGGGCAGGGCGGCCGGCGAGCGCTGTGGAGGCTGCGGGAGGCGGCCGCGGCGCCCTTTAGAGTTGGACAGTGACGTATGGTGGCGGGCGCGCTGTCCCAGCGCAACAAGCTGCAGGAAGGGGCTGTGCGGGCGCACAAAGGAGGAGGCGGAGAAAAAGATGATAGGAAGGAAGGCGGCGAGGAAGTGGGAGAGGAGGAGGGAGAAGAGAAACCTAAGGGAAGGAGAACGTTGATGCGGGGAAAGAGAAGAGGATGAACTTGTTGAAGAGAAGGAAAAGGAGAATAGAGAGGAGGTAGATACCGATAAAAAGACAATACAAGATAAGCAAAAAGGGGAGAAAGATAAGGGGAAGAGAAAGTGCAAGTGAAGAAGGGGAAAGAGAAAAAGGGAAGATATCAAGGTGGTGGAGGAAGAAAAAAAGTAAAATGATTAAGAGAAAGAGAAAAGAGGGCAAATTAAGACGAGTAGGTGGAGAAAACCTCTCGTTTGCAATGAATAGTGTGAGCAAAGCAGTTGCGGATTGGGAGCACATGAAGGTGGTGGTGCTGGTGGTGGTAATTACAGAGGTGAAAGACGCGAAAATGCTGGCGGAGGCGGTGAAGTGGAGGCAGAGCCTGTGGCGGTGGCGGTAGCAGGGATGGTGGCCACGCCGAAGGGAAACGGCAGCAGTCCGAGTAGAAGCGAAGGTGGAGGTGAAGGGGAAGGCGGAGGCGGAGGTGGATTCCAAAGTGAATGCGGCGGGAGTGGAGGCGTGGGCGGAGGCGCAGAGCGAGCACCGTATCAGGCAGCGCATCGCAGGAGGGCGTGCGCTGGTGCGTAAGATACGCGCGCATATCCGCCTCATCCCGGCCCTCCGCCCTCCCCCACTTATCCACCACCCAGACCCTCCCACATTTCCTTCTGCTCCTGTCGGATTTCACCGCTTCCTCTAACCCTGATCCTCGCCCTCCCAAACACTGCCTCCATCCCCATCCCTTTTCTTTCCCACCTCACACCTCCCTCGTCCTGCCCACGGTTTCGTCGCCTAAAAGTCCTCGCCGTCCCCACGTTCCCGCCTTGTTCTTCCTCGCCCCACCCTGTACCTTCGCCCATCGATCCGCGTGGCGTCTGGGCGCGCCGCCCGTCAGACGCCGCCGCCGCCTCCGCTGCGCCACGCACCGAGCGCCGGGGCTCAGCGAGAGCCTAAAGACTGCAATAACTACACTATTATGTAGAACTGTTTTCGTTTTACGCACTTTATCCAACTTCATTACGAGCGCATCTTTTGGCTTAATGATAATTAGCCGGAAGAATAGAGACAATCAGACTTTGCAGTTAATATTTTTTTCTGTATCAAGGATCCACAAAACATAGATTCTGACTGTACAACAGGATATATGTTATTTATTATATGAAGAAACAAGATTTATTCACTTTTGCGTTACTAGCGACTACAATACTATCTCTTCTTACGATGAGGGGCCAGAAAGTAAAAGGATCCGGAGGTAGTCTAGAAGACTTAACTAAATTTTATGTCATCTCTAAAGAACTTTTAGAACTGCAAATGGAAGAACCCTGTCTCAAAATTATATTTGCTGAGCAGAAATATATTTGAAAACTATCCACGAAACAAACATCAATAGAAGACAACATATCATGCATATAACAAGACCTCACCTCAGGTCACCGTCAAGGCCACCTCAACCTCAGGCACCGTCAAAAAATCAAATTCTGACGTATGTCCATTGTGTGCTTTCCCATGTATTTTTAAAACAGAACGTAAATGATTATGAATTGTTACCTTTAGGGTGAATGAAAACTTTCTACATATTCATGACTTCAAATAAATTTTAAAATTTAATTTAATCTGTACATAAGCAATATATTTAATGTATATCCCAATCAAGCTTTTCTTTAGGCTATCTCTTCAAATAACCAACACATAAAATAAGTTTCAGTAAATGAACCGAAAATATATCGTACATGCATTTTCGTAGATAACGTGATACAAATACGCAACAGCAGTTACCTAATGATAGTAATAACCTAGGAATATGTGACAGTTTGTTTGTGCTTCTTAACTTTAAAATCTTCTTAAAACATTTTCAACTAATTTACCGATCGATGCACAGGAAAAAGTAAAATTAATGTTCGCATGCATACGAGGACCTTCACAGGCTGTACTGTATCTGTCGCTTAATGGAACGTGGAAGCATCGAAGCATTGGATTTGCAAAACAGAAAGACGCGAAGTGTTGACGTATCGACACGTCCGACACATTCAATCCCAGTTTCCGCGATGCCCGGTTCACATCATTGGCCCGAAACGACGCGCAGTGTATGCTTTATTACGCATCACTCTTTTGACATTCGTTTGGGTTAACGGATTTACAAATATGTACGAGTATTAATGAAATCAGCTTCAGAACGATCTGACTCTAAAAAACGTAAAAAATCTAGAAATGTAATACGAGTACTAAACGTATAAAAAGCAGATTTTTTGTAAGGAAGTTATCGCGATAGTGGTAAATAAAGACCCAATAAGAGTCGACAGGCTTTTTAATTGTTAAAGTGAATCTTCACATATCCGAAACTGCATGCATGCCCTTTAACATCGAAACAAATCTTATGTAGTGTCATATTGTCGCAGATACCTTATTTAAAGATATTAATTTGGATAGTAAAAATTCAAAATTATGTATATAATGGATAAGGTATTCTTATTCTACTCGTGTATATTCGAAACTTTTAGGTCCCCAACAAGATCCCATCCCTAATATTTTTCTTTAAAGATTAATTAATTGTCATGCATTCAAACACATGTGCTTTAAAATACAAAAAAACAAAACTGTTGTGAATCTACGGAACCCAATGTTCCCGCAACAGCGAATGCACACATCAAATGCCCACGATCGCTTGCACCGCCAATTACCTGCTGATGTACTGCCACTCATCAAACGTCGCTGTCCGTGCGTTTCTCTTCTGAGATAATTTAAACAATAAAACTCTAATTTTAAACACAAAGCAAATATATTATTCGTGAAATCATACAACAAAAACAAACAAAATCAAATACAAATTTTCCTTACTATAGAACCACCGATCAACTTGTTGAATTACATTCTCCCAAGTTTCGCCAAACTTACAATATATTGAAGTTGCTACTAATTGGGTTTTAAATTAGAACTTTAATATTTAACCTCCCTACCAGAGTCCATACTCTCGCGAACCCAACCCAGTCTCTCTCAACTACTTTATGTCTCTGGAATCCGACGCTCGATACCTCAGTTGTTATTTATCACAAGTTCATTCAACTCTTAAACAAATTATATTTTCGAATTGTAACAAAAATAAGCCTTACCGGAAGAGGTGGGTAAGATAATCAACTGATGTCACTGCAGTGCCGTCGGTGGCAGACGTTTCTATTCTAGCTAGACAGCTAGGTCGAATTCAGTCGTTGTCTGGAGGAGAATTATGGCAGCGGCTGTTCTGGTATGTATTTCCCCGTGATTTATCCGATCAACACCAGGAGAATATCGAAGCAGTACCCTAACAAACACGCCACGGACCGCCCGCGATCTTTCCTTCATCTTCCTTGTCCTATCCTCACCCTTTACTTACACTTTCATGCAATACACTTACACACACTTGCACTTTGATGCAATACACTACCATACGTGCCGGGAGATCGGTCCGTAGCTTATAGCTTGTCCCGGCTGGGATACTGCCTCGCTGGTGGTGGGAGTTACCTGGTTTGGGAAAGTCCTGCTAGCCTAGTAGATCGACGCCGGATCTGTCCTTCCAGCGGGGCGAGATCACCACTTCCCGAGTTAAACATGCTTTACACTTACAGAACTAATGACATTAGCCGTTGACGCGCCCAAAATCACTAATCAATCAGTCAAAAACAAATCTTGCCGAGTGTTTTTTTTTTTAAGTTATTAAACACTCGGCAGAATTTCTTTGGTTGATCATTTAACACTCGGCAGAATTTGATTTGAATGTCCCGAACATCGTTCCACCACGATGTATGGGCACAGAAGTAAGGCGCTGGCCGCGTTCCTGCAGCACGTTTCCGCTGCGCCGCCGGCCGCGAAGTGCAGTAATCGCGGGCGCGCACCCCGACCGCAGCCGGCAATCATTTGCAGCCGTCATGCGGTCGCGGCGCGCGCTTTTTGCGGCGAGTGCGTTCGCCCTTTCAGCCCGCGCCGTTTGAGCTTTTTACGGACGGCGCTGGATACAAGTGCACCAACACGCCGAACGCCAGGACCTCCAGGTGGCGCGGATGTCGCAGATGGAGAATGGCCAGTTAGGAGAGTAAGCGGTAAGGTCGATAACCCGAAGAATCGTCAGGCTCCTTCTAGATACGTAGATGTGAAAATAGTAATATACGATATAAAACATTTATTTGTTTGTACCTGCGCACGATTTAAACCGCTACGAATTTTATCGTGAGTTTCCTGTGTGGGTTTTCATAGAGTCACATAAAATTCGTCTTTTTTTTCAATTAGGATCCTTTCTCTCTCCTTCACACAGTATGATTGCGAATGAAAAGTCATGAATAGGGTCAGTGAAGACGACGGAGAGATAATACCGAAGACCCACGAGAAAATTAGTTCATAGGTTAGGAATGTTGAGGAGATAATGTAGCAGGGAGAAGCGAGGAGGGTGAGACTGGAGCTGGAGTGGAGGTGGAGTTGTGATTCTCGCCTCCTTTATTAAATAGCAGCATTAAATTTGTTTGCAATCCACAACAAAATATATAATTTTACCGAATAAGTTGAGTGGAGGTAGATGAGATTGTTTTGCGGTGAAGACAGAGACGAAATGAAGGGGAGTGGGTAGGAATGTGGAAGCGAATCACAGAATGTGAAGACAATGAGGGAATTACAGGCAGAAGAGAAGACACAAGGAGCAGCAGTTGCGTATTAGAAGCCGAGAGTTTGTGGCGGAGGTGCAGGGAGGGCGAAGCCTCCAGCGCAGAGTTGAAGTTGCAGATGGAAGAGTGTTGGCGAAGAGCGCAGGGTGGGAAGCCTCAGGAGTGTAGTGGTGTGAGAGAAGATGCTAAGGCCAGGAAGAGGCGGCACAGGTTGTAGCAGAGGAGTTGAACGTAGGTGAGGCAAAGTAGCGGAAGAGGCGCAGCAGATACAATGAGAATCAAGTGACAAAAAACAGTCTGAGGCGGCAGATGGTAGCCTTTCGGCAAGGAGAGGAGAGTAAAGCGATATTGATGATTTCGTCATTGGGATGTTCAGGCAGTGGAGACATAGTGGAGTGCGTACACATGAAGCACAACGAAGAGTGAGGTGACGGAAGCGGCATGGAGGAAGACGAGAGGATGTAGCGAAGAACGAGACGTGACAAAAGATAATACCAGATGCACAATAGTCGCTTTTGGGAACAAGAGGCGACAGAGATGAAGACTATTAGAGAAGGTAGAAGGTGAGGGCATGGGGTAAAAGAAACGGATTGTGTACAAGAGAACGAGGAAGGGTGATTTGATGGACGCGGCGTGAGGGATGTCAAGAGACGCTACAAAAATATAAATATAAAATATAATATAAAATGCCGATCAGATGGCCGAGATCGCTAAGGCAGTAGTGCCGGAGTGGTTTCGGACCAGAAGATCGCGGGTTCGAGTCCCGCCTCGGGCATGGGTGTATTTGTGTATGTCTGTATGTGTTGTCCTTTCACCATCATTATCATCATATCATCATTTCATCTTCCATACCCCCAGGGCTAACAACCGTGGGGGATAAAAATCGGATCCAGCTAAAATGCTGGTCCCCCCCAAAAGTTGTTGCAAGCACCTGCTACCGCGATAATAAATAAAAACTGAGCCACGGTAAATGCAGGATGCTTGCATGCGTGGTCCTAGTCGGCCGATTAACGAAAAAAAAATATAACTGCGTATCCAGAATCGTCGTTTTTGAGTAGAGAGGGAGAAAGAAGTGATATAAGAAAAAGAAACGCAGTTGAGGGGGAGGGAAAGTGGCGGACTGCGCACAGGAGCAGCAGGAGTGAGGGTGAGGCGCGGGGGCGGGGTGCGTAACGCGGCCCGAGCGGGTGCCACGCAACGCCGTGTAAACGCCCGCGCAGGCTCCGCAGGGCGTGTCGCGGTGGACCCGCGGTGCGACCACGCCGCCGGCGCCCCGGGCGACACGCATTGGCACACACTACTAGCGCCCCGGGCCTCGCTCGGCGGGTCAGGAGACACGCAATGGGAAGCAAGTGTGAGGGGACAAGTAGATGGTTCATACTTTAAGCGTTTTGTAGAGCTCAGCTCAAGTTATTTGATTTATGTTAATTTGGAATCTATGTTGTCATGAGAAACATTCTTCGTACTTCATTCCCCTTCGTCATATAATGACAATACCGTACAAATGGAATCTCTTCAATTCGTAATATTATATATCTCGATGTTTCCGGTTACATGAAAATTTGAAAGATTGTTATTGGATATTTTATTCGATGCTTTCTCCATTTACAAATAATGTAATGGATTTTAGATACAGAATTAAATAGGCAATGTATTGCTAGAACGAATTTTTCCGTACATTTGAATGAATGGTGAAAATTGAATCTTTGCTTTAGGCATAGTTTCTATTACATGTTTTGTTTTTCTTCAGGTAAACAATGACGAAAATTGAAATGTCTCAAAGCTCTAATGAATGTACAATATACTATTGCCAATAATTCACATTAAACTGGTTAGCAGTTGCAATACGTGTAAATTTTAAGAAGAAGAAGAAATAAAGCGTTTGAGTGAAAATTATCGTACCTGTTCTATTAAATTAACATTTTATATTTTCCAGTAACCGTTGTTGGTATCATGTGGATGCTTTTCAAGATAATTGCAATTTTGAGAATTCAGAAGTATTAAGTGGGATTCAAAACTTCTCAGTCGACAAGACTAATACGCATTAATAAAACACCTTGACCAGTTTGTAAAACAATAACTTTTCTGCCCATTCCTTTACCCCAGTGAGTTGTGATTCTCATCTCCTTTTCACACACACGCATTAAATAACAGGAACAAATATTTATATAATCCGCAACAGAAAACACAATTTTACTAAATAAAATAATAAATTGTGTATACACTAATGATTTACTATAAACGATTTAACGCTTCCACATTTTGCTTTACATCCACTTTACGTTCGAGCATTGCATAATACGCTCAATCTGATATTCTTCTTAAGCAACTCCATCCTATCTCATGGGAGGCATTCTGTTGTGTCTCATGTGTGACAATATGTTGCCACCAGGGGATTAAAGCCTAGCTGTGACAGGTTTACAGTCTCCAAAAGCCATGCATGAAGGTTCGATTGAGAGTGATACTTTCAATCGATGAGATAATTCTCTCCAGCAGGTAATTCTCTCTAGTAGGTTATTCTCGCTATTATAGTCAACAATTTCTATTATTGAGTTTCTACAATGTACCCGTTTTTATTTCTCGTATTCGTTTCTACTATGTACGCGTATTCAGGCCATTTTCCCGTAGCTCTCAAAATTAGTTCCCTAGAAACAATTATATTACTTGTTATTTTCATTTCAAGAAACACAAAACTTCTCCCACGCGTTAATGAATTAGGGAATAGTGGTTTTTGACAGCCGGAAATTGCTTTCGGGTGACCTTGTTGCGGAGAGCGATTGTCCGAATGGAGCAGACACAGGCGGAAACAAAAGCAAATAGCTATTGCAAGAGCGAGAGGTGGGTTGCGAACGTGGATAAAGGGGAGGGCGGATGCAGGCGGGAGGCGGGGCGTCGAAAGCGTCGGGAGGGCGGGGGGCGGCGGGGGCGGGGGCGGCGGGGGCGGCGGAGGCGGCGGTGGGGGGCGAGGTGCGGGGGCGAGGCGGCGGGGGCGGTGGGGGCGGTGGGGGCGGTGGGGGCGTCGGGGGCGTCGGGGGCGTCGGGGGCGGCGGGGGCGGCGGGGGCCGCGGAAGCGACGGGGGCGACGGGGGCGGCGGGGGCGGCGGGGGCGGCGAAGGTGGCGGTGGGGGGCGAGGTGCGGGGGGCGAGGCGGCGGGGGCGGCGGGGGCCGCGGGGGCGGTGGGGCTGCGGGGGCGGCGGAAAAGTGAAGAGAGTGCGGGAGTGGAAGCGCGTAGGTGAGGGAGTGAATGTGGGAGTTGGTCTGGAAGAGTGAGTAGTTGGCGAGCGTGGAAGGCAGAGTTAGCGGCAGAAGCGGGCATGTGAAATGGCATGGAGTATGGCGGAGAAGCGGTAGCGAAATCAGACATTAGGCTCGAAATTCACTTCACCTGCTTAAGACGAATTCAGGCGCTGTGTGTAGGAGAATTATAGCGACCAGCTGCTCTGATCGGTAATTTTCCGTGGTATGTCCGATCAACACTAGGCGAATACCAGAGCAGTACCCTAATAAACGGGTCAGGGATTACACTTACTTGCACTACACTACCACACATGCCAGGAGTCCAGTTGGCAGCTTAGAGCTTTTTCCGGCAGGAACGGTGCTACGCATGTGGGAGATACCTGGTTGGAGGCGGACCTGTAAGCCGACAGCTATGTCGGCGCCGGGTCTCGCCATCTCTTCACCACCTCTTGCGAAAACACAAACACTATATTTGGACTATTGACCCGAGCAACTGTCGCTCCCAGAATCACTAATCAATCACTCGGGTTCCAGGTCGAGGGTGGGTACGAGAGCGGAGGGCCCGGGGTGGGCACGGGGTAGAGGAGGGTTCGGCGCCTGGCACGGGCCCAGCGGCGGACAGGTGAGCGCACGCGGGCCCAGAAGAGGGGCCGGGGACGTGATCAAGCGCGGGTCGAACGGTGCGGAGGGGCGGGTGGGAAGCGGGTGGAGGGGCGGTCATGGAGCGGGTGCAGCGCGGACAAGAGCGCGAGCGGGGGCGGGGGGCGGGCGAACGCGTTTGACAGATCGGCCCGCGCCGCCCCTCCCCGCCACGCCCCGCGCCGCGCGGTGTCCCCGATTAGCCGAGGCGCCTCGGGGCCTTGTGGTCTCCGGCGGCGGAGGGCTCGCGGGGGCGGGTCCCCTGGGCGAGCGCGCGACAGGTGGCCTGCGGGCGCTTCAATTAGCCGCGACCGCCCCCGCCCACCTTCGCCCTCGCCCACGAACGCCCCCGGCCCGCGCCGCGCCGCTTAAAGAGGACGGCGCCTGCACCCGAGGCCTGGCGCACAGGTTTTGTTACCCACCTGTTTCCCGGGAAGAATATGTCATCCCGTTGAAAATACGACATATTTTTTAGCTGTTTCGGTCGATAATTTGTGAAATTTCACGGCAATACACATCAAAAGGAGAAATAAAACGCTTGAGTGAAAATTATGGTACCTGTCATGTTGACTGAAATCGAAGTGATCTGCTTTTATGCAGGAGTGGAGTTGCTTTCGCAAAAATTGTCTCTAATATTCAACCTGCGTTTCACAGTTTGGATTTTTTCTTACATAAGTATTGCATTTCACTCATTTATTTGACACAGAACGAAGAAGACGATGAATCCCGATGTCTGGAGAATTCCTTTCAATAATTGTCTTTCCTCGTCAGAAAGAGTACCGTACACTAATTTAATATTTTCCTTGTGAAAATATTCCTTCTAGTTTGACACTAGGATGTGATCGTCTTGAATGTCAATATTATTTGGATACATTTTGGAAAGTTAAAAATCTCTTTTATTTCTTTCTGTAAATATCATCTGTATTTACTGTTAGCAAATCGTGTATTTTCAGAATAAACTACCTGTACGAAAAAATTTGAAAAGCAGATTGCTAGTTGCAATGTAAATTTTCTTGCGATCATTTTCGGTGGGTTGTTTTTTCGAGTTCATATTCACTTCGTCTGAATTAATACACAAAGCGAAGGGAATATTCACACGAGAATATTCACACTGATTCTCTTTCATAAGCTAACAACACTTACTGATGAATGAGAGGTTTAGAATTGAAGGGAAATGAAATTCTCACGTTCGCTATTATGATGTTAATAATATAGTTAAACTGAAGAAACTTTACACATTTTGCACTTTTTAAGAATTAGAAATTCTCTCATTAAGTATATTCTATTACAGAGCCGGTATTGTCTGGTACATAATGAACAAAAAGGCATGCAATCTCGAGATAAATCTCGCAGAAGAACGAACGTAACTATTAATTATATTTGTGCTTGATAAACAAAAGAAATAGCAGAAAATAAAGAACATATCACAAGGCCCTAATGATAATATTGTTAATTAGGCACTTAACTCCCGGAGATCGCTTAGCTCATCATTTCGAGCAGTAAATGTTAATACACCTGTCGGACATTCTCTCGTTTATGCTTTATAGCAAACTGTAAGGTTGGGCATAACTTCACAACATTTGCCATTTATGCATAATCATTATAATTAAGATCATGGTGATGGCATTAACATTGAGTCATTGCCTCACCATTACTACCGGGTTACGATGCTACACGATACTCATCATAGCAGGACGCTGAAATTGCAAAAATATACAAAACAGGATGTAGCTGGTATTTACGTTAATTAATTTTGTCGTGAGTATCCTCGGTAATGTCCAGTACGCTCCGTAATATCCAGTATTCGTCGTTATAGACGATAGTAGTCCTTACTCAGAGCAACTTAAATAAGTATTCTCATATCTTTTGGGTAAGTACATAGTCAAACAAACCATTACGTAGACTTCATACGACAGAAAAAAAATGGAAATTTTGGTGTACAGCATATTAGAAAACGACGTTCATAGCATAAAAAGCATTTATTACACGCAAGCTCTACCGTATTGGGAAATATATTCGTCGTCCATGTCCAAGATTTTGTGTAATTTACAATTATCACTCTATTATAACTGTGTAAGGACGTTTAAAAGTTGAGTCATTGCTTTACGTCGCGAAATGTGAGAACGAATTTACAATCGGATGTCGGGCGAACTGGTACATCTCGTCTGCAAAAGCACTACACTAGAGACGCTGATCACGAGGATTAATATTCATGAAAAAGACTTCTTACGTTGCATAAGACAGCAGATCCAGATGGAAATCGGGAGCAGCATCAGACAGCTTGTACAACTCACCGTTGATCTTGATGAACGAGATAATTGCGGAAATGCATCATATGCCATAATGGGGAGGAGGCAGTGAGCCCAAAAATGTCAACTGGCTTAAAATTAAATTATTTACAAAACTGCATATTATAAGATTTTAATAACTTTAAAAAAGAAGATACGTTTGTCATTTTACATAATAGAAAAAAATATCTAGTCCAGTGCATATTTAGAGTACATTCACATAGTTCTTAGAATCTTACTTGTATATTCTTATAATTCGAATATCACAATATTCAGCATACAAGTGTCCCACTGTTCAGAGATTTAAGAATATTTTTTTAATACAATGACTTAAACATTTTTTTAGGTTATCAAAATTGCATAGACGTTTTATCAATTATTATAACCCGTTCACTAGTACAGAGGGAAAACAAATAAATTAGAATTCAAATTCAAGACTGATTTTATTCACTTGTGTATTAGAATTGTTGATAGGACTAAGCTGAAAGTACCGGAGTCAATAAAGGATTACAAACAAGTCACAGAAGGATTCATTTGCGGAAGACAATTAGACGAAGAGGGGATCCACGAAGGCGGGGCGACGGGGATGGCTGAGGCGTCGAGAGGGCAGTGAAGGTGGAGTTTTGGAGCTGATGCCGGGGTACGTAGGGGTGGTTGGTAGGGGTAAGAGTGAGGGCAAGAGAGGCGGCGTGAGTGTCCAGGTGAGTCCGAAGCGGTGTGGAGTGATGGTGGGGTGGCGAGATTAGATGGTGCTGCGGGGTGGCGGGGCATTCATGTTGAGGGGAGTGAAAGGAGATTGGCGGCAGGGCCTGCGTGAGCAGGATGGACGAGTGGATCAACTAGGAGTGGGGAGTGGCGAGGGTGCCGGTGATGTCTCAGTTTCTGTGAGGAAACGGCAACGGCAGGGGTAGCTGAGGAGGGGATGACAGCGGAGTCGTGAGCGCTGCGGGATTACAGGGTGCGGCGGGGCAGTGGGTGTGGTGGGGGCGGCGGAGGAGCGGTAAGAGTGATGGGGGCTTCAGGGAGCGGGAGCGGCGATGAAGGTAAAAATACGCTAAAAAGGCGGGGGTGCGGAAGGAAGCGTGGGGGCGGTGAGCAAGGGCGGGGACGGTGAGTGCGGCGGGGGCGACAGGAGCGGCTGGGTGGCTTGGGTGGCGGTGGAGGCGGGGACGGCGGGAGCAGCAGGGCGGCGGGGGCGGTGAGGTGGCGGGGGCGGCGATGGCGGAGGGTGGCGTTTGCGGCGGGGGTGAGGGTGGCGGGGGAGGTAAGGCGGCGGAGGCCAGGGGGCGGCAGGGGCAGCGGGGCAACGGGGGGTGGTGGGGGCAACGGGAGCGGGGCTGGTGGCGGGGGCCTTGGGAGCGGCGGGGAGGCGGAGTCGGCAGGGGCGGCAGGGGCGGCGGGGGCGGCGGGGCGGCGGGGACGGCGGGGCGGCGGGGGCGGCGGGGTCTTCTGGAGCGGCTGGTCGGCAGGGGTGGCGGGGGCGTGGCGGGCCCTCACCTTTCCATTCCGACCGCAGCCTCGTCCATCGCTGTAAAGCTGTCGGACGCGGGCGCGCGAGCGGGGGCGCGGGCTGCCAGCGGCTGAGTTTAAACCGCGACGTGACCAGGGCGCCGACGGAGGCGGCGGCGGCGGAATGCGCGTCTCGCTTTCGCAAGCGCTCGGGTCTGGGAACGCGCGCTCTCCGCGGGATGTTATTCCTCCGCGCGTCCCCGGCTGGGGGAGAATCCGCGAAATCCAGCTGGCATTTCAAACGCTCGTAAAATTATCATCAGGGTTAGCAGAATGCAGGCGACGCGACCGGTGCGGTCCCCGACCGATCTACGCGGCTCACGTACCTCGCCGGTAGACATTTGTTTTATACAGAAACGAGGAAAATATATATCATACAATATTTAAGAATTTTTTGAGAAATGTCTGTCAAAATTTCGCGGCGGCGATGGTGTGACGGTTAGCGTACCGGACTGTTATACCCAAGCTCGCGGGTTCAAACCCGATCGTAGCCGTGGATTTTTAGGGCGACAAAATCCTTCGTACGCCTTCCTTCGGAGGGGAAGTAAAGCCGGCTGTCCCATGTTCGTAGATTTACTTGCATGTAAAAGATCCTCAAGCCTAAATGACGCCTCTGAGCTAAATTCAACTCGCCTGTTTCTCGCCCAAGAAATACCTCCTTTCTCTGCTAGCTGGTGAAAGGAGCGTAGCGAAATTTGCGTGGTCAGACGGAAGAGCGGGCCTGATGGCCCGAGTCTCGCCACGTAAAATAAGGCAAATTCAATTCAATTCAAAAAAAAAATTAAATAGAGTTCAAGGGAGTGTTGAATTGTGAGGTTGATCCATATTCATATGTTCTACTTATCAATATAAAGTGCCTAAAGATCAAAATTAAATGCCTTGGAGATTTGCTGATGAAGGGGATTTAAAAGTGATGGGGACCAAAGAACGTGTCGTCATGGGATGAAGTAAATTTCGTGATTAAGTATAAAAGAGTCATCATGCACAGTAGCTTTAATATTATTTAATTTTGAGGCATCATTCAGACGTGTTTCGAAATTTTTTTCCTATCATCAATTCCACTACAGAGGGGAAAATCAACATATATTAATAATCGTATATAATTAAACTACAAAATAATTTATTACTTTAAATGGAAATATTTGTAATACATGAATGGATGTATTTAAATTATGTATCGTGGATTAAACACATTGAGTGAACATGTGAAAGCATTTCGACGCCATCTTATGTAGTACTGAGTGTGTCTAATTGGAGTTCATAAGAGAATGTAGAAAAGTGGAGGAGGTAATGTCTAGCTGTTAGACAATTAAGAGTTTAATATGGGGATATGATGGAATAATACGGGGATGCATTTACCTGAAATTATTTGTTGACACTTATTAAAAACCAAGTTTTTGATATGTTTTAAAATTTGTTGCAGCCAAAAGCCAAAAGGCGTGAGCCAAAAGGCGTTTGCTTCGTGGAGTACAAAGTTTGATCCTAAAAGTTTCGAGAATCTCCCCACTACTGTTCTTTGGTATGTGCATGCTATACTTTTGCTATACTGTTTCGACTTCAATTCGTCTCATCAGCTTGGGAAGTGTTGCGATCAGCGACATGGCTGACCGCATACCCAAGGACAGTAGTGGGGAGATTCTGGAAACTTTTAGGATCAAGTTTAAAAATTTCCAAATTTTTTAAAATATTTATTTTATTGAATGATTATTCTATTTTTTTCTAAAGTTAACATTGTTCTTCTCATTAAAAAAGTATTGATTGTATATAAATCACAAACGGTAATAAAATAAGCATTCTATTGATTCAAAAGCCGTCTAGAAAGCAGCAAAAATTCGTGTTTTCACCACTTTTGTTTTACAGATTTTTACACACAAATATCTTATTACAAATGTAAATAGAAAAGAATAGAGAAACAAAATTCTAGGGATCTAAGATTTCGAGTGTCAGTAATCAACGTTTCACTGAATTTCGCTCCTAATTACTTCCAGCGTGCACTTGTGCATTTGCAGATCGTATCAGTGCTGAGAGACAGAAGCCTCCGAATTTCCTTCTCAAGACCTCCTGCGGGGGGCGGGGGGGGGCGTCTGGGAATCCGAATAACAATGGCGGCTGCGGCGGCAATGACCGATGCTGCGGAGCGACTGACCGGCAGGGCACTTGGGAAGCAAACAGAACACGACCGGTATTCGAATTGTAGATGTCCGCCTCCGCCTGCATGCGAATTACCGACCTCTCATCCGCCTCGGCCGGCGCCCTCGACCCGACGTCTTCTTCAGCCTCCAAGAATCGAATTGTGCGGAGTTTAAACTAACATTTGTAAGTTACTTGTAATATTAATTTCGAATTGTGGTTGTGGCGGAGGATGGCTGCAAAAACAAAACATCGATGGTATAATATCGATGTTTCTGCTCCAAAATATTGATGTTTTTTGCACGGTAAGAACAGTAAGAACAGGGTTTGATGTTCCCTGCTGGATAAAACACACATCTGTGACCAAAACAATTAGTAGTGAGAGGTTGATTATGGCGCCTCGCGTCCGTTGGAAGAAGCCAATACATAGCAATGTGCAAAATGGCGGATTACTCCTTAAGTAAGTTTTTTTAAATTAAAGGAGCGCAGATACCGTGTTGCGTAAATATGGTTGAGACATACTCACGTCTGAGCTTAAGCGCGAAAAAGGGCTATATGTGTGCGACGTGGACTGTGCGAACTCTAGGATGCCATTATCGTTCTTTCATCGTTTCCACTGGATTCATACTATATGTAGCAATGTCCAAAATGTCCATTATCACACTGCCAAATTGAAGGAAAGCAATACTTTGTGAACAATTGCACTGTATTAGTATTACGTTTTGCGATAACAATTTCAATAAGTTTCACTTCATCGCTACCTCATTACCACCAAAACACCACATTTTGGTTTGCTACCACCGCTTCCGTCAGTACTGCAGCCTTTATATGTTTCCGGTCCCTAAACCTTAAAGCCGTTCCTGATACGACTGAATCAGTCGATATGATTTTGACAATTTGAAATGATTTGTGATAGAGCAAAGGTCCCTAAACCTTGCGGCCGTTCCTGATACGACTGGACCCTGGTCCCTGAAGTGAAAGTTCTGACCACTAACCGCGGATGTACCCTGCTATCGCAACTCTCGCCTTGAATTCTACTCCACAGATACCGCAGATACTTCTACCGGTCCTTCTAGTGGCACCGCCACGCCACCATCATCCCCACAAGTCACGTCGCCCTCGCCTCCCGCACAGACTCCTTCACGCCCTCTTCTCCGCGCATCGTCTTACGGCCCTCTCCCAACATCATCACCGCCACCGCCTCACTCAACTCCGCCGCTAACATCCCTGTCTCCACCTCCACCCTTGTCCATCCTCCACCACCATTTCCCCAATATTTCCAACACCACCCCCAGTACTCTCCGCCACCGCCCTCTTCGCACCTCCAATCTCACATCTACTGCTATTTCTATCGTTACCATCCCCATCTTTCCCAGTATCTCCAATACCACCTCCACCACTCTCTGCCACCGCCTCCCTCACACTGCCACTCCCACCTCCACTGCGACTTTCATCGCCATCTCCATCATCATCATCACTCCCCGCCACAGCCTGCCCCCCAAACACCTTCACTCTCACCTCCACTGCTGTTTCCACTACCACCAGCACCATCATTCCCAATACCTCTACCCTCATTACCACTTCTCCCCGCCACGGCCACTACTCCCCGCCACCGCTACAGCCACCCTTCGCACCGACACTTCCATTTCCGCTGCTATTTCCATCGTCACCTTTTTATCTTCCCCAAAATCTCCAACACCACTCCCAGCACTCACCACCTCCGCCCCTCTCGCACAGCTACTCCCACCTCCACTACGACTTTCATCGCCACTATCTCCATCATCACCATCACTCCCCGCCGGCGCCACAGCATCGCCACTCCCACCTCCACTGCTGCTTCCACTACCACCTCATCAGTCGCAATACTTCCATCATCATCACCACCACCACCACCACCACCTCCACCACCACTACTCCCCGCCACCGCTACAGCCACCTCTTGCTCCGCCACTCCCATCTCATTCCCAATACCTCCTCCTCAGCCCCACCGCCACTACTCCCCGCCACCGCTACAGCCACCTCTCGCTCCGCCACTCCCATCTCATTCCCAATACTTCCTCCTCAGCCCCACCGCCACTACTCCCCGCCACCGCTACAGCCACCTCTCGCTCCGCCACTCCCATCTCATTCCCAATACCTCCTCCTCAGCCCCACCGCCACTACTCCCCGCCACCGCTACAGCCACCTCTCGCTCCGCCACTCCCATCTCATTCCCAATACCTCCTCCTCAGCCCCACCGCCACTACTCCCCGCCACCGCTACAGCCACCTCTCGCTCCGCCACTCCCACCTCATTCCCAATACCTCCACCTCAGCTGAATCATTCCCAATACCTCCACCATCATCACCACCCCTCCCCGCCATCGCCCCCCTCGCACTACCACACCCACCTCCTCTCCTACTTTTTTCTCCATCATCCCCAATATCTCCCCCGCCTTCACCTCCACGCCCAACCACTGCCGCCGCCGCCCGCGTCGCTACCGCCGCACGTCCGCAGACTTTCTACGCCGCGAACGGCCTGCAGTGACAGCGCCGTGTCCAGCACCGGATTAGCAGCGCGCGTTGCAGCCGCATTCACGAGGCAGCGCACTTTGAATAGCCCGGCTGTGACTCCGGGTTTCTTTGCGCCGGCGAAATTCCCTCCAATGACCTCTGCACGCCGCGCATTTCTAATGACGTTTTCCCGGAATTGACTCAATGGGGGCGCGATGGCTCACGAACCACTGCAGCTCATGTTGTCGATTACTCTGGAACTCTCTTCCTGTGTGAGGGCGATACAAAATCCCTGCTTTACTTAAAAAAATGTAACGATGAATATGATAACGTTCACTGAGCTTCGAATATTTTTTATGCAAAAGTTTCGAAAATTCCTGGATTAAAGAGGTGGGTTAAAAGTAAGCCAAGGATAGTTTTGGGAAATACCATTTTTTAGACGAAATATTTCTGTAAATCTGATATTTTTATTATTACATCTAATATTGGCTTATGCATGTTTTATTTTATATTTCAAAGACAAACTTACTTGTTACATCTAATTGTATCATATCAGACTTTCTAATTATGAATAAATTGAGTCGCGAAACGTTGTAACTGAGTTTTTAATCCAATGTGATAAGAAATAAATTAGAAAATATTGTTGTAAAGAAAAGTTAAATTGATTATGTCAAAATATCCCAAGGATACCTCTTGTTCCATGTTTAAACCTTATATGCAATCACTAATATTGCTGTGAAGCAATGTGAATATTGCGGTGTTCTGAAGAAATTATGTATGAATGTGTGTCCTCTTTAGCAGTCTGTTTAAAAGTCATGCGTGTTTGAAATTTATATTCCGACTACTTAAGAAATTATGTCAATGAATTGTATATAATGAAATTGTAATTTTTTAAATCCGTTGTGAACATTCTCTAATTTTTTTTATTATTAGCATTGAACAATAATGTATATTTTCCCCGTAGTTTTGGACATTTGGTACTTTTAACACACTAGTCAGTCATATATTAATAAATTTCTGTTGTGACATACAGATTTCACAATTGAATTATATTAATATTTTAATGCTTGTTATTAAGTAATTCTCTCAGTTGCTTGGATAACTTGTGATTTTTCATAAAAAACGAGAGTGCAAAAATAGAATAGAGCCTTCCTTATAATTATCATAACATTTTGACCTGGTTTCTTTCAATGTAGTGCATGAACTTTAAAATATTTAAATATAAAATGAATCAAAATTTTCTTTTAGCTTTTTTTTGTTAAGTAAGAATAAGATAGTCAAAATTATACTTTCTTGGGAGATGACCTCTATAAGCTTATTTCATTTAGTATTAGGATTGTATTAGAAAGCAGAATAAGGGTTAATAAAGTATGAAAGAATTTAAATGTTAAAATCAAGAATGCGTTTCATGTGATTATCCCACACGAACTTGAAAAATGCATCCGGTCGTTGACACAGACGTACTGCTGTTGGGCACATGCAAGTATTTGGAGTGGTGGGTGTTGGCTGCAGTTCAATTGTGCAACGCCCTGGGAGAAGGTAAGCGATTTGGCTACGCGCAGAATACTGAGTAGAACGTCGAGTCGAATGTAAATGGAATTTTCACAATTATTTCGCCTTTCAAGCGACCGAGCTACAATGTAGGCGGTGCAATCACATTTTCACCGAACTGAACGAATTTATATTCGTTGTGCTGATGGACTAATGGTGAAAGGAATAATATGCGAGATGAATGTGAAGCGTTCAAAAGTGCGTGAGTGCACAGATATGCCGTAATCACTGTGTACGAGAAATGTAATTTTTGGTTTATCCTGGAAGCTGGACCCCGAGGAGTTGGCTCATGTACGATACTTATTTCAGTCATTGAAGCAGAACTTTATCGTAAAATTCTTAAATAAATAGAACTCATGCTTGATGCAGATCATTCTATGGTTTATTATAGGGAAACTCGATCAATACGTTTTAAACGTAATATTTCACTTCCAATTCTTCCTTATCTGGACGTGGCGTGTGGGCGTAATCGGGGCGCAATCTAAATGGATAGAGTCATTCTCTAAATAAAAAAGGAGTCTGTGAAAATATGTGTGATCAAAGCATGTTTGATTATTAGGGTAGCAACAAATATTGAAGGAACTAATTTTACATTATCAGTGGAAAACATAACGTAAATCCACCCATTAAACACTTTCACATTTCATTCAAATGCAATAACGTATAGACATTTCTTTAGCGGATATCAGGAAATGTAAAATGAATAAAAAAATTAAATACCTTCACACTTCATTCAAATGAAAAAAACGTATTGAAATTTCTTTAGCGGATTTCAGGAAATCAAACTTAACACGTTTCTGTCACCTAGTCCTGCATGTTTGATGTCGAATCGTTAATTGTCGAATTCCTATCGCAAAAAAGTTCTGGTTACGATACTGCTGTGGAAGAAACACGAAATAACTCTAAACATATGAAGATCAATTATTAAATTTATCTTGTAAGACAAAAGAGGGAATACGGGAAATTATAAAACTGTCGAAGAGACGGAAGGTCTTTTTAGGGAAAATCTTACATTTTCCACACATCCTGAATCTTAAGTTTAAGTATAATTTTATGATTTTTTTCTGCAAAGTCTAACTAATTTCAGAGCTCCCTCTAATCATCTGAATTTCGGCATATCCAAACCAGCCAATTTCTGGTTAATTATGATATTTGAAGTTCTGCAATATGGAAGGTACGTCGCCAGTGAGATCTGTACCACCCACGATCGAATACAAAGCAGAGAAGAAAACGGACTGGAAGCTCGCCTAGCTCCTCCGACACGCTGATTTCTTTATTGTCATGCGGTGAACAAGCGAACTCTTTGCTATATGGAAGTCTAACAAGATCACGCAGCTCTTTACAGAGAGACGTCAAACTGTCCAGTGAACTTCCATGGATGGAGCACGGGCGAAACTGACACAGTCCGTCAGAGAGAGGGTAAGTAGGAAGAGAAAGTTGTATAGTACTGAATGTGGAGATTAGTTCTTCGTTTTCTGCTGAATCACAAAAGCGTTTAATTTGTAGGAAAGGGTGTCTGAAGGTAATTCAAAGGATGTTGTAGGAGTTGGAGTGCACACAAACTCTTAATAATAAAAACTACTCAATACTGAATAAAACTCTTGCATACTTTAAGAAGTGTATACACCCTCCAGGGCTTTTACCCCAGGTGACACCAAGTTACCCTTTACATCCCGATAGGACGCACATTCGTTCATGCACTACACCCAGACATACTTGCGAGCTCCTCTGATCTGGGGTCCACAGAACGCGAGGCTCTCAGCGTCAACGCTTTCATGAGAAATAATGGGCAAAATACAATGCCCAAGGCGTGACTAGAACCCGCGATCCTTCGAACCGAAGCGCTGAGGCGGTATACGCCACCTCGGTCTTTCAGGTCGGCCTTCTACCTCTAAACATAATTCATACAATTTAGGTACATCTGAAACAAAAGAGTCAATCACAAAAATCGACATCAGCAACGACTGAAACGTAGTAAGCAGAAGCTCCTCGCCATAATATTGATTTCACTCTTTCTGGGTCCGAATAAACAGTATAATCGCCAAATAAAAGAGAGTTTTCTGTCTCAAGATCACAAATTGCAGGGATAGGTTAGCAAATTTCGAAACCAATCCATATACCAAGAAAGCTGGGGTGCGTTACAACACACTCTTCAGGCAAATGCTTTTTTGTGCCGTCACAATTCCAATCAATTCCGATCACAGTTCACAATCATTGTTGTCAGCTTATTCAGTTTTATGAGCTAACGTCGCTGCCAATCGTATCACGCACAACTAATGAGCTCATGAGAACAATGCATTAGAAATAAGTATGAGGTGGTGAAAGGGCACACACAATCTTCTGTGAAAGTTCCGTGTAGTTCATCTTTTCCCAGAACCACATTGGTTTCCTGCTGATTTTGCCCAGTTGCTTACAATCTCAGTTGGAGTGAAAATGTATTATTTTCCTCAAGGGTTTTGTGCAGCTGACAGCCGGTTACCCTTTTCGTCCCAATGGAACGCATATTCGACCACATTACTCGACACCAACACACTTGCGGGCTCCTCCGATCTGGAATCAGCAGAACGAGTGGCCCTCCGCAACAAAACATGCATGAGAGACGAGGAGCAAAGCAAACAACCACGCGCAAGGCAGAACTCGAACCAGCGACCCTTTGGACCGAAACGCTGAGTCGATACCTGCTCTTAACCGCCACGACCATCCGGGTCGGTGAAAATTTATTGATGTTGCTTTTGTTTCAAGAAGCATGTTATTTTTCCTACTAAAATCCCCGAATTTGGACGTAATACATTTTCAACGACATTTTCCAAGAACATCTTCGATATTCCTCCTTCTCCCCTGTAGAAGTAACCGCCGCGGCAGCTTTCTCGGCCGAGTCGATCCCGGAGCCTCGCATTTGCGAAGCGGCAGCGTGTAGCAGGACCTCCGGGGCCCTTCCCCGGGCGCGGCCGCCGCCTCGAGGGAGCTTACGCCGCCCATTACCATCGCGGGCGCGTCCTCGCAGCCGTTGGACCTCGAGGCGCCGCCGTCGCACATGGCGCACTTCGTATTCAGTGAGAGCCGAACGGCAGTGCTGCCGGTGGCGCTGGCGGCGGTGACGGCGACGGCGATGAAAACGGAGACAGGGATGCCGACGATGACGACAACGACGGCGACGGCGACAGCGTCCGATGGACGATGGCGATGGAACGATAGCGACGGCGATGGAAACAGAGATAGGGATGCCGACGGCGACGATGACTGCAACGGAGACGACGACGGCGGCGATGACGGCTTAGGAAACGGAGACGGGGATGCCGACGGCGACGGTGATTGCGTCGGAGATGACGACGATGATGACGACGGCGGCGACGACGGCGTTGGAAACGGAGACGGGGATGCCGACGGAGCCGGTGACTGCGACGAAGACGATGACAACGGCGGCGACGGCGGAAACAGTTGAATGGTGGAATGGAATGGGGCTCTAGAGAAGACCAAGCGTTCGTGCAGAAGAGATTTTCCCAGACATGGTGCCTGGGCTGGTAGTGGAGACGGTGCAACATCCGAATATGTTGCGTTGTGAAGGAGAGACTAGCGACGGTGTCAAAATATTAGAGGTGATAGTGAGGACTGTAGAAATTGCAAGAACGAATAGCATGTTGGAAATGCAAGAATGGCAGCGCGGTGGGAAGGGGCGCGTTATGTCTGTGACAGAGAGGGTGACGGGATGGCTAGGAGACGAGAAGTGGGAGGATGGAGGCGGAGTGTTCTGGATAAGAGGAATCGAGGCGATGGTTTGGCGAAGTAAAGGGTAGGCAAAATGGCGTAAAATGGAGGGGTGATGACGAGGCGGCATGGCGAGAAAGCGGAGTAGCTCACTGGCCGGCTGAAGTTGAGTTCATTCAGTGGCTTGGCTGGATGGCGAACAGCTGGGATTTTTCGGGGATTGGCGGATTCGCTGAGAATACCGGTTGTGACAGAAAGCTGAGGAGATGGCAGACCAGCAGGCCAGGCAGGTGCCGAGCGTTTGAGGGGATGGGGCAGAATAAGCGTCGAGACTAGCGAACATAATAAATATTAAAATATCCCTTAAAATGTTGTTTATAAACATAAATGTGTAAGTAGGATTCCCAAAGCGGCATCTATATTAGTTATATGTTATAGTTCAATTATTAATTATTGATTTAAGATTCCCACAGGCCTTACCGGCTACAGTTAAATTTCGTCCATCTCCTAAATTGAATGAACTTCCTCCTCTTCAGGATTACTCTGATAAAAGACCAGCAAGGAAAGAGTGGGTAGCAGTGGCGATGGGAACATCAGAGTTGGCGAAGGCGTGTTGGCGGGAGACAGTTGTGGTGGCGACGGCTGACGGTCGTGCTCTGCAATGCCGCGTGGAGCGCAGACGAGAACTGAGTTTTCGGGAGCTGCAGAGATGCGATGTGTGTGGAGATGAAGTCCTCTTCTCTATAGTTTCCGATGTGCAACGTGCTGGATCGCCCCCGAACCGCATGTATGGAACCCAAGGGCTTCCTCAAAGTCGATCGTGCGAGAAAGTCCTTCCTCAAATGCTTCCGGCGAAGTCTTTGAAGAGGTTCAGGAAAAGATTTTTACTGTCGCTGTGATTTTAGTTTCAGAAAACGGTTTTTACTGTCACAATGCTTTCACACAGGGCGTTTATGGCTCTCGACACGACAGCTATGTACTGCGTAAGTAAGGCTATTACATCTCATGACGTATCACGACAAAATATAGCAGTGGAAGTTGCACTTTTATTCGTTGGTATCATAGGTATCTTAGGTCATAGGTATCTTAAAAATATTCTAATAATAAAATATCTTGATGCTTTGTTTATTTAGTGTTTCTGGGCACGTTAACTATTACGGTCGGTATTCCCTTAAGGGTTGTGCAAATTATATCTCGGGAGAAAGCGATGTTCAGATCTTAGTTAATGTATTTCGCAGTTTTATGTCCACATCTTTCTAATAATTTCTAATGTATTTAACCTTTTGACTTGCAAGTTTATTTTTTAGAAAGAGACATGCTGTCTTTGAAACCTGTATATCCATGTAACAAATGCACATTCAAAAAATTTTCTAACTACATATTTCAATTATACTCTCTTGCTAATATGTATTTTCTTGAAAGAATGTTGTTTTCTGCTCATTACTGTGCAGGGAACATACTGCAATTTCATTGAACACACCACGCAAGTCGTAACATACGCGGTGGATAACACGTCTAACAAGCCAAGAACCCTGAGAGCTTCACGATGTACTGCAACGCATTTGAATACTAAATCTGAATACATCATTTTCTACAAGGATGTTTATCCTGCATTTTTTATACCACCTGCAAATATGGCTTAGATGCACTGAAATTCCTCTTGCGTATGAAGTGTAGACTTTGCCTCAGCACGGCGCCATTTCACGATGCGAACGTGACGTACTGGAGACACACTCAGTTTCTACATGTTTTAACGTCCTGTGTATTTCAGCCAGCGCAATGCTCGTAGTCTGTCGAGAAAGAGATTTACGTTGTTGTCTCTTTCACATAAAACACGAACCGTATAGAATACAGTCTGTATTTTAAGTGAGTAAACAAGCACTGAATTGTACTGGCAAGTACGAACAAACACGTTTACATTTTGTGTTCTAATGACTTATATTTTATTTGTGTGTGTGTGTACGCGTCAAATTTTATTATTTATTAATTAACAATTTAATCATCTCTTGTTTATTGCTAGGTAATAAGTACTGGATCTCCAGATTTATCTTGTCTCAAATGACAGAATTTTTAGCATGTTTTCATCCTGCATTATTTGGCAATGTACTGAATAAGTGCAATGGTTGATATCTTCACTGTTATCAACAATGTTATCTGCCAGACTTTTTCTCTTCCTTCATGTTTTACGCCGTAATAGATGGTCAGGAAGCGTGTATGTTAATGTTAACGTTTTCATCGTGGATGCAGATTTAGACCTGAGTGCACCGGAGGACGCTTTCCGAAATCGAAACCCGTCCGAACCTGTTTCTGCGCTCTAAAGGAAAGGTGTGTTTGCGTCGCGCGGCGCACTAAAGTAAGTTGTAAAATATTTTGTTAATGCACTGGTCATCTATAAAACTTAACACTTGATGGCATAAGAATAACACAAATATATGAAAAATTTAAAAACAAATTTGGTTAACAAAATTAAGTTACTGCAATGTTATTATGTGTCAAATTTAGGTTTATTTGTTTTGGTGAAGTGGGGTTACAGGAAAAAGGAATTATTCTATTATATCACGGGGTTTGAGTTTCTTAATTCTTGGAAAGTATGATGTTTCTCTAGTAGAATGGTGCTTAAAATATGGGGCTGAAGGGAGGCATAAACAGAAGTTGTGGTTTAATTATTTTATGAATGATGTAAAGGACTGAATGCCAAGATGGTGGAGAAGTTCGATATTTCTGATTGAAATAAGTGGAGGTGGTAGCACCATGCCCAGAAACGACGGTGAGGACGAAAGATGCAGTCGCGTGCGTTTGGGGTGGCACATGGGGGCAATGGTGAAATTGGCGACCAAAAGTAATAGGGGGTGGCGATGGCGGAGACATGGATTCATTATTTCCTGTTCCGAGGGCGTCAACTATTAAGGTCATTAGTTCCGTATGTGTAGTCTTCCCGGTTGGAAGGTGAGATCTATCGCCGACTAGCTGGTTTTCCCATCCAGGTATCTCCCACCATCAAGGCACCGCTCCAGCCAGGACACGTCCTAAGCTCCCGACATGTATGGTAATGTAGTGCATGTAAGTGTGTGTAATTAAGGGGTGAGGATAAGACACGGATGAGAAGAGAATGATCGCGCGTGATCCGTGGCCCGTTTGTTCAGGTACTGCTCCGACATACACTTCGTGATGAGAAATCACAGAAAACTACAAATCGGAGTAGAAGAACGCTAAAATTCTCCTGACTGTGGCTGAATTCGACCGAGCTGTGTAGCTAGTGTCGAAAACCCTGACAGCGTCGGGACTCGCACCCTAGCAACCTCTCGTCAGAGGCAACAACATCTGATGCCCTGGGCCACCTAAGCCAGTGCGCATGGGAGGGGACGGGGACGAGAACGAGGGCGATGCCGATGGGCGGGTCATGCACCACGGGAGCGGGGCGATGACGGGGACGGCGGCGAGGAGTAAAAGGGGGGAAACGGTGGCGTGTATGCAGAGAAGGGCGGGGACAGGGATATGGACGGCGGGGTGGCGGCGGTGGGACCGAGCGGGAGGGCAAGGGGCAGCAGCGCGGGAGGAGGCGACCGCCAACGGAAATCGTCAAAGGCACTCCGCTAACTCGAGACAAATCGGTACACGTGACGGTTAGCGCGAGGGAAAACAGGTTCCGTTGCTGCCGTCGCAGACGCATGGGCAGCGAGTGGGAGTCGTGCTAAACGCTGCTAATGGCCTTTGCCACAGGCAGCGCCCGACGGGAAGGCTACCGACGACGTCGCGTCTGCAAGTAGGCGATATGTGTCATGCTCAGAAAGGTTTTACCAAATGCTTAATAAGTTCAAATATCATTATTTTCCGTCAACATTTCGAATGAAAACGCTAAGTCAATTAATGATCAGTTTGCACCAGGATTGTCAACCGACCTTCATTCGGGACGAGGGTCTTCATTGTTAGAAATAGACCTGTCATCCTGCACTTGTACATGTATGTAATATTTTTTGATACAAACTACATAAATAATTCCAGGTATATGGAAGTCAAAGTGGCTCTGCATTATGCGCTTCATTAGTTTCTTTACTGAAAGTTAATGCATAAACGACTCCCAACCGCAGATTATCTTGTTATATATTCAGAAGATTACGGTGTGAAGTATTTAATGATTCTCTTTTCGAATATTAACTGATAACAGGAAAATGCCAAAAAGAATACTAGTGTAATAAAACAAATATGTTTCATGAGTTCAACTGTACTAAAAAAATGTTTTTTCCAACAACTAAATCTATGCTCATATTGTAGTAAGAGTCCATTTTTGCGGATAAATATAACTACTTCTCTGGGTATCTTCTGTCACAATGTATAACTGTCACATTTTTCTGTTTCTACCTTACCGCGGACATTAAACAACAGACATTCTTCTTCCCGGAAAGTCACAAACCATTCACTTTTGAGGGATCAACTATTCATTTTCTGAAGAACCAAAACTACAAATCTGGCAAAAAAATATAAAGCAATACTTGCACGATCTTCTTCGTCCCATTTCCCTTTCTCGAATCAACGCCCTCTGAAGCAGCGGAGGCAATGGGGCGGACGAGCTGGCCCCGCGCCTGGCGCTCTGCCAGTCGCGGGAGGCGCAACAGACTCGCTCAGCTGCGCAGGTCTCCGGAGCCTGCGAACACACATTGCAAGTGAGAGCGTAGGCTTCCGCGGCCGCAGTCAGTATTTTCTTGGCTGTCCGGGTGACGCCGCTTCCATGGCGAAGGTGCTGACGTTTCGGACGCCATTTTGCGACCTTCCCCATTATGCCCTGAGGAAGGTCGCAGAATGGCGACTGAAACGTAGGCACCTTCGCCATGGACGCGGCGTCACCCGGACAGCCAAGTAAATACATATTGCAAGACATCAAGAACATTTACAGAGGGACTGTTGTTATTGTTAGAGTCACGTGAAGTTAAACGGTGAGGTTAATTTTACTTTCTTGCTAGTTCTGTAGAGAACGTTCTCTAACGCTGGGTGAAAAAAATTGATATTTTTGGCAGAAAAACATTTATTACAGAGCTCTGACAACGAAAAAATGGATAAATCCATTTGCTATATTTAGAAAAAAATCATTTATCACATGGTGTAGCGCGAATCCATGTTTTGTGGGTCCTTAATACCAAAAAAATCGAATGTCGGCCAAAATGATTATTTCTGTCTGTCTGTGTGTTTGCCTCTCTGTCTGTTTTTCTGTCCGTATGTTTGTCCGTCGGTGTGTGTGTGAACAACGCTAGCAGCTAAACCGTTCTGCCAATTTTCTCCAAAACTAATGTTCCCCAATGGATCTGGCTGATGTCGCATCCCCTTGTATTTGTAACTGTAATTTTAATTTTGGTGCTACTTTACATGAAGACCCCGGGATATTTTCAAACTTTTCCAAAAAACTGGCTCCATCGCTTTTGATTAAATTTTGTTGTTGGATAGAGTGAAGGATGTCTAAAAGAAATGTGAAAGTCTCAAGCTCGTTAAAAACCCTGATATTTCAAAAATTGCAAAAGTTTGATTTTTTAACCTCACTTCAATCTATTTCTTAAAAATAGATTTTAAAATAAGGTCATGTACAGCTTTTCTAAAATTTGAGTACTCTTTGCGTAATTTTGCGGGCAAATACGGGCGAGAAAGTGCGTGCTGTTTTAGCACCACTAGTTTACTTTGGATCCGGCGTTGGCGGGGTACCATCAACTTTCCCCCATCCCCCGTACCGCCTGATTCATCCTTTCTTCCAATCCGCCCGAACACACATTGCAATCGTATTATACAAGTTTTGCAATCATATTATACGTTGTTGTTTTTGTTAGAGTTACGTGACATGAAATGTTGTGGATAATTTTTAACTTGGACAAGCTGATTACCCGGCGTCGGTTGGGTATTTACTTCTTCACCACTTTACCGATCCGTCCCCCCCGCCTTGCTCCGACCACTACGCCTGCTCTTCTCGGCCCCACCCCACGTTGCCTTGCGATCTGGGAGATAACGTGTCGTAAGCGTGGTTATCTAGGTTTCAGTCTTTCTACTGCCACCTCCACCTTAATGAAATGCAGGCTCCATGCCTTTCGCATTGGCAACAGTCTATTGACTGGGGCCTTGTCAGCCTATTATCAAAGTGTTCGTTTTATTAGCAATTAGAAGGGAGTAAATCATATGCATCTGATAAACGTAAAAGGAATCTACACTCTTAAACTAAGCAATTCGTGAATCATAAACTAAATCACCACTGACTCCAAATCTCAGTTACTCCTGATTAAGACGAACCTGGGGGAAAACTAAATAAAATAGAATTAAAATGTCATCGATTTCTCCATTTTCCATGAGACAGCTCTGAAAAATGGTGTTCCTAAATGCCAACAAATCTTATTCTAATGTAATCCCGTGTGTCATTCCTCTAAGCCTTGCCATTTCCGTAACTCGTGTGTGAAAATCCACAACTTTCGTCGAACTCGCGGACGTCCAGTTGCGAGCAAGTTGCGCCCCGTGGCGACAGCGCGATGTCCGGCCACGGGTGAAGCACAGGGGGGTTGGGGGGAGCGGGCGGGCGTCGCCAAAGGGCGCCAGATTACAGGAGGACAGCGGTGCCCAGTGGCGCCCGGCGCAATTACAGGCGGCGGGCAGCGGCGGCGGCGGCGCCGGCGGCCCGGACAGGAACTGACGGGAAGTGCGGCAGCGCGGCGGCGCTTCGGAGCGGCTCGGACCCCGGAGAGACGGGTGGGCGGGGGCGGAGGACAGCTCGTGGCAAGTTGCAGTTAGGGAGGGCAGCCGAGATCGCTAAGTGCCTTGGCAGTCTCCACTCGAGGGATCGCCGGGTTCGGACCCCGCCTCGGTCATGGACGTTAGTTGCTATGTAGTGTGGGGGATGTCCAAGCCAGCATGTAGAAGATGAAACTTTCCTTCCAGACCCTTCTGCCACCCTGATTACAGGTAAGTAAGGCGATGGTGGGTGTTGGTTGTCTGCCTGCCGACAAGGGAAGAAAAGCGCTGCTAATGAATGTGTCTATGAATCACGGCGTTAACAACTCCTACCAGTCCGCCATCTTTCCTCCCCATCTCTAAAACAGTTCTGTTCTTCTCAACAACAGACGCTATTGGCCCGTGGACCAAAGGAGACTTATGTCTACTACCCACTCTACTACCCAGCCTCAGCCGGTGCGAAGCAAGACTGATGCATTGGTATCTGAGTGACGAAGGTAGCCTTACTGCAGAAAGGCAAATACTACTGAGGGCGAGAGGGTCCGTGAATTCCTAATGGGCATATTCTGACGTTTAAATCTCGATGAACATGAAGTTGCAATAAGGGGCATAACTAAAGGTCCCACTCTACTAAAAGTGAAGCGAATAGAAAAACAAATCTTCCAGTGTGGGCGCACTAAACGTTTAATTGGCGTATGTTAACCCTCCATATTCAACGTTTAACGTCGTGTACAACATGTCGTCACGCGCTCCTTATCGGTGTCAGATGATGCCTTTGAGCGCGATTGTATCATACCTATTGGCATCAAGTGCGAGGCTGTGGCTGACCGTTGTATTGCCCAAGAAGATACGTCCGTAGCCTTACCAAACTCAGAAGTCGTGGAGAGGGACAGTTCACCGAAGCTTTGGAAGACGAGCGTCACCTTGTGGGTCGGTTTGTGCCGTTATACCGCTAATATCTATAATACTAATTTTCAGTGCGATCATTAATTGAAACTTCAACCTCCACCCATATGAGAGGTTCTATCTACGAATTAGTTAGATACCCAGAAACTGGAGAAAATTTAAAAGAAACAAACAATGAAACTGGGAAAAATCCAATTTTTATTTAAATTTTGACTGAAAAATGCAAATGTTTGATTACGTTATTCCACCTATTGTCACAATGTGCGCAACATTGAATTCTCAACATCAGTGCGTCAGTGATTGCGACACAGCTTACGTCATGCTGTACCAAGGCTCCAAGAAAAAAGTTAACTGCCATTAAATATCTGCTATTCACGTGTTGTGATTTTGAATAGAAGTTTTATGATATTATTGGAATGTAAAGAACTGCTGTACAGTATATATAGGTCCCTATGTTATAGCATATTCAAGAAGATTGTTTTTGTTAAAATATTTCATTTACAGCTGTACTATTTTATTTGTAGTTCTCAATTAGAAAGCGTGTTACTTTTTGAAAAATTATTTAAGTGGTTTTATTCAGTAGCATTTTTTTCCTTTCCAGGCTTCTAATATGGTTCTTGCAGTTATAACTTGCGAGTTGAAGGTCACTCTGCAAACCAACCCAAATTATCTGTGATATTTCAAAGGCTGAGTTTCAAAGTCCACCATGTCAAAACTCATGAAAATGAGGATTCGGCAGAAATATAATTCTTACATTAATTTACTAACATCTGTTGGGGAATACAGTGAAAATGTTGCGTTATTATTCTGAAAATAATGAAATTGGATTGTTCACATTCACAAGTTCCAAAGTCCAATACTTTAGATGAGAAATCTAACAACGTTATTTTCCAATTGTCTGAGTTTACAGTTGTAATAGAACACTGCATTATCAATCTATACAAGAATTATTGTTTCGTTGTAGCTCCAAAAATGATCACAGGGAACAAGGCAAAGACCGATGCCAGCAGTCGACGCCTATGAACGTTTCAGGAGTGGATTCGTGAAACATTAGTAAAACGTAAAACAGCTTACAGTAAATCGTTTATTTCAGAAACCCGTCAAATGCCAAAATCTGAAACATGCTTTAGCGACGTATTATTGTTCCAGAAGGTTTAGTGCATATTTATATGAAAAATATTCGTTTATCAACTTCTTTAATAAAAAAATATTTTGAAATCTGAAAAATTGGGAGACTTATTCCCAGTTTTCTCGAAATGAGAAATTTGGCGTTTGCATAACAAATATTCTATTTACTACACATATACCGTGTTTTATTAATTTGGTGTCTTAATTCCTCTCCTAATTATACCAAAACACCTTTAAAGATCACATTAAATTACCAAATAAGACAATCATTTGGGCTTAAACACGTTCCCTCAGTGAAACAATTAAATTACAAGTATCTGCTACTATTTTCTTATATCCAACGTCTGAAAATACTTGCATTGCCTTACTCTCAACTTCTCCCCCTCCAAAGTCTGCCCTTTCTCATCATTCAATTTTTTTCCTCATTCAACTTGTTCTTCTCCACTGAGCAATTCTCTCTTGATTCTTTTCATCTCTCTACATCTCATCGCAGTACCTACATCGCAGGCCACGTTTTGTTTTTTCTCTTGCCATTTGAATCTATGTTTGGAGATCTCTGTCATGGGACCATCTTGACACTTGTCACCCCCTTTCGTCTTCTGTCCTTGCGTTTTCTCGTCTCTGTAGTCTCATCTTCCCCGTGTCCCGTTATCTTTTCCCCCTTCCAATCGAGCCGAATGTTCGGAGATCTCTCTTAATGTCTCTTCAAATATCTATATCCTTATACTCTCGTTGTTGTTTTGGCTCTTCTATCTACAACTATTCTTTTGCATGCGTCTTTTTTCTCTTTACCATTTGAAGCAATGTTTAAGCTGCATGCTAGCGTTTCACTTCAAGCTTATTCTCTACTTGCTCTTGCATCTGCTCGTCTCTACGTCTCTTCTTTCGTGAGTTTCAAAATCTTTGCGTCCTCCCCAATCGAAACCAACATTAGGAGATCCTTCTTAAGAGTTCAACTTCTTCTCTTCCTCCTCCTTTTCCCCTGCCGCAACTTCTGCCAGTTCCTCCAGTCTCATCCTCCGCGCGCCCCGTCATCTCCCTCCACTTCGCATTCACCTCCCCGCGCCCTCCGTGCGGTCAACAGGTCTGCTCCCCGCGCTCTGATCACATAATTAAAGGTTGCTAAAATGTTTACCCTGGCGGGACGCGGCGCTGACTGACAGGCTGACAGGGCTGGGGGCGACGGCGGCGGCGGGGGGCGGGGCGGGGGCAGCGGAGAGTGAGAGAGGGGTGGGAGGCCGGGGAGTGGGCGGCGGGAAGGAGGGGGCGGCATACTTAGCCCTCGAGAAACCAGGTGCTTAAAAAGTAATCAGGCAGATAAATTGAATGTTTCGACTGGCCGCTATAATTTAAATATAAGGCTTCCCCGCTCATCCTTCATTAAAAAACATGGCGGGGAACTTGAGCTTGATGGGGATTATTGTGGCGTTTCCTGCACGAGGAGGAACTTCGCTCCTGCTGAGCCGCAGACGCCGCTGCTGCTGTAGGGTCAACGGAACCGCCCGACCACGTGCGCTCTGCTCTGGCTCGTCATATGCGCTCGGCGTCGAGGCAGATGGTCAGGTCGTTGCCGTATTGTGTTTTGGAGCATGGGTGCTAGTCATTACGTCATCGAGTGCCGTTTGAAATTTACAGTGAACTTGGTGTTCCACAGTCTTGAAATACTAGTAACCGTGTTTGCGCGCAAAGATCTCCCTGAAAATTTTGAAGGCATGATCTCCCTGAAAATTTTGAAAGAACTTCCTTAGACTTTTGTAATGAATCACTTTAAGTAAATATGTACAATATCTGATTTTAACCTTTTAACCCGAGGAATTGGGTAATTGTTATAGGGACTTTCGGAAAGGGACTCTTCAAACCATTTGGCAACTCTAGAAGTAGTTTAACATAAAATAAAATAAATTTATTTATCGTACAAAAATCTTATAATTTCATTTTCCGTCAAGTGTGTTTTATTTATTTAGTAGTAAAAGTCATAGGTAAGCAAAAATTACTAGAAAAGGGGGTACCCTTTCCGTACAAGATACCCTTTCATTCCAATATACTCGTACGAGCCTACTATCACCAGAACTGCTTTTGGATAGTACCACTAGTAAAGGTAGGTAAATCACCGACAGGGAATATCTCGGCTGAAACAGAAGATGAAGGAATCTGGTGACTCCTGACACTTAAATGGCGACTAATACAAACCAATCTAAGAGTATCTGAGACCAGGTAGATGTGAGATAGACACAAAATGACATTGATGATCTATCAAATTCTCAAAAAGGCTTAACATTCGGAATGAGAGAAACGCAATCATATATTTTTCATCAGAGCCTACTGCAATGCGCTGAAATTGTTCAGAAGTGTTTGGAAGTAAACGGGATCGGGGTATTTATGTGGATTGTTGTTGGTTGCTGCTGTTACCTACCGCGAATTGGACGTAACGGTGTTTGACTTACAAATTGTATTTTCTGTCACTGTATGAATAACAAAATTTAAATATAGGATGCATAGCTTAACTATCTATTTCATCTGGATGTCAGATACGCAATTATAATGCACTGCTTATTGATTGATTCAAACAGGTGACAACTTACAAATTGATTAAAGCTGACTAAAACAGGCTAACATGTTTCGTTCAGTAACCGGAAACAAGAATCTCAAGATAATTAATTGCTCCTAAAACTAATATTTTTTTACTCCTGTAAGACATTCTGAGTGAAAAATCCCACGGGAATAAGTAACAGGATATTAATCTTAGAATGTATAATAAGTTAGGCGAACAAATTAGAGCAACTTAATCTTGTAGAGGTGTCTCATGTTATACACCCCTCCCCCCCGAATATATTTGTACAAAGTTGGATTGCGTAGAGCCTCACAATAATTAGTGACACAGCGTTATTGCTCCTGATTAAGACATTTTTTTCCCTTCCGGCCAATTCAGAGACCTAATCTTCCTCTTACGTATCAGATAATTCATCAGAGAGCGATTACCTCCTGGGGGAATTAACAATTTAACAACATTAGATTCAAATTTAATAAGCTTTTTACGGGGTCGGGAAGCAATTGTTCGGAATACATGCAAATCCTAAGCAGCTCCCATTTCAATTGCCTTGAGAACCTAGGGGGAGTCACGTGTTGCTGATACACAATGCAAGAAGAGATATAGGTTTCTACAGAGCTTATTTGCTACGAATTGTGTAGCGAAGGGAAATTAGATAAAAAATCTCAGCATCCTACAGAGAGAGATATGGCACGTGATTCATTCAAAATCTTGCTAATCAAACAAGAGTTAATAGTATTTAAAAAAATTTAAACATCCTAATTTCTTAAAAATTATCCCAACAATGAACATGATCAAAATTAATTATTAAAACACTTCTGTGAACACCTGCTTAGGAGTAAAAGAACTAAAAGCTTTTTCCATCCCCTACCACTTACAGATAATTATTCCATTCATTTTATTTCATGTATATGTAGCGGCTAAAGTTCGAATCTGACTAATTCCGAAATTAGTCTCCGGTTGACCACATTATCCAAAATTGATAGATGAATTTGAAACAGCTTCAAATCAAACTTCGTTCTTTAACCGGATGATGTGCAACTGGTTGATTGACAACGAAGCTCTGTTACTGGAATTTACATGAAACATCCTGGTTGGTGTTCACTCACTCAATTGAAGCTGCTTAATTTATTAATTTATTTATTAATGTATTTATTTGTTTAAAAATGTATTTATTTAGGGAATTATATACTTATTTATTTATACTTTTCTTCGCTTGCTTTGCGGCCCACTTGGCCCGGGGCGCCGCCGTCGCCGCGATCGCCTATCGCCCTATCGCCCTATCGCCCCGGCGATCAGCGACGGCGCCTGGCGGACGCGAGACGCGCCGTGCGGCCCCAATCCCTTTTTGCGGCAAATCAAATTACACTTAATACATTTTCGTTTGAAATTTAAATTTAGGGGTAAAACGAAGCGGAGGGTTCATACAAAAACCGGAACGGACCGAAGTACTCCGCCCCGCCCCGCGCCGCCCGGCCCCGCCCCACCCCATCTCGCCCCGCCGTGCTCCGTCCCGCCCCGCTCCCTCCGCTCCGCTCCGCCCCCCCCCCCGCATGCCGCCGCGCCATGTAGGCTGTGGGTGGTCTCTTTGGATGAGGGAGGGGGAAGGGGGAGGGGGAGGGAAGGGGAGGGAGGGGAGGGGAATGGTTGGAGGAAAGGAGAGGAGGCGGTGAAGGGTGCGTGACCCAGTCCGAGGAGGTCGTTTCGAAAAGCTGAGGGAGATGATATAGACAGAGATGCTAAGAAGATACTAGACTGGAGTGAAATTGGCGACAGACACACTGATTGTCGTAGACAAGGCAGATACATAGAGTGCCACACACAATCTGAATCAGATAGCTTCAAAAACACAAGCATTTGAATGTACATGAAATTCGAGGTCCTTTTAAATGAACATACCACACAAACCAAAGTTATTATATTTTCCTGTAATTATTTATTTTTTAAGATAGTAATACAACTTCTAGAAAAAAGATGATGTGTCTCTTGTGGATAGAAAAGTAAGAAATATTATTTAAAATTGGGAGTTGTTTCGGAGCATGAAATGAATCCAAGAATGCTGTTCAAGAAAGAGGAGTGATGTGTGAATGAACGGAAGCAAGAGAAGAAAACCACGATATTCACGGGAATGGTATTGTCCAGAGTAATGAAGTGGGACCTCTATGGCGCAGAACCAGGAGTACGAACACTCTCTTGCGTGAACACTAGTAGTATTTTACTAGTGGTACAGTACATTCCCTCTAAGAACGCACCAATACTGACTTATATTAGGAAATTTATGTTGCAGAATTAAACCATAACTTTTTGAAGAATTCAATATTTTTTTATAACATTAACGAAAAATAGAGCAAAATCGTAAAACAATATATAGCAATTGTTGCATTTAAAATTTTGAGAGATGCTATGGCGCTGATCAAACAGGAATATGGACGAGAAAATCATGACAAAAGCTACAACTGCACAAATAATTAGTGATTTATATTTGTAAAAGTAGAATAAAACATATCATTTAAAAATGTACAAGTAAATGATTCGATCGACAGGTTTAGAAATATTTATATGGAAAATGCGAGTATTGCATGAATACTTTTCATTCCGATGTGGAAAGCTCGGGCCAATAATACAATAAAATGTTATATACCGTATAACACATGTTTGCGGTACCAAATTTAAATGCAGAAAGTCTCTGAAAATGATAATGAATGTCAACCATTTCAATCACTCGTTCACTACTAAAATAGACGACTTGTGTGGCCCACAAAATTCGAAGAAATCATCGAGAAGCAAAAAGCATTTTGGAATGGGAATCATGCTGCCTTAGAAGCGAGGAAGATAACCCCTAGGACCTGTCATATCAGAGAAAACGCACAAGAGAACGCAGTAATTTGTGGTTCTGAATGGATGAAATACTGTCTTTCATGTGGAACAACACTTCGTTTATTCTTTTAGCTTCCGAGAATAGTTCCATTAAGTACTAGAAAATTATTTTCGAGAAATATGAGAGTTCAGAACGGATTCGTGTAATTCGTTTAACAATACTCTTTGTTTGAAGTTTTAAATGGCCAGAATAAAGATATATTCTCTATTTGCACAAAATACGTTACCTGAATGAGTATTACTCGTAATTTGACTCTGTGTTCCCAATATTCATGAACCTATTACAAGAATATTCATATCTGGATTAACTTTATGACCCGGAAACTACAATATTATTTCTATTCACAAAATTTGTTTATTTTACCAAATAGATCTTACAAGTGTTTTCGTCATCTTCACACAATCCTCATAATTACTTACCGTGCACATTTCGAGAGTAGTCATGTAAAGTTCAGTAGGATGATGAACGGTAAACGTTTGACTTCCTAAGAAAAATTTAATCTCCATTCCGAGCAACTCCTCCGACAATGAACAGCAGATAACTAAGGCAATAAGACCGACACCCGTTTACTTCGGTCGACTCCGACTTAATATGCCACACAGCAAAGGTGTCTTGTGTACAGCGCTGTGACTCCAAAATTTTAGCACGTGCGTGCAATTGGGTCCCGTCCATCATTCCCGCCCTCTCTTCTTTCTCCATCTTGCCTCATTTCGCGCTGAGGCGGGCCCAAGATTAAAGACTCTCCTCCAGACTGCGCACCTACGCCACCTCCCCGCCTTTTCCTTCCCCGCTCCTTCCAGCCACCACACGACGCCGTCGTTCCCACCCGTCCCCGGTCCATGCCCGATCCTCTCTACTTACTCCCGCACATATAAAATATCCGCTAAACACGAGTCGCAAAAAAATAAAAATTACTAAAACAAATGCGCATCTAATATATGATAATATGTATATCATTCGATTCGTCTTTTTACGCTCGTCATGACTGACTAACTAAATATGTGTAGTTCTATTAAAAAACATTTTATCTCAATATCTCGTAAAATACAAATAATAAAATAGAAATAAATACATGTATCAATTAATCTCATTCTCTCACCGACTTCCGTGAAAACTGCATTGCAATAACTTCAACCGTTCAAAAAATGGAGGAGGTCCGTCACCTCCCTATCCCCATATTTACCTATTGCAGCGTTCTCTTATCCTCGCACCTCTCTGCCCGTTCTACCTCCGCGATACAATTTCAGTCCCTTCATATTCCCGCTTCTCCACATCTCTTCTCCCTCACATCCTCCTCCTCATTCATATTCATCGTCCTTCGCGCCTCCACATATCCCCTCCTTCCTCTCGACTTGAACCCGTCCCCGCACTTTCCACTCCTTCTTCTGCCCCTTCCCTCCTCTCCCCACCCGCCAAGTCACACCACGCCCGGCCCGGCCCCGCTCCGCCACGCCACGCCCGACCCGTCCCCGCGCCGCCCCGCCCCTCACCACCCCGCCCTGCCATGCCCCGCCCCACCCACCACTCTCCGCCCCGCCCCGCTCGGCCCGTCCCCTCCCCGCCCCGCCCTATCACTCCATGCCACGCCACGCCTCCGCGCCGCGGTGGTCCGCGCGCTGCCATGCTGATGGGCCGGTCGGCTGCCCGGGCGAGGCGGGTGGGGCGGGGCGGGGAGAGGTGGTAATTACAGGTCTCGAGATTGACGGACAGACGGGCGGGCGGGCTGGACGAGCAAGTACTTCTTCAACCCGAACGTTTGATATGTGATTTTGTTTGTTTAGTTTTTTGACTCGAGCTAAGTAGGTAGGGCATGGGGGAATGCGGGGTAGTGCCTTTTTCCACTCCGGGCACGAGGCGGGCTGCCGCCGCCTCCTCTTTTATTTGTGTTTCTTTCTTTTTTTGGGGGAAAGAGGCTTCCCCCTCTTTTGTTTTTCCTGCCTCCCGACGTCATCGGCCATTACCTCGAACGTGACCCCGGGAGAAGTCTTTATTTGTTCTCTTCGCGCTGCCCGCGTGCGCGCGCCCGCGGTCGGTGCGTGCATGAAACAATTCCTCTCGGCCCCCTAGCCCCCCCCCCCTCCCACCTCGCCCCCACGCCCCCGTCCGGAGCCCCCTCCAGACGCCCCCTGGCAGCAGGTGTTTGGCCCGTCTACGTTGATGAGTATTTGCCGAAAACAACTAGGCGTACCCGAGAGACCTAATGGAGTGCACTTCTGCGTTTTGCGTGTGGACGGCTGAGCAAACACGTCATTGAGGGAGATCGCTTTGGGTGGTTGTGGTTCGCGAACCAGGGGCATATCCATCGTAAAGGAGGTAACGATCTAGCAATATAGAAAAAGAGTAAGCAGATATAGTATTTCTTAGTATATATACCATTATGACGATAAAGAGCAAATCACGGAGGGCGTTGAAGCTCGTAAATTGAGACGACAGCTGAAGTACGTAGTGAAATTTTGCCATCTGTCGCGATCAACATCTTTCTTAATCGTGTATTCAAAGGAAATTGAAATAACAACATATTTTACAAATATTGAAAGCCTATTATGTGAATATGAACATGATCTTTATTTAGCTTCACTTTTTATGTCATTGCTCTCATCATATTACGTGATCGGATGGAAGTCAAATAATCTAAAAGCGAAAAGTCGATAATTTATCTTTCAATACAGATTCCTCATTGTAACTTTTACTGATATACCGATCAAATCATTACTTTTGATGATTGGAAATATATTTCAATCTTCTCGGAAATGTAACAAGATTGGATTTTAAACGCAAAAACCAGTGGGACTAAACGTTTCTGTAATAAGTTATATTTACAAAAGGAACAACTATTAATGTAATATACTTTCCTCTAAAGACTAACATTATTAAGCGATGTTCAAAGAAAATTAGGCTAATGAACTAAAAGGAAATAAGTTTTCGAGTGAAATATTTACAATGAAAGTTTCAAGTGCTTACTCTTACATAAAATCAGACGTTTCATCAATAAAACATTCTATGAGAAACACATTGTACAATTTATAGAGACCTCAATTTATTTAGGAATTCATTGCCGGGAAAATACAGAATATTATATAATGAATGGGAAAATTCAACCCTGAATCGAAACATATCACGATATTGAAGGTAGTGAATTCGTCATGTAGAAAGCAATGGATATCGTTTATTCAAACATGCTACCCTAAAACACGAGATACAATTTATGTCAAACGCATTAAATAGTATACGACCCTTGACCACAACAGGGAATGAAAAGCTACGTCCCTGGTGATAAGATGAAAATTTTGAAAAATACACTGTACGGAGATTGAAATATGAGCTAGCAAGAAAAACGTTTCTATTGAAATTATAAGTGCTCTAAGACAATCACTGTTAATTATACACACATTGTAGCAGACAATAGGAAATATTTTCGTTCAACAAATGCAAGGATGTTATTCTGACATGATGTCTTTATCTACAGATGCAGTTATCTTCACCGATGAAATTCATGGCGCCCTCTGTAAAATATACGCACGTTACTAGAATGCAATTCGTCGAATTAAAAATACTCGTAGAGATTTTATAAGTGGTGGATCAAGCACATTCTGCAGTGTACATTTCACTTCTTCCACTAAAATGCAACTGGCTAAAACATACTAAAAGTAGAACTAAAATAGTGGTCTACAGCAGCATAAGACCTGCCGAATAAAACTATTCATTTTTTAAAAAGCAGCACTCACACTGCTTGAGAAAAACATACGAAATATTCGCGTGTAACAATGCAATAAATAAAATATTTTAACGCAAGAATTCAAGAATACTGCAATAACATAGTATTAGCTGGAGCTGTGCGAACATTTCGCTCTTAATAAATGTATGTATTTGACACTTTGGATCTATTGTCCAACTACGCCGCTAGATAACGGTACCCCCTTGCCTAGGTGTAGTTGAATTCCCACACTTGGGAGATACGAAAGACACTTGGCGAACATGGTGTATTCCTTTCGCCGGAATTACCAAACTCCGCCTACCTGAGCGTTTCTTCGTCACAGAGCTACAGAAACGGACACAATTTTCAAGGAATGCTACAACTCTATGTTTGCCCTGTCCTGGAATCGAACCCGGAATCGCACCACGGGAAGCTAGTTTTGTTGGTTGGTATTATTGCGGATAAATGATCTTGGCTGTCCGGGTGACGCCGCGACGAAGGCTGTGTTGCTGAAGTTTCGACCAACTCACACAGCCTTCCACGCGGCATCATCCGGACAGCCAAGATCATTTACATGTCTCCGACCGCAGAAGCCCACGACTTCCGGTATTCTGGGTTGCATGCGCACCTGATAATCAAAATATGCCACAATCTGCGAACTTTGGTTTTTCGTATTAAATCTGATTGATTCATACCGGAGATAAAATTCTCTAAAGAATAGTAATACACGTAAGATGTCCTTTGACCACGTTTTCTTATAAAAATAAATAATCAATTATCTTTCCTTAGCGTATTATATACAAAGGAGATCGTAGTTTCATCCACTTCACAACTGACAAAGAATATACAAAAATCGTGTTCCATAACGCAACAGGTAAATAACAAATATTTAATGGCGGACGGCCTCTTCCTTAGAGACTTGCTGTCGCATGTTATCAGCTGAGTCTTAAAAAGTGACGTAACGCGTAGATAAGATCGTCGGTAAGCGCAAAGAATGAGAAAAGGAACACAACCAAATATTTGCACTTTTCATTTAAAATCGACACTATTTCACTGTTTTTTGGATTTTTTCTCAGTTGCTGAAAATATAAGCTGTGACGCGGTCGGAGGCTACACAGTATTGTTTTAATTTCTGTTCACAATAGAAATAAGTAATATAGATATGAGACAGTTCATGTAATGATAATTAGTTACTTGTAACGTTTTATTCCCTCTGCGTGAACATTTCTAAAAAAAATATCTTAAGATTGTTAAAACGAGAATTATAAATCGCTGTTTTTTCCGTAGTATTTCCAACGAAAAAATGTATTTCTAAACAATTTGTAAAATCATTATACAATAAAAATATTGTCCAACTTTTTTCCCCGAAATATTCTGCAGAAACCTGGTTTGGTAACTATAAAAAAACACTCTCAGAATGCGAAATTACTGGTAAACATATGGTTTTCGTTTTCCTTTTATTTCCCAGTGGTAGGCATTGCATAGCACATCAGCAAATCACGTTGCACAAACCTCACGCTTGAAGCGGAGCTGTTACATTTCGTTTCACTCACTGCTGTTTTAATTTTGGATTTTTTATCCCACTCACAAACAATGGCGCATATCGAAAAGTGGGCAATTTGAGCGGGCGATTAATCCACGCTTATTCTCTTCATGTTAATTTCCCGTTATAGCGATCCCGCTCCATTAAAAAACTCATCTGGGTAGATACGACGAAAACAGTAACAGTATTCGCACGCACCAATAGGGAACTCAACAGGGAAGCGAATCGCAGCGGTTGGATCTCTCGCTGTGTTTTTTAGGCCTCGGAGAATTGGAAGAGTAAGTTTCACTTCGATAGAATGGAAGGAAAAGCTGCTGCGAAGATCTTATGAATATTCATACGTTCCCAAACAAATACATTTCATCGTTAAGGGCCGTTTCTCTTTTAAAAATGCGGTCTTTCGAAGCGAAATCTCCATCAGTTTTGTTAGTGTAAATGAAGAAATATTATATGATAAAACAAAAATTTGAAACTTGATACTTTTATGCACTTTTAGTGAAGAATGTGAGGGGTATTATCGGCTTTCACTAATTCTAAATAAAACTTATTTTAAACCCCACAAATAATTAGTAATATTTTAAGAAATTGATAGAAGATTAAAAGTGGTAATATGTCCATAAGATTGCCCTTTTTGAAGTTGTTTATATTCTTAACTTAATTTTCTGTTCTATTTATTTTCTAATTTACAACTAAATTGATATTTTCTAAGCCATTATTCAAATTTTAATTTGGATGCACTATAAGTGACTTTATTTTACCTTTGGAAAACATGAGGATGAAACGACAAATTCAAATAAATATATGTGTAATAGCTGAAAGTATACTTAGAACTAATTCTAACCCACGTTTACTGTCTCTAAATGTTTCGCACTAACTATATTTTTCACTTTCATAAGTAATTAATTTGGTGTGGAATCGCAAAAACATTTAATGATAATAATCATTGTCAATCATAATATTTCAACACGTTTTATAAATGGCAAACCATTTGTAATATAAAAACGCATACCAAACACATAGCTTTAAGTAAAATAATGAGCAATAATTGGTATAAATAACAATTCAATGTATCGTGCATCCAAAATATCCAAAACCTTCATTTATAAATGAAACAAATCTTATTGGACGGGCCAGGATTGCTCAGCACCAGTACTGAATTTATTCGGGTGTAGGGGGTCAATATAATAACTAAGAAGATATTCTTACAGGAATTGGTAACGTTCCCCCACAACAACGGGCGGGTGAAATTCTATCTTCCCACCCGTCCAGACAAACTTGCAACAATTATACTATCTTTTAGGAGTCAATTTGTAACTGTCAAACTGTTATATTAAAATGTTCATCTCAGGCACAATTTTCGGATCCTATCCGGCCTTTTAAGCACATATTTCGAATTTGTTTATAAAATTGTAAATTGTTGCAAAATAGTTAATTCGCTGTTTTGGCCATTGGGACATTGGGATACTCTTCCCTTTTTAGATCTGTAAAAGTTGGAAATTGTTTATACATTTGCAAACTTTCTCGAGATATTTAATTGTTTATCTGAACTTAGCATTTTAACCATTTTTTGCTCTCATTCCATTCGCTCTTTACACACAAGTATACTGAGAAGGGAGTTTTGCAATGTCTCGCTTCGATTGTTCGCATCATTTGCTTCATGGCGAGGAAAGAGGTGATATCGCGGCCTCGGCAACGCCTCGAGGCGATAAAATATGTCTCGAATTGAAATGATTGTCTTTACCATTTCTTCGAAAAAATGTAACGTTTATTGGTAGTGCCGTGGAATCTTTGCAGTAACAATTTCTGTCTTACTGCAACTCTGGCTGAACTTTAATTCAGCCTTTTATCCTTTCATTTTTATGCTAAACAGCCATTAAAACTACCGTTCCAATATTTTAATTCGCTTAAGTGTTATTAGTGTACAAACAAATTATTTGGTAAATTTAATAACGTCGAGTTTTCCAGTTTTGTGGCGAATAGGAACACGAGCTATATTATTTATTTTTATCTTCTCTATAAAATAGTACGACTTGTATTCCTATACATTTATTAGCTACCAAGGAACTGTTTATAAATATAAATTGCAACGTTTATTATGTCGAAACGCTGGCTGAAGAAGCACTAGTGCCAATGATATTTTCTCTCAATGACAAGTTGTGCTATGATTCTGTAACTTTTCGATGACCCTGGTTTGCGTGATTTCGACATTAAAATTACTCAAAGATTCACTTACTGATAAATGTGAAAAAAATTGTCGATGAAACTAATTGCTTGCCGCTAAAAGTATTGCCATTGAATGAATGCCGCTCAAATCATGAATCGTTTCTCACTCTAGAACACATTTGAGATATGTAATTTACGCTCTGTAGTCGGAGTTAAGGAATATTTATTTTAAAATTGGGGATCTCCAACAAATTGAATGAGACAGAATTGCGATTCATTGAAGTTCTGGTAAAAATTTCAAATGTTGTTACCCTCCTTATGAAGGTATCTTTGTAGGGCACAATATTAATAGAGCAAGCAAAACAAAAACACATTAAATATCACATTATAAATTAAACCTCTTTCGAATTAATATTTCTACCAAGAGAACGATTCCCAATACATGAACGTGAATCCAACCTAATGACATTTCTATTACCATTTAAACATTATAAATATCGAAAAAATTCCTTTAAACTCTCCACTTTCCGGGCTATTATCTTGTCAATTCGATAAATGTAAATGTTTAATGTATTGGTGAAGCACAAACATATAGAAGATGCAATTAATTCATGTCCCCACCAGATCTTAAAAATATTAGATTCATAAAATTAAAGAAACTACGTGTCACATAGTGATTAGTACTCAGTCACATAGTGATTAAGTTGAACGATTAAAAATAATGTGCTCACTTTGTTTAATTAAAAAGAAAATCATTTAATTATTTTTAATTAAGGAAAAGATTTAGATTATAAAGGAAAAGGTAAAGATACCGCCTTTACAGCTACATGCATTTAATTGATTAATATTTTAATAAATTTCTTGTTAACGCGGCTTCAATTTCCAAATGAAAAATTGAATCGAAATCAAATAGTTAATTTAATAAATATATAAATATATCTATATTTGTATAATATATCCAGGATATTTTAAGTTTGTTTCCTATTCTATACAGCAGTTTTCAATGATTATTTAGAGTCAATCATTTATTTTCCTTTGATTTCTATCATATTGCTTTTTTGCTTTCTCGCCTACACGTATTTAAGAAGAAAAGGTGTAATAGTGCGCCAGAAAACGGCGAATTTTCGAGAAAAGCTTTTATTGTCGGGCACTGATATCGAAAAAAATTGATAAATCCTCTTCATATATATATATATATATATATATATATATATATATATATATATAATCACGTATTGTAGCCAGAATCCATGTTGTTACCGAAAAACCGATTAACGGCAAAACGTCTGTCTGCCTGTCCTAACGTGGTAAATGTTAGCTCGTAAACCGTACAGCCACTTTTTTCTAAAGTAGATATTCCTCCTTCAACCTGAACGAACTCGAACAAACTCGAACGCTTTGAGAGTTTAAAACGGATATTTTGATTTTTGAGAGTACTTTGCATGAAGACTCAACAATTGTAATCTTTGGCAGACAAAGCACTTGTCCCTTCACACGCCCTCCTCTCGGCAGTTCCAAGACAGGACCCATAAATCTCTTTCCACGAAATAATCTACTCAATGTGGCACAGTTCAAATTATCAAATAATGTTTACTTTTTGTCTTAATACTCGTAATACCATATGATTCCTGCTGCACACATAGGCTAAAATTAATAGCTGTCAAATAGTTATTTACGACATGAGTATTCTAAGGTATCGTATTACTAGGGGGAGGATTTTACTGAAATGTCATTTTTTTTCTTTTCACTTTAGAACAATACTGGAACGGCGTCTATCCCGCCCGCCTAGATTTTGCGCCAATCACATCAGTCACATAGGCACTAAGGACTTCCCTAGCGATTGGTCAACATGCCCCTCCGCCGGATCGAAAGGTGTCCAAGTTGGTCTGGACGGTTGGGAAAACAGAATTTCACCTGCCAGTGATTGTGTGGGGCAGGAATTTTATATTATATTACATTTCATATATCGTACTGTAATTTAATTGACGGAACAACACAACAAATTGTCAGGCTAAATCGAAACCAAGACTACGCGCAAGTCGTCCGTGTCAACGTGTTGTGACGATATAACTACACTCGAGTTCTCCCCGGAACAGCGACTTGCTATGTAGCCAGTGCCGAAAATTCTGTTACCGTCCCAGTCAGAGGCTACAGACACAGCTGCAACTCTGGGTCCGAGGTAAACTCAAGCGATTGAAGGCAGTCAAGAGGACCGCTGTCCAGCGGTCTGCCGGCCGACTGTCCGCGCCCCTGCGAACGGGTGGGGGGAGGGGTGCACGCACGGACGATGCGTGGGCGCGGGTGCGCGTGCGTACGTTTGGCTCTCCGTGCGTGGCACGCACCGGACGCTGCGTAAACGAACGCACGCCGTGTTCCCAATGTTGAAGCTGCACGCTGCTGCCTAGCGACTCGAAGCGGATTTTGTGACCGGTAACCCCATCGCCCGGTCTCGAATATTTTTAGGGCAAACACCTAAACCACACGGAGAATGTGTGGAATAGCGAGAGTAATTAAAAAAAATGGTTTACATAGTTAGTGAAAACGGCTCAAACAGAAATATAATTTGCTGAAGGAACGTGGAAGTTTGTTTCATAACTGCACATGAAGTTTACTTGTCAGGCATCAGTTCAATATAATATTTCACATTGTTCATACAAGCATTTTCATTCCATCTAAGCTTTCGTTGTTTGCAGTGTTATATACCTTTTCTCAGAGGGTGTATTGGTGACGGCAATTCAAAGCGTTGTAATTCATCACTGCGGGTGATTTGCGTAGAAAACAAACCATCCACTGAACCAACGTTGAAATTTTGGATGAGAATTGTGCCCCACCAGCTGCCTCCAGGAACGCTCCCTCCGACGTTCACTTTTATGTCGAAACCCGTTCAGTATCGATTCCAGTAGAGCATGACTGCATCACCAAGAAAACACGAATCTCGTGGCTTCAGATGCCCGTGGCAGAGACTGCGGAAGTCACACCCCATGGATCTCACGCTCTAACAGCCCATCGCATCAGCTACTCTGCCCCCACATGGTCATTTCCTAAGCGCATATCTACAACTAAAGTAACGTATATCAGAGAATTTTTGATTGATTGATTAATGATTCCGGGTGTGTCAATTGATGTCATAAGCCTCATAAGCATAGTGCATGTTTTGGGGAGCTGGTTGTGATCTTCCTCCGCTGGATAGTGAGATCCGATGCTGACATACATACATACATACATTGCTGAACTCGAAATCGAGTATATAAAAACACATTTTTTGGATTGCATATATAAAATGAAATGTCTAAAAAGTTTAAAAAGTTTAAGAAGAATAACCTTCACTTCCGTTTAAAAATTAAGAACTACACTCATGTAGACAATAAAAAAAAAAAACTGTCCATGGCTATGAAGTTTGATGCGTCTTACGGTGACTGAAAAGACCGATCCGCGAGAAGATCACCCGACCGCACTCCGGACACTCGAACACTTCACTGGCACATTTCTTCTTCTTCTTCTGTTTTGGTGTACTTCAACACTAAAGTTTTTACACACTCGTCTCCATTCCAGTCTGTCCAATGCTAACGTCTCCCAAGAATCTTGCACTTGCGCTTGCTTCAGCGTGCCGTGGAGAACATCTTTATATCTTTTGATTTGTCCTCCTTGTTTCCTTTGGCCGTTCACAAGTTCACCATAAAGAACACATTTCGGTAGTCGATTCTCTTCCATGCGATACACATGACCAATCCATCTGAGTCGTGCCTGTGACATCAGCGTCTCAATATCCCTGCATTTGGCTCTTTCGAGAACAATCTTATTTGGGACTTTGTGGAACCATTTTATTCTCATGATTTGCCGTAGATGTCTCTGCTGTAGCGAGCTGAGAGATTTTATGTGTCTTCTATACGGTGTCCAAGTTTCGCACCCATAGAGCATTGTTGGAATAACCACTGCTCGATATACAGCTGCTTTAGTTTGGACAGATAGATCGTGATTGTCAAACACTCGTTCACGTAGTCTCCAAAAGGTCTTAGATGCAGCATTTATCCTGTATCGTACCTCATCATCAATATTCGCAGTTCTGTTAACTACACTGCCTAAATAGTTGAAACAATCAACATATTCTACCTTTCTGTCCTTTATCATGATATTCGTTTGCGTTGCACTAGGAGGGCAGGACATGACTTTCGTTTTATCGATGTTAATATTTAGTCCAAGTGCCTGATATGCCCAAGAATATGTTTTAAGGATTTCTTGTAGATTTTCCGCTGAGTCGGATATCAGACCACAGTCATCAGCATATTGAAGGTCCGTGATAAATTTCGTTCTAGTTTTAGCTCGTAGTCTCCCCAGATTAAAGAGCCCACCATCAATGTCTTCTATGTATTCTATTCTATATATCTATGTCTTATTTCTAGGCCTCTTGTACACAGCCTGGTATCGACTATTACAGATAATGCTGTAACAAATACAGTGAAAAGTAGGGGTGCTAAGACAGCCCTGGCGGACGCCCGTCATTGTTTGGAAAACTTCGGTTGGTATTCCATTGTGCACTACATTAGCACGATTGTTCTGATGTAAGCTCCTGCAAATCTGCAGAAATTTTTTAGGTACTCCAAATGATTCCATGATCATCCATAGGGCTTCTCTGTTTAGAGAGTCAAACGCTTTCGCGAGATCAATAAAAGCTATATACATTTGTGTTTGTTGTTCCTTGACTTTCTCTTGAAGCTGCCTTAGTGTAAAAATAAGATCTATGGTTCCTCTCTGTGGTCTAAATCCGCATTGGGATTCAGGGATAAGGCGGTCCATGTGCTTGAGAAGTCTAGATGCCATCACTCTCGCCAAAATCTTGCCACCGGTTGATTTGGCTCTGAGAAGCCTCTGAGAGAAATGCCTCTATAGTTATCGCAATCTGAGGTACTACCTTTCTTCTTAAAGATATTTATGATCTGCGCATCCCTGAAGTCCTGTGGGACAGTCCCAGTAGTCCAAATTAAATTAAAGACTGACCTCAGATGCTCCAGAGTTGTATCCCCCAGAACTTTATAAACTTCTGCTGGAATATTGTCCTTCCCTGGGGCTTTATGATTTTTAAGAGCCCCGATGGCGCATTTTATTTCCTCCTCGGATATTTCAAGATCAAGAGATTGATCGGGTTCGTACTTAGGAATACGGTTAATGACCTCTTTATCTATATTTGTCTTCAGATTTAGGATAGAGGAGTAGTGTTCCTTCCACCTTTCTCTGATTTCTTCTTCCGCTGTTAAAAGATTTCCATTTTTGTCCTTTATAGGGCAGATTTTTCTGTAGGAGACACCATATATTTGTTTTACTGCATTGTAAAAGCTTCGTTGGTCATGTTGATCAGCAAACCCTTGGATTTCCTCTGCTTTAGTACGCCACCACGCATTCTTTATGGCTCGCACTTGGTTTTGGACCTGTTGTTTAAGTTTCTTATATTGACTTTGAGTGTGGAGATCATTTGCTTTATTTTGTAGAGATTGGAAGGCTTTATGTTTGGCATCTAATAGGTCTTTAATTTGTTCTTGATTTTCACTGTACCAGTCAGGATTTTTACGCGCTCTTGTGGTCCCCAACGTTGTTTCACTTATCTTGTATAATACATCACGTAATTCCATCCAGCATATTTCCGGTTCACTATTTATCACTAGCGACGTTACCTTTCCCTCTATATTTCGACAGAGGGTTTTCTTAGTTTCTGAGGAGGAAGAAAGCCTTTCCAGATTAAGGCGGGGGGGCCGCGTCTTAGGAAACATTTTCCTGCGTTTTGGTTTTGGTTTGAGCTTCATAGACATTTTAGATAATACCAAACGATGATCTGTCCAGTTTTCTACGTGCGTTATAGCCTTCGTAATGTGTACTTCTCCGAGCTGCCATTTCTTAACTATTACATAGTCAATTAAGTGCCAATGCCCTGACCTAGGGTGGCACCATGTCCCTTTACATTTATTTCTCTGCCGATAAATAGTGTTTGTGATGACGAGATTATGCTCGGCACATTTGTTGAGGAGCAGCTCCCCATTTGCGTTTACATTCCCGATTCCGTTTCTGCCGATGGTTCCAGGCCAGAGTTCGGCCTGCCGACCTACTCTGGCGTTAAAATCACCCAGTAATAATATCCGCTGGTGTTTAGGAGTATGTCGGAGGATTTCTTCCAGTTGTTCATAAAATGCATCTTTAGTTTCCTGCTCCGCATCCAGTGTTGGAGCATAAGCACTAATTACGGTGAGATAGGTCTGATCGGGGAGTTGATACTTTAAGGACATAAGTCGCTCAGAATTGCCCTTTGGTAGCTCACTTAGCGATGGAATAAGCTCACTCTTAATTGCAAAACCGACCCCGTGAATTTTCCTAGAGCCGTTCGGGAGGCCTTTCCAGAAAAAAGTGTAGTTGTTATCCTCAAGGCTACCATCCTCCAGAAGTCTAGTTTCGCTGAGTGCCGCTATGTCTATATCCATGCGTTTCAATTTGTGAGCTATAGTTGCTGTTCTCCTTTCCGCATGCTCTGAAGTGTCATTGTCCTGTAGAGTACGGACGTTCCACGCTGCGAAGTTAAAAGATTTTTTCTTGACATGATGAGTTGTTCCAGCAGACACCCTCCCCCGGAGATCCGATCGGGAGGGTATTTTAACTCCGGATAATTTTGCTCCACTAGAACAATCCATTGTGTTTTAAGCTGCGTGTGAATTTAGCTAACGACTTACGCTTCCCGTTAGCTTCGGTCACAGTCACGACGCTTGATTTTCCATGGCACAGGAGTCCTGCGACGATGGGTCTTGCGCCGGGCCTATGGTGACCTGGAAAAAATGGTTAGGAATTAAGGATGGGTTGGGGAGGATAGGTCGTTGTGGGACACACTTCGTCTGGCACCTCGACAGAGACCTGTCCGGCTTGGGAGGCCCTACCAGTAGCTACGCTACCGCCGGCATAGCTCTCTGTTTCATTGGTACACGCAAACCCTCGCCACCCGCACGGACAGTGCTACGTTAAGGTGGTGTCCCCAGGGAGGGAGATGCTGACATACCCGTTATGTGGCGGGGTTTTCCATAACCAGATATCTCTCACCAGCGGGGCAGTGCTTCAGCCGGGACAAGCTTTAGTAAGTTACTGACCGGTCTCCCGTCATGTACGGTAGTGTAGTGCATGTAAATATGTGTGTAAGTAAGGGGTGAGTATGTAAAAGGAAGAGACAGAGGAAGGAAAGATCGCGCGTGGTCCGTGGCCCGTTTGTTAGGGTACTGCTCCGGCATTCATATGGTATTGATCAGAGAAACTACGGAAAACTATCGATTTAAGCAGCTGAGCGTTAGAATTCTTCTCCAGATAGGTATTAGACCTAGTCTGGATCTAGCTATCTAAGTAGTGTCCAAAATCCTGCCACCGTTGCGTTTCGAACCCTACGACTTCTCGAGCAGAGGCACTGCAGTGATGTCTGTTGATGCTCTGAACCACCTCTCCTGGTCAGAGAGTTTTTATAATTTTAAAGAGTAGTATTCAAATTGTTTTTAATCGAACGAGTGGACTTTCCATTGCATTTGATTAAGTAGAAATATTGAAGTGCCAAACAGTTATGCGAGCACATCGAGTCAACTGAATTCGATTTGTATTTTGCCGTAAAATGAGTTGAAAAATTTACTTTAACTGAAATCAACGATATTTTACGATAATTGTAGAAGCAGAAAGACGAGCAACCATGATGTCTTTTGAAAAGCAAGACCAACCAATTGAGCTGTGTCAAAATGCCATTTTTTTCACAAACAAATAACTTAACTATTTTAATACATATAACATTTCAAATCACCATCATCCTCTTGGTAAATCCTACACGTCTTTTATTGAGCCTTAAGCCTTAACCTAAACTATAGTCAAAACATTTTCGCCCCCAGATCACTCGACCATCCATGTTCATATTTACGCCATGCGCAGGTCCAGAGAAGCTTGTCGTCATTTGGAGCCGGAGAAGCAGGGAATTCTGTCGTGGAAAAAATTATTATTCAAGTGTTTGCTTGCAGTAAGACAGTGCTTCAAGAGTTTGGGATTGATGACATTCGACAAAAAGTTTGACACTCTTTTGCAAATAGACACAGAGCTCATTACATTTCAGGAGTATTCATTATCTATTTTTCAGTATTGCAACAGTATTGCATTCTATGGAACCACTTGAGATGCAGGCATTCTCAAGAGTTAAATATAATTTCGTATCATTCACTGAGAAGTTTAGAAGAAAAAATCGAAAAACTATCTTCATTCACTCGATTTACACTTTACGTTATTCTCGCATATCCGACTCACATGCTCCACTTTGAAGAATGATTCTGCGAAGTTCCCACGAATACACTCACGCGCGTGTCACCCCAGAAGACTCGCGGGTTCGCTGTAATTACTGAAATCGTTCGGCAAAAGGAAGCGTGTAATTCTACTCGAAGGATTTAAAGTAAATCATGAGTTTGGAACCTAAAGAATTAAAAGTCCGTTTAGGGAGCATTTCCAGAATATTTTCAGAATTTTCAGAAATATATGCCGTGTATGTAGTTTATATACAGTTGGTGGGGACAATGCTAGATGCAACAGGCTTTACGAAATTTTCTTCCCTGGAATGGACGTAGGAAGAATAATTGTTTGCAAGCCCACATGGATTTTAAAGCATAATTCCATACCATAATCAAGTGCCTTTGCAGTGCTATTAAAATTATAAAAATTGCTACGTCTGTGAAAATCAAACGAGAATTAAAATTTATAAATTTGTATAAATGTTTCAGTTTCAGTTAACTTTAAATTTCCTGTTCACGGTAGTTGTGCTGGTCATTACTTTTCTGCCGTATATTTAGATTTTCAGCGACAATATCTCTGCATCATAACTGATCTTTTATATTTAGATTTGATGTGGAGGTACAAAAAGTACATTATTCAATGTGCATCAAACAACCAAATTATTTTACATACATTTTCTTGAAAAATAAACAAAAATTATTTTTAAATGAATTGCCTTCCACGTTTTAAAATATTTTTTTATTAAAGAGAGTGTTACGCCTACCATATGTTATTACGGAAACTTTATCATATTGTTACCCACATATTTGTTACCATTATTATAAATTGTTAAAATAATTTAAACATATATGTAGTTTACTGAGAGTAGCTACCTGGATCTACAGAAAGTCGTGTTCGGTTCGTGCGGTCTTCAGTGAAAGTCGTGTTCTGATCGTCAGCATTTTTTATGTTTAAAAGCAAGAAAGGAAGAAAAGTAAATATTTCCCTGGTTAGAACTCAAAGCGATAACAGGTGGTTAAGAGAAAGTTAACTTAATTTTGGAAAGTGAGATTTCCTTTCCGTGTTGATTTCAACTTTAATAAATATGCCTATCTTTGCTGTACGTCAGCACCTGTTATGACTTTCACTAATTAATACTTTCCCTCCAAAGTAAGTTCTTATCCTTCATGCTTGTCTAATATACATAATACAATTCTGTATTACTTGCTACTCATTACCAGGTCAGAAATATAGTTAGAAGAAAAGCACTTTTCGTGAGTGCAATACACAATTTATCGTATGATAAGCGGCGGTGGCCGGTGACTCCAAAGGTGAATACTGAATCCAAAAATATAATTCTAAATTGTTCTAAAAAATTAATGGAAGAACCCAATAGCGCCTACCAACCAACAAAGCCGTTCGCAAAAATTCCTCCTTGAGTGCTCAAATGCAGACGAGAATTTAAGTACTATTTTAATGCGTATATTGAAATATTATTATTTACACTATATTGACATTCAAAAAGAGAAAAAAATAATCTATTAGTGTTACTTATTGCCAGATCACATGTCAGAAACTAACCTTCACCAGAGTATTTCCTGCACTTGTGAGAAGAGCGAATGTAGAAAATATTTCGATACCAAATATTTTTTAAGTACATTTTCTTTTCAAAATATTTTTCACCAAACTATTGTGCATTCACTGAAGGAATACTTCTGAATGTGATATGATCAATATGTGGTGATTGTTTTCAATACATTTAAAACAATTACATAATTGTTGGGTTGGGGGAGAGGGGCATGTCTCTCATGCCTCGTGAATTATTCTCCTTCAGGCGAAAGAGGCGAGAAGCGGGCGGTAACGACAGGGGGGAGGAGGAGGACGAGGAGATTGGCCATGAAGGGCAAGGGCCGGGCCAGAGGGGGAATAAGAGGGGACAAGGACATGAGGGGTGAGAGCAGAAACTGATGCAAAAGTAAAGGGGAGTAAGAGCTGAGAAGGGGCGAGAGGGAGGGAAGGACAAGATGAGACGGTGAGGAGAGAGGAAGAAAGTAGAGGAGAGAAACAGGTAAAAGTATATTAACTAAGGACATTTATAAACATTATTAATTAGAAAGTTAGGATTATTAAAATAATAATTATTTTATTTATTGTTATAACTAGTATTGTGATAATTACTATTAAATGCATTGCTTTATTAAATAAATAATTATATTTAAAGAAGTAGTTGAATTGGAGTGTCGTGACGTGTTGTGAAGTGTAATGCAATAGAGGAGGAAGAGAAGTGAAGTGAAAGTGTTGTGAAATGAAATGGAGGGCAATGTGTTTAAAAAGTGTATTTATTAGTTAAAATATCCGTGAAGGCAGTCATAAAATGTAGAGTTAGTGCAATTATTATTATTATTATTATTATTATTATTATTATTATTATTATTATTATTATTATTATTATCGTCTTTATTGTTATCGTATTATTACTATTATTGTCTTAAAATGATTTAAATTACATTGTATTTATATTTCTAATTGTAATGTGTTAATTGTAGCGTTCTGACACCAGGTTCTATAAACCTACCTGCAGAAATAATAAATCTATCTATCTAAATCGCTACAGGGGAGCGAGGGGCTAGAGTGAAGGAAGAGGCGAGTGGAGAAAGCGGGGAGCGAGGGGCAAGATGAGAGTCAGGGTTGAGAAGGTAGGACGAAAAGGACGAAAGAAAAGGTATTGGCGAGAGGGTGGGAGGGGCAAGATGGGAGGGAGGGTTCAGAAGGAAGGGACGCGCGAAAGAAGAGGGAGTGGAGAGGAGGCAAGGGAGGGGCAAGAGGGGAGGGAAGGGTGAGACAGTGAATGGGGAGAGTGGTACGAGGGGGTGGAGGGCTGAGTGGGACGACAGGGTGAGAGGGGCGCGAGCGCGCGGCGCGTGGCCGGGGCGAGAAGACGCTGCGCTTGCGGTAGGTTACTCGGCCAACGGTGTCGGCGCAGTGGAGTGGGGGTGCAGTACGTCGAAGGGCGGTGGGCTTAAAGCTGCGCATCCCTTCCGACCGGCTGGCGCTCTGTCCTCGCCCTCGCACGGCCCTTGCCCCTGTCCTCGCCCTTCACCCGTGGCGACACAGTGAACCCAAATGACACCGAAAGCACCACTCTACTAATGGTTGTGAGGATGGTGCAAAGAGTGCAAGCCGAAGACAGGATAAGAGGTTACTTCTTTACGTCCCCACCATCCTTATCTCGGTGATTGTAGTGATTATTGGCCCTTTTTTTTTTCAGTAGGTGAATAGCAAGGATGATGAAAGATGGAGGATGATGCGATCAATGCTTATGGAGACGGTCGGATGCGTCTCCAGGTGAAGCGAGTATCAAAACACGCCAAAAATATTTCATTAAATTTTTTCTTTCGCGAGACGTTAACACGTAAGAGTTCAACACCGTCTAATGAGGCGATTTTCTAACCTGTTACCCTCTAAGACTGACAATAGCATGTTAATCAAAGAAAAAGAAGCATCATAAAACAGTGCTGCGGCGATAACCCAAGATTGTTGAAAACCGCCCCATTTTTATTCCTACATGGAATTTGGAGACAATAATGTTACGTATAGTTCGTATCTGGCTTGCTCTTGAATTAACCGGTAATGTTCACATTATCAAACATGTGTGGTTTAGGTTCGCAGTAAGGAAAGCTACGAAGCGTAGTCTGTACTTTAGCCAGATGATACATTAGTCAAAACGAAATGGTTAGTTAAGGTAGAGTATGTTACGGTGCCGAGGAATAGCAAATGTGAGATAAAGAGGGATCACACTGTTGATAGATCGTTCGTAACTACTGTGTGAGAACACTTACATACTATACGACTTCCAGATAATAAACTTATATGAGTGACTGGCACGTCTTTACGAAAATGACATACTACAAAACACGATTTAGTTCACGGCCAATTTTGCTATAAAAAGCTGTAGATTCGGAAAGTTATAACAAGAGAAATATGTTACTCTGGTGTTTCCTTTTCTGTACAAAAACACCTTTTGGTATCTTTCTTCAATTACTGATTTTATATATATGTACGTATTTATTTATTTATTTATTTATTTATTTATTTATTTATTTATTTATTTATTTATTTATTTATTTATTTATTTATTTATTTATTTATTTATTTATTTATTTATTTATTTATTTATTTAATGTTTATTGCAGAGCGCTCCTTCTGCTGCGGTTGTTCGGGCCCAGTGCGCGCAACGCGACCGGCACATCCCTCGCTTAAATGACAGTTAACTGTTCATTAAAGAGACAAAAGCGACGGGTCCCCGCGCGGGATTTTTTCTCCTTAACGAGCTGTTCGCCCCCTGCGAGGGGCTCTTTTGTGTCGCGCGTGCCCCCGCGGGGGGGGGGGGGAGGAGGCAGAGGGAGACGAACGTAGGCGGCGAGGGCGGTCGAGCTCGTTCTGGTGACGCGGGTGAAGGAGAGGGAAAGGTGGGACTGGTGTGGAAGGAAAGCAGACGGTGAAGGAGATATGAATGAAGGATTATTGGGTAGTTTCGAGAAAACGCAGTGGACCATTTTTTGAACGCCGGAAGAAATCAAAGAATGAAACAAAACGGTGAATCCAAAAGAGGAGAATGATCAGAAGCGCATCCAATAGCAGCGGGAGTACAAGGCGACCGCTTCATTGGGTTTCGAAATGTTGGAATTCAAAAATTGAAAATTGTTACTTAAAATTCAAATTTATTTAATTTATTTTAATATATCCATAAACTGTTATTGATGTTTCAATATAAAACATTTTAAAACATCATTTTCAATTTTTTGCAAATAGAGATTTACCTACCGCACGACACAAACGCTTCTACTCTCACAAAACGAAGAAGATACTGAAACATTCAAGAGATATCGTTTTTAAGTATGAAGATTACCTACATGATAAATTAAGATTAAGGAAAATGAAAAAGAAAAGTAACAAAAATAAAGAAACAATCCAACAAAGATAAGTAAAATTACGATATTTTTAATGTATTTGTGATTTTTTTTTAAAAAGTAGTATATTGAAATATGTAATTTCATTTATTTCTGACGTTGAACGAGTAAATAAGAAAATAAACCGAGAATGATGCGAAATGAGTTCAATGAAATTGAACAATACATTAAAACAGCGAGGGAGAAACGACGGGGAAAATAAGCTGCGGGAAGTAGCGCCAAATGAAAAGCAGAAACGAGCGCAATAGCAGCGCCGTGTCCCGAAGTGCGACGCAGCTGAGAAACTCCCGGGCGCACTAGCACGGCGTCCGGGGGGGGGGGGAGGGGAACCTCATCTGCTGCCGGCGCCAGGGGAGGGGGTGCGGAGGGAGGGGTTTGCACGGGGCGCCTATTTACGCGGCGTAATGGGCCGCCCGCCATCTGCCCCTCCCCCTTTCCCCCTCCCTCGCCGCCGACGCTCGTGCAGCCGCCGCCGCCGCCGCCCGCGACGACGGTCGCGTGACGCCCCGCGCAGCCCCCGTCGCTGTCGCCGGCAGACCGGAGACCACCCCTGCGACCTCCCGGAGCGACGGCCGAGCCACGCGCCTTCGATCGCCGTGCGACAGACGCCTGCAACAGCGCGTCGGGACGCGCTTTTACTTTCTCGCGACGGGGTAGACAGAGGTGGATTTACGCATAGGCACAGTAGGCACGTGCCTACGGCGGCAAATTTTCAAGGGCGGCAAATTTAAAAGGCGCAAAATTTTCTTGATATTTTCTAAAACAAATTTAGGTTCTCTAAAAACTATAACAGCATAAATCATATTTTTGTTTTAAAAATATCATATTAATATTTAATACAAGCTATTTATTTGTCTACTTCATTTGGGTGGGTATACGTTATGATTTCAGAAGTATATGAATCTGAAACTAAGGCCCGTTGACGAAAGAAAACATGTTGCAATTCTAGTTGTCATGTTTTAGTTTCCTTTTAATGTTAACGTTTCAGTGTTGAAACGTTAATAATGTTGAACGTTACTTGCTATAAAGATACAGTTTATATCCAAAATTAGCTAATCCAAAAAAAAAATATTTAATTTATGAAAACAATGTGCAAAATATAAAGTTACTTTTAAAGTTAAAACGTTTAAATTAATAAGGAATTGTTACTGAAACGTTACAATTTGAAATGTAACATTAATTTTAAACAGGGGGCGGCAAATTTGATGTGCCTACAGGCGGCAAAAATATTAATCCGCCCCTGGGGGTAGAGACAAAGTTATGTAATGCTGCGCGAAAAAAACGCGAATATTTAGGAGAACAACTCTTTTTCTGGGGCCCTTGTAACGAAAAAGTGTACAATCCAGTTACTAAATTTTAAAAAATCCTCTATCGCGTGGTGTTGCCGGAACCCATGTTTTGTGGGTCCTGGATCCTGAAAAATGGAATGGCGGCAAAACGTCTGACTGTGTGTCTGTCCGTCCGGCGGTCTGTCTGTCCGTCCGTTCGTCTATATATCTGTCTGTGAACTGTGCGGCAAAACCGTTCAGACGATTTTCTTCAAAATTGATATTCTCCAATCGATCTGGCTGATGTTACGACCCCTTGAATTTGAAACCGATATGTTAATTTTTGGGGGTACTTTACCAAACGACCCTTCGGCATTTTCCAAATGTTCAAAAAAGTGGCTACGACTTTTTTTATTAATATTTGTCGTTGTATAATAGATGGAATAAAGAACATTTAAGACAATGGTGCAGGTCTCATGTGTGTTAAAACCCAGTTTCTTCAAAAATGCAAAAGTTCATTTTTTTTTCGACGTCTTCCTACAACTACAATACTAAAGATAGATATTTTCTCTTAATGAAATATTTTCCTTAAAGATAAATTTTGAAATAAGGTCAAGTACAATTTTTCGTCAATTTGAGTACTCTTTCCGTATATTTGGAAAGAGAGAATGCGGGCGAGCAGGTACGTGCAGTTTTAGTTTTAGCAAGACAAATAAATTAATCACTTCGTATGCTTTGTTTCAAAATATATTTTTATTGAAAATAAATGTTTCTTTTAACACATTTGACTATGTTTCGTCTTCCCGTTACAGGCTTTATATTCGTTTACATAAAATTATAAAACTTATTTACATCTTAACGAAATGATTCACTCAAATTGTTTGCAAAATCTAAAATTGCAAATAAATCCATACACATTATAAAATTTAAAATCTAACCTGTTAGTAAAGTTTCAATGTTTTTAAAGAAATTATCTTTATTTCTGTTGTCTTTTTCTCGATGTAATATTGCATTATCTTTCAATAAATATATATCTTTGAAAAACAAAGTTGACCATGAGAAATGAGAGGTCTATAAGAAAAAAAGGAAGCTTGTGGGGATATCTCTTGTAAATAGAGGACAACTATTTCAGCAATTACCCACCACAGCTATTCTTTGTAATTTGATTGATTATTTAGTGTTTTCGTGCGCGTATACCGCTTTGATCTTTATTCCCGTAAATGAAGTGTATTTTTTATCATGGAGGTGGCCGTGATCTTTCCCCACTGGACGGGGAGATCCGGCGCCGGCATACATGTCGACTCACGAGGGTTTCTCCAACCAGGTACCTCCCACCCACAGGACTCCGTCCGTCCCGGGACAAGATCTTAGTTCCCGACCGGTCTCCCGACATGCAGTGTACGGCGTGTGTGTGAATCAGGAGAGGATAGTACAAGAAAGAGGAATGCAAGATCACGCGCGGTCGGTAGCCATTTTGTTATAGTACTGTACCGGCATTCGTCTAGCCATGTAGCTAGTGTCGAAAATGTTTATTCCGTCGGGACTCTACTCCAGGACCTCCCAGTCAGAGGCACTGCGGTAACATCTGCTGATGTTGCTGATGCCCTGAGCCACCTCAGCCGGTTTGTGTGCAATTGGCCATTGTGACCGGACTTTGATCGCCGTATGCGTTAGTACTTTGCATCAGGGGTTGTGGTCGTCTCTTACATCTTCCGGATCACTTTTTGCAAATACTTTGCGACCAAACAGGCACCTCCATTAGGATAATTACAGCCATCCTTTGAGAACGCCTCTTTGATCATTATGTACGTTAGTCCTGTCCTGCAGGTTTTCGCGACCATCTCTTACAACATCCGCCTGTGACAATGCTGTGGTACAAAGTCTTGTGTGATCACACACCCAAATATTAGCCATCCAATGCGGCATATAACAATCATTAAAGCAATCACGGTCATCCATCGCTGCCCACTGCGATCACGTCTTGCGTCATGCACGTTAAACCTTAGCGACACTCTGTCGTGACAAGTGTTTCGCAACAGCGCCCAGTAACATCGCCTTGCAGCGAGGTCTTACTGCACCCCTTGCACATATTTTGTGATCTACTCGGTAACTACCATTAGCTTAACGCAAGTAATCATTGCGACCGCTCTTAGATCATCATTCGTACTATCCCTTAGCAGTAGAGATTCGCGATGGTCGCTTGCAACAGTTTGCTGCTTCCTACCTCCTGATAGTCATTTACTACCGGTAGCGTAACGAAATGAGTGCGGACCCGCCCGCAAAACTTTTATCCGGGTTCCCTTTTGAAAATAGCAACCACAAGTACTGTTAGTACCTTAAATAATAAAAATATTCTTTAACAATTTGGTATTCATCAGTTTATGATTAATAACCAATAATGTAAAAATGTGCCTTTATTAATTAATTTTATGAAATTAAGACTGTTATAAAATTATAAATGAATTGCGTGCCTTTATTAATTTAGAAACAGGAGCTACCGAAGCAGAAAAAATCGATATTTTATAACATGCGTGTTGTTAATCTTTTATTGCCTATTGCAAACTAACGCAAAACTATCGCAAACTATCAAAGAAAGTATCAAGTAATAAATTATGCCACTGTTTGCGACACACATTGCAACTGCCTCCAGCGAAAATCTTCGCGTTCATCCTTCGCTTTGCATCCCTCTATTGATCGCTATTCGCATTAACATTTATCGACACACCTTGCAACCGTCCTCTGCAACACGTCCACTGCAAAAACACATCGTAGAGTCTTTTTCACTGAAGTTGCAGATGTTGCGGGCGCCTTTAGAATGTTCGTTGTGTTTAAGTTAAGCGACTCCCTTTATGGAAAATTGAAAGAATGATCATTGTGATTGCTGTTAGGGTTATAACAAGGTTCTCTTTGCGACTGCTCGTAGTTCCAAAGGTTTCAAATAGCACTTCCCATCATCCCTCGCAACCGCCACTCATGACCCTTTACACTATCGCTCCAACTTCATGTTACATACGTCTAACTGTGCCTGGTTTTTGTCGACACCCACATCAAGATAGACTAGATCTTATGAGCACTCTTCAAGATGAAACCTTCATTATTAATCCAGCAATCCTCTTTTTATCAACTCTTGAAGTAAATGAGAACTTGGTAGTTGTTGTGGTGAAGCAGGTTTCAGTGTACAGTGGATGATCGAGTTTGCTACGCGTCGTCGTCTGCAACATGTTAGATTAATCACTTCTTCGGAAATACCAACGGCAATGATGAGCACGAATAATCAATTTAATCACATTTGCATACATCTATGTCGTTACTGCTTCCCTCTTTGTTTAGTTAGCCGGGAAATACGTTATAACTGTTTTTTTAGGACTAGTCTTCGCGACCTCTCGTTTCAGCTCTGGTCCCAACCTGTCCTTGCACCATGTTTGAAGGAGCATCAATTGCTTCCGCCAGCTCAACCTGACAACTTCGGGATCGGAATATTTACCTGAATTCATTATATAACTATAATTATATGACACAATAATGCCTGTTTTGTAGTAAACTTTTAAGATATTTTTATGTTCAGAATACTGAAGGAGAAATATTGCCTGTTGAGATCAGGCGACATTTGTTAGAGATACTCCTCGAACTTCTTTTCATCAGTGACTCACAACAGCACAAAAATACAATTTAATTAAGTGTATACAACGATCTAATATGGTCTCGCTCTCTTTCAACCAGTGTTGCACTCGCATAATAGTTTTGGTATCATCTTTTGTCCCAGATGAAAGCAGGGGTTGATCCGCGGCTGAACAGCAAAGGCAGAATTAGTAGGATTATTCTGCATCAGAGCTAACGAGATTCTCATCAGCGTGATGCGCCCTAATCGTGTCCTGGGGGGCCTCTGTCTCCCGGTCCTCTGACTGAAACCTGCGTCTCCCCTCCAGACGCGATTCATACCAGTCCCCCCTTGCACTCAGTGGCGACGATTGTCACCCTTTCTTTCCGTCCACTGCGTCCTTTGAGACCTCACCCGTCCTGCTAATTTGTACGCCGAGGTGGTCCCACTGACTTCAGTTCAAGTGCATGTCAACTGTAATGAGAAAGGCCTGTTGCTGAAGAAGGAACGGAAGGAAGGAACACACAAGTTACGTCTTTCGGTAAACAATACATTTCGTAACTTCAATAAATGTATTATTATTATTATTATTATTATTATTATTATTATTATTATTGGGTATTGAAAATCAGATTTTCATCAGTGACATTCCATTTATAATCTAATTTCATTTTTGTGTGTATATGTTTTGTAAAATGCGATCTCACATCTCTTTCTTTCTCCCATGGCATCACAACAATTATGCCAATAATGTAAGGTTTTCACTTATATATTTTTAAATTCCAGTGATTGTAGAATATCGAAACACCCTTCATAATCTCGCTCATATAACATTTTATGTAGCACGCGGAAGAACGAACGGGAATTCATATTACGCATAATGTGACATATCGATAGTAACTTGACGCGTTGTCAGTTACATACCTACACAATCTTCACTTTGCCTTTTCCAACAGTACTGAAATTGGTTGTTTTGCAGCAAAAGAGAGTATTGTAAGATTACACGACGGATAATTTTTGGGGGAAGTAAAATCAAACAACTCCATTTTAAAAAAAAATTAATTTTTTATATTCTTAATTTTTGTTAGAGATTTTTTAGATTCTTAAAAAAATTAATGAACATTAGCAGCTCTCGCTTTGGACATTTACTGACTCAATAGAATATGTATTCATACTTAATTTTTTGTTCTTCAATTTTAGTACTTCCCTTCCCGGGTCGCAAAGGAAACACTGTTATGACCCTAACATCAATCACAATGATATTTCAATTTTCCTTAAAAGCACTCAAACATAAAGAACATTCTATATGCGCGCGCAATATTTGAAACTTCAGTAGAAAATACTCTATGAAGATTTTCCGCAGTGGACGTGTTGCAGAGAACGGTTGCAAGGTGTGTCGATTCATTCTTGCAAACATACAACCCCTCCCCTTTAAACGTCCTTTAAAAAGTAACAAGTAGAAAGCAGCATACGACGCGCCGACCACACACGAGCACGCGCGAGGGGACGGGCGCCACGTGTCCACCCTCTCCGAGAGATTCTCCCCCTTTTGCCACCCCTCCAGCCCCCGCTGGGACAGGGGTAGTCGCCACGGCTCTCGCTCCCGTGCTTCGGACCTCTTTTGTCTTTCCAGGTGCCCACCTGCCCCTGCCCGCCCCGACACCGACCCATCCCCCGCGGGCATTGCTCGCCCCTTTCGACTCGCTTCTGTGCTGAACGCGTCCTCCCTGCCATCTTGCGTGGGTTGCCTGCCATCGTAGAGGAAAGATACGGTCGTAGAGTAAAAACACGGTATTTCTTCTATGATACTGTCTTTTTCTCCTTGGTGCAGTCTCCTCTATAGTAGTATTTCGTCAAATACACAGTTTTCCTCTATGGCACAATATTTCCTCTATGACACTGTCTTTACCTCTATGGCTCAGTCTTTCCTGTATGGCACAGATTTTTCTCTATGTCAGTCTTTCCTCTAGCAGCCAATATGGCCGTTTTGTCAACGTTGTCCGATCCACCATTTCGTTATTTCTTATTATATTCACTTACCGTATTCTCCTTCTCAGCACATTTTCAGACACCAACTTCCCAACTCGGACAATTCTCTACCATGCTGATTATCCTCTGTGTGGTCTTCGTCCTGCCACCATGCATACGTTACCCGCCAGGAAGACCGTCTTACTAACGTTCCTTCTTGTACATAATTTCGTTTCTTCTTTTGTGGTGATTGGCCCTCTTCTCCATGTCTGCACATTTTTAGACACCAACCTTCTCACTCGGTCAAGTTTCTACGCCAACCAAAGAACCCAACACCATCCATGAATGCTATAACCCTCCATTCAAGTGGATGTAATCTGTGCTGTCCACGACTTCCTTCGTGTATTCGTAAACTCATACTACCTGAGTTCTACCTGAGTTCCATCCTTACCACAATTTCGTTACCTCTTTTGACATCCTTTCTGTCCTCTTCCACCGACAGGTATATTTAGAAAGAGTAGCATCGTATGAACAATTACAACTTTATACACCTTACGGTTGTCTCTACGTAGAGAAGGAAACCATACAAATGGCAATCGATAAACAGGAATGGTTCTATTTCACTACCTTTGATAAACTGACTCTTCTACGTGAGATTCGAATTAAATCTTTTCTACATCAACACCTCTGGCCAAAATTCATGAAAAATGCTGGAATGGTGACAGAACGATTTCACGAAGGAAAAGATGAAAAGGAATCTTCGTCAAGCAAAACCCAGTTCGAAACCTAGCAGTGCATCTTTGATAAAGGGAGATAAAATGCTTTAAAAATAATAAAAATGTCTGTACTTCTGACATCGAGGCTCATATCTCCCGCCAATTGCCTAAAAAACAGATATATCACGAAACTTCATTGTTCTTCTGAAATACGTCTTTTGTTCGAATTCATACAGCAAAGTCACAATTATCTAAGGTCATCTGAACGTCGTACCTTACAATCATATATACTCCGATTAAAAGAGGAAGTTCTTTCAAGGTCACGAACTGGAAAATGAGGATACTGACATCGAATTACGATCTTCGTTACGACTTAATATTTTGATTTGGAGTAGAAGTTCTGCATAACGTTGTTTTCTATGTAATCGAGAGAGTTTAAGGATGTCTTCTTACGCATAGCGCTAAATTCTGTACTACCACCCGACAAAATACCTCATCTGTACTGCGCCCTGAAACGTCCACTATTGTAATTACTACTGGCCCCGTAGACACACCTATTTCAATGCAATTCGCCGTCTCTCGGCCTGCACTCGTTGCGACATTACCCCCTACACACACACACCCATACACACCCATACCACCATCACTATCCATTTCTCAGTTATCTGCTTCCTTCCTATTCTTGCGTATGTATTCTTCTGCCAAGACCATTCATATCCGGCCTTACATTTCCCTAATTCTCTTTGCGTCCATCCTGACCTTTTCATCTGCCCTATTTGTACGTTCGAGCGAGTGCCCCGCCCTGTCTTGTGGCCTTGATATCTCTGCTCGCCTCGACACGCCCCTCGAATTTCTCTCCTATTCTTCCACCTTTATTCGAGTCATTCGTCCCATCTCATCCCGTCTTGTTCTACTTCGCTCTTGTGTTTTCGAGTAAAACACTTTACATCATCCTTTTCGATTCCAACTTCCTCGGCACACATCATCACGTGGGTTGGAACCGGAGGCCCCATCCACTTCGTTCAGCCTTACAGGGACACGGAATGCTCTATCTTGGCAATGTTAAATGTTTGAATAAAATTCTCAAACGTTTTTTAAGTTAAGCTTATGAACTTTTTACAGGTTTGAGATACGAATGTGAACTTGTAATAACTCTTAAACAACGGTGTTGAATAATGTTAACTATTTTTGTTGATAAAAATATTGTTTATAATGCAAATTTATTTCAACGTCTTACAACGTTTAACTAGTAAATTCTATAGAATGAATAAAACTAAGATAATCAGAAAAAATGTTTCAGTAAATGTAGGAGAACATTATTAACAACCCCTAACAATTTCAGTTTCTTATTGCAAATGTAAGCTGAAGGAAGATACATTGAGTATTAAAAATATCTACTTTCGGAAAGTGGGCTTTAAAAATGCAAACTTCAGAACACGCCAGCTCAATAATTTGCCTGATCAGAATAATAATTTTGCAATAACTACTTATTTTTTATACATTTTTTTTATGTTGGTTAGCTTCAGTATTTATGCGCTGCATTATGTAATAGTATGTAAAAGTATAAGAGCTAGCACTTACGCCCAATGAAAAGAAGTCTTCACACATAAATAAAATATAATACTTGTAAGAGTGATATCAACATAATTCACCCGCCAATTTACAGAGAAAGAAGAGATTTATGAAAAATAAAATGCCATAAAACTATTTTTTGACTCCAAAATCGTTCTGTATCCTCTTATTCCTACTTCGTCTATCACGTTCTATTACAGCACTTTGTTATTCATCACGTTTAATCTCTCTCCCTGCCCTGGGACCATCTTGTCCCTATTCTCTGTGCTCTATCTCGTCCCAACCCTCCTCATACCGTCCCTCCCTCCCCCATCATCCCGCCTCACCTCGCTCCATTCTGCTTCCTCGTTATTCATGTCGTCGCTCCATCTCGTCCCACCTCCCACCGGGCCGATGACACGGAATCGTGTCGGTGCTACACTGGCCGCTCCCCGGACACAATGGCTTCCGAGAAATCTCGGCTCCGTGTCAACTCGACGGGCAAATATACTTTGCCGTTCAGGTTCTGATAGAACGTGTGCGACTTTCGAGAGACCAAGTTATTGTGTTCACGACGAATCCTCTTACACCGAAGCCATATGTCGGCCGTTGAAAACTCGCCCCTTTTGTTCCTCTTTTAAGCAGAGAGAATACCGCCATTGCTAATCCCAGCGTCCAAATATTTGGAAATTGGGAAAGTCGTTTGAGAGCGCAATGACGTATGCAGAGTGCTGAATGATGCATTTTAGAGCTAGGGAGGAAACGATAAATCCCAGGTGTTTTTTATTAAAAAGTGGCATTGTACGGAAAATGAAATTGAAGGAAAGCGAACGCTTCCAATATGTGACACGCAAAAACCTATCCCCAAAAAACAACAGGACTCATTTGGTGCCTGCCGTTCGTTTTTGGAGTTGTTTCAATCAGATAATCGATAGTCATAAACAGACTATTCGTAAAACGATTCGAGGAATAACAGGAATTTATTGGAATTACGTAATTCAATTACTTACATTTGCGCGCCATATTAACAGCAGAAAACGAGCACACACACATTCGAGTGGGAACCGCGATTTAAAATCGCTATTTTCCCAACATTCCATTCGTACATTTCAAACATTCGTGAATATAAAAATGGGAAGTTTATTAGCCACTTCGTATGAATGAAGTCGCTCGAACCAGGTTTTCCCTTTCAAAATGATATTTCTTTTTTCCAAATGGATGACGAAAACACGGCAACCTTTGCGACCCTTTCTCCTCAAATTGTTTGCGCGACTTACGTAAAGCAAATAGTCTTGGGGCGTCGCCGAGCGTTGGCGATGCGAAGGCGAAGTCTCCGGAGATGGAGGTTTGGAGTTGAAGAGGCAACTGCGGAAGCGAACCCGAAAGACAGGAAACGCCGCCGCCGAGGACAAGAAACGGCTGGCGCAGCGGAGCGGGGTCGCAAACGGAGTCAAGGGGAAGGAAACGGCCAAAGGAGAGTGATGTTGAGAGGAAATAGGAAAATATAAAAGAACAATAAAGGACTAAAGTTAGAGGAAAATAAAAGTTGAAATATAATGTTGTCTGACGCATGGTAGAAATACGTAGGTTATTAAATATACCTGAGGTGGGTGTGTACATAATTTGACATGAAGTAAAGACATAAAAGTAGCGGCGCTACATACTTAGACTGTCAGGAAAATTAGGTGCTGAAGTGAAGAAAGTGATACTTTAAAATTGCGTATACCCTAATGAATATGGACATAGTAGACCGAATACGTTTAATTCGTACTTTAGTATAAGATATTGGTGATTGCGGCTGGAAGTTGGAGAGGCAAACTCGAACTGCAAATGCAGGAAACAGAACAGAAGACAGGAAATGGGAGGAGGAGTGGAGTCTGGGTGAAAACGGGTCTAGTGTTAGAAAACACTCTTAAATGGAGAGTGATGATCAAAGCAAATAAAAAAATGTCAAAGATGAACAAAACGGAATAAAGCATATTAAAAGAATTAAGTTTGATTACATAACGCATGGTAGAAATACTCTGTCTAATAATGTTACTGTGAGAACAGTGAACACGAATTAAAGACATTCCCTATTTATAACAGAAATTGAAATGCATAGCTTGCTAACACGAATTGTTGTGAATAACATCGTTTATAATACAAAAGAACAGACGCTCGAAATTTTCTCTAGAGCTTTAATGGAATTTTAGCAATCTTACTCAATAAAGAAACACAAAATCAGTGGGTTATCATGAAATATATCGGATGACAACACCTGCTATGCTCACTCCACGAGAAACAAAGAAAGAATCATTCACAGAGGGCAGGAAGTGCTTTATGTGGACGCTAGATTCCGGAAAATGACTGACCGATTCACGTGCGCTGGGACGCAAATGAATATGAACAAGGATAATTTTCAACTGTTGGAAAACTGAGCGAAAGAACGACAACTGGAAACAAAATTTCGACGACAATCAGGTGAAAGCAGCCTAAAAAGGAGGGGGTGGGAGGGAATACTCTTCTGGGCATCGTTTACCGTCAAACTTTTTTAATAAACTATAATAGTGTAATGTAATAAATATACTACACATTTTTTCGGGCTGCCCTCCTCCCACCGCACCTTTGCAATCGCCTATGACAACGAGCGAAGTGACTCAGGATGTAGTGCGCTTAACATCGCATTCGTGAAGCCCGGGTTCAGTCCCCGTATCGGCCATCCTGACCGGGGTTTTCGTGGATCCCTCGATCATCCAGGCGAGTGCTGTGGTGGTTCTACTGAAAGGTACTGTCCGCGAAATCAGCTTCTGTAACCGAAGGCGCGAAGGTCAAGTGACTTCTAGACATTTTGGGTTCCTGGTTGGATGACCGACTATGAACCCCGGAGTTCAACGGCGCGGAGGCCAATTTTCCTTTACGAAAAATAATTAAAAACAAATATAGAATTAAAATGCTTCTCAAAAAGAAAATCCTGCAGAACTCAGGACATACGAAAATTGACGTTTCACTGCATCTACCTTCAAGATCTACAACAACAAGGATACATTCGGAGACACAGATGTCATAAATTTCTACATTCAGCCCTGCATTTTTTTTTCTGAAAAACAGTATGCAGAACGAAAAGGGGAAAAGTTCAGAGTGCCGGCCTGGGAAGAGTAGGCGTGCACTTTCGTGGAAATCGGGAACAGAGGAAGAAGCGGGCGGGGTGGGGAGGGTCGGGGTGGGGCGGGGCGAAGCGCGCGAGTGGGTTGGAGACAGCGGGACGCGGCGCCCGAGGGCGCGGGCGGCGGGCGACGGTGGGCGACGGCGGGCGGCGGAGGGCGGGGCGGGGCGGGCGGCAGACGCAACAGGGCGGCGGCTGCTGGGGCTGGCGTGTTTAAAATTAACAAGCGCCCTCACAAAGGCGCACTCCCGACGACCTAGCGCCGCCGCCGCCGCCGTCTCTTCCCCCTCCTCCTCCTCCGTCACCACCAGCGCAGGTGAAGCTCTCGTAGAGGAGGCATGGGGCCTTGGAGGTGGCAGTCGCCATGGTGGCGTAAGCAGTGGAGGAGTTTTTGAATCGATACATCAGTCTCAGTGCGAATCTAATAGATAAAAAAGATTTGATGTTTGGAACACTTTCCCTTAGTCGATTCTATTATATTTTGTATATTCATAAAACACTAAACTAATAAACTAACTGATAACATACCACAGCTAGTTTATCTTTTAATGAAGATTTATATTTTCATGTATCGCATTTTTTATCATAAGTCTGTATGATGCGTCCCTGGGGGGAAATTCTACATCTAGAAATATCACATTTCAGATGTGTCTCAATGGTGTGTGATAAACCGTAAAGAATATATTTTCATATGACCTACGAGGGATTACAAATATTAAAATCTTATTTGCGACCGTTATTTGCTTACAGGTATCGCAGACAGCACTGAAGTGGGGAGAGGTGTCGGCATCTAAACAACTATTAACAGGCGGGAAGTACCATCCGGGCGTGGCCCAGCTGCTGGCCCGGGTGGGCTGGGGGGTGGTGAGAGGAGGGGGCTCCCATTACGCCCCGCGTCGGCGCACGTCACCGCCACGAGGCGCCACGCGCACTTGCCGCCGCAGCCCCCGCACCCCCTCCCGGCGTCTCATTACTTCCCTCCGCCCCCGCGCCGCTCTTGCAATGGACTCGCCCGTTTGCTCTTCCTTATCTTTCTCGGGGGTCTTCTCCTCTTCCGCCTCTTTCTCCACGTCGCCCTCTCCCTCTACCCTCCTCCTAGACCTCGTTGCCCTCTTTGACCTCCTTCTCCTTGTTTTCCTCCTCGTCCTCTTTCTAGTTTTGTCTTCCTCCTCCTCACCGTTCTGCTTGTCCTCCTCGTCCTCCTTCCCTTACTCATCCTCCTTCTCGTCTTCCTTCTCATTCTACTCGCCCTCCTCGTTGTTCTCCTTCTTCCCCTCCGCCACATCATATTTCTCTCCTTCGTTGCCACTTTGCCCTCCTTCTCCTTGTCCTCCTCCTCCTCGTCCTCTTTCTCGTTTTGTCTTCCTCCTCCTCCTCACCGTTCTGCTTGTCCTCATCGTTCTCCTTCCTATACTCATCCTCCTTCTCGTCCTCTTTCTCCTCATTCTCCTCGCCCTCCTCGTTGTTCTGTTTCTTCCCCTCCCCCACATCATGTTTCTCTCCCTCCTCGTCTTAATATTCCGCCTCCCCCTTTTCCTCCTCATTTTCTCGTCCTCCTCTCCTGTCTCGTTTCCCGTTGATTTCCCACAGAGCAGGTGTCTTATAACTCGTTTTATGACATTTCAGGAACCTGGTGCGCTGCACATGTCTGAGAAAAGCAGGTCCGTAATGTTAGCGTTGTAAAGTTTTCAAAAAGTACTAGAAATTAATCTCAAAATTTGTCGCCTTTTTGTTTCTAATTTGTTGCGAAAAATACTAGTATTTTTGAAAACTTAGCTACGCTACCTTTATTGACCTCAGAAAGCAGTAACGGAGACGGAATGGATAGGAAGCAGGCTGAGTGGAGCTAACGCCGAGCGCGAAAACGGGTCGGAATCGGTAGGGCCGGGCTGGAGTGGAGACGGTTTGGGGGACAGAGTGCAGTTGCTTCCCGGGCCGCGAGACATGGAGAGTGGATCCTAGTTGCGGAATGAGGGAAGCGAGAGAGGCGTGCACGGGTTGCGGGTTTTGAGGGCGAGTTTTGCTGAGGCCAGCCAAATTACGGTCACTCGGGATAAACAAAATACGGCGTAGAGTGCAGGCGTATGCAGCACAAATCACTCTACCACTCGCTTCAAATGTTGTTATTCTCTTTTCGCACAATCCTTGTTTTTGTGTTTATCGTTTAAAATTAGTTTTTTGTTAATACAAACTGTTTATTCGAAATAATGATTGTATCAGAAAATACAAACTAATCATTACTAACAATGTTTATAATAATAATAATAATAATAATAATTATTATTATTATTATTATTACTATTATTATTATTATTGTTGTTGTTGGTGGTGTTGTTGTTACTAGATTGTAGAATGAGGAGCGACACGTGGTTTGTTGCGTTACTCACTCAGAGACACAAGACTCAATAAAAAGGGAAGCTTTGTGAGGAGCACAGAACTCGGTAGCAAGTTCAGGCCTTCGAAGGTTGGTCATGCTTTGGAGGAGAAATGGCGTACGACCCAGTGCAGAGCATAATAGTTCAAACCGAGGAGGGAGCATCAAAGAACACTAGTCGTGGAAAGCAAGTGTGGGGCAAGAAGAACTGGTGGGATTGGAAAATGTGATATGCAGGTAATCTGTGTAGAAAAATAGTAATTTACATTACACGACAAAACGTTGGATGACTCCATGACCAGTTTTTGAGAGTTCACGGGTGAGGTAGATAGCGCCAGTCTATGAATTACGTCATACATGGCATGTCACGTTTGACGTGTACAGTATTTTATTCGATACCTATATTTTATGACAACTTATCTGTGTGATACAAGCATTTAATTGTCGATGCTTTGCATTTCGTGATCATGCTTCGTATTTTCCGTACAGGTGTTAGTACAGGTGTTAGACAAAATTCTGATCGATGTATGTATCCCCACCACAACCATCGTCTGCATCTAAACAAATTCAATCTGACGTCCCCACGCGGTCTGTTCGGCGACAATTAGTCCCGATGAGTCACCCACATCCACCGCCAATCGGGTTGTTCGAGGCACATCCCCAGAGCGAGCCGCGAGGGCGGGCGCGCAGTGCGGGAAGTGAGGGCGTGAGAGGGCGTGGGTGGGCGTGTGCAGACTGCGGGTTCCGAGCCGCTGGCGCGTGGGGCGGCAACTCGGGTGGAGCAGCAGGGGGCCGCGGCGAGCGGGGCGGAGCCAAACCGTCTAATGAGACGCAACTTGCCAGGGGCTGCACGCGTGATGCACGTGACCGCCGAGGGTCCTACGCGTCATTGCGTCTTTGGAGAGCGCTGCACAGCCACCCTCGCTCCTACGCGGGTGACCAACACTTCACTTGTCGCCAGTTGCAGAACAAGTTCTTCTCAACTGACTGGAACAAAACGACATTCCATAATTGCAGCTGTCAGGTGGGTAATTCGAACGTTTTGTCTAAAATCACTCATTTTAAGTAATTCCTTGTGCTTTGAAAGTTAGCACAAGTTCATTTGTCTCGCTGGAAGAAAAAAATGATTTTCCAAAAGCTGAAAATTGAATAGCGATTCCAGACGCGTTCACTGTTAAGCTAATTAGTCCCGTAAGTGTAGTGCATTTCCATCCTCATGAGGTGGCGGTGATCTTGCCCCCCCCCCCCTGGACGGTGATATCCGGTGCCGACCTACCGCCGACCAGCGGGGTTTTCCTCAACCGCGGGACATCATCCCTAGCCGGGTCAAGCTTGAAGCTCCCGACCGGTCTCCCGGCATGTGTGTGAGTGTAAGTGTGAGGAAGTAATGGTTGCGGAGAGGCTAAGTAAGGGAAACGAAAGATCGCGCGCGGTCCTTGACCGTTTGTGAGAGAGTACTGCTCCAACATTTGCCTGGTATTGGGAAAACTATACCGATCAGAGCAACCGGCGGTTAGAATTCGCTTCCAGACAGCGACTGAATTCAACCTAGCTATTGTTGGACTAGTGTTGAAAATTCTGCCATCGTCGGAACTCGAACCGAGGACCTCCCGGTCAGAGGCACTGCCGTGACATCAGTTGTGAGCCAGCTCTGCTGGTACAAGTATCCAGAAACCGTGCGTAAGAAACAATTGTATTATTTACATTAAATTCTTGTTAAACTTAAATTCATGGAACATATTTCCTTCTTACGCTACCCATGCGTATCTCGCCTACACTTCACATTCCAATTTCGTGAAAGTAGTTTCGAATCAGTCCACACAATCCATACAAAGAGGTCTTCCGAGTCGATGGCCTAAATCCTCTTCCACTCCGTGTGTGGGCCACACGCACCCAGACATGACTAACACAAGAGACAGCCGCAGGGCTTCTACAAATTCCTCGGCGTCTAACGAGGCAGCGCCTGCAACTGACACGCAACCACGAGCGGCGAGAGCCAGATGCGTGGTAGGTAGAGAGCTGCGAGTGCAATGCGAGGACAGTGAGATGAAGGTACGAGTGGTTGGTACGAGGATGGAGCGAGTTGGTGTGTTACAAAGGCGAGGAGAGTAGGAGTCGAGGGGTGGTTATATATCGGTAGGACGGAAGCACGTTGGTTAGAAGGTAATGTCACGTGCATGGCAAACTTATGTAAATACCTCTGAGTTTACGACAAGTGCCTATTTAGTTCCTTTAGGATGTTGTGGAAAATAGGTGCAGATGTTTACGAATCATGAAAAAGTAGACCTACTGAAAGCAGCTACTAATGCCTAAAACGACCTAAAAGGGTGGTTGATGCCTATTTTAATATTTGTTTGCGTAGACAGGCCTAAAACGAGTAATTTTTAAGAATTATCATATTTTAATTAATAGTTTTTTTAATTTTATGAATTTTTAATTATACCGAAACGCAAATACTTTCTCGAATTTTCCAAACCGCAAATATTCCGTGATCAAGTATGCCATTGACTACGCACCAAAATCTCTCACCCAACACACCGAACATAAGGAGCTCTGCAAGGCAGTATAAAGAGGATGTTACACTCTAGTCTCCGATCAGCACGCACTTAGGCAATTGCACCCATTACCGATGCAGCTGCGTTGTTGACAGTTTGAGAATGAGAAGTGGGAAAGAATGGTATAAGATTTTCCTAAATAATAAAAAGTGCCTAATTTAATCCTTTTATTATCAATTTTAGAGAACAGAAATTTAACTTTGACTAATGTTTATTAAATATCTGGTTTAATAATTTTGTAACCTCTTTTAAATGTCTAAAACGTCCTTTTTCATGCCTAATAGTGCCTAATTTCATACTTTTGTTACCCACTTTACGTGCCTAAATCATCACTTTTTTGTGCCTAAAATTCCGAGGTCTACTTATGAGAAATGTGTGCATGTCAGATGAGTGGTGAGTGGCGGCGGATGCATGTTGCAGTAGCGACTGCACGGGACATGGTCATGGAGGCGTTGTGGAGAGTGGGAGACTCGTAGCTACAGCGCGTCATGGCCATAGAGCGTGGTGGAGAGGGGAGACGAATGTTGACGGGTGATGAGGGGTGGTGACGGGTGTGTAGAGGTGGGTGTAATGTGATATGTGAATGTAGGACGGGTGCAAAGTGCAGAGTGCATTGTGACGCGCGTGGCAGCCGAAAGCTAACGGAAGCGCCACATTGACATGGTAGTGGCGGACCACAATTGATAGTGGTGGGTGATGAAAGGTGGTTATAAGTGGTGACGTTCAGTGACTGATAATATCAAAGAATATGTGGTGATGTGTGCACGGCTAGCACTTTTAAGGCGTATGCGGATGGATGGTGAATGGTTTGTCTTAGTAGTGACGTCCTGGCGTATGACGATCATTTGGCGTGGCAGTGGCAGAGAGAGGCTAGTGCGATTAGGCGAATGATGAAGAGGGGTGACGGGTGGTCAGCGGCTGATGTGTGATGTTTCGGCCCCATGAAGGATTGCACACTGTTGTTTGTGACGGATGCAAGTTGGATCGCCTCCGCGATCATGGTGTGCGGTGAATGTGCATGATGTGCACTGGGAGGTGCGCGACGGGTACTCAGAGGATTGGAGAGGAGAGTGACAGTTGCGAGCGGATGCACAGGCTTAGGTAGCTCAGGGCATCAATTGATGTCACTGCAATACCTATGTCCCGCCAGGGGCAGGATTTTTGACATTAGCTAGAAGCTGACTAGCCGCTGTCCGGAGGAGAATTGGAACGGCCGCCTGCTCTGATCGGTAGTTATCGTGGTCTTCCCGATCAACACCAGGCTAATGTCGGAGCAGTACTCAAACAAACGGGCCACAGAATGCGTGAATTTCCTTGCCCTTTCTTGTCCTATCCTCATCCCTTTCTTGCACACACAATGATAGGCACTACACTAGCACTCGTCCGGAGACGAGTCGGAAACTTAAAGGTTGTCCCGACTGGGACGGTGCCCCGCTGGAGGGATTTTGATTTAGATTTATTCAGTCAAAAACAATCAAAACTGTATTTGACGCATTTTTTTTTGAGTTCCAGAATTCCTTCCCGTCAAATATATATTCCTTCCAGTTCTATATATCCCTTCCCGTCCCATCCCGGAAGATATCTGGTTGGGGAAAACTCCGGTATCAGACTTAAAGGTGGGCGTCGGATCTCGCGATCCAGCGGGCCAATATCACCGCCACCTCCTATGATAGAATGAAACACTAGATTTACGGGACTAATGGTCTTAGCAGTTACGCGTCCGGTAATCCACCGATCAATTAATGTAGCTACGAGATAGAGACGAGTGATCATGGGTGACGACGGTTACTGATTGGTAGTGGATTGTCAACCGTTGTGACTTGTACGACCGTGGAGGCTGCTGCATGGAAGACGCGTGACGGTTATCTAGGGGGAGAATGACGACTGTCTTGTTTCTGATGACGAACGCACAACGGATCTCTGGCGATTGCATGGTGTGCGGTGTGTGGGTTTGACGGCAGGGTGAACGACGACTGGCGTGTGGGAGCGCGTTCCTGTGCGGCCGAAGACGCGGTGTGTGGCGTGCGCGGGACGAGGCGTGCGTCTCCCGCTGCGCGTGTACGTGCGTGCTGGGCAAGGCGAGCGGGCCCACGCCGCCGACGTTAAGGAAATTTTTATTGATGTTCACGGCCGCGTTAAGCGATGCAGGTGTATAAGCGAGGACTTTTATACCGCGTATTACGCCGCGTGATAAGGTGAACGTTCGTGATACAGTGTTATTGAGGAAGTAGTTTAAGGGCCGATGTATTTCCTTGTGCCGTATAAAGTAATGCGGAACGCCTCTCAAAAAAGGTTACGGGTATTGCGTGTAAATGTCAAGTAGGGTTCTCCCGTTTAGCATGTAAGCATCTATACTCGGCTGTCACAGAGGGAAATATTGTTCCTTCTTTCCCATTTACGCAGCTGTATTGCTTGTTTTTCCAGGAACATAATTTATTTCAATTAATTACCTGACGTTGAATCGTCACGTGTGGAAAAATAAAGAAACAACTTATGACATTCCGCGTAACAGAATTAATGTTTGGGCAATTAAATGATTTAACTTGGTTGATAACTAACTGTACGCTGTATTCAATAAATATGCTCAGAAAATGTCTGAGTATACTTTGAAGAATTTATTAAACAGCGTTAGTTATTGTAGTATACGTCAGCATGATATTTCAATGTTTCAAGTGCTTTACAAATTTTTACAAATGATACGTGGTAGAACAAAGTTTTGGGTCACGAAAAATAATTCGAGTGTAATGCTGAACAACTCCAGACGATATTATCAGAGTCTCATCACTCAACAAAGGCTATTTAATAATAATAATAATAATAATAATAATAATAATAATATTAATAATAATAATATTAATAATAATAATTATTGTTATTATTATTATGAGATTTCTAAATACAATTTAAATTTCGCATAAGAAGTAACACCATGTATAAAAAAATTAAAATATGAGAACAGATGAACAACTCTTTCTCAGGGTTTTGATTTCGCTTTATATATGAATGAAATCTTTAAATTTATAAATATGCTGCTGCTATTTAATATGCAGACATGAAACAGAAACCTTGAACTTGAAAACCTTCCAGGTGTCGATTATAGAAGGACATATTGTTTTCGAACTCGAGATATAATTCGAAGGACTCTTACTTTTATTCTATTCTTGTTACGGCACAAAAGTCGTAAACATTGCTACTTCTAGAATGAGTGTATTGTGTGTCGGTAAAATGTGATATCTTCCAGTTACAAGAACATTGGCACTAGTATACGGTTGCCTTTCTGTACAATTCATCCCTAGGTTCCCAGTCTCAACTCTGCGAATGCTTTCCCAATATAAGCGATGTGGTGATGCACGAGTATAGGTGAGCGTAGGTCTATGGAAATAGTCGATGAAATAAGGGTTGTGCGACCCTTGGTTTGTTATTGTCGGTAACTGAATGGCTTATTTCCACAGTGACTTATCTTTATGAAACACAACTTTCAACAGAAAGAACCCACTCTTAGCTTTGTAGTAGTTCAAGAGAGTTTCGGATACGTGAACATACGAGGAACGCATTAATTGAACACAATATTTAAGAGTATGATTGAGAGGTATCTAAAGAATACATTAATACCCCAAACTAGAGAACAAACGGAAATGGAGGTACGTCACTTTGAAATTAAGCTTGTTAATTCTCGAGCACCCCCTGCAGTAGTCTGGGGGTGCACTACACAAAAAATCGATCGTAACAGCAGGCTCATTGAACGTAATTTTGAACAGCAAAGCGATTTTTATAAACAGATTAGCACTTACTAATTGACCAACAGTACGGCCAGAACCTGGAATCCACTCCACCACTCATTCATTTTTTTTTCCATTTATCGAAAAATAGGGGATGCCAACGAAAACGAGTCCTGCACAATTCTCTTAAACTTCCTTTACACTATTCAACAAGAAACTTTAATTTAACAAATTTAGAGTCATTTTTAATAAAATTTTGAAAACATCCAGGGGCTTTATGTAAAGTACCGCCAAAATTAAAATTTAGGTTACAAATTTCAGGGTCCGCGACATCAGCTGGAACGACTGGGGAATAGCAGTTTTGGAGAAAATCGGCTGAACGGTTTATGCGCTAGCGTTGTGCACAGATAGACGGACAGGCAAACACGTTTTGCCGTCAATCGATTTTTCGTTATTAAGGATCCACAAATCATGGATTCTAGCTGTTCCACATGTTAGAGGATTTTTTTCTATATTTATCAAATGGATTTCTCAACGTTTTCCTTACCAGGACCCCGGCAATAAGAGTTTTTGTGTCGATAATTCGCCGATTACAATACTTTCCCTTTTTACGTTAGTAAGTGCGAGAAAGTAAAAAATTGAAGACGAAGCTTGTTTCTCATCTTAAGTCGCTTCCACCCCTTCAATATTATGTTCATTGGACCGTCCGGCATCGAATTGGCGAGTGGATGGGTGGGTGCGAGAGCGAGTGGGACTACGCAACTGCCAAATGCTGCCATTGGATGGGCGTCCAATACGTGGGACGTAATTGATCTCGAATAGCACCAACTGCATGAACACCACTAACGGCCGCGTGATGACACTACTTTGAGCGATTGACGGATTGATTGCCTCCGGCACGTCAACAGCCATGGATATTACTCCCGTAAGTCTAGTGATTTTTGTTTACTAGCAGGATGGGGGTCTTTCGCCGAAATGCATGTCGGCGTGCAGGGAATTTCCCCCTCCTAATATCACGCCAAACGAGGAACCGCCCTAGCCGAGTCAAATTCTAAGTTCCCGACGTGTGTAGAAGGAGAATATAGAACAAGGAAAAGGAAACGAAGATCACACAATTTGACCAGAATAGCTCGAAAAAAAAGAAAAACAAAACAAAAAACAACAACAACCGACAACGAGAAATCGGAGTAGCCGGCAGCTATAATTCTCTTCCAGACAACGATTCAACTCAATTTAGACATCTAGCTAGATCCGTCAACGTCGGAGCTAGAAACCTAGGAGTTCTGGCCAGAGCCCCTCTACAGACAGCGACCATGCACGCTGTGAGTTAACACAATCCAGTACACTTTGAAGGACAAGTGACCCTGGCTGCGATGTTAAGGGAGAATCATAGCTTTTGATTTTTTTTAAATGGCGATGTCCTTAAAGAATTTAAGCCCTACGGCTAACCCCAATGAAGCCACCGGGGCGAAGCGCAATATTCCAGGCTCAGTGTGGGGGAAAGGGAAAGAAGGTGAAAGCAGGATGTGGCCTCGGCAATGTCTAGGGCTCTTGAAGGGCAACGGCTTGTTCTAATTACGTTCGGTAAACCTGGCCTAGCGTATGGCAATGGAAGTTTTTTTTCCTACACGGCTCAGCTACAGATTTGAAACCACCATGCAATCGGGAGAGCATTCATTCTTCCTACAGTTGGGCCGATATTCTCGTGCTTTTGCACACCGACCGTGGTATTCCGCCGCGATTTTCTCTTGCTTTTGCTCACCGACTCCAGAGCCACCCGCGACGCGGCGCAGCTTTCATTTGTTATGGCCACCGCGCGCGTCGCCATTAGTCGCTTCTGAGAAGCGCTCGTAAACACGGCGTAAACCCGTCGCGCGGGTGTCAACTGAAGGACGGAGGCGTCTGGAACGAATCACGCGTCTGTGGCTGCGACGCGGTTCCGGGGCTGGGGGTGGGGGTGGGCGAGTATTTTTGGAGCGCGCTCGGCGAGGCAGCCGAGAAGGCTGAGCAGAAATATGAGGAATGCGCAATGCGATTTTTTTTGAAAGCCGAAACGCACTCAGAAATGTTTTCTGTTATTATAATTAGCATTCTTTGATGCGCTAAATCGTTCATTAAATGGCATTTTAGATATGATTTACGTACATAATTACTTCATTGCCTTTTTTGCATGGAAGAAATAACTTAATCTTTTAATTTGAGTACATAATCATTAATATTTTCACACTTCGATAGGTTTTTTGTTTTGTAAGTTTAAAGGCTACCTATTAACCGAGCCAAACTTCTAAACTTTAGGCCCCTAGACAGTCAAAGGATTGAGGCCCCCTTTTAGTAAATGAACAAGAAACAAAGAAGGTGACATATAAGAAATGGCGTTGTAGGCGCGATAGAGCAGCACCGGAAATCGAATTTAACTTTCCCACGGCAGTCGCGAGTGATGGGAGTACACTAGTTTCATCCGCACACCATTGCCACGTGGCGAAAATTCTAACGCGAGCAATACACATTATTATTTGTTTCGCAATGCTATTTTATAATGCCCAAATATTTGTAATTATTATTGTAGTAAAACATGTATTTAAAAATCATAATTAAATAAATATAGTTAAAAAGCTCTACAACTAATAAAGTAGTTGAAAATTGCCTTTCATATTTATGAACTACAACATTCTTGTTTGAAACTTTATTGAGGCTACTGTTATATTTTATTACTATAAACGGCGTCCCCACCTGAGAATAGCCGGCTAGTTAACTGCCCTGTTTGTCATATGTCCACCCTTGCTATTCAGAGGAATTTCGAGAATTTTTGTTACTTAAAGAAATTAGTTATATTATTGAAAAATAGCACAAAGAATTACAAGAAATAATGTGATAATGTTCCCTTACGTATCATTTATAATTTAAAATACATATAAAATATTGTCTCCCCTAAAAGTGTAAAAGAAAAAAAAATATTAGCATCAAACTAATATATTTGTGACAAAGAAGAAGTCTGTTAGTCCGGCAAAGCTTTCCCTTGGAAATGTGAAGACCAAGAATAATATTTCCGAGTAACACTGCAACCAAAGTACCATTCTAGAAACAGAGATGTTAAACTCAGCAGAGCAAAATAGCTTCTTCGTAATCTCACCTCTTCTCGAATTCTTCTGAGAACAATTGTCACTCTTCAGAAATCGATTCAATTACTTTCAAGAGCAGTTTGAAATGCGATGAATGGGATGGAGGGGAGACTACAACGCAGATTATTAATATAAAAACCATTTGAAACGAAACAATAATGACCATTGAGTCAATTTTTTCTTCCTTGTTGTTCTTTCTAGTACTACAAGTATATCCTCTTTTTCTATTTAAGTATTTCTTCTCACTGAGAATGGCCCTGATATATTATATTAGATGAGTTAGAAAGTTCAGATGAATTAAGATGTGAATGGGAATTGAAATCATGACACCATGAGTACGTATAACTTAGATGTGAAAGGGTTGTACACTGAACAATCTCATAATTTCCGTTCTTCTTGGTCTAAACAAACGGGCACACACATACACACATATTTTTTTAGTTTTCGAAAGCCATCGCTCTAGTTTAGAACGTTAACTAAATTAGGAGCCAATTCAGGAACTAAAAGGAAATGACTTATAAGTTATATAATTTCAAGCGATTATACTATTTCTGAAACATTTACTAATTTTACAAATTGTGCTGAAATATCTGTGTTCATAGTTCATATTATTGGACGTGTAATTTTTGCTGAACTAAAATGATATAGTTTCCCTCGTACATAAAAGCAAATAGTGTAATTGGAAATTACACTCAAAAGAAGGATATTTTTGAGTAGGACATTTCTCCCTTACGTCCCCTGAGCAACCGCCACTGGTGTACATTACAAAATGCATGATTCATTATTTCTTAAATTAAAACAATTTTCCTTTAATGTACTGCAGTTTATTCTGGGGTCCGTTGTTTCCCCCTCCATTCTCCTACTAAAGGAATGGCATTAGTAATAGACTGAAGGGAATGTGAAAAAATAGAAACAAATTGTACCAGTAAAGTACCCTGCAGAAATGGATTCAAAAACAAAATTATATGATAGTAGCAAAAATAAGCTGTGAACTCAATTATATAAATAGATATCGCGTTCGGAATTAACAGCAACGACAGTCCAGTGATTACACAGTACAGTAACACTTGTGTATTTAGTCGAGAAACACAATGCTTAACTTGCATTCTTGGCTATCCGGGATGAGCCGCGTCTCGGTCAATTGTACTGACGTTTCGACCATCTTGCTGTGGCCTTCTTCAGAGGTATACTGCTGGCTATACAGCAGTATTGCTCTGAAGAAGGCCACAGCAGAAACGTCAGTACAATTGACCGAGACGCGGCTCATCCCGGATAGCCAAGAATGCATTGACTCCGGCCGCGGAAGCCTACGAACCCATACAATGCTTAACGTACACTATCAGTATCCGACAGATTTTCAACCAATCCATTCGAACAAACACATGGGAAAACCGCTCTCAACCGCCGGGGAGTATCCGTTCCTGATGCGCTCCCCGCCTGTCCGAGCATCGCGGTCCCCTATGGCGTCCTCGCGAGGACAGCGATCCTCTGCGTCCGCATGCGGATCACGCGCCCCCGCCCTCGTCCCCGCTCCCTCCCTCGCCCCCGGCCGCTCTCGCCGCCGCCGCCGCCGTCGAGATTCGATCAGGGGCGCCGCGCCGCGCATATTAAGCTGCCTCCGCGGCCCCTCACGCCCGACGCGCGGCCGCCACTGGCCCCGAACGCGCACACGGAGCGGCCTCACATCGTGTCAATTACATTATTAGCATTGTTAACCTTACGAACACATTATGCTTCAAAGGCAACTTAAGATCTTTATCACTGGTTTATTTTGGAACAATCAGATTAACATTATTACAATCTGATTGTTCAATAATAAATCTGTAATGGAGATGTTAAGTTGTGTAAAAATGTCTGAAGCATATTGTAGGCGTATGATTACTGAACACACAGAAATAATAACATACGATATCCAAAAATAATAGATTCACATTATTGCTTTTCACATACCACTTACTGAGTATTGAGAAATCATTGTAATGCTGATAGCTGAAAACTGTGATTTTTTTACAGAAAAAGCACTGTACCTGTGCTGTGATCAATCATCATCACTTATTACGCAAAATGTGTTCACATTTTGAAAATAAGTCAAAATGAAATTACAAGAGAATTGATATTGAGGAAGAGATTGAAACACGAAATAAACATTTCTAGTTATAATATTGAAAGTGTAGAGCAGATTCGAAAAAAAGTTTGACCTATTCAAAATTTCTGATTATGTGTCGCCTGTAATGATAGTCTGTAATGATCTCAGAGAACGCCCTTTTTTCCCTGGATCGCACCCACTGCCCCGTTCGCCGCCGCCGCCGCCGCCCCGGAAGCCGCCTCCGATGGGCTGCTAATGGGCGATCGCGGGCGGCGACCGCCGCGGCGCGCCGCTGGGGAAACCCGATTAGGGAGGCGGGGCGTTAGCAAAGAGCGACGGAGCGCGGGCGGGGTCAGGGTCAGGGAGGGGAAGCGCGGCCAGGGCGAGCCCAGGGTGGGGCCAGGGCGAGGACGGGGTATGGCTAGGGTGGGGCCAGGGTGGAGCAGGGTGGGGCGGGCGGTGCCAGGGCGGGGAATGTCCAGGAAAAGGGCGGGATCAGGGTGGGGAAAGAGTTTGTAAAGATCAGGATCAGGGTGGGGTAGTGTGGGGTGAGGGCAGAGCCCTGGTGGGGCCCAAGGCGCGGACAGGGCGGGGTCAAGGCGGGGCGAGGGAGGAACCAGGGCGGGGCCATGGTGGGGTTTTGCGGGGACAGGCTGTGGTCACGGCTGGGCCAGGGCGGTGCCAAGGCGACGCAAGGGCGGATCCAGAGCGGGGCTAGGGCAGAGAAGGGCGGAGCCAGGTGGGGCCAGGGTGGGGCACGGGCGGGGCAAGGGCAGGGCAAGGGCAGGATCACGGCAGGGTCAGGGAGGAGATAGGATGGGACCAGGACGCGGGTGGAGTGAGGAACGGATGGAGCGCTTGCGGTCACGTGTCCAAGCATGCGGCGCAGGGCGAGCGGGGCGATGCGTGGGGGAGGGGGGGGCGCCAACCAATTTGGGAGGCGATCGAAGAGATTGGGCGCACATTTGGAGACTTTTCGGGCCCTTCCACTTAACGTCCTGCCATGAACTAATCTAACGTGTTTGCCGCAAAATCGGGAAACCAAAGCGGTGCGGTGCCATATCGAAGAACAAAAACGCGGCGTAAACTGCGCGTTGTTCTCATTGTAGGTCGTTTTATGTCAACAGCGTAGGTCGAAAGGTGGAGCCTCTTCTTACGCGCCATGTTTATGTATCTAGCAAGGTATGTGAATTCCACTCGCTCCCGCAAGTGCGAGACCTCACAAAATCGATCAGTTCCTTTCAGTGTCTAGTGTTGTATTACAGAAAAGTCAATAAGCAATTACTGTGTTTCTACATGTTGCTCTTAAATTTCGCGACTCAGAACTTTTATAACTTGCTTCTGATATTTTAAATATTGCATAGTAATAGTCTCTAGTAATTGATGGTGTTCCCTTTCACCAACGTCCCTTGGTAGTTGCAGGAGTATCATCTCGGAAAATGTTAAACAAACCAAACACGTGAATTCTTTCATTTGCTCAATTGGACGAACAGCAACAATATGTGATGTTTGAGTAGGGACGATATCTACATTTCATTGTTCAGAAGGGACCATCCCAGACATACTTTTCAGTATTAGAATTCGGAAACGCAAAATTATTAATTTAAATATGCATAAAACCAGAAATGAATTTGAATGAACGTCTTGGAATAAAATGTAGCTAGAATAATTAAATCTTGAGACATACCAATATGCAAGTGGAAAAAAAATATCTATACAAGTGACCAAATGAAAAAAATAGAAGAACGAACGCAGCACACTAATCTAAAAATTAATTATATTTTCATTAATTCCAATAGAGGGTTTTGAGATAGAAAGAGGCTTACACAAAAATTACGTAAACGGTTACGAAAATATGAAAATGATTTTAATTGAATTAAATGAATTAAATTGAATGTGTACTATTCCAGTGTATACGAAAATTTAATGCACAGAAAAATATATAATATACAATCAAATAAAATTTAGTTTTTTGCGTTACTTTTTGGTCTGTGCAGTTCCTCGCTGTTTATATCGGTTGTGTGAGGAGAAACTTTTCGAAAGTCATGTACCTCTCTACTCAGCGCTGGAAACGAAACGCATGATGCATGAGCCGCGTCCGTGGTGTGAAGATTTAAATATTCTTTTCTGTAATCTTGATACCTCACGTTTAATTTCATTTTATGGATTTATAGCTAACTCTACATATAAATTTGCACAGCCCGAAAATGCATCATACGAATATCCCGCTACGCGCCTGAATGCAGCTGTAATTGAGCGACGCGCCATTAAAAACTTCTCTGGACTCTCGCCCAACCGAAACCTCCTCATACCACATTCCCAATGCAGAACAGAGAATACCAAATTTAGAAGCTTGGCAGGAGATTATTAATATTTATGATTTGTATTATAACCAGTCATAAAGTGTGGACAGACTGGTCAACTGTTACATCGTAGCAAGGGTGATAATTATTGCTGCTGAGTCTAAGAACACTTGATGATACATTTTGCACACTAACTGTTATGAAGAAAGGTAGAATATTTTTTCTGGGGGATTTCGACAAGAAATTTCGTTGAAGGTCGGTATGTGTGTTTCTTTGTAAGTCATCTTGATTAAATAAATACAACATATAAGGAAGTAATTACCATAAATTTGCCTTTAAGAAGTCCGTTGAACTCAACACACTACCTTATTATAACTTATCGATATTTTTTGCATCCATTACACCGTGTGTACGCAAACGAGATCATAGCTTTTACCAATAACAAACACTGCAAATTATGTAATGAAACATTTTCCCAACAAAACATTTAGAATATTTAAAAACACCTTTAATCTCAACAATTAGCGGAAAAACCTTTTGAAGTAGGTGGTTGTGTTAGTTATTTTGTGAACATTGAAAGTGCAATTACGAAGATAAGAAACAAAATGTGTTTCTTATTTCCGTGTAGGGAAGTAATCTTTTATCATTCACCTGCTTAATGTTTGTATACTTTTACATACAAATTTATGTGGTTGATTTGGATGAAGATATTTCCCTTCTTGCCTCGGCCGCATAAGCGCCATAAATATTCATAACCCACTTATTTCCCACGTGTTAGAAGGTACTTGAATATCCGCGCTATATAATAGAAAATTTTGGAAGATCTATAATGTGGTATTTACATCCTAATGTAACAGTTGTAAAATAGTTAAACATTCATTTAATATTGATTCAAATTGAAAGTAATTATAGCACAAGATTCAATTGGATAATTTCACTACGTGAAAGAACGTGCTGTTAGAAAGCTTTTGAAAGAATCTGGAAACTGATTTTGTTGCTCCTCAGGCAAACACGAAATAAATTATAAAGGGAGAGACATTTTTATACGTGTGTGTTGGGGGGGGACAATTTTTATTTGAAACTTTGCAGAAACTCATCTCAAGAATAAGATCTCAAGAATATTTCTATATAAATACTATTTTTACACCTACGTTTTGATGAAGCTGAAGGAATAATCGATTGTTCTGAGCTTCTTCAGGTATTTGCATTCTTTGAATATACATTAACGCATTACATAAATACATATACGTAAATGCATTACATAAATAACACTTATCTTCAATTCGCTCTGGATAATAACGACTAATGACGACAAAAAACTTTCCTAAAAGTGATTTGTTCGAAAAAAAATAATTTTTGAATCAGTTTTTAATAAAATATTTTCTTTTCTTAAATATGTTTAATTCCTGATTTCCCCCTTTTTTCTTCTTCTTATGTTTTTTTCCAGCCGACACCTACCTTTTCCGTCCCGATGGGACGCATATTCGGCCAAACACTAGACACACTTTGCGGGATCCTCTGATCTTTGGTCAGCAGAACGCGAGGCCCTCCGCGACAACACACGCCAGGGAGACAAGGAACAAACAACTTTGCCCAAGGCGGGACTCGAACCCGTGACCTTCCGGACTGAAGCTCTGAGTCGATACACGCTTTAGCCCTATTGACCATCCACTTCGGTCCCGCGTTTTTCAAGCTGACAATTTAGAAACGTGATACATGGTCTTACATTAAATGAGCGTGCACCAATGGTAATAACTATCTTATGTGCACCACGCATAGGTTGGTTTTAGTGAACAAGGCATTTCAATATCTGCACGATTTCAGGAGATAATCGAAGGGAACATCTAATGTAATTCTGTATAATAATATTGACTTTCTAAGTACTTACGTAAATTCAAATCTTCACTATGTACAGTAAGGGAGAAAGGTAGGGACCCTGAAGCACAAGGAACCAAGCGCAAAGTGTCAGATCAAGAACTAAAGTGGTTTATGTCCTTGGAACACGCCTAATTTTGGCTAATATCCAGGTTCTGGCAAATTTGATCTGAACAGGTGAGCATCTTTACATTCTGAAGTGGTTTACGTGTCATTTGTCGTTGTAGGTGCCGATAATAAAAGTACCTCTTTATTATTGGCAGATGGCTTTAATGCTAGTGAACTCTTAAGTGGTGTAAAGTCACATTGTGTACCTTAGACCCTTAGACCATAGACCCTTCCAGGCTATCCAATTGTACTCCTTCTCCGCATGTCACAAGTTTTACTGTTTGTAAATAATATATATTAATTAAATCCGAAATAATATTTTCACAGTCCACTTGCAAACTCGACTTATTTTAGTCACAAATAAACTAATTCAATTTTTCTTGAATCGAAAAGAACTAGAGTGAAACCTTGATTATTACGTGTGGACGTGCCACGCGTATGCTGAGTCGACCCTGGCCCTGACTGCGTCGCTAGGGGTACGGAGAGCCCATTCGCTGTGTGTGCTTTAGCCTCGAACGGCATTACCTCTGACGTCCGGGTCAAGTACTGGCCGACCGTGAATTTCGCCGTAGGCTACAGGCACGGCGAAGGCCTCCGCACAAGTGGTACGAGGCGGTTCGTATGACGGAAGGGGGGCGGGAGGGGGAAACGGCCATTTCCGTCAAGCTCTGTCCCTTCCGGCTAAGCGTGTGCCCCAAATGCAAGATGGCCTCCCACGGAAATGTCCACTTCTTTGAAATTCGCTTATTGATTCTAACAAAAGCTAGCGAAACCAAAACCATAACCAAAATTTGTACTTAAGTATATTTTTTGTATTCCAGCATTATAAAAGAACCTTTTCTGTTGCAAGAAATCGTTCATAATCGGGCATTTCACGGCACAAATGATGACGTATTAGATTTTATGTCACGAATGATTGCGTCTTCACACTTTCAGCCAATCGTAGCGAGAGAATCTGGGGGAGGTAGAGCTAAACGGAACAGTCGACCACCGTTTACTCGCACGATGTCAAATACCTGAGTCGTCACAGGGAAGTTGTTTCGCAAAATTAAGATTAATTATCTTATAAATGTATAATGCTGTTGTACAAAAAACATAGTACGCTACTCGTTTATAATGTTGCTTTATTACATTCATACAAATTTGAAAACTCGCTCCTAAAGTCGCTCGTTTTCAAAACATGCACTCATGCAATAAAGCTTAACATTATAAACTAATTGCATAAACTACTATTAATTATATGAAGTTTATTGTACTTCGATCGGCGCTGTTTTAAAGTTGATTATGCAAATAGAAGTTAAAGAAAACTGCTCTAGGCCTGACTGAGTCAAATTCTCGAATTTACCTAAATAACTGCGTTGAAGCCGACTTCTGTCTGAATGAGAATTTTGTAAGTGACTTCAATCGGTCTTTTATGTGCGTTCCCTCCGATCAATCAAAGATGGATGCTGGGGCTCTATCTTTCACAATGGGCTGGGGCTCACAATGAGCGATCCTTCGTTTCCTTCTCTGCTGTCCAACTTTCGTTCTTAGAAGTAAGAAATGATCTGACCCTCTATTTCCACATGGCTCATCATTCATGATCTAAATACTGTGAATATCGATTCTTGGAACATGTCAAGTGTCGATTCTATAATAGATTGTTTTATTACTAAAATATTATTGTAACGTACGCATTACTCAAATTTGGATGGTTTATTCTATATTACACTATACCGGTGGCCGATTTGGATGGCCGAGGACTAAGAGCGTTTAAACGACTCAGCGCTTCGGTCCGAACGGTCGCGAGTTTGAGTCCCGCCTAGCGAATGATCGTCCCATGTCGCTCATGTATATGCTGACGCGGACGGCCTCGCGTTCTATTGACTGCAGATCAGAGGAACCCGCAAGTGTGTTGATGTCTAGTGCATGATCCCATCGTCTTATCGCACAGACGTAACGGATAACCGGTTGTCGGCTGGATAAAAGACGTGGAAAAAGTATTAAACCGCTATTGGATCCGGACACAAAGACACTCAGAGATCAGGGCTCCCAGACCGATAGTTCCAGCATAACCATTATCGCGGGCGAACGATACCTGTATACCTATACCTGTATACCTATATCGATACTACTAGGCCAGTTATTGGGGCGTGGCCTCCCCATAGGCCTGGTTACTCTTACACATCTGCCACTAGTAGTAGTCTGCTACACGAATAATTTACGAAGAAATTTGTGCTCGGAATACAAATACTTCATCTAGCCTTCGAGGATCATATTCATTTCCTTATTTACAAAGGTTTTTCTATGAATGCGCCAAAAGCAAACAAACATCGTAAAAGTATTATTTATTGTTATAACAGCATTGAGACAAGCTTTAAACTTACGTATAGTCTTTCGACATGTGTAATAGTGAGGTGCTTGTAAGTGTGTTTGTAATCGAAGAGGATATAACCAGAAAAGTGGACGAAAGATCGCGCGCTGTCAGTGGCCTATTATTTATGGTATTGCTCGGGCATTCGCGAGGTATTGATCAGAGAAACCGCTGAAAACTATCGTTAACAGCAGCCGACCGTTCAAATTCTCCTCCAAAGAGCGACTGAATTTCGACATAGCTTATGTCGAACATTCTTAATAATCGTGAATCAAATCCTAGGTTCGCCCAATCGCAGACATTAATGATAACAGCATTGCCGCTTCAATATACCTCAGCCAAGTACAATAAGAGTTCCATATTAAAAAGGATACACATTTTCTACCCCAAATTATATATATATATATATATATATATATATATATATATATATATATATATATATATACGTCTGCAATACAGCCATAGGACATTTATATTATGCTCATAAATATACATTCCTGTCAATCGTTCTGAAAATGTAGACTGATAGAACTTTCAGGTCAAACATTCACAAATAAGGTGTATAATCTTTTACTAAAGCGTATTTTTTATCTTTCAATTAAAATACATTAAATCTTAAATACACATTGGTTGTACCAAATTTTGAATTGTGGAGAAAACGACATTGATGAATGTGAATCACAACCAGAAAATGCCACAGGGAATGTTATTAACTTTTATCCTACATCTACAAAATTGTACATTGAACACTGCAAATTCTCGTAGGAAAGTACTAGAAAATGTAAGCTACGCAAAAAGAATATCATTCTATGCCACAACACTGTTAGTGAGAATATTAATATTCGAAATACTGTGTTTATAAAGAAACCATTCTCTTTTGAGTTCTCTCTTTCAATAACCCTATTAATATCAAATCAATTATTACGGCTTGCTCAGGCATTCTAATATGAATTACAATAATACTAACAAACATATATCTTAGGGCTTTATCTTTAATATTAACAATCAACGAGTGAGAATGAAATCCATCGCTCAATATGAAATCTGGGCTAATAGAAAATTTGTATTTGGGGATTTTAAGCTCCATAAAAAACACTAAAATATTACTGAAAATAACAACAAAAACTCTGAAGTAAAACAGAAACTCTGAAACTCTGAATAAATTTCTGAAGTAAAACGAAGGGTTACGCCTTTTTATTTTCTAAACATACATCTTATCTTCCTTATAGCATCGTCAGATAAATCTGTATTTCAAACATTACATATACCAATTACCCTTTTTATTGCAAATTATTATTATGAAAAAAATTCACATCTACACTAATTACCGTATAACGACATATCATTCTTGTCGTGTAATCTTTACCTAATTTAGAACATCCTAATGACTACTTTGTATTTTTTCTGATTCTATTGTAATTTTAAGTACTGTACCCTTCCTCTGATATAAATATATAAATTTATAATGTATAAATTTATGTTGTATTTTTTGTTGGGTTTTGTTGTTTTCTTCTTTCTTTTTTTAAATTTCAGCCCTGTTGGTCAGCGAATTCTCCCTTTTACACCAGGAACCATTTCTTCATCCTTTACGTATTAGGGAGGTTTTATTTCAACACGACACTCGAAAGCACCGAATTTTTCATTTTGTAATGTCAATTTCTGCTTATAAATGTCTCAAAACACATTGCCTATTCATTACCATTACTTTGAAAATGTCGGTTACTTCGAGAATTTTAATTGAGTAACAAATAAAATTGCTGCAAGAAATTACGTATAACGAGCTCATCACACGTGACCGTCTTAAATGGCATCTACTTTCGATCTCCACCCATCATCTCGCAATAATGTTCTTCACCAGACAGTCTACTGTTTGGGTTTTCGGCGCAGTTCTCGTTGTAATGCGTTTCTCTTTACTAACTTTTACGCACATTGTTCATTTGTCTAACTTATCATGGTTTCCCATTCACTACCATTCTTTATTCTTCTTTTCTTGCGTATTTTATTGAAAAATATATTTAATTACTAATTATATTCTAAATGAATAAAAATTTAATTAATTCGTCTTCTATTTTAATTGACATGTTTATCTCATAATATACAGCAATTATTACGATGTTGAGAGATAAAATCGTCCGATATTCTACAACTGATGACGTAAATACAATATTAACACTTTCAAAATGTCTTTTTTCGTACTGCTTTTAGCCATTTCTCACAAGCGTAGATTTTTTCACTGTGCTGTTTTTGCACTCTGGTCCCGGTTATTTTGGTTCATGGGTCACAAAAGCATTGTATACTGTTCTAGAAATTTACTTAATTCTTTTTTATTAATTTTATTTGGCATTCCTAAATGAAAACTAGCTACGGTATTTCATCTTAAACCACTCAGCAGCAAACTTGAACATTAGCGTATACACGGTTGTTTATTTAGCAAACCTGAAGTGAAAAAGTAGTATAATGTATTATCACATATAATTTAAAATTGAATTAATAATGTTTTAACACACAAAGTTCCAAACATAACAATTTATTTTAAATGAGCTCACTCAATTTCGAAGAGCAATTCATCTGAAAAACAACAAAAACCGCCGCTAACTTTCGGTAACGAGCCTCTCCTTACCACTCATATTTATCGTGCTGTTTTATTTTCCTCATTGGCTTTCGCTTCCCTTTGTCACCTATTGCCCTCCAATTACCTGGCTTTCGCCATCTGTTCTTCGCCGCCCCCACCGCCGCGCCGCTGCCGCCGCGCGGCTCGCCGGCGATGCATAATTCATCGCATTCAAAATAAATATATTTGTGCGCGGAAATCAACAAGCACATAACTCTCGAGGGGCGTCGGGCGGGTGCTCGCGCCTTATTCATCATGCGCAGACGCGCAGAAGGTGAGGTCGCTGCGCGCGCCCAAACGCCTGCGATGACACGACTGCGCGCTGCTCCGCTCCGCGCCGCTGAGCTGCGGTTTACGCGCTTGCAAGGCAATGCTCTGACGTGTCAGGTCCAATGTATGGGAATATTGAGAAAACCCACATGTTTTTTTTATTTTTTTTATTTTATTTTCTCGCTACTGCTTACGCGAAAGCTATGTAATGTTGCGCGAAAGAATGGCGAGTTTTCGGCAGGGAAAACTCTTATTACAGGGCCCTGAAAACGAAAAAGTAGATAAATCCAATTACTAAATTTAGAAAAAATAAAATCCTCTAACACTTGCCGTAGCTAGAATCCATGTTTTGTGAGTCCTGTGAACAATGCTAGCGGTTAAACCGTTCAGCCGATTTTGTTCAAAATTGATATTCCCCGATCGATCATGTTGAAATTGAAACCGATGTTTTAATTTTGAAGGTACATTGTATAAAGCCCCTGGGACATTTTACACATTTTCAAAAAAATGCCCCATTTTTTTTATTAAATATTATTGTTGGATAGTGTGAAGTACGGATAAGAGAAGGTGCAGGTCTCATATTCGTTGAAAGCACTAATTTTTTAAAAATTGCCAAAGTTTAAAAACCTAAAATATTAAAGATAGAAATATTAAAGATAGAATAACGAAATATGTTACTTGAAGATAGATTTTGAAATCAGGACATGTATGTTTTTATCGATTGAGATGGAGGGGATCTTTGCCCACTCGATGGTGACTTAGTTATCGGCCTGCGGGGTTTTCTTAAATCAGGTGTCTCCCGCCAGCCGGGCACCGCCCCAGCTGGGGCAAACTTTTATCTCCCGACATGTGAGGTAGTGTAGTTCGTGTGTGTGTGTGTAAGTAAGTTAGTAAGTAAGTAAGGGGTAAGGATTTGTAAAGAAAGGGAAAGGTTAGATCGCGCTGTCTGTGGCCCGTTTGTTAGGGTTCTGTTCCGGGATCCGCCTGGAAATGATCGGAGAAACCAGGGTAAACTACCGATCAGAGCAGCCGGCCACTAGAATTCTTCTCCAGACAGCGGGTGAATCCGTCCTAGCTATGTAGCTAGTGTCGAAATTCTTACTGCAGTCGCAACTCTTACCCAAGGACGTTCCGGCGAGAGGCACTGCAGTGACATTTCCCTGCGTTACCTAGGCCGGTATGTACTTCGATGAACGCACAAAGAAATCCCCTAAGTTTTTGCTATTTTCTGTGTTGTTACGCAAGCATTGTATCATTGAATCAGACGAAAAACTCCACACGTCTTAATATTTTCACATTATCAGAAGCAGAGAATACAGGTGTTAAGTAGTTTCAAACAGAGAGAATATGTGAAATTGTGACTCAATCTTCTATTGAATTGGTTATGTGCTTGCAAACAGAAAGAAAATGCATGTCCATTGCTTATTTGTGATGATGTTTTTCAATTGTTTCTTTCGTATTTCTTGTCTATTTTACCATGTGTCCTTCACATAATGTTCATTCTCCTTTTTTCTCCTCGGGTGAGTGTAAGTGGTCTGGCCTCCTTCGGCACCCTCCGAATCAATTAAAATTTATTAACTAATCAAATTGTTGTATTGTCAGTAATTAAAGTATTTTTTTCCTTTTTTACATCCTCATTCCTACTTTAGTATCAATGACTGCTACAAGCACTGAAAGCACTACATATCTTCAGAAGCATCGAAATGAATTGTCTCGTCTTTAAATTATGAACTGGTTCTCCAGTTACTACTTTTTTGCTTTCCGCTCTATGTCCTGGTCATGTGTATTCGTTGTTTACTTTCTTTCCCTTGGAGACAATGCCCTATTTCTACCTCCTCGAGTAGGTCTGCAGGAGTAACCCCGTCGACCCCTTTCCCCCCCCGCCCCCCCCGGAGAGAGGATCTCCACCCGGGACCCCGCCCTCCCGGCCAGATCCGCTATCTCGCCACCGCGCGCGTCAAGGTGAGCAGAGCCCAAATTGATTAAAGTCATTCCGGACGCTTCGATTAAGATCGCCCCCTGAGCCCGGCGCGACACAGGAGCTCCCGCTGGGCGTTCTCGCCCCCCCCCCCCATCCCCCACGTCCTCTTCGTGCCCTTTGCTCTCGGCCACTTTCCCTTTCAATCACTCCGGCCGGTGATTCAGAAACGCTCTCGTGACGTCTGTACATCACGAGCAGCTTTCAGGGTTGCCTGAGGAATGCACATCGAGGTGATGTAAGTAAATAAGCACTCTTCGCTGTTCGTCACAAGCAGCAAGCACCAGAAATTCCCATTGCCCATTTAGTTAGTCATAAGTGCTTGGCAGGTTGTTGCCTTATGGATGTGTGCAGATGGAATACGTAATATTTGGAATATTTAGAAAGCCCAAACATGCGAAATGTATTAAGAGAGTACAGTATATTTAGAAGTAATATTTGCAAGCTTTCAAATTTTACTACTAAATAGACCTATTAGTTTACATGTAAAATTATTCTCACAAAGATTAAGATTTAAATTATTTTCAATTTTATTAATATGTATTATAAAGGAAGATAGACGGAAAAGGACTAAAAGTTTACGTTTTATAAGGACAAAAAACAAAAAAATAAAACGTTTGTGTTCTACGTTTTTCACTTTTCCTCCACGGAATCAAAGAAAGTGTGAAGGTAAAATATAGATAATTTGAATATGACATATTTCCTTGTCCTTAGAAAATTTTGGAAGAAATTCCAAATAGACAGTCATATTGTTACGATTTTTATTTAAATGATGGCAAGAAATAAAACGAAGAAAGAGGAAAAATTACAAACATAAGGGAAAACTGAAAAAGTATTATCAAATGGAACTTCGAATCAGGCTGGAGAGTTGTTAGTTAATGCAAGTAGCAAGATTAATACAGTTAAGCATGGGGAGAAAATCTCCCTAGGTACAGAAGTTGTACAAGGACAAATATACAAATAAATTTCATCAAACTTTTCATAGACATGAAATTTGCATTTTAAAAATTTTAAATTTTTAAATTAATTTTCCTTATAGAGAAATATATTCCCATTGTAAAGTAAGCCTTATAAAGTAGTGTATCTTCATTTTCCACAAATGTAGTGCTTTTAATTTTTTAAACGTTGTATAAAATGTATATATAGTATCATGTATTTTCATTCAATAACCGCTAACTAATGTTTAAAACATTAATATAAAATAAATTCTTACAAACTTAGCTTCAGGAAATACAAAAAACATGTTTTATTCCAAAGCAACTCACCATTTGACGTTGGAGTAACTCGTAATTAGCGAAACCTTCACGTCATCCTGGTAGCCTATAAAAAAATTAAAATCATTCAAAATTTGGATCAATTTCTAATTTCTTCTTTACTTATAACTACATAGAAAAGGCAGTATTACTATTTTTTTATATTCCAATAATTACACGAACACCATAATGTTAATATATTAAATAACACCCTCATTAAACAAAGTAGCTTAATTAAGCTGACATTCCTGAAACGAAAATACAGTTCTCTGTGACGGCAACCAGTAACACCAATGGACGAACCCTCGCAGTCCAAGGCTCCCACGCTGTGGAACCTCCTCCAGGGGGCTGCTGAAGCGCACTGGCACCTCCAATCAGGAAGAGCGCAGGACGTAACTCTCCCGCAGACGACAACCACTCCGCTCATCCTGTTCGAAAGAATATTTCAGAACGACGGAAGCCTCGCTATTAGTTGGTTCCCAGCTGAGCAACCCGGCACCTTCTCGATGGAAATGAGCGAAGCGGGGCGAGGCGGGCATGGGCAGAGTGAGGCGGAGCAGGTGAGGCGGGGCGGCGAAAGACGGGGTAGGTGGGACGGGGTAGTGCCTAATGGTGTGGGGCGTGGTGGGGTGGGTTGCGGTGGGAGGGTGGGGAGTGGCAGGGGGTGACGGGGAGTGGCGGAGAGTGGTGGGGATGGAAGGATGGCGAGGGGAGAAGCGGGAGGTGCTGGGAGGGGTGGGGATGGGCGGGGAGGGGTGGGGAGGTTATGGAAGGGAAAGGGAGGGGCGGGGAGGGTGGGGTGGGGAGGGGCGGGGCGAGACGAGGCGGGACGGAGCGAGGCGAGGCAGGGCGAGGCGAAGACCGGCCGGCGACTGTGAGGGGGAGGGGAAGGGAAATTCTTAATGCGGAGTATGAAGCTGTTCAAATAGGAAGCCCCGCCATGAACCAGTTCTCAACGAACCTGATGATTTACGAGCAGAGTCGGACTACAGTCGTTGCCCGCGAGCGATGCAGTCCAATCACAAAAATGTTTCCGTTAACTTCTCGCCAGGGCTCACCTGGAGGGACTCCAAAGAATTTATGAGTCTTCGGGAGCGTGTAGTGGAAATTCTTTTCCAGGTTGCGAGACTTCTTAGTTGGTCGGAGCTCGGGTCATTGCAACACTTTCGATTCTGAATAGTTGGAGGATCCTGTATTCTTATATTGATATACTTCAGAATCAATTATATCATGATATCGATGCACATAATGTTAGAGGTAATGTAAAATATTAGATCACCGGCGTATATAAAATAGGCTTTTACTATTAATATTTGGTCACACGCCATTGGTGGAGCCAAGGGGAAAGTAGAGTAGCTCATGTATTCTACCTAAAATCCAGAAATTTTTAAATTGATTTACTCCTCTTTCACTTTCCTATACAAGTTTTCCCAATTAATAGTAGTTTATTCAATTAGTTTATAACGTTAAACCTTATTGCATAAGTACATGTTTTGAAAACGAGCAATGTTAAGAGCGAGTTTTCAAATTTGTACGAATGCAATAAAGCAACATCATAAACAAGTTGTATGCCTTTTTTTTGTATAACAGAATTATAAATTTATAACGGATTCAAACTTAATTTTGCAAAACAACTTTCTTGTAAAGTCTCGAGTATTTGACACCTGTGCGAGAAAACAGTGGTTGGCTGTTCCGTTTACCTCTACCACCCCACGATTCTCTTGCTGCGATTGGCTGATTGTGTGACGGCACTTTCATTCGTGCGGTAAAATCTTAAACGTCATCATTTGGGCCGTAAAATGCGCAATTATGAACGATTTCTTGCAGCAGAAAATGTCGTTTATAATGTTGGTTTACAAACAATTATTTTTCAATACTGAAATATTTTAATACTTAGAAGTAAAATTTTGTTATAATAATTTAATCTACTAAAACATAGGGCATATTATGAATCATTATTAATTTAAACGCCGTGTTTCATTCGAAGTATTAATATGGAAGTAATAAACTAAATTATTTAATTTTAAATGAAATACAATTTTATTAAATATTTGAATAAATCATGATATAACTTATGATCCTCACAAATTAATATTTTTAGTAGAAAAATAACTTTTAATTCTACACGTGCCATCGTCTCTGGAACTGTGCCAAATTCATGCGTCTTTTCTGCAATGCTGTCCAATACGAAAGATATACATTTCTTCCTTCTTCATTAACCAAATACGAAATATTCTTTATAAAAATAAATGTGCTTTGAAGCACAACGTTTTATAATATCTTTTAATGTCATCGACGTTAATTTTTTTTTTCAATTAATGTATAAATTTGAAGTTTCGAAATATATTGTAACGATATTGCGGTAAGTTATTGGTACCGATACGAAATATCTTATGTAATCAAGTATCTTAACATCACTACGTGTAGTGAAAATTATTTTCCAGGCCGTGAGACACTCCGGTCGGCATGTTGTGCAATTAGGAAAACGGGTTCGCACCAGTTAGACCATTCTGGGAACGTCTGTTCGACATTCAGTTGAAGACATATGCGTCTGATATATCAGCTGATGTTAGGCTTGTCAGATCGAAGGAATTGGCAATTATAAATTGGCATTTTACGCAAACTCATGCAATTTGTTTTTGGTAACTCAATCGAGTTAATGAAATGTTTCTAAAACTTCATTTTACTTTTAAAGAAAAAAGTTGGAAAACCATGAGAACGGGAAACGCGTATACCTAAGAGCTAATGAAGTTATTAAAATATAACATACTACAACTAGAGGAGGGTCCTCGTGGTTTTGCTCATTGGCCAGCGTGCTCTCTTTCCATCATGCAACCCCGGGTTCAACTGCTGGTCGGGCAAGATTATAATGTGCCTTTCCTTGCAATGTGCATTATAATGTGCATTTCCTTGCTATATATTGCTGTATGTCGATGAGAAAACGCGCTTCTCAGATTGAGAAGACCAGAATACGACGTAGGAATGTCTTCGTGCTAACCGCACGTACCTCTTAAATCTATGGCCGCGAAGTCGAGACGCTGCGGGTAGGCCTGACCCTGGCCCGTGGCCAAGTACAGAAAGACAAGTAGAGAGCTACAACAGAACAAACATTCTCGCATTATTGGTAAAGATTACGTAATATTATATAATTGCGATTTTTGCCATCACGGGAAAAAGTCCAAACCAATTGGAACGAATCGCCTTCGTTAAATATCTGTTTTTTTATATTTCGCTATTCAAGAACAGGAGCGCTTGAATAAATCTCAACTATTACAATATTTGCAGGACATCACATAAACAAGTACGACTGATATAACGTATAAATTAAACATCCAAAACTGAAGTACATCCAATATAGCGTCTTATTAACGCAGGAACTTACGGTGTCATTAAGATGTATACTACTTATGCAATCTTCTTATTTATATATATATATATATATATATATATATATATATATATATATATATATATATACCTCTTATATACTTCTTATATCATTCCCGAGTTTAATGTAGATGAACGTAACATTTGATTGAACGTAGTGACATTGTAACATTACCATTTAGTAAATAAAGCCTCTTTGTTCTAACACTAACGTAACATTTGATTGAACGTAGTGACATTGTAACATTACCATTTAGTAAATAAAGCCTCTTTGTTCTAACACTATTCTATCCATGTCGCTGACGAATAATGAAATTCCCCGAATAACTTCTCGAACTGCAATGTCGCAGTTTGTACGTCAATGTCACGTGAAACGTTGTATTAAAACCGCACTGACAAGTAACTAACTGCAATACTAATAAACTAATTAAGTTACGAAGAGTAGGAAAAATCTTACCATTCAACAGAGGCAGCACTCAAAAAGGGCCGTTTTTGCCCTGTTATTTGATAATACGTTAAAGAAAATTGAAGAAATAATTTGGAACAGTTTCTGAGAAAATAATTTAAAATTTGGATATGGTTGACGAAAAATATTCATACTTTCGGAAAATTGAACATGACCTTATTTGAAAATGTATTTTTGATGAAAACATTTCATTAAGAAAAAAATATCTTTGTAATTGTATGTGTAGGGAGAAGCAGAAACAATATTGAATTTTTGCAATTTTCAAAAAGTCAGAGATTTCAACAAAAATTAGACCTTTACCATTCTTTTAAGCATCTTTTACGCTATCTGAGATAAAATTGTAATAAAAAGATGAAGGCCGTTTTTGAATTTTTTTAAAATTAAAAATTGCTTCTTTTAACGTAAAATTACGCAAAAGTACTCAAATTTTCAAAAAATTGTACAGAACTTTTTAAAAAATGTCTTTAAAGAATAGATTTCATTAAGAAACTAGTAGTGCAATAGAATGGCACAGACTATTCCGTATTAGTTTGCTATTTCCTTTGGCATCGGCTAGCTACTCGGATTTGCCACATACTCTTGTAAGCTGCCATCTATCGCTGCCCCAAGTACATTTCTTTTGAAATTTTCTTAATTTTTCGGTTTCCTAAGAGTAGAACGGAAATATGATTTTAGTAATATTAGGAACAGTAAAACCTTATTCCAAAAGGCAATTTCCTTTTAAAAATTTGGAGCCACTTTTTAAAAAACTGGTGTTTAAGCGCTACTGTAAATTTGAAATTTGAAGCTTTTTTTTCACAGAAAATTTTGGTGTTTTCGAAAAACTTAATTTGAAGTCATTTTAAGTACTTTAACTCACAAGTACAATAGTGCTTATACATTTCTTGAAATATGAATATCAGCGGCGTGAGAGATCTTACAAAAAATTTACATTTGTGTAATTTTTGAAAAAACAAAAAAATACCCCGAAATGAACTTTAAGTTAAAGAATACAATTAGCACTATCCGTTCGAAAATATTTGGAGCCGTTGTTTAAACAATGGCGTTAGTGCGTTTCTGAAATTGTGAAATTTTGGGCTAGTTTCCACAGAAAACGGTTGAGTTTTCGAGAAACATTATAAGACATTATTTAAAGCACATATACTCATAAATAGAATAATGTGAACAAGTTGCCGCGTGTATAAATATTAACGACATGGGAGACATGTCAAAACAATTACATTTTTATAAGTTTTGAAAAACAAGAGAATAGAGCAATGTGGCTTTTATGTCAGCTTATAGAGTACATGTAGTACTATCTCTACCATAAGTTTGAAGAAAAAAGATTGGAGCAGTTTGTGAGAAAATCTTTCTTGTGTAATTATTAAAATTGCATGCAATATTGCGAAAATTACTAAAATTTTCCAAAAAAATGTACATGACCTCTATGAGAGAACTCACTATGGAGAATAAATTGTATTTGAAGGATAAACCTCTATCGTTAATTTTGTAATTGTAGGACGACACCGAAAAAACTCATACTTTGAAAATTTTCGAAAATTTAGAGTTAACCGTGAATATCAGACATATGCCACTTTTATAAGTGTTTGTTACTCTATTCTTACAAGACATTTAAAGAAAAAAGTTGGAGTCGTTTTTTGAGAAAATTTCATGAAAAGTACCCGGAAACTTTAATGAATTTTTTTTTTAAATCTCTCTCATCTCTAAGTTTTTACTCGAGCCAGATGAACAAGGATTTCTACAATTTGGAAAAACTTCCTACGCATGGTTTAGGCGCTAGTAGTGTTCACAGACAACACACGGACGGACGGACGGACGGATGGACGGAGAGATGGACGGACAGACGGACGGACAGACGGACGGACAGACGGACAGATGGAGGACAGATGGACGGACAGATGGACGGACAAATAGACGGCCAGACGGACGGACGGCCAGACAGGAGGACGTTTTAAACAATACACTTTTTCTGTATCTGAGGCCGCCAAAACGGGTATTTGCGTTGAAAACTCGAAATCGATTTTTCGCAGCATTGCATAACTTTACCTACACTACGTATATTACTTCGCAGTATGTATACGAGAAAGTAAAAATCTTCAATATTTTTTGTTGTAGCAAAACACCGAAATAATCTGAACTTTTACAACTTTCGAAAAATCTGGGAGTTTAACGAAAACGAGACCTCCACCATTCTCTTAAATGTCCTTCATGCTATCCTACAAAATGTATTAAAAAAATTGGTGCCAATCTTTGAAAGTTTTGAAAATGTCCCGAGGGCTTCGTGTAAATTATCGGCCGAAATTAAAATACGTTTTAAATTCAAGGAGCCTTGACAACAGCCAGATGGATTGGGGAATATTAATTTAGGTAAAAATCGTGCTTACGGTTTAACTGCTAGCGTTACCCACAGAAAGAGGGACAGACGTTTTGCCATCAATGGATTTTTCGGTTTCAAGGACCTACCGAACATGAATTTTAACTACACAAAATGTTTGAGGAAGTATGTTACTACAAATAATGACAAGATTTATCCATTTTTGCGTTACCAAGGCCCCGCAATAAGGATTTTCTTGGCGAAAATTTGCTGTTTTCGACGCGAATTTTCGACGCACACGATTACAATACTTTCTTTTCTTACGATGTAACGCAAGAAAGTAAAAGGAGCCAGTGGTAGTGTGCAAGACTTAGTAAAGTAAGTAAAGACTTGGTAAGGCTAGAAAGTTAAAAGTAAGGCGTACACATAATATAACTGTGAATAATATTTTTAGGGAAAATGGATTTCGGCCAGAAGTTAAAAATTTTTCTGAATTTGGTTGCAAAAGAGACGATAGGAGAAAAGTCTTTCTTTGACCACATCATTTTAAACTATTAACTTTGTTAAAAAATAAATTTGTTTCTTGGAAGCATGTGCAGTTAGTCATTGAGAAGATTCAATATACAATAAGCGCGTTACACCGTAATAGTAAGAATGTATTTAATTACATTTTAACAGTTTTGACTAATTATTAAATCCATGCCACTCTCAATTTTCTCGCTGAACACTAAAGTTGTATAATATTCTAGACATTATTCGCAAAAAATTACTGGCCTCAGGAACAGAAATTTCATTTCTTTAACAAATCGAAAATGAAGTATTAACTTTAAGATCTTAATGGGCGCGACAAACGACACATTCCGCAATCAGACTACATTCACTGTCTTTTTTCACCCTGTTTCACTCTACGTAAACTATGTTCCCGTATAAAACGCAACGAGGGGGATAAGCAAAACACAAGTCAGTTTTTAAAGCACCTACAAGCGGTCCCCTAGCACACACGCCGATTCAACTGAGCCAGCCAGAGAGGTCGATGCGGAATTGAAAACCTAATTCTACGCGGGCATTCCGAATTTCGAGGTGGCGGGTGGGCAAACGGATGGGCAAACTGATGTGCAAGCGGGGTGAGCAAGCGACCTGCATAGTGGGTGAGAATGTGAGTGTGAGAGGACGGGAAACGGGAGGGCGAGCGGACGAGAAAACGGACGGGAGAACGGAAGGGCAAACGGACTGGCAGAAGGTAGGCGAATAGGGTGGGACTGTCGGACGAGAGGTAGGGTGGGTGAAAGGTTTGTGTGAGTAGGTATGTAAGACGTAAGTGCGTGGATTTCTGAGTGGAGGGCACCTGGATATGTGAGTGTGCGTGTGTATGTATGGGTGAGGGGATGAGGAGGAGTGAGTGTGGGTGGGCGGGTAGTCAAGCGAATGGGTGGGTGTATGAACGGGCACGCACACGGTCGGTCGGTCGGACGGACGGACTGACTGGTTGGGGCGGGCGGGAGGGCGGGCCAGCGGACTGGTGAATGGATGGATTTGTAAGTGGGTGCGTGGATGGATAAGTGGGTAGGACGGGCCCCTTAAGGGCGCGACTGAGATGTACACTTGGCATTTTCCTGAGGGGCTGAACATTAATTCTAAGCTTGGACACAGAGTGCAAATGTCACCACGTAATGCCAATGAAAATTGGAAAAGGCCTTGACCAAAGTGCCCCAGAAAAGATACATATGAGCAGGATGTGAGCATGCAAGCAGGTAGGACAGGGGTCGCAGTCTCTTCAAACGTATTTGAGTTCTCAGTCAATCGAGCGATAACATTTAATAATGTCCATCGTTCCTGGACGTCATTCAATAAGGATAAAAATTGTTACTGATTGGCTTTAAATGCTTTAAATGTTTGCGAAAATTTTAAACTCAAAAATAAGTTAAATCATTAAATTTGTTAAATTTAAAAGCGAGCTAGTTTACTAAAAATTATCTTTTCACGAAATGTAAATATTAATGTGCCAGTCTAGATCAGCAACAAGCGATGTCGTACACAGAGATTGTTGGTTGCAGCCGCGAATGGTTATTTTAAGAAGGAAAACTGAAGTCAACCATTCTTCATCGGGTAACAGAAAATCTATTGATATTGTTTCTATCTTCTTCATTCAATACATCTCAAATGATTTCCATAAACAATAAAACTTAATACATTAAGCATTAACAAAACAAACAAATTGTGTGTGTTTATTGCGTTTTAAAGTAGTTTCATTAAAACATACCACTCAAAACGAAATTAACAATGGCAATAGTGTGAACCTGGAGTAATTTCAAAAGCTCGCTCATTTAATTTTTCAGTTCACTAATTCATTTTCAATAGTGACGAGCGACTAATTGTTTTTTGAATGAATTTTAAATGGAACTAATTGCCAAAAGTTACCCATCTCAGGGCGACATGAAAATGATAAGAGCTTGAAGCACGGTTCATCTCAGCCGTACGTCTCTGGCGGATGTAGTTTTCGAGCATAGTGGCCGGGAGAATCACGATCTCGTTATGGCAGGACTGTCAAACTCATTTCAGCAGCAAGTCTTTTTCTAACAAGAAAAACGCATACTACCTCACGATATGTATTAATATTTGTATACACTCCGCTTTCAAATTAAAATTATTTTTGAATTTTTGTTTTTTAATGCAAAAAAGTGTACAAAATAAACACATTAATTCTTACCAATTATGTACTGGACATTCGCGTACTCATGAGATTTCTTTCCTCTTCGGGGGAACCGAGCAATGAAACTATAATGAAACTGTAGATGCTTGATGAAATTAAGCCTAGATAGCCTTGGAGTGACAACGACTGTAGAAGTTTCCGTATCAAATGTAATCAACAATCAAACGAAAATTATCAGCACAAAAGAGATTTATTTTCAATTAGTAAAGGTACACTAAGACAGTTAGTGGTTTGTAACCACATTTTCACACGGAAACTCAATAAATTTACAATAAAGTTGTTTAGAAAATTGAATTATACAAAATCAGTATAGTCGAAAACTACAAAATTTTGGCAAAAAGTTAGAGATGAAACATACTGAATTCATAATGAATCATGAGAAGAATGATATGTAAAGAATTGTAAAGGTACACTAAGACATTTAGTGGTTTGTAACCACATTTTCACACGGAAACTCAATAAATTTACAATAAAATTGTTTAGAAAATTGAATTATACAAAATCAGTATAGTCGAAAAGTAAAAAATTTTGGCAAAGAGTTAGAGATGAAACATACTGAATTCATGATGAATCATGAGAAGAATGATATGTAAAGAATTGAAGACTCATCTTGAATTCCGTGTAGTACTACAACAACATAAAAAGTGTGATTTATGTCATTCGCACGTGAATTCCGAGCATCACTCCTACCCCGCGCTTTCTACAGACTGTCGGTGCCCCCAAGGCGGAGCTTCCCAAACGAGGAGACGGGCTGGAGGGATGGGCGGAGTGGCCGCGGCCGACGCGGCGCGCCCACGCCCCCAGCGGCGAGTATTTAAAATTAAAATCAAAAGTATGCAAAATATCTGCATGATCGATGGCCCAGCCGCAATTCGCACATAACTACGAGAGCCCAAACAAATCGCGAAACAAAATTCATCGGATGGTAATGAAACCCAGAATTTGAGCGCGGGGCGAGTGCTGCGCAAGTGGCGGGAACTGGGGGAGGGGGGCGTGGCTGGATGGGCAGTAATCAGAGCGAGGAGAGCACGGGGAGGAGGGCGAGATGGTGCATGCAGGCCGGACTAGAAGGGGACGAGGAGAGGAGGGACGGGGGGGACGAGAAGGAAGAAACGAGTTGTGGAAGGAGGAGAGAGACCAGGAGGGGTGGGACGAGGAGGAATGAGTCGAGGAGAGGAGGGACGAGGAGAAGCGGGTCGGGAAGGGATGTGGCGGGGAGGTGTGTTACGAGGAAAGCTTGAATGAGGAGGGGCGGAACAAAGAGGAGTCAGACGTGCAGGAAGGTAAGAATGATGGGACGAGGAGGGGCGGGACGATGAGGTATGAGGCGAAGAGGAAGGGACACGAAGTTATGGGACAAGGAAGGGTGGAGCGAGGGGGCGTGGGAGAGGAGCGGACTGGTGAAGAGGGGTGGGACGAGAAGGGGTGGGACGAGGAGAGGAGAGACGAGGAGGGGTGAGACGAGAAGAGAGGGACGAAGACATGGAGGGATGTGGCGAGGAGGAGTGTCACGAGGAGAGGCGGAATGAAAAGTGTGGGCGAGGAAAGTAGAGCGAAGAGGAACGGAACGAAGAGAGGGAGGACGAAGAGTAGTGGAAAGCTGGATGGGGTAAAGTGAAGTGTTTTTTCATAGCTGCGGTGCGAAACGAATTTGATTTACACCGAGTGGAGTGGCATGGAAAAGTGGAAGAGGTAAACCGCGATTAGGCATGTGGAAAAATATTTTAATGCTATTCTGTTGCAACAACACAGAATTAGCAAACAAAAATCAATATTGTTTAAAAACTGATTCCCACACGGTTTACTTGTTCCTTTAAGGGTTTCTGTAAAGGAAAGTTACAATAAATTAAGGGTTAAAATTATCAGATGAATGAGGAAAAGAATGAGAAGAAGATAGAAGGCGAATAAAGAGAAGATAAATGTAAGAAAGAAGAGCAGAAAAATAAGGAACAAACGAGAAACGAAAGAGGTGAGAATTTAAAAATAACGTGGGAAAGAAGAAGGAGAATGAGAAAAGGTATCAAGGAACAGGAAAAGGAAATAAGGAAACAGGAGAAATAGTGATAAGAAGCAGAAGAAAAGAAGAAGAAGAAGGAAAAAGGAGAGGATAAATTCATCAAGGAGAGTTTGGAAGAAATTTCATATTTCGTATGAGAATAGCTTTTAATGTTTTTATTTTTCACTAAAATCGGTATATTTCTCATTCAGTCCCATAGATCGTCCTTTAAAATGTAAATTATTTTATGAGAATGTTCAAAAATAAAAATAACAATTAATGAATATTCTACCAGAATAAACTTGTACACAAAAAATAACGCACTTTTAAATGCTGAATTGAATATAGAAAACATTTGCAGAAACCATAAAAAACAGATTTTAAATGTCATTTTGGAATCTTCTCTTAAGGTAACTGAACAATTTTTTTTCAGTACATCGCAGATAAAACTTGAGAATTCCTAGAACTAAAGCCCAGTTTTCATTAAAATTCACATTTTGCTGGAGAACACACACATCACAGCTGTCTGCACCTCACTATGTCGCAATTCCCACTCCTCCAAAACGACGGACACTCGCTCCCGTCTCTGAAAGCCGTCCCCTCCCCCTTAAAAAATTCAAGCCCTCAAACTCTGAGCCGGAAATGTCACGTTTGGAGTTCTAATAGCCGAACGATAGAAACATCTCTTGACTATACAAAACACTGATATTTCCCCCAAACAAAATCAGGTGCCGTAAAAATTAAGCTCCGGTAGAAAACACAGGCGCGTCTGTACCATGTCACCCGGAAAACCGCGCTGTAGCGACAGGCAGTCGCCCTTGTCGCCTCCCCCCCCTGCCACCCCATCCCTCGGCGCCGCTGCCGCCGCAGCCGACGACCGCGGTCCGCTACGCGACGTATAACTGTTTTATTACCGTTTTATACATCGCCATAAACGCACGCGCCGCTCTGTATCAGCTGGGCCGCACGCTCGCGGGCGGCGGCGGGGGCGGCGGCGGCGGCGGCGGGCGGCGGCGGGCACGTGTACGCGGCGCGCTCATAAACATAAAGCGCAGCGGGGGCGGAAGGAGGAAGCGGAGCGATGGGGGTGGGTGCGGGGGAGGAAGAGTTAGGGGCGGGGAAGAGTCAGGACGGGCAGCGAGAGGAACAGGGGGAAGGTATGGGGAGAATGATGTATAGGAGTAGGAAGGTTGGCGAGCAAGATGAATGTTGGCGAAAGTGCGGGTGGAAATATTGGGGAAGGGGGAAGTACGGATTGAGAAAGGTAGACGTGGAGAAAGGTAGATGCGGAGAACAGTGCAGATAGAGAATGCTACAGAAAGGTAGTACTAGTGAATTGAAGACATGGAGAAAGAACAAGCAAGAGGTATGGCTGTAGTAACAAAAATGTAGGATGTGGGGAAGATAGAGCCGGAGGAAGGAAGCGATATGGAAAGACGTGGAATAAATGTATACGGATAAGAGAGGTAGGGATTGAGAAAAGAAGACCTGCAGAGAAAAGTAGGTCAAGAGAAATGTAAGGATAGGGGAAAGGCAGGACTGGAGGGCGAAAAAGAATGCAAAACATTTGGGGCTGCAGGGAAGTGGAAGAAAGTGCTAGCGAAAGGAAAAAGATATAGACAGAAAAGTATGTTTCGAGGAAAAATAGAGACCGGGGTATTGGAACAAGGGGATAGAGAGGCGTAGAGAAACAGAATCGAGGAGAGCAGACCAAAATAAAGGAGAGGCAACCTGGGTGCTGTGAGAGAGAGGAAATGGTGAAAGAAAAGGAGCAATAAATAATTACTGAGGACTTGTTGAAAAGAGCGAGTACGTGGAAACTGGCGCGAAAAGTAATGGATAAGAAGACAAGTAGTGGGTAAGGGAAAAACTCGTGGAATGCGAAAAAAAAGTTAGAGAAAATGCAGGGAAAGAGATATGGCTATAGAGGAGCGAAAATAAAACATTAAACTACAGATGGTCAGGGACGAAAAAAGCAAGAACAAGGTATCGTGAAATGGTAGCGTTAAGGGAGGACACCTGATAAATAAAAGAGTAGGTGGAAAAGCAGAAAAGTGCTAGCTGAAGTAGAGTTGTGGCAGGAGAGGTGGACGCGGCCTGTGGCCGGAGCCAGGAATGACGAAGGCAACAATAACTCTAGAGTTGGCGAAAAGGAGCTCATTGGATGGAGCTGTTGCAGTGCAGCGAGTAAGGCGTGGATAAAAACAAAGGCAAGAATGACTGGGCAATGGGGGCTTCTGTTTTTGCGAGGTGCGGCTATGGCGAAAGTGTACATTTGCGGGCAAACTCGAAATTAAAAGAGGATAATAAGGAAGAGAGAGAGGAGGTTCGAGAGGGAGAGAGACAACATCACGAGCGGAATCATAGACTGGTTTACAGAGAGATGAAGTAGGAACGGAAGAACCACAGCTGATTTAAAATAAAGATATAATAGAGATGTCTCTTAAGAAAAGTCGCAATGTGTCGTTTATGGGTCGATGAACAGTACAAATATTGTTAGTGGAAATACAAATGAGAGCAAGGATTATGAGAGAAGAATATGGAGAGAAAGAAAGAGTGGGTTGGGGCAGTGAGTGGGCAGCCAGTTCAGAGGGGGAGAGAAAATAATGGAAAAGATGGAAGGGAGAAAGATGGAAAGGGAGAGGGAGAAATACAGAAAGGAAGAGAGGAGAAGAGATGGAAGAGAGGGAGAGAGAAGAAGAGAGGGAGGGTACAGAAGAAGAGAATGATAAATAGTCATACAACGAGTAACGGATGAAGCACAATGAACGACAAAGGCAGAGAACAACAATTAACAAAGGCACATGGAAGAGGGCACTGTTGCAGCGGGCACATTGCAGAATCTAGAGCAGACCAGCAGCAGCGCCGGGACCGCAGCGACACACTCGTAGCCGCGCCCTGCGACAGCCTGCAGATAGCCCGACAGCCCGTTACAATTGTCACCGCACCCCTCTCTCTTCCCTCCCTCACCCCCCCCTCTCTCTCTCTCTCTCTCTCTCTTTCAGCTTCCCCGCTCTCTGTCCGCGGTTGTAAAAATTGTCCGCGGAGGAGATAGCGCAGCCCCCGCGCCCCGCACCGCCCTCTCGCGAGGAAGCGGTTCTTAAAATAGTCGCGGGAATTCGTCGGAAATCACGCAGTCAATAAAGGAGACGTTAAAAAGTTGCCGGGTGATCTGCGCCATCTTTCTTCTGGAGAAGCACAACGTTTAGTGGGGGCTCCGGTCGCAGCCTTGGCAACGACGCCGGTCCGCTGCAGCTGGCACTTGCAGGCGCCGGAGCCGAGATGGAGAGCACAGTTTACGCGGTATCATCTCGGGAAATTGTTTTCCCGTCTCTGGGGAATATTTTCTATTACGCGATGAAGGAATTGGAAAGCAAGTCCGTATCGTTGATTCAAAAAATTCGCCTCGGGATACGTATCTTGATACATCCCTCTATAAAATGACGTTTCATAATGGAACTTGTAATCTTCTCTAAAGCGGGAAAAATACAAAAATATTTCTCAAACAACGCATGTGTTTTCTTTGCACAGTTTCAAATTTTGTTTAGAAGGGATGTGCAGATTTAAATAATAATAATAATAATAATAATAATAAGAGAGTGGAGTAAAAGCAGTTTTCAGCAATATTTGAGAAATGTACACATAGACTATGTGACAAAATCGTTTGCTACAACAACAGATGAATATATCGAATGGATAATATTTTATAAAGAAGTGAAAAATTGGTAAGTAAACTTCCTAGTAACAATATTTCTTTGCTCACATGGAGTGCCAAGGGATGGAGAGGTGTAAATTGTATCCATCAAATATTCGAACAATACTTCCACATTATTACAATGCAAATGATACCTTCATACGAAACGCTATTTTTTAAAATATTTTTATACAAAAACAAATTCACTAATACATAACTTTCAAGTTTAGTCACTATTATTGTTCACCAAACGTTTTGAAATCCCAATATACATCTTTATTTGTATCCACAAATAACGACCCTGCAACGAACTATAGTTGAGTCTCAACGTGATTTCAACACGCTAATCTCAACTCGATCATATAATTGACAACTTTCTTCCGTTTTATAAACTTGTAGTAAATCCCTATAATTTGTATAAGCATCACAACGTACAAAGACGGGCAATCATTTTCACTAGGAAAAGAAAACCAACAGAAATTTACACATACTAGTATTCATATATACACAATAGAATCCACACATTATAATGAAGAAATGGTGTGATTATGTATATTTATGTACTTAGTGTATTATGTAAGGCTCATTGTAAATTTCGTGATCTAATGTCATCGTGTGGCATGTAACCATTCCTACAGTTGCTAGTTGCCCTACATCCCTCCCACCTCCTCGCGATCGTCGTCCGCCATCCCACTCTCTTGCCAATCTCCCTGTCCCCGCTACCAATGACAAATCCGTTGAAATCCCTTGCCACCTGAGCTGTCTCTACCTCTTCGCCGTCCCTGCCGTTCATGCCGCCCACATCGTCCCCGCCATCCCACCTCAGCCGCCCCGTCACCCCCACCTCCACCACCCTCATCGCCAACGCCATATCCACCGCTTCTGCGTCATCACGGTTCCCAACGCCTATGTCTCTCTCTGCGCCCCCGCCGTCTCGCTGCCAGCGCCACCCACGTCGCGCTCGTTAATTACAAACGGCCGCGCGATCGCACTTTGTTATGAAGGCCGTTCGCCTGTCGTTGCGCGCTCAGATGGGCTGTGGCTGTTGGATGGCGGGAGGGGAGGAGAGGGCGATTTTAGTACCGCCATTCGCCGCCGCCAGGCGCTGCCGCCGCTTCGTTTCGGAGGCTGTAGCTTCCGTAAAAGATTACGTTCTCTTTGTGCGGGTGCGCTCCGATAACGGGCTTGCGAACATGGCATTGCGGCGGCAGATGGCAAAACGCAGGTACTGGCTGGATGCTTTCTGTGCGCTTCGGAAAGGACTTGCTGGGAAGTAAATACAACACATGCTCTACATTTTTCAGGAATCATTTTTGCCACATACCTCTCTTTGTTCAAACAAGTTCAGAAATGGAAACATGATTTTCTATTGTGCTTTCTATCGGATTCTTGCTTGTATTCCAATCAGAATGTTGTAATCTGTAGTTGAGTTAACGAGTTATTTAAAACCCATTTTTACTAGTCATAAGAAAATCTTTAAGCAATGTAACTTATTTGGTTCTCATGTCTCTTTTTTGATTGATCAAGTTAAAGAATAAATTGTGGAATAATGCAAAATTATTGCTTAATCCATATTATTGTATGTAACCTACGGTTCCGCCTTCGTTTAAGGAATAATTAAACAGATATATAAGGACAAATGCACGTTACAATCCTGTCGTTCGCCTTTCTGGTAATGAACTGTTATACATGTTCACATGAATGCTTACTAAAATTGGGAAGAGAATCAGAGAACGTGCTTGGAAAGTCGAGCGTTACAATTATATTAGCGACTAGTAAACAAAAGAATTTTATCCATTTACTGATATTATGTATCTGAAGTGTGAATAATTCTTGATTTAATTTATTTTCATTGTAGTTTAAAATGACCCATCCTTCTTTCCAAATCCAAATAGGAATATATTAAAGTTATAAGTTTTCCGCTTAGTTTAAGCGGAATTTATGCCTATCGAAGTTGCACCTTCTCTCTCATACATTAAATGATTTTTCACCACACATTTCTGAAAATAACGTTGTTTTCAAATGCTAGTGGGGTTACACACAACGAGAATTCTTCACAAATAGTTGGTTAAATCTTCAGGTGATAAGCAAGTGACTATTTTACATTATTTTAATTTCTCCCCGTTTCTGCTGCTTACACGGAAAACATGTAACTACCACTCAAAGTAAGATTCGCCTTTACCCAGTACGTATCCTTGAAGGACCACACCAAACGTTTTGTTAATGAACCACTTACACTGAATTCACATTCAGAGCTCAAAATGGTATTGACGCATCCGAAAACGCCTTTCAATTTAAATAACAACAGACAGACCGTTTCTTCTACAATGTAATTATTTCGCGAGACAATTAACGTCACACCCTACCCCGATTTTCCATCAAGCAACTTCCTTTAGCAACCTCTCGCGAACGCAAAGGAGCGCAGCGTGGATTCGTACAACGCAATCCATTCCGAAAAGCACCAATTTGCTTCAGGACTCCATGTTTTGCCTTCACGACCGCGACTTTCGATTTCTTCTCTCCACACCCCTTCTCCCCATTACCAGAAAGCCATTATTCGCTCTGACACGCCATAAACTCTGACCTGCAGCAGACGCCAGCGCCGCCGCCCGCGGCTCGTCCGCTTCCATATAAAGCCTCCTTGGAAGCCGGCCCGCGGAGAGACAATAGAATACAAAATTCCGCCGGACATCCTCTGCCCCCTTCCCCCCCCCCCCCCCCGCTGGAATAAGCTCGCATTCCGAGCCCCCGAGCAGCGAACGAGCGCTATGTTTTCGACGAAGGTAGTACGCCCGAATATTTGTTTATGCATTGCATTCCCTCCTCCACCTCCTATGCGATACTTCATTCCCCTCCGGTTCGGTCCTTCCTTTTCGTATATTACCCGCTCGCCGGCCGAGGCACTTCTCTCTCTTTTTTTTTCTTTTCGCCTTATTTCAATTTCTTACCTCTTTGTTGCGCGCGCCTCGCCGGCCCATTTTTTCCCCGGGAAAGGCGAGCGCGCCCTTGTTGTTCTCGGCTGCATATAGAGCAGGCAGCGTGGTGTGGCGTGGTGCGGCGGGGGCCGGCGGCGGTGGTGGTGGCGGCGGCGGCGGCGGCGGGGCGGGACCAAATTGGGTGCGGACACGAGAAGTGGCTCTGTTAATGAGATTTGGCTCTCTCCGCGGCGGGCAGGGGCGAAGTGGCTGGTCCGCGCCGCGCCGCTATCCAAACACTTTGTTCGGGGCGGTGCGCACGCCTCCCCACTGACCGACTGAGACGGCCCCGTGGGGGGTGGACGGAGCGAGGCGACTGATTCGTGTTTCCGGGGGCGCCCACTACTATGGTCAGTAGTCTCGTTAGAGTGGTGAATGTATCCCAATAGGAGGTGGGGTTCTTCCCTCTCTATTTGATGAGATCCGGCTTCGACCTAATCGTCGCCTTGCGAATATTTCCTCCCCCAGGGTTTTTCTTAGCGCAGCGTCTCATTCGGAACATACTGTAACGTCGTGGAATTAAGCACACACACAATTTAAAAGTATATACAGTTATATTTACAAAATTTAGAAATATCTCGACTGCCCCGTACACAGTGTCCGGTATTTTCCGACCCTTCAGTCCTGATCGAACCAGCCTGTAGCTACACCACATGGCCATGAAAGCCTCACCTCAAGTAGACGCTCCTACCACACCACTCGTGACCTTCGTCACCCGTGCAACGCAGGAATACGCACCCGCCTGGGAGTGAATGTTGCGTAAAGCGCGATGTTTACAAAACCCGTCAGCATGAGCAAGTCGGCCCAATTTACACTCGCCGGCTCATCCCCAGCTGATCACATTGAGCGTAGGAGGGAGGTTTACTGTCACGTGACACTTGCTGCAGTACACGCCCGCGTCTATCTGGCTCTAAAAATATCTTCCAACCCGAACGCCATGGCTGCTAGTTACAGTTCTCAGGTGTGGGAGGTGTGGGAGGCTTCCACGTCCTTCTCCCAAGCAGGGCAGCCAACGTGATGCTACAATACTCTGGCCCTTGGAGTGGATGGTGGGGATGGGAACTGATTCATGTTTCCGGCCGTGTCAACTACCATGGACAGTAATTCCGTTAGTGTTGTGAATGCTTTACCCCAACAAATAGGAGTGATTTTCCTCGCTGGATGGCGAGATCCCGTTCCGACCTACACGTCGACTTGCGGGAATTTCCCTCTCCAGGTACTTCCACCCAGAAGGGCGCTGCTCCATTCGGAACACACGCTGGCCCTTAGGAGTGAACGAAAGGAGAGATGATAGCTGGACGAGATATGGATAGCGGGCGACTAATTTATGGTTCCGTGCCGTCAACTGCTATCGTCAGTTCTCCAGTTAGTGTAGTGAATGTTTGATTGCGAGATGGTGGTTTTCCTCTCTCGCTGGATGGGGAGATCCGGATTCCACTTACACTTCGACGAGCGGAGTTCTCCCTCCAGTTATCGCCTCTCAGCGGGAAACCTCCCGAGCCCAGTCGTGCTCCAAGCTCCCGACTGGTTTCCCGACATGTGCGGTAATACAGTACACATAGGTGAGTGTGTTTGTGTATGTGTGCGTGTGTGTAGAGGAGAGGAGACAAGGTTGAGGAAGGAAAGATTGAACGCAGTTCGTTGCCGGATCTTTTTAGTATACTGCTCTGCCATACTATTGTCCGGAGGAACGGCGGAAGACTAGTGAGCAGAGCAGAAGGCTGCTAGACGTCTCCTGCGAAAAGCGACTGATTCGACCAAGCTATCGAAAATATGCCACCATTGGAACTGGAAGCTCCCGGCCAGAGCCAAAGAAGGGGCAACCCTCATGATGTCTCTGAGCTACTTCAGCCGGTTCGTGAGTGGTGGATGTGAATGCAGGCTAGGACGGATGGTGCGAGAGGGAGAGGGGAGCAGTGGTGGGCGGGAGTAATAGCTGTAGGTGAGTGAGAAAAATGGAGGGAGGGAGAGGGTAGGATGGTCGAGCAGTCGGAGGGAGAGGTGGTGGAGAGTGAGCGGTCTGCAAGTGATGTGCGGACAGTGTGAGGCGGTATAAGGAAGAAAGCGGACGGAGAACGTTGAGGTCATGGTAATGAGCTGAGGTGAGCGTTAGGCGGGTAGGCTGTACGTAGTTGGGAGTCCCGTGCGGAGGTAGTTGGCTTTCGTAGATGGTGCAAAGTGGACACGGAAGCGTAGTTTGTGTGCTGTGCCCTATGGATGTCCGTGGTCAAGTGTGATGTTGTTGACTGAGAGCAGTCCACTGTCGACTGTTGACTAGTCTGTTCATTGTTGAGTGTTTTTATAGACTATCTATTGTCGACTATCGACTGTCAACCACCGTCTTTCGACTATCGTCTGTCGTCTATCGACTGTCAACTATCGCCTAGATTTTCAACAATTGATTGTCAATTGTTGACTAGGAACTGCTGTTTGAGGTCTATATCGTCATAGGGACAAGAGGTGACCACATGGTCTTATCGTTCCAATAAAACAATCTGGAAATACAACACTGTTTCAGTTAATTTACGTATCTATTAAAGGCATTATTCACTGGTTAGTGCTTGCTTCAAGGCATGAAGATACGATTCACGGATATCAAAGAGAACAAGAGTGAAAAATAACATAGTACAAATAACATAGTAAAAATAACATAGTATTTCTGTTTTGCAAAAAGAATGTCACATATATTATTTAGAAATCTCGCTAGAAGAGAATATTAGGAGTGTATGATTTATAAGGAGAAATAAAAAGAATGTAACAAACCTATCCGCATGTTGTAATACTTTAATGCCTTAATTTAAATACTGTACGAGGAATACCTCTAGATGATTCGGTTAAAGAAGTATACTTCAACGTTTTGAAAAAAAATGTGTTTGTAGCCAGGAGGTATCCACAAATTCTACAAAAAATCTTTTCATTTTCTGTCGAGTCAAATGTGATGGTAAAAAATATAGTGAAGGAAACAAGCACAAATGTGTTCGTGATAGTATACGAGCTGGAAAGATACAAGGAAAATTGGTATGTTGTAAATATGTTGTCTCAAGACACAAGAACAACAAGACCTCAAAGTACCTATGAAGTAGAAGGAAGATGGTTATCAGAATTTTTTATAATAGTCCACGGACTTTCCGCTCAGAGACATTGCAGTGACATCTGTTGATGCCCTGAGCCACCTCTTCTGATGTCACATTCAATGAGCATATTTTGTATTACTTTCCTCACGCACGTGTGTTTTCTTTTCAGCTTTTAGAGAAAAAGAAGTGTACTGAAGAGCACAAACTTTATAAGGAATGCTCCGTTAGCAATAATGTTTTCTTACATAACTTACTCATCATGTTGAAAAAAATGTTGTTGCTTGCTAAGTAAAATGTATGTCATATTTGTATATTTACTAAGGGTTCTCCGTTTAGGATATCGTTTTGCACATTCAATTCCAAGAAATTTCGTGAGGTTGTCTTTAAATAAAAGGTTTTGGGTCTTAGATATGTTATCATTTTCTCTTATTGGTAGTACTACTACTTTTTAAATAATAAACACTATGCTAATAATAATATCTTAAAATTAATAGAAATAATGCTTTTCTAACAACATTTGTCCACTTCTCTGTATACTTATGTGAGTTGCAGTGGGTTGTGCGAAATGATTCGTCGTTTTTGTCGTGTGGGCATGAAGAAGCTTCTGAGGGTGAGGTTTGCAGTTAGCAAAGTGAAAATAGTTTCTTCAGTCCCAATGTAAACAATGCCACTTTTACAGTTTCCCACTTCCGCTCTCAGACCGTCACCACCACATATTGGCAGGTCTTCAGTATTGTTCATTGATACCTAAATGTACCTCATCCGTATGTTATTTTCATCCTCATTATCATAATGCAGAAAGATAGCGTTCCGTTTCACATCTTTTCTACATCACAGTGTTATGTCTTTATCTGAGTCGAAGGAACATTGTTGTGATACTTGGTACTAATGTACCGTAACATCAGTGAAGTTTTATTTATAAAAATAAATTCAATCGCGCCAGACTGTAATTCCTTGTGGCTTTCTTTCGTTAGTTTGACCGCTTACTACATGACTACTTAATTGCCAGAAGTTGCATTTGAGGAATGTTAAAAAAATAAATACCTAAGAAAATATCGTCATGCTAATTAGCAAACCTTGTGCCTCCATATTCCCTCTTTCATTTTGTGTTTACTTCTTGATAAAATATAATTATAAAAGAAGAGTAATACATAAAAGTAAATAACAAATCGCACATCATATAAAACTGAGTTCTCCAGTATTTATAAGTTCAATAAGAAAGGAAACTAAAATTCTGCTTTCCGGCTACGTTTATTCTTTTCACTGCGCAACTGTGAAATCTAGAGTTACGAGGAATGCTAATTAGTATGATGGTATGCGGATTGTCTGTACTGTTCGCAGTTTGAACATCTAGGATTGCCTGTACTGTTCGCAACATCTAGGTGGACAATTTACAACCGCTGTACTTTTAGTGCTTTGCCTGCTCTGGCCGAATGAACAATTTTTCGGTGCATGGTTTCGAACTCGTCGTTCGTTGGCTCTGGACGAAGTCTCGCCACTTTTCTTTCGGGTCACTCAGTACAGAAGTTTAACGAACAGTTCCGGTCTCTAATGAGTTTCTAAAATAACTTCCACACTTCTGAGAGGAAGTGATTTTGCGAGAAGCTCGCGAAAAGGCTAACAAGCCTGAAAGAGTTCAAGTGATGGACAGCTCTCAGCTGGTCGAACTTCGAGGGCCATTACGACTATTATTTCCAGTGTTCTACAAGACTCAGTCAAGTTTTAAGTTATCTAATTAGGTGAAATGATACCTTTCAGGGAGAAGATGAGCAAAGTGGAGATTGAATACCAAAAAGGATTTTGATTGACTGGATGATGATTCTGGGCGCGTCAACTGCTAAAGTCATTACTCTCGTAAGTTTAGTGCATGTTTTATCGCAGTGGTTTTCGGCTTTTACCCCCCTGGATGACAAGATCCGGTGCCGATCTATGCCGGCTGGCGGGGATTTTCCTCCACAATGTATATCTCACAAGCGTGGAACTACTTGCGGGAAGCGAGGAAGCCGGGACAAGATCTATTCCGACTGGTCTCCCGACTGATCTCCTGACAAAATGTAGTGTAGAGCATGTCTGTGTGTGTGTGAGTAAGGGGTGACGATAGGGTAAGGAAGAGGAAGGAAAGACCGCGCGTGGTCCGTGACTTGTTTGTTAGGGTACTGCTTCGGCATTCACCTGGGGTTGATGAAACCACGGAAAACTACGTATTAGAGCACGCGGCCGCCAGAATTCTCGTCCAGACAGCGGCTGCATTCGATCTAGCTGTCTAGCTAGTGTTGAAAATTCTGTCTCCATCGGGACCCGAACCTAGGACCTCCCGGTCAGATGCACTGCTGTGGCTTTAATTAATGCCCTGAATCTTCTTTGCCGGTCCAAAAGTATATCTCAATTCGTATACCTCATACAAGAAACGAAAACATTCACTTACATACGAAACAATCAAAACAATGACTTTGTCTTTTAATAACATTAAATTCGCTTCACATAGTGTACAAATCTAAATCGAGCAAAACAAGGCACACGAAGCATCACCTGCAGAAGATCATTAACAAGAATCTATATCACGTTTCTCAAGACCAGTTTATCTTGCTGAAGAATCTCGAAAAGGTGGTTTGGTCACTTTCCATCCCTAAATATCTCTCTGCAAAATACGTAACGGAAGAACTTCTTCTTTTGTATTTCATTAATTTTGCAATAGTAAGTAGACAGAGTGTGAACTTTTCTTTCAGATTGAAATGATTTACATTTTTCATGAAAGAGAGAATTCTGAGTAGTGTATTTGAAACCACTATGCCTACGTAAAAGTAAAAAAAAAAAAAAAAAAAAAAATAAGGCGTTAGATATATCTGGTTTATTCCAATTACAGCTTTATCAAATCTATTGAAATCTTACTATGCAATAAAGACTATATTTTAATAGTGTTTTGGAAGAATACGCACGTGTATGAAACAACCAGTCTAGACATTCTTATTTTGACATTTTTCTCGTCTCTGGTTCATTTGCTCACTCGTTTGGTCATTCGATTATTTGCTCGTTTGTTTGTCACTCGTATATTTGATCATGAAAACATAATTTACGTGTCTGTCAGTTCATTTTGATTGTTCGCCCGTTTTTTCACAACTGATCAGTCGAGTAGTCAGAAAGATATCAAATATTGATTCAGCATATCAGCCCATCAGTCACCTACCCAGGCAGAGTAAGTCAGTCAATGAATCGGTCAATGAGTCGACCATCGTGTCAGCCATTCATCTAGGCACTCAGTCATCCCTTTAGGAAGCAGTCAGTCATCGACCCACCCGGTCAGTTCTTTATTGAATCAGGTTGGTATAGGTAGGGGAAGACAGTCCATCAGTCAGGGAGAAGGAGTCAACTAATCCAGTTACTGAGTCAGCTAAGCGGGTAATCAGCAAATCAGCCTGCAAGACAGTCAATTAGCCAGCTACTGTGTCAGCCAAACAGCCAGTTTATTAGCCAGCTAGCCATTCAGTCAACTAGTACTGTGGCAGGCATGCAACCAAATTCCATGCAATCAGAGACTATAATAAAATATATCGTTCGTTTAACAATGCAAATAAGTATTACTCGGGTATTACAGGAAACTAAAATATCAATGATGCTAGCTAACCTAGCTTTATTGGTACTTTTATTCATGTTACACCTATGCGGAGTAAAACGATATTAGATAGATTTGGAGTTAAAGAAAATGTGTGCAAATTATATTTATTTCCCGTACATCACAGTTTTTTATCACTTTTGGCGAAATATATCAAATCAAATAAGACTCATTCTAACACTCCATCCCCCGGACATCCTATAAATTCCCCCTTCTCCCCCCCGTCGTCCAGCTACCCTAATAAAATAACTCATCTATAAATAACCTTTCTTCCAATCGCCCCCACTCTCAATCCCCATCCCTGATCAGAGGACAGGAGTCGATCACCCTCTTCAAAATCTAGAAAGTAAGACCAAGTTCTTAGAGTCCCCTCACGGTGTCAGGCGATACGACCATCCACATTTTGCGATGCAATGCGATCGAACACTTACTCTCTCGCTCACACTTACTCTGTCACACACAAAACCCACCGCAGCAGCAAGAAGAGCCCCCGGGTAGGTATCCGTCAATTCCCACCGCGTCCACCTGAGCGAGAGCGAGAGAGAAAGAGAAAGAGAGAGAGAGAACGAGAGCGCGAGAGAGAGCGAACGAGAGAGAAAGAGAGCGAGAGAGAGCGAAAGAAAGAGGGCGAGAGAAAGAGAGCGAGAAAAAGTGAGCGAGAGAGAGAAAGAGCGCGAGCGAGCGAGAGAAAGAGAGCGAGAGAAAGAGAGCGAGAGAGAAAGAAAGCGAGAGCGAGAGAGAGAGAGAGAAAGAGGGCAAACGAGAGAAAGCGAGAGAAGGAGAGCAAGTGAGAGCGAGAGAAAGAGAGTGAGAGCGAGCGAAAAAAAGAGAGCGAGAGAGAGAGAGGGCCTCTGAAACAAGACCGCGCTGCGCTTCGCACGAGGCGGGGTCGGTCGGCGCAGCACTCGAGGCCACACAGCGCGCAACTTGTTGCTTCGCTGGAGGCGACGCGCGACCGACACGTCGCCGCTCCCTCGCACTCGCGGGCAGACACCCGCGACACCCGGACCTCACGACCGCGTGTGGACGCGCACTGGGCCGCGGCGGCCGGCGGGCGCGCACAACGCCGCACATCACACATAGTCGTAGGAATGAGGAGAGAAATTGTAAGCCCCAAAAAATCTTGAGATATACTTTTAAAAATATGCATTTACCAAAGGGTGTACCTTCGTTCATATCTTTATATGTATTTTTTATTTATTTAAACAATACACCAAATGTTCCAAATAGAACAAATTGTGAAATAAAATAATTTCAAAAATTCATTTATGAGTTGGTCGTTTGTAATGAGGAGAGGAATTGTAAGCTCTAAAAAATCTTGAGATATGCTTTTAAAAATATGTTTATACCATAGGGTGCATCTTCCCTCTTGTCTTTATATTAATTCATTATTTATATGTTTAAAAATTTCACCAAATGTTCCAAATAGAACAAATTGTGAAATAAAAATTATTTTAAAAAGTTGCATTTATGACCTAAAAATTCTCAAATATGCACTTTAATGTGCAATTAAAATTACCAAATTGATTTCCTGCATTAACCTTTCCTCACAAAATTCAGGAGAAGCGTGCTTGGAATAAAAAGGGATATTTTTGTGCAAACAGAATATAGCCTATTTTACTTCGCGGTAGAAACAATTAAAGTAAATATTAACCATAGTGAAGTACATTGAATGTCTTGTTGCATTTCTTCTACCTGGTTTTAAAAAAATATATCAAAAATTACCTACATTTGCACAAGTAAAGAAAGCTCTTTGTAATTGATGAACGCTCACAAATAAATAAAAGGAATGAAAAGTTGAAACGATTTAGAGATAGATCTCTCCGTAATCATTACATATAATTTTTTCTTGCAACGTTTTGGAATCTAATTTGTTTCATCATCAGGCTAAGTCATCCTTACAATTCCGCCATGCACGTAATACATTGGTCACAACCTTAATAAAATACAATAAAATAATAATCACATAAAAACACACTACATCATACGACTTCCATTATTCCATACAAACAACACATGAGTTTAACACTGAGAGAGGTTAAAAGTTAAACAGGTCGGTCATCCGGAGCACCAAACTATTCCACGGCGATACGGCGTCGACCTACCGTCGGCTAGCGGATTTTCCCCAACCAGGTATCTCCCGTCAGCGGGACAAGCTCCAAGTTCCCGACCGGACTCACCACATGTTTGGTTATATAGTGCATGTAAGTGTGTATGTCTGCGTTTATGTAAGGAAGGGGTGAAGATATGACGAGGAAGAGGAAGAAAAGATCGCGCACGGAGCGTGGTCTGTTTGTTAGGGTACTGTTCCGGAATTTGCCTGGTATTATTCAGAGAAACTACAGAAAACTGTCTATCAGAGCAGCCAGTCGCAAGAATTCTCCTCCAAACAGCGAATGAATTCGACCAAGCGCTATAACAAGTCTCGAAAATCCTGCCATCGTCGTGATCGAACCTAGAACTTCTTGGTCAGAAACTGTAGTCATTGTAGAGGGATCACGTATAAAATATGTAGGAAAGAAAACAAAGAAAGAAAGATAGAAAGAAAATATAAAGAAACAATGAAGAAAACTACGGTATAATAGAAAAAAAATGGAACATAATAAAGAGATCTAAGTTGTATCTACATTTGGAAATGTTCTCTGACACCAACAAGCAGTTGTGATGTACAACTATTAAGCGTCTTTAACCTTCACAATAAAATACAAAAAAGGACATGTTCATTTGTTATCATTTTGGCCCACTGTCTTACGTGGGCGGTCTGGCAGGTGGGGAGGGTTGGCGGGTGAGCGAGTCGTTAACCCACCAGTGGCGCGTGAGTTATTTGGCGGCCGTCGCGCCGACGACGGTCAGGCGGAAAGGCGGCCCTGGGAAAGCCATCGACGAGCCCTATATCTCCCATCGAAGGGCAGCGGGTCAGGGCGAACGCGTTGCGATCGCCCAGCGCCCCTCGCGGAGGCCGAAGGAAACGAGGCTGACGGTAGGCAGAACAGCACACACGACGTGCGAACGGAGAAAGGAAGGAAATGGAGGAAGAAAGATCGGAAATGACAAGTGAAGCACTTCTCGAAGAGCATCAGGAAGTCTACGAGATCAGGTTTTTGCACTTGAAGAACGGTATAGGACGTGAAGAATCAAAATAAATGAAAATAAATCATCCTGTTCAGCTGTTCTAATTAGTAGAAGCCAAATACCACAATGGAGAGCGTTAAATATTTGGGAAGTCATATGGACGTCTTACACGGAAGAAACATATTCAAAAACAGAAAACAGTTTTTTTTACAGTTACAGTCACAAGTAAGGAAATTCTATTGACTTATTGGTCAATTGTCACTTGAAAATAAATTATTAATTTACAAAACCATCCTAATTCCTGCAGGCAAACACTGTATTTAGATCTGATGTAAAGCTAGCGAACCTAATTTGACTAGATATCAGGTCAAAACCTTTAAACATCACTTCATTTGCACCCTGGTTCATATGAAATGCTACCTAACACCAGGACCTCAGTATATCAACAGTGCAAGAAAAAATTCAAGAAATAAGTTCAGAATATTAATGCCTGTAAATGCTTTCCAAATATGTAGCTCTAAAATAATCTCCGTGACAGTGGCCAAGTGATATCCCGAATTAAAAGAATATCCTTTCTTCATCTCCCCAACCGTTCTGATATGTAACATTCATCCAAACAAGGCATCTTATTACAGTTTATATATTTTCTATTTTGTTATTCTAATAATTCTCAACAATATTGTTCTATTATTTTTGTACTAATGGTCGAATGTTCTTTTTTATAGATTTTTAGAATATCATGAAAATTACCAATGGTTGCCTTATTTGTACTTCAGTTTAAATTGTAAATATGTGTTGATAGTATTTAGTGATTATTTCTACTATGAAATAGATTGCAAATGTTTGTGGGAAAAAAAAGTACGAGAAAAAACAAACATAAGACGTGAAAGCAATGAACAGACTAAAGGTTTATACAGAACTTAGAACAGAACAATGTTTTGGGGAAACACATAACGTTTAAGACTGAAAACGGCTAAACGTTTCTTTCAATACGGAAGTCCAAACGTGCAAAAATGGAGTACGAGAAAATTACGTCAGATGGAGGGGGGAGGAGGGGCAAATAGGGGCGGGAGGAACGAGGAGTGGCAAGGGTGAGAGACAGGCGGGGAGTAATGAGAGGAAGGGGCGGGTAAGACGGGGGGAAGGAGCGGGTGGATGGAGAGGGGAAAGAGCGGGGAGGGAAAGTACAGGAAGTGCAGGGAGGGGAAGGTGAAGAGAACACTAGGAGGGGCGGAGACTGGCGAGGAGGGGGAGAGGGAGGGAAGGGGGAGGGGATGGGGAAGGATGGGGAGGGGATGGGGAGGGGAGGGGGAGGGGAGGGGGAGGGAGGGGATGGGAAGTGGAAGAGGAGGGAGAGGGGAGGGGAGGGGGAGGGAGGGAGAGGGGAGAGAAGGTGGAGGGGAGAGAAAGTGGAGGGGATGGGAGGTGGAGGGGAGAGGGAGAGGGGAGAGGGAGAGGAGAGGGGAGGGGGAAATGGAGGGGGAGGTTGAGGCGGAGGGGTGGGGAGGGGGAGGGGAAGGTAGGAGATGGTGAGGGGAGGGGGAGGGGAAGGGAGGAGATGGTGAGGGGATGGTGAGGGAGGGGGAGGGGAGGGGAGGGGGTATAGTCGGTGAGAGCGGGGATAGGCGGAGGGGGGTGGGGTGAGCAGGGAGGAGTGGGGCGTGCCGGGGCGAGACTGCACGCGCGGCGTGGGTCAGGACTACGCGCCTATAAATCGGTGCGAAGTGGCGCCTCGGCGGCGGCTGCCAATAAGAGCGATGAGAGTCGCGCCTTTTACAGACGCCGCGTAAATTAGGGCTGCGTCGCCGTGCCCCCCTCGGTGCCGCGCACAGTCAGTCTTCCCCTCCTTCTCCCACTCCACCTTACAAGCCTCCGCCGACGGGAGCACCAGCGTTGCGGTCGGGTATATATCCACACAGTCGGATATAGGACTGGCCTCGATGGCTCCGTGACATCTGTTTCCTCTTCAGCGTTGCTCTCCGGTTTGTTCTAGGGTTCAGGTCCCGATACACAACGAATTCAGCCACAATCTGGAGGAGAGTGGCTGGCTGCTCTAACCGGAAGTTTTCTGTGGCTTCTTCGATCAATATCTCGTCAATGCACGCAGGCCACAGACGGCGCGCGATCTCTCCTTCCCTTTCCATAAAGAAGGATAACCTCTCCTCTCCCTTCACACAAATACGCTGCACTACTACACAAATCGGGAGAGCTTGCTGGCTGAGGCGGTGACTCGCTTGCGTGGAGGTACCTGGGCGGAGATCCCTGCAATACGACGTGTGGGTCGGCGCTGGATCCTACGTTCCAACGAGTGAGAACTACCACAATCACCTGAGCGGTTTCTTTCAAATAAACATAATTTAACTCCGTAACTTTGAAAAACCTTTTCATGTGTGGGAAAAGTAGTTGACGAAAAGGTCCCCCATGTTATTGCCCATCTTCTCCGTCTGAGAAGTAGTCTATGCAACAATTTCAACAGAAAAGTTGAGTTTTTTTTTATTTTTTATTTTTTAATATTTTTTTCATGGCCCGATTCTACGCTACCCCTGCTAGTGTGGAAGGCTTCGAAAATGCGAGAACAATGTACCCGTCGATGTCCTTCGCGCTGTTGACATTTAACACGAATTAGGCATCGATTTTACAACCGTGATTCTTGAAAGGATATAGGGTAGTTCTTTTTTGTTTGTTTTTTCGAAGGGGAGCTTTGCAACGTTTCCTGTGGTAAGCCCAGCTCTTCGGGGTTTTTCCAAAATTGCTGAGCTACAGTAATCAACCCGCAACTTTTTTACTTTCCAGAGGTCCCGTGCGATATATTCTACTATCTTCAATACAAAATATTTTGAATTAATAGTACAGTAATGTAATATGAATAGTTACAGAATGAGAGAAGGTTATAATTATATTTACCATCGCATTCAGAAAATGTTAAATATTTGTAAGTTCGAGAACAGCAGTGAAGATACATGTGTATGTGTTGCGCATGCAGTGCATGCGTGAACAGCAACAACTGTGTATGCACCTCATAGACTTGTTTATTTAATTTGGAATGAAGTGCAGTGTTTATACCGATGGACAACCGAAACACTCACTGTTATGTCATCTCTTCACTATCTGTGACGTAGACCAGTGATCATGTACTGAATTCCAGGTTTACTAAAGTGCTTATGAGGGCCGTAATATGCTTGTAACTCAGCAGGAGAAACTTGTTTGGACACGGCGAACAAAAATTGTTCAGGAATTTAACAAATTAATGAAATGAAATTAATTTCAAATTTTTCCTTAAAATATTGACCCCGTGCCTCTCCACAGACTAGTGAAAATTTAGAAATGTTTTATGAAATGTTTCATACTGGGAAACAAACATCTATCGTACAATAAAAGGGTTAATATTAATTTTTAAACCTAGTCCCTATTTTACATTTAGTGACATATATTATTTTCCGTTTACGAGATTTGCGTTGAGTAAACCCAAAAACGTTGAGTAAAAAAATCAGTGATATTTCTGTTGTGAAACAAAGATTTTGGTCCACTGCTGCAAAATTAATAGATAGATAAATAAATTATTATTAACGCTTTCAAAGGGAATCGTTTGTATTAAAGAATGGTGCCGAAAGAATTTTTAGATTATCATGGTTTTAGCTGTAAAATATGTTTCATAGATCTGATCTTTTCAAAGTATTGCACATCTGCAATCTAAACAAATAAAGAAAGTAGACGACTTGAAAAGACGAAGGTTTCTGAGTCTGTAAAAAATCTTAGTTTGTTCTGGAGACTTCACATTGTCTAGCATAGGGAATCCTTTGGAGAGCGAAGTCTTCATGACCAAGAGGATAATTTGATATAGCTTCGTATATTATGTAAACACGATTCCACTGCCTCATTTTTATTTGCTTTTGTTATTTACTTCGTTAAGAAGCTAGGCCGACTTCGAGGTTGACAGCTCTTGGGGGTTCGTTTCATGGATCCGATCAAATTGAGGCCAATGCTAGAGTAGGCATCAATTAACACGGCCCGAGCGCAATATTTCCATACTCTAGCACCACCTGTGTCTTCAGGGTGACTCCCATTTACATAGCACGTTGGACTGATTGTGAGTAGTCAGAGCAAAATTATTCAAACTTATTCTACTGTCAAATACATAATCCGACTTGTAGTAATCGGGGGTAACCGGGATATCTACACGTTTCCGTTCATGACTCGCGGTTCTACACTTCTCCTCGTCCGTAGTTTGTGGCAAGTGAGGTGTTCTTCGACGCGTCTCTGCCTACTTGTTGGGAACTGTCTATATTTTGGATCTGAAAATAACATTTTACCACAATCTCGAAACAATCGTTGGAGAGATTTAAGAATCTACAACGTATTTTGGGAACTATAAGACAGCTATGTACGTCATCAATAGCTCATTTTATTCCATCCACCAAGGTGAAGAGTTTGACACAATATTTAGTCTTCCTTGTACAATATTTTGAAAGCATTGTTGAATAGTATGGATACTTGTGGAATTTAACATCCTGAAGTGCATCTTTGTTCAATAAAGTTCCTACTTTATGTCATTTACCACTTGATATAATATATTGCCCACAATTAAACCTAATTTTGTAATTAAAATGTTTTTTTAAAATAATCCTAGCGATTTTTTGCCCGAGTTTGAACGAACCAGGTAAGTGTGTTATGTTTAGAACATATTTTTACAATGAAGTTTTATCGCACAATTAAAATTTTGATCTTGAAAATATCCGGAGAAACCGCCACATCTCTACGAACATTCATTCTAAGAAACTGTCATTTCATCAGCGAACTGGAGACCCTGGATACCACTTGAGACGAAACTGATCCCAAAGTCGAAATCATTTCCACCCGGATCTACTGAACTCAGTACTAGTCCTATCTCAAGTATGTACATTTGTTTCCGCCAGCGTCAATCCGCAGTGAGCGGTGAGTTGAGTCGTTACCTCTCAAGTTGAAGCAGTTCACGGCGCCCCGCCGTGTCTCGGGGACAACACTCGATGTGTTTGCCTAGCTTCAATTTCACGGATCACAGTCTTTGAGCGCTCCTCCCGCACAATGTGTTCCATTCATACGTGCTCCTGCGAAACAACGACCCGGCAGATGGTCACCGAGATATCGATTCGTGCGCTGATCGGAGCAGAAGTACAGAGCTGGATGGAACCATTTCCTTCTTGAGCGGTAGGTACAGTTGTACTCCACCTGGCGCATTATGCGAAGAACGAAATACGCTTTATATTCTTTGGACGTTTGCGGTATGTTAGATAGAAAAAGTATGTTATTAGAAAAAGGAGTTGTGTACCTTGTTAGACACTTCTAAACATTACAAAATACCAACGAATTTTGATTCTTATCGAAAAACAGTATTTGTGTATCAGTAAGCTATCGAATCTTTTTAAAGTTAATTTTAATTAACAGATTTATCGAAGAAAAAATAAGTGATTACGTTGCAATAAATAAAATTGTATGCATGAGGAAATCATTTGTATCTGATAAAATAATACAGATCAGTAATAAATTGTTAGTAGAAGACGGTTACAAATAAGTATGTGTGAAAGACGTGTCACAAAAGTTCACGCTGACAAAATCCAGCAATGTTAAACGGAGAGTAGCATTGTGAAAAATGGGAAACATTGCTTCACGAATGACTTGATACAAAAGGTAATAAAAGCAAAGTACAAGTTGTATTAGCCTATAGTCAATATTTGTTTTTGATTCAAATCCATTTTGTATTCCTTTCAGGAACAAGATCGTGAAAATCGTAAATTATTACACGAAGAGAAAGATCACGCGAAGTGTTGACGGTTCTTGAACGATTCGATTACACGTGTTACATAGTACCTCGATATTACAATCTGCAGACAAGGTGCTCTATTCATAGACTTTGTGCATGAGGTACATGTATATGCACTGGGATTATTTAGAGAGCTGTAGATGTTCGTAGCATTTGCTGAACTAAACTTGGAGGTTTAGTCGCAAATGTAACGGAAAATATTTTATATCCTCGACTTTCCTGCAAACTTTAGAATTCGAGATTAGGTTGGGAAAAGTCAATAGTGCACACCTGCATGCTACTGACACTTCGCACGTAAGATACATCCAACATTCTTACATGGGCATGACGGGAATTTATTTAGACAGCTGCGGAGAACCAACCGATCAAATATTATTCCCGCGCAGAAAAATAACGTTGAGTACATCGACGTGCTCTGAGAAGTACTTCATAGATGATCTGGTCCAGAGTGGCAGATCACACGATCTGAGAATACTTGTTTCTGCTTGATGTAACTGTCAGAAGTGTGCAGGTAATATTTGTAAGACATATTTCGCTTGTTCATTCCGTTATTTTTCTAAAACGCTCTTCCCAGACGCGCATCAGATGATTGGAAATTATAAAAAGATTGACGAAGTAATGCTTATGAAAATAATTATTAATAATAATAACAAATATTTCGAAGTAATATACCTAACATAATATTATTGACAAGACAGGATAATACACTAAAATTAATTGCAAAGTGCTATGGTTCTTACAGAATTTTCTTTGATCTAATAACAAAAGACTGGTCATTTACAAAAAATAGTGATAAGGAAAAATATTGTGTGAAGAGATTAAAACTTTTTCTTTTAAATTAAAAGTTATTGAATTTTTGAACGATAGAATCAAATAGCTGTTACTTCCGATTTTATCAATTCAGTAATCGTATTCATTATGAAAAGAACAAGAATGAAACCCACTAACAAAATGAATTTGAATTATTTTCCTATTACTTGTGTTTCATTACTTTGCGCAAATAGTTTTTCAAAACATTTACAATTTTTTGACACACTATATTTTCAAAACAATTTCTTTACAAATAACTGAAAAAAAATTATACATATTTATTCCATTAAAAAGTGTCAATCACAAACACATTTCAAAAGTACAAGATTTCTTTGCATATAGTCACAAAAATATCGTCCGCTTGAAAACCCATAAATTTGTGGTGCAACTAACAGTTATCAAAGGCTTTATTTGTAATAACGTTTTGCTAAAATAACAATCGTGAACATGTTTGCCTCCTTGCCATTGTTCGCCGTGTGTCTTGCCAACAATCACAACCGCCTAGGCGACAAAACGACCGGAATCGCACCATTCTTTGATTTATAGAAACAACCTCCAGAAGAAAGGCTGTTCACTCTGGACTCAAAAGAATCAAATATCATTCCCAGTAATGGTACTCAGGGAATGAATGCACTGACGATATAATGTACTTTTATAGTAAATAAATAGAGAGGGAAAATATAAATTGAAATTTTCGAATGAGGTGATTGAACGACCTAATTATAAGCAGCATTCATAAAGAATATATAATATTCATGGAAACGCTACTGCTGAAACTCTTCATATTTCTAATATTTTTCATCTAGTGAAAATGAAGAAAACATGTTCCATTCCCACCCACATGTTACATTCACAGCATGCACTGAACGTAAACACAAACTTGAAAGAATGCAATATTATCATGGCTTTTCCTTGTTTATTTTATTTTTTGTACATTTTAAACTTGTATTTTCGTTGGATGAAATTATTGTGCGGAAAACAAAGAAAATATGCGATTCTTTGAGCGGATATGATTCCCGACCTCTCTACGGCGCCTAACAGGAAAGTCGGTTTCCCAGCAATTCGCGTAATTCCGTAGAAACTTGTAAGCGTCTGCGATTCTGCGCGTTTTTGAAAGCTCTAGTCTGGGAAAGCACCGAATATGATAATTCAATCGATAAACCAAGTAATAGATTAAACAGTTTAATTGTTTTTAGACTTTTACCGATTTCCTGGGATTCTAAGGAAATCATAGAAATGGCCTGAAGATTGCATAGTTTCCTTTGAATTTCTATTTTCATTAAACATTAGTAGTATAGATGGTTTCCAATGTTTTCCCGGTCTCCCGGGTATCTAACAAAACCACAGAAGACCTCTCCGGAAGGAGAGGTCTTCTGTGGTTTTGTCCGGTCCTCATGGCCGGAAGCTGCGTAGTTTTCTTTCAATTTCTGCGCACATTTGAAAATTTGTAATACAGAATAGTGGACTGCAGCAGCAAAAATGCTGCTAAAAAGTACGCAAAGTAGTTTTCAAAAGTAGTAGTCCATGGACCGTTTGTTAGGGAACAGCTCCGGCATTTGCCTGGCCCACTTTTTGAAGACCCGCATCCCCGCCCTCAAGACAGCTTCCTTGCCAGTACTCTGCCCAGCAATATGCCTAGCTCTCTGGTTAGCCGCGTTTCTCAGCCCCGTCTGTCGTCCTTTTGGCAACACTCCTATTGCGCTCCTGTCCACTTTCCAACCCATCACAGCGGCCTGCCACCTCACCAGTCCTCTAGAGCACATGCTTGCCCACACACCTACTCGCCACCAAATACGCTGGCATACCATTCTCCTCGAGGCCCCACAGCCTCACTTCACTACTCCATCTACCGACCTGTCAGTCATACACCCAATGCAAATGAGCGAAGTTCGCGGAGTGGATCTCGAACATAAAAGATTTTTATATTTTGTAGTAGCGAGAGAACAAAGTGGTGCAAGTTTTAACAATAGCTACGCAAACATTCAAAATGTAATAGGAAAACAAAATTATTTCCATAGAAGGCAAAAAATAAACATTGCAGTGCACAAACTGAAGTACGTTCTACTTGCAATTCCGCGTATTTAGGTGTGCTGACGTATGTCAGTTTAGTTTTACAAAGATTTCGATAATTTGCATCCTTCTGAATACTAGCTCGTGCAGCACGTAGTATTAGGTACGAGTGGAGCACGTAGATTTTGACTTCCACAATTGTAACATTAAGGTCTTAAAGGTTTGATAGTGTAGAGTACGGTAATAAGAATCAAAACGCATGGCTTCGGGACCCAGAAGAAGGATTTTAAGGGCACAGGTTATGAGTTATGTGATGATAGTGTTGCTCTGAACGTTGCCAATTAGAAGTGTCACTGCTTGTGTTCTGATTTCTTCAGAACACAATTATCAAATTTCTAAATGTTTCGCCTTCAATTGGTGCGCATACGGAAGATAAGTGATAGATACCTATCCAAGAAAAGGACATTAATGGATACTGTGTCCGTAGTACTTAGTTTGGTACCCATAAGCAGGTGTATACAGGACAATGTTGTCCGAGGGAGAGGTGAAGGTAGGGCTCCACCTACTCTTCGCCGCCGACACAAAGAGGCTGTGTGGCGAACAAAACGCTCTGGTTGCCTTTACCCCCAGGATATATCCTAGTACTCAATTCAAAAGGACTGGAATGCACTCGACCTCACATCCGCCCTGAATGGAAATCACCAAATACAAAATCCAAACCTCCGTCGGGATTCAAACCCGAATCCTTCAGATCAGGGCGCTCGCGCCCTACCACTGAGACTTATTTAGTAAATCGCAGTAAACCGTCATCATTGCTTGGCGAATCCAAGTATGTAGAAGAGATTTTCAAATTTTATCCCACCAACATCACAGATGTGGCCGCTGATGCTGGTGCGGGTGCTGGTGCTGCAGCCGTCGGCCGAGCGGTGGGCCGCGGCGAGCGTTGACGAACGAGGCAGCTTCCGAGGCAATTTCGCGGGAGTTATTTATGCTGGCGTACCGCGAGCGGCTCCGCATTTGTCCGCTGAAAGAGTTCTCATTCCCCAAACCAGTTTCATTAATCGAAGATAACGTTCGCCCGCGTGCGCCCAGCTGCTAGGCGGCGGCGGGGGCGATGGGAGCGCGTGCCAGGGGGGAGTGGAGGTGGGTTCGGGGCGTGAAGGAGCGGGGAGGTGAGGGGAGAGGCGGATAGCGGGAGGGGAGAGAAGTAGAGGGGCGGAGAGGAGAGACGGGAGAGGAGAGGGGAGGAGGGGAGAGGCCTAGGAAAGGGGCGGAGAGGGTCGGGGACAGGGGAAAAGGGGCGGGAAGGGGGCATGGAGTGAGCGGGTGTGTGGTTGATGCTAGGGAGAAGTAGGCAAGACCCCGTTGGGAGGAGGGTGGGAACGTAAGGCGGAGCGCGGAAGGGAACGGAGCGGGCAGTGACTGAAACATATGGGGAAGGTGCAAAGGATTGGCAGGGGGTTGGCAGGGGTCGGAAGGGGGCGGGGCTGGGGTGTTGAGGAGGAGGAGGGGGCGGGAGCGTGGCAGGAGCGGGGGCGGCAGCGGGGTGGAGCGGGGCAGGGCGGGCCGCGGCTGGGCGGGGCAGGCCAGGGCGGGGCGGGAATGGGCGAGGTCGGGACGGGACCGGACGGGTCGGGGTGGGGGTGGGGGACTAGGACGGAACCGGGCGTTAAGGGGGCATGGCCTGGCTAGGATCAGTGATGGGGTTGGCGGGAGGAGGGGGTGCGACAGCCACGAGGGTACGAATGAGACAGGTTGTATGGGGAGGGTGATGGGAACGGAGGGAAGGTGCGGGAAAGGGGCATAGAGCGAGCGGATGTGAGGCTGATGTTGGGGAGACAGAGGCAGGAACCCGCCCGAGACGGATGGAAGGTGGGAGCGGAAGGGGACAGCGGGGAACGACTGGGAGATATTGGAAAAGGGCAGAGTAGGGGCGGCGCGGGGCGGGGATTGGCGGGAATAGGGTGGGGCAGTGTCGGACGGGGCGGGAAGGGGGGAACAGAGGCGCGGAAGGGAACGTGATGTGGTTAGATGATGTGGCTGGTGAATAGCGGCGGGGAGGTTTCAGGCGGCATTGAGACGGTGTGTGGGGAGCGGTGGCGGGAAGAGGAAACTGCGGTAACAAGTCTCAGATATGGACGCTAATTGCCAAAATAAGCTCTCTGCGAGCGGTTAGTGACAACTTCATTTCAGGAAGCATTGGTCGTCCTTGCCGGGTTGGCGACGCCGTCTTCACCGCACGGCCTTGGGCCGCAGCGCTAGCATCGGATTTCAATTTTTGGTGGCCCCAGGGAATACGATTCGTTTGCCGACTTTTCTACTATTAAATTGATATAGAGCACCACTGTAACTGCCATTACCATTCATCTGAAGGAATTTGCATTGCCTTATTATTTACTTATATTATAAACCGCACCGCGTCCATACACCTACTCTATTACGGAGCTGGTCAAGAATTCACGCCCAGAGCCTCCGAAATCACCGCCAGTAGTTCTTCCGGCCATTGCCTCCGCCTTTTAAATCAAGTTCTCTTACGTATTCGACGCCTCTGACTTTAAATAAAGTTGTTACACATTAACAAGGTTACATCGTAACAAACTTGGTGGAACGTTCACTGTGTGGAACACTTTTCTAATATAATTGTCTCTCCAATAAGGTGATAGGGTGGTGTCATTTCAATATAGTGTTTATGCAATTTCTCGATCTGTGGGCGCTTCGAAGAACGCGCGACAACCCACCTTCGGGCACGTCGGTGTGCCTTGGTCGATTGTGATATGGAAGAAATACAATGTGTTTAATTAGAGATAGAGGAGAAACTTTAAAGGCCGCATTATGATGGTTTTTCCTCCTCGCAGAGACGTCGACGACCACCGTTCTCCCATCTTTACACCAATTTTGATAGTGTTCAAAACAGCAGCATGTCCTGGTACAATATCCTTTTCTGACACAATATATCATTCGACAAACTCGGAAAGATTGGTGTTTTTTTGTTGTTGCACGGTTTAGTCACTATTGGCGTCTATGTAACAGTCTTAAAATTACAAATCATAATTATTGCTTAACTGTAACTGTACTCTGTGCTTATCTGTAACTTAACGCCTTCTAGATGCGAAAATGCTTCTCGAGTGGAGGTGGCTAGAACGGTAGTACTAAAACTCAAGGAACGCGTAGTGGGAAAGAGACCATGTGAATAGGTAAAAACCAGAACGGTCAAAGTGCCGTTTTATAATTTCTGAGAAGAAGTGAATTTCACTGTAAAGTCGTAGTGCTTTGTTTCATCATTAAAGCCAGGCATTTCAATCATTCATTAAAACCACAAATATACATTGCCACTGAAATACAGTCTAAAATAAACACGTTTTTCTCAGAATTTATGAAATGTCACATATATATTTCTTGTTTTCACCCATTCACATTACCTTTATTTATATTTTCAACGATTTTTGGCACAAATATGAGAATTTGTTCTCAGTTATACCTGTTATTTATAAATACTCTTCTAGGGAAGATATGCAATGTGTTTAATTAGAGATAGAAGGGGAAGTTTGAAAACCACATTATGACGCTTTTTCCTCCTCGCAGAGAAGAACGACGTGGCGGAGAAAGAGAGTTGTAACAGTCTTTGAACTCAAACCGTTGTTATATAACTATGTCTTCTGACTGTTTTCTAGCCTTTTGCTTACCCATATGTTGCCTTTAAAACCCCTGAAAATTACTATTTATTTAGTTTTTTATCCACGTCACAACTGTGTTCAGTGACATTTTCATTCGAGAGTAAATTTCTTACACCATCCCAATTTCTCAAATTTGTTAGGCTATCTTTACGCAGAATCAGTAAGAGACTACACTTTTACTATTGTTGCAAATGCAAATGCTATAAATCAAGAGTATGCTATGAATGCTATTTATGCAAATGCTATAAATGAAGAGTATTTATCTATTATACGCGTGAATTTTATTATTCTACCTCATTGCTTAAATATTACTTTTCACGCTAATTTATGGTGCTAGAAGATTACCTTTATCTAAAAATCATATAGCTTTATGCGTTGATACCTTTATTATCTTTTCTGTGATTATTGGCTTCAGGTAAGAAACGACATTAATATAATGAAATACGTGTTATCTATGTGTAAAATTAATTATATTCGGAAACTAAACTATTCGCATAATTTTCGGATATTTCTTCCTAAATGAAATACATGAAATGCCGAGTTAAATAGTAAATGTCAATGTTGTTTAACATAACATTTAATTTGTATTTTATATCTATCGAAACGTTTTTGCCGACACTCATATAGTTGTTATACCAGTTGGGGAAGTTTTATTGCAAGAGTTCAGTTGTAATATGATAAATGATTACAAGGAACTCATGTTTTGTAAGCACAAAAAAATCACAATAACGATTTCAAATTAATAATAGAGATTACATAATAAATAAAAAGAATATAAATATTGCAAACCCGGACATGGAAGCAGCTTTTGGCAATCCAGCAGTTCTACCGTTGAGTTCAACTAGAGAATTCATTAAGTTTTTTTACAACATAAATTAGGAATGGGCTAAAGAGACTGTACAACAATAGCGTAAAAGGACGAAATATGGTGTGTTCCATTACAAACCGACGCGCTTGTTTTGTGAAATGCCCTGTAACCATAATATTACAGATTAAAAACCTCTAATTAATTAACGGCGATGTATAAAACAATAACATAATGAAACATTACCGGGGGCACACATGTGTAATAGGTAGGAAATGTAGTAGACCAATATCACACACTGAGTTAACATTTCCTTTTTTTTCTTCCGAGTTTACATCACACAGACGCGTGTCACCTTGTGAACGTCAAAACAGAGAACCCTCTTGCAATGAACGGGCCCCAAAAGTGAAATTTTATTCCACTCTCACACCACACTGAACATTTTACATCAAACAAACGAATCCTTTGTGTTTGTGCTTTACAAAACGTTGTGACTACCAAAGTGAGCATGCGAATATTTTTTTTTCTGCTTATGCAACCCATTTTATTTGTAAAGTAATTACACCTAGAGCTCTGTTTTATGAGTTTAACAGATGCGTTTCAGAGAGTAAGTACTGTGTTGCATATTTACACGTATTTGGCTCTAAATAAATGGGTGGTAGTTGCTTTACAAAATTACGTCTATAAAAGTTAAAAACTACTGTTACAAAGGCTAGCATAATACGAAAATTGAGGGTCCATTATTGTGTCAAAATCAAGCAAATGGAAATGCATAATTTATTTACTCTAGTAAGAACTGAATAATCTTGGCATGTGATTAAATTATTGGCTTCAAAATATTAATCTAAGTTCCCCATTCTACTAGGTTTACAATTATCCGCTTTTTCAACAAACGGCTGACAATCCATACTCTTATTTGTTCGTTGCATTATCGTAGCATCCACAGAATAATGCAATGAAACATTCGGAGAGTTGGTCTTTCAGTATTTGGTAATGTTCTAATTTCGCGTTTATGATTAAATTTCAAACGTGTGTGTTTCACGAACGAAAAAAAATTTGAAAGAAAATTATCGAGAAAGGTTGCTCAATATTTTCTTCTCACTTCGTGTAACATTGTTCACATATATTACACAGATTTGCCTAACATTTATAAAAATTAAACTCGCAAATCTGTGAAGAGTTTAACAAGATCCCGTTACCCTTCATTATCCAAACATTATCATCCTGGTTTCTGATCTATCTTTTCAATTTCTGTCTAACTTGTCTATCTGAATTCAATATTGTCAATATTTTAAGTAGCCAACATCATATCCCATCACATTTTTCTAAAGATGTATTTCGAACGCCGTTATTGCACAATTTAAAGCAAACTAATCTACAAATGGTATTTAATATAGAGTACTTTTGAACCCTTAAATAATTCCCTTTATGTGCTCAACGTAATTCTCATATAAAAACAGAAGTAGTGAATTTCTTTAAAATAAAATGGCTGACGTTAGACGTCGTCATGAAAGCAGAGCTGCGAGGAATGATGTCTCGCGAACTAGGCGAGAGTACTTGAATTCATAATTCGTAATTAAAGCTCCGGGTATACATTTTATCAATCTAAATAACTACAACATTAAGATACTTCCTACATGTTAAAAAATATTTCAGTTAATACTTAATAAATTTTAGGTTCAGTTGCTCTATTTGAAGCACAATAATTGTACCCTTAGTTTTCTCCAAGCTATAACTTGTAGGCATTAATAAGCCACTGTAATCCCGTCAGAACAGTTAGCACAGAAAATGTGTAATAGAAGTCACACCTCAATATCGTTCAAAAATAACCTCTATTGATTTACTGACACGTTCTTGCTTGTTATTGCTTTCGATACGAAGCTTAATATGCACTATCTAACTTACCGAGAGTATAGCGATAACGGGGGAAATACGAAAACTGTTGAATATCTCTTATAGAGGGAATGGTGAAAGCAATTATGAAAGAGAAATATGAAAGGGGAATATGAAAAGACAAACCGAGTCAAGTTAACATCTAGTTAATTAGTAAATAAATAAATTTGAATAATTAAAATTAGGTAAATGATCGGGTCAAATGTCCTGGGCGGTCTGTCACAACTCGACCATTAGAATCCCCTTTGTTGCATTAATATTTTTTGAAGTAATCTGATATTTCTTTCGAGATTGAACAATACTCTTATTAAAAGACCAGAGCATCCCCATGCAATTGCGTGCTGCAATTGGAGATATCCCCAAAATACCAACAGCCACATCACCGGCACAATACGTCAGCCTCCGCATCGTAGATTGACTCGTCCGCGCCGCGCATTGTCGGCGAGTCCGCGCCGGGGCAGGCCCAGCAGCGCGGCGCGACGCGTCGCCGCGCCTCGCAGCGCCGTTCGCCAGAGAATTTATGAGCGCCGGCTGGTTATTCAAATCAGTATTGTCCCGCGGACGCCCCCGCCGCCGCCGCCTTCGCCGGGCGCCCGCCGGCTCTTCCTCACCCTCGCCGACGACCCCGCCCCCCTCCATCACCTCGCCATCCTCTCGCCGACGGCCCCGCCACGCCTTCCTCCGTGCCTCCGCCCTCGTCCCCTTCTCCTCCCGTACCTCCTTCGTGCCCCGTCCTCACCACGTACCAACCGGGTCTCCTTTGGTTTAAATTTTACATTTCACTGCTCTTGCTACGCGATACTCTGCTCCTTCACACCGGCAAAGATAGCTCAAGGATTCAGATGATGTCCCTTCACTGACTGACCTGGAGGTCCTAGGTTTGGAGTCCTAGGTTTGGTGGAAGAATTTTTGATAGTAGCTAGATAGCTAGGTCGAATTCAGCTCCTGCCTGGAGGAGAATTCTAGAGGCCAGCTGCTCTGATGGATAGTGTCTCCGATCAACACCAGACAAATGTCGAAGCAGTACCCTAACGAACGGGCCACGGACCGCGCGCGATATCCCCTTCCTCTTCCTTATCTTTCCCTCGCCCCTTATTTACGCACACTTACTCTCACATGTACTACACTATCACGCTTGTCGTAGGACCAATCAAGAGCTTAGAGCCATTCCCGACTGGGGCGGTATCACGCTGGTGGGAGATACCTAGTTGGGGATAATCCCCACATGCCGAGGTAGGTCGTCGGATCTCGCCAGTCAACGAGGGAAGATCACAGCCACCTCCCGCAATAAACACATGCACTACACATATGGAACTAATGAACGTAGCAGTTGACAGCCTCGGAATCACACCAATCAATCAACTGCTATGTCACGTGTGTCTCTACCCCTATAAGCGCCTTCATCGCCACCTTCGTCTATTTCCCCTAAGTAGCCCTGCGACATCCGAGTCCTAGCTCGTCCTCATCTATCATCGCAACTACCTCCCCGGTTATTTTTCCAGCATCTTGCCTTTCGTCTAACATTTTGACGTGAAAAATGCCTTAAAGCGTAGCCCTCATGTTCAAAAAGTGCTACGAAATTTTGCTCTCTGGTTCGCGTAAACAATCGTTGAGATAGAGCAGCACTTAAGATGTAAATAAAAGAGGGTACAATGTCGGGCTGTTCTTAGGAATCATGATTCAGACAAAAGCGTATCGTTCTGACGTCATTAGGATGAGGTGAAGAAGCGTTGCGAAATTCGGATTTCGAGCTGTTTAATTAAATGTAGAGCACTTTTTTAAATTTAATTTAGATCGTGACGTTTCTTTATTAATATTATTATATTACAATAATTATCTGGGTTATTATATTTATCTATCTTATTATAATTATTATTGTCTGTGTTACTACTTCAGAAGAGGCAATGACACTTTTTACCTATTAAAACTTCCCAACCCTTTCAGAAGCGTTCCCTTTCACCAATAACAATTCATATGTGCATATGGTTTATCTCAGACAAGAGATAGCGTGAAGGTGATGTTTTTCCAATAAATTAGTTAAGTTTTTCAATACCAAACACTTAATTTGTATTCGGCTTTCTAGAGGTGAGTAATCAAAGCGCACACGAGGAGTTCAATATACAACTTATAAACATTCTTATCTGCGCTCACCAATTTTGTGCTTTGATTTGATTCGATTTGTATAATTTATTTTTGTCAAAGAACAGTAAAAAAACTGTATGCAGAGTATGAGGGAGGAGTGTAATCTGATTAAACTACTGGGTTACACAATTCATCATTTATAACAACTTCTCACAAGTTTGAACAACAATATTACGATCCCTACCACAGAGCGAGGCCGTCATCCAGCTCACCAATTCACCTCTAGCAACCATAGAACTTGCATGGGCAACAGGGCACATTTCGAAAAACTATCTGAAAAGAAAAAAAAAGATTGATTTACATCACGACTATCAACATTATTGTAATATACATGACTACCAACAATTCTTAAAGTATAAACATTTAACATACGGGTAATTGAATAACAGGGATCCATGTTTTATCCATCCATTCACCCAAGAGTTATTGAATAACAATAAGTTGTTAAATCAGTACATTTTTGTTAAATAATTAAAAAACTAATTTTAATAGTTCAATCACTACGTAAGTTTTCTTCTTTCACCATCCATAGACGTCAATTACCTACGGCCGTGTAGACGGCACAGACCAATAAACCCTTACATTTCGTCACAGCCGCCTCCGTCTTCTCACAAACCCTCATTGTGGTTCATCACCGTCTCTACCTCCACCACTACCATCGACCTGTGCCTGTATCGTCATTATCCCCGACAATACTCAGCCCCGACTATCCATTCTGTTCCAGCTGTCTCCAACACATTCATCGTCTCTCACTCGACCTCCTACTCATCGTCTGCATAACTGAAACTCCTCCACCTTCTGTACCTCGCCTGCCTACTTCGACTCCATCGTCACTCACACCATTATCGTTCGTATCATTCCCAATTTCAAACTATTTTATTTATGCTTCCCATTTGCCTTCGTATTGAAAGCGTCTTCTACTTATGACACAATGATGCTTCTACGAGAATCTAAGACAAAAGTCGTACATTCTGCCTCTGGCATTTATTACCTTTCAGATCTTAAGAAGTTAGTGGTGCTAAACAGCACATACATTCTCGCAATATTACTATGTTATCGTTATGTAAGACGGAATTTTCATATATGCTTCATTAAATTCCAAACAGAAAAAACGACTAACTTACAAAAAATTGTACATGATCATTTTTAAAAAGCTAAATGTGTACAACAAACTTCGTAGGAAACAAAAAATCTCTATCTTTAACTTTGTTTTTTGAAGTTTTGTTCAATTTTCGAAAAAAACGTGCAATGCTCGAAAATGGGACTATCACCATATTTCTTACCGTCCCTTATTATATATGTGGCGAACATTTAAAGAAAAATTTGGAGCGGCTTTCGAGAAATATTTTTTTCGTAAATTTCAAGGGAAATTTACCCAATAAACTACTACCTTCCACAAAAAATGTACATGACCTTTTTTAAAGAACTAATTTTGTACAACAGTTTTTGTCTGTGTCAAAAACCTCTATCTTCAATTTCGTAGTTTTAATTTTTTGTTTGCAATTTCAAATAATGAGGTATATCACCGAAAGTGAGTCCTGCATCATTCTCATAAACTTCTTTCGCACAATTGAAAAACAAAATTTAAAAAATAGTATTTTTTGAAAGTTTAAAAATATCCCGAGGGCTTATTGTCAAGTATCCCCTATCAAGGTTCCGTGACATCAGCCAAAACAATTGGGGAATGTCAATCCTGGAGAAAATCGGCTGAAATGTTTACGTGCTAGCGTTGTGCACAAATGGACAGACGGACAAGTGGACAGACGGACGTTTTGCGGTCAATCGATTTTTCGGTGTGAAGGACGCACAAAACAAGGATTCTGACTATTCGACGGTTTAAAAGATTTTTTTCTATATTTACCAACTGAATTTATCCACATTTTCGTTACTAGGGCTCCACAACAAGAGTTTTTGTGACGAAAGTACGCCATTTCTCACAATACTTTCTTACGTTAGTAAGGGCGAGAAAGTAAAAACAATCTAATTCTCTAATATTTGACCAATATATCTGTCTGTGTCAGAATCTTTTGTCTTGCCGCCAATCAAAATTTCATGTATTTTCACATTAGAGTTCACAATTAGGAAAGTATGAAAAAATGAGAGGACACCTAAGATTCGCATATTAGAGAAGATGCTTGGTTAATGTTTCCGGGCGTGTCAATTATATAATCATTAGAACCTTTGGTGTTGTGAATGTTTTCCCTGAATATGGCGATGATCTTTTCCCGACGGAAGTTGAGATCCGGTGCCGACCTAAACCCCCTCCACGTATTACATACAGCGGGGCACCACCCCAGCCGGGACAATCTCTAAGCGCCTGACTAATCTCCCGACATATGTGGTAGTGCAGTGCGTATAAGTGTAAGTATGTGTAAGAAGAAAGTATAGGACAAGGAAGAAGAAGCAATGCGCCCGTTTGTTCGGAACTACTCTGGAATTCGTCTGGTATTGACTGGAGAAACCGGACAAAGCTAAGATTAGAATAGCAGACCACTACAATTATACTCCGGACAAAAGCTACATTCGTCATTAAAGTTAATGCCGAAAATCTTGCCACCGTCGGGTTTCAATTCCCTAGGACCTCACGGTCAAACTCACTGCAGAGCAAAGACAATGAGCTAACTCGGCCGATTTAAAGAAGAAGAATAACCCTAGCAGTGCCTAACTTCAATTTCTTCCAAATCGATGACGTGTTCCTCGCACGAGTCTGTTCAGGTACAAAAAAAAGCTGCCGGAGACGTTGGAAGCCAAGTGACCTTCAATTGTGTTGCCACCCGCACAGGAGATCCTTCTCGCCCGCCTCCTGCTTGCGGCCGGCCGCACCCGTCGCCGATGCCATCACAGTTTCCTCTCTCTCTCTATACTCTTTCGCCCACTGTCTCCCTAAAGAAACGAATCGTACTGCAGTGACCTAGCTACCCACTCTAAGCGACTATTAATAAAAGAAATTAAACATGTGGTGCTTTGCCGCCATGGAATTTAGAAGTGAAATTTCCAGAACATAGACAAACGATGTTTTAAGAACACAGAAAATTTTAATTTATTTTTTGAAAAAACAATGTAAAGAATTGTATGCGCGATTCATTGAGCTCAGTTAATATTTTCCGCATTACGAATAATATGTAGAAAGCAGAGAATTATAAAAATAATCCTCAAAGGTGGCGCTCCACCTAATGGGTTCTCTCAGATACATTGCCATTGCCTCTTCTGAGACGCTGACCGGGATTTCCTTGGGTTCCAGTCTGGACGGTGACGGATTTTAGACACTACATAGCTCGGTTGAATGCAGTCGCTATCCGAAGGAGACGTCTTACAACCGACTGGTCTGATCGATAGTTTTCCGGGGATTCTCCGATCAATACCAGGCGAATGGTAGAAATGTATCGTAACAAACGGGCCACGGGCCTCGCGAGGTCATTCCTTCCTCTTTCCTGTCCTATCCTCACTCCTCATTTACACACACTTACACTTACTTGACTACTCAACCGCAGATGTCAGTATATCAGTTGGGAACTTCGGGCATGTCTTGGTTGAGGAGGTGCCTCGCTGGAGGAAGATATCAAAAGTGGGAAATCCCCCGCAAGCTGACGTAAGGAATCACCGCCACCTCTCGGGATAAACGAACTCAACTGGTTAAAAAGAAAGGTATTTTTAAATTGATTTTTTTCGTTTTTTTTAAAAAAAGCAATAATTACGATGAGACATTTTTTATTGATTAATTAACCAAGGTTCATTGCTAACGAAACTATAATTGCAACTTATTTACAATACAGACTTCGACTTGGACGATTTTGAAATGGACAAACAATTACTTTTTTATCAAAGAAATAAGGGGTTTCACAATATTTTTTTTCAAACACATGAATATGTGTATAAATTACACGAGGATTGTATTCCTATAACATTTGAAATTTAATATTTTTTGACGTCATCGTTTTATTAACGGTGTTAACGGTTCAAATAAATCTTCCCCGCGGCAGCGAGCCGCCTCGCCCATCTGCGCGTACTCGCTAACCCAGCCGCCGACCTCTGCCTTGGCGGAGACTTGCACCGCTGTCGTCAGCTCCGCCCCCGCTGTCACCACCTCCCGAATAAGAATTTACAAGGTACGCCATAATCGCGATGCCGGGGCGAAGGTTTATGCATTCGTTAGCGGCAACAAAACAAAATTCAGTTTCAATAACGCTCCTCTCCTCTTAGTACTATGCTAATGTTCCGCGAGCGACGAGTTTTACCGATTAATCTTCTGGATCCAAACGTGAAAAGTAAATTATGAATTGTAAGGTGGTTCAAAGATTAGAGTAAGTTGCATTGAAAAAATGGAATATTCAAACAGGAGGCTATTGATTGGAAGCACAAAGAGAAAACTGCAAATAACTTGTATTAAGAAAGGCCACAGAAATAACTGTCAGAGCATGTCGTGACGGTGTCCCTCGAGGCTGTGGAGTTTTTCACGAAAAAAGGAGTGCAGTGCTGGAATTTTTTGCTCAGGTGGAACATAAAATCCCCAATATTTAGCTTCCGAAAATGTATGCCAAAGTGATCTTGGGCCATATCATGAAGCAATTCAAAAGACAGTTATATGGCTTTTGAAATTTAAAAGGTTAGGAAGAAAAGTCCTTGATAACATACATAATATAAAACTTATTTTTATTTAGGTCAAATTGTATCTCAACCTTGAACACTTATATTTCGAAGTTCCTGGCAACCATGAGGCAAGGATAGAGCACTATATTTTTTACTTGCTTGCACTTAGGTAAGCAAAGGAAGTATAGTGCCCCGTTAAATTAAGTTAAATTAAGTTAAAAAAAGTTAAGAAAAGGAAGTATGGTGCCCCTGAAAATTTTCGACAGAAGAACTCTTTTAGCCGAGCCCTGGTAACAAAAAGGACTTACTTATTATTACTTAACTTACTATCAGACACGAACTTAACGTTAAGAAAGTATAATTAAAAGCTTCAATAATTGTCCGCTCTCATTGGCAATCGCTGTCCATAAATACTATTACAAAAGACTCTGTTCCAATATCATTAGAGTAGTTAAAATAAACATGCAGTTAAAAATTAAAAAAAATATTTTGTTCATAGTGCAATAAGATAAGAACATTATTATATACACAATACTTCACTCACAAACTAATATAACCGAGATACTCAAGTGATTTTGACCAAGAGAGGTGGCTCAGGGCATCAACTGATGTTACTGCAGTGCACCGGAGAACTAAACTGAACATTAAACTTTACTACAGGCCCACAAAAGTGATCTACCATTACCGACCCGCTGGAAAAAGAGATTGGCCTTCTGGGCTAAACCGTGAAAAAAAGAAGAACATTGAACATTCACGTTAATATCATCATTACGTCATTATGCGCATTGTGCCAGACACTACATCAATTTCGCACAACGACAGCACCCTCATACTCACTGTCACCGTCACCCTCGCTTCCCACACCAGATTTCCCTAACGTTTCGCTCTCACAGAAGTAAAAACCGCTATAACCTCCACCGACTCCATCCCTCCAGGTGGGCCTCGCTAAGTCCACCCCATCCACCACTTCCCCATCCTTATCGTCCCCTTTTTCGCGTTCCGTACAAACGGAACTTCCTCCATTCCCTCGTACTCTCTCCCTTCCATTTCGACCTCAACCTACTGCTTCTATCCCCTCCCACGCACTGTTCCACCTCCGCCCCAGCGAAAACTTCCCCTCTCTTATTAAGCCGCCTTGTGGACTAGAACATATCGCTTCACATCCCTCCCCATTAGTTCCTCCATCCCTCTTCTCACTCGCTCCTTGCGCACTTTACACTCTCCCTCTCCCTTTCCTCGTCCTTCTCGTGCCACCCTGCACTTCCCTTCTAATCCACTCGCATCACACTTTCACCACCCATTCACATTTTCTCTCCATGTCCACTACTTCGCCTAACTCCCACCCCTTCCCTCCCACACACGCCGCCACTCCCAGCTCCATCCACCTATTTCCCATCCCTCTCACCCCCATGCTCCGCCCTCCCCTCCCATGCACCCTTCCGCACCCCACATTTGCTCCCTAGCCCCTTGCTCCTCCGAGTGCCAAATAGGGTTTCCTTCCAACGCCCACCCACCCACACCTCTCCTCTCATCCCCTACGTTGCCTAATCACCCTTCCCTCTCCTTTGACCACCCACTTATTCCCAAACCCTCCAAACTCTCCGCCCTCACCTCCCAAGCTCCCTTCCACACTCCGTACTCCTCTCCTTCCATTCTCTCACACCCCTTCCCCGGCCTGCCCATCGCCTTTACTGCGCACCTCGCCGACTTCGCCTCTTCCCCGCCTACCCGTTCACCACCCTTCCCCCCTCGACCCCTTCGGTACCTTATCACCTCCCTTCCCCTCCCATTCGTCTCACTTCTCTTCGCCCCACCCTCCTATAACCCATCCCTCCCCAATGCTCCTCCCTCCCTCTCATGGATCCTTCCGCACTTCACACTTCCCCTCCTCCTCTCCCTCGCACCTTCCTCTTTTCATGCTTTCCAGGGGTTCCCTCCTTTACCATACACCTCACCCACCCACACATCCCTTCTCGTTCCCTACTCCACCGGGTCCCTCCCACGCGCTCCGCCCTCCCCTCCACCACCACCCTCCACCCACGCGCACACCGTGCCATGGCGCGCCGCGCCGCGCCGCCCGGCGTTACCTGCGCCTTATCCCCGCAGCATCTCTCGGCAGGTGCAGCAGACGCGCAGCCGGCGAAGAATGAAGAATAGGCCATCGCGGACTATCTGATGCCTCCGACAATCAGATATGTTGTATTCTATACGTGTTTGCGTTCCGAAGAGCGGTGAGGTCGGGCTCGCGCTTTGTCTACACATCCCGGGGCGACGGCGGCGGCCGCGCCACCCCGTCCTCGCCACTTGAGTTATTTACTCCGCCGTTGCTCTTATTGGACGGGCGGGCGGGGATTCTTCTAACTATAGCCTACGCACCTCGCAGCGTTCAAACCGGGCGGCGGCGGCGGCGGCTGTAAAAAAGCGTTACTTTATGTGATCGCTGCGAGTAATTTAATTCTCGTAAATTTTCCTCTCGTTTTGTTCGAGGGACGATTCAGACGATTCAAACCCGTCGATGAAATTGAAACGTACCGGACTTTTCACAGAGCCTAAGCCGCGGCTTTTCATTTTTCTTTTTCTTTTCTTTTCGTTTTTTGACCAATTGCGTGGCGCGCGGAACAATGGATAAACATCGCACTCGGGGGGTTCACATATCATGTTTTACTAGTTTCGGATATGGCGATGTGTTAATATATTCACGAGGCGCGGGGCTGTTTGAGGCAGATCTGTTTACATCGGCGCGCGCGGCCCGAGGTGAAGAAGGCCGGGAGAGGCGGGGAAGGCGAGAAATCCCGCGAGCGCCGACGAGGCGGGACTTCATCGCGGACTTCATCAACCTCCACCCACATTGGGGCGGCTCGGGCGGCCAGCCGGCGAGGAGGGGAAGAAGAAGAAGAAGGCCGCTGGCTGGCTGGCGGAGGCGGAGATACGCCTGAGTTATGGCGGAGCGGGCTATATTCGGCTACACGGGGAAGTGGGGAAAGATGAAGCAGGCAAAGAGACGAGAGGGGAAGGCTGCGTCACGTAGGGGGGGGAGAGAATTAAGTAAAATAGTACGGACAGGTTCAGTACTTTTTTTCGGAGTACTACTCGTACATACTAATATTAGACAAACTTGCGAAAACCAAATACTATCAAACTATGCTGATTCACAAGCAGAGTTTAACGCTTAAAATGGCATCTCAAAAAGAGAACATAGTCTGTGTAATTTAGTAAATATGCAGTAAAAATTTACATGAAAATAATTCTTGTACACTCATTTCATTACAAACCATTTTAGTAACAACTTGGTTTTAAAATGAGAGGCAAAACTTCTAAAGTAAAAGAAAATGAAATGTTTATGTATTTTTTGCGTTCGTGATCTGAATGGAGAATGTTTTAGAGTTGCAAAAATAAATCATTCAATTGTGTCTTTCTCGTATGTTTCAGAATGTAGTCAACGTAATTCCGGATTTCAGTTGATTTCAGTTTCGATCTCATTTCCGAGTTCTCAGAACAAGTAGAATTTACTGGCTGTAATTGTAAAATAGACATTTTAAGCACAATAAATATAGTCTCGTGATATCATAGTCATTTCCATTGCCTACGTCGAAATAGAAGAATACGCAGTTGCATGAAATACCGTAATCCATTTATAAATCATGGAAATGATTTCTTCTAGGGAATACGAAATATCAAATGTTATAGATCAATATGTGTGGAATATACTTTCAAATAGAGTTATTGAATCGTGTTCTTGTGAGGTCGTATGGCTTTATTCCATTTCAGATGATTTAAAGACAGCGTTTAAGAATTTATAAAGATTTGAGTATTTAGAAAAGTATGATCTCTCATGCTACTGAACTTCAGGTGGCCACTTATTTTCCGCATAAGACTCACGCATCACAACTGGCAAAAATTGCGGTAGAGAAAGGGTTGTATACTTCAAGTGCCTCTACACATAGTGTTTCTTGCTAGTTAATAGGATCATTGTTAACTGGGAAGTGTTTGCACATCTCAGATAACCGGCAAGATCTTTTTAGAAGCACCTTAAGAAACAAACGTCTTACCTACAGAACAAACGTCTGTCTGTCTTAATCTTTTACCTATAAGAGACATCGAAACTTTCGCAGGGAACTTAATATAACTATCCTGTTTGATTTTATAATGTTACTCTCATTCATCAAGCAAGTCTGTTCGTCGTACCATAGATAATAGTTATATTTTGATTTAAATGTAGTGGCACCTCAATGACTCGAGCTGGACGGACAGGGGATCCAGTCGGAAGCTTTGTTGCGGCTTACGTTTTTGTTACTGAACCATACATACGATTGGATGACAATGCCTCCCACTCCTTCCAGCTCCTGACCTTCAAGTGCCACTGTTTAAATTAGAGAATATTTATGATTTGAGTAGTAAAAGTGCCTTTGTTTAGTTTGTCGCTTCCACAGTACCCCTGTGGAGGCGGGAATTAATTTTGGATACTTCGGGTACATCATACGTGGCTCCACAAATTCGGCATCGGCATTCGCCGAGCAGCAAGCTACTGCTCGCCCAATCCCGAACAGCTGAAGTGTTCGGCGAATGTCCAGCCCCTTAGATGTGTCCATAAGACCGACACGCGGTGGATAGGGCGAATACCGAATGTTCGGCGCAAGCAAGCGAATTGCAAGCAAACCGTCCACACTACTCGTGATTCGATAAGCGGTAGCTCGGGATTCACCGAATGCCACATGTGTGGAGCCACCTTAAGATGTATTCGAGAAGTTCCATGACTCGTACAACAGTATAAGTGACGCGAACCCTGTGCAGCAAAGGGAACCACGTCTCTCTGCCATGGCCACCTGAAATTTCATTCATTTCTGACCAGTTTCAACTTGTCAACGTGCAATTGTGTGCAACTTACGTGTGCTGATGTCATTGTGACGAACTGGAGCAACGAATAAACATCCAATTTTGCTCAAATTTGAGGAAATCGGCCACGGAGATTTATGAAATGATTAAATATGTGTACAGTCATGATGCTATGAGCCGTTGACGAGTGTTTGAATGGTATTCGAGGTTCAAATGTGAAAGAGAATCGGCGGAAGGTGATAAGAGATCTGAATGTCCGCGTTCAAGTCGACTTGACAAAAAATATGAGCTTGTTCCATCGATGGTAAGGTCAGACCGCCCAATAAAGATGAACTAATTACCAAATCATTGAAGTTCAGTGTAGAATCGGTATTCACAATCATGGCAGAGATTTTAAAGACAAAGAAGCTCTGCACCAGCTTTCTTCCGCACATCTTCAGTCCTAAGCAAAAAGAACTGCCAATTTCTGCATGCGAATATTTAATTGCCACGGCCGACGAAGATAAAATTTTTTTGAAAAACATGCAAACTTGCGCCATTTTTTAAGCTTTTTTTACGCTATCCAAAGGCAAAGTTAAATCAAAAAATTTGGAGACACTTTTGAGAAAATTTTGAATGATGTTGAGGTTTCATGTTAAGTACCCCCCAAAATCAAAATGTCCGTTTCAAACCCGTAGGTGTTATTCGCCCTCGCTTCGCTTGTTGCGTGAGGAGTGGGGAGTTGGCTTGTTTTTTCGCAAAAGGAATTTTACATCGAATTTGTTGTTCATTTTTCGAAGCAAAATAGTTTCTATTACATGGAAGCAAACATTTCTGGTTACCAGATTTTACCCACAACGCTCGTTGCTATCATTTATTCTTAATTCAACTAACGTTGGCGAAGGAGTGGGGTAGGTATTCCGGAGCTGAAGAAACGTACGCGTATGATACTTGAGTTTGTTCACGTCGATCGAGACACATCAGTTTTGGAGAAAATTGTCGGTGTAGACGCTGCGTTGATCATAGACGGACTGACGGACAAGAGGGTAGACAGACCAGATCCATAATAGTTAGCATAGCAAAATTTTAAACGTTTTGTTACTAGGGCCCCCAAATACGATATAAAATCACCGATTTTTTGTCGTAACATTACAGTACTTTAGTTTTACTACTTTCGTTGTAAGGCGATGAAGTAAAAACGCACTCCACAATTTCTTCCTGGGGAATTTGCCATTGCTGATCGTTTTTATCATTTCAAGTACAATTACGAAACTTTCGCAAAATACAAAATGGATCAAAATATGACATGTTGCTAAAATTGGTGTTTAAAGAAAGATATATTTGAAGTCTTGTGATCTCGTTACAAAATACAAATCAAGAGGTGCGTTATTAGTGTAATTAATTTCAATTCCGGATTGGATAGCAAAAAACGTGATTCCTTTCGTATCGCAAGTCTATACCTATCATTCTGTCTATAGGGCAACATTTTAAGGAATAATAAAACTGCTTCTAAACTATATGGTTGCGATGCAGCCATATCGTGTTACCAGTCTTCAGCAGACAGCAATTTCAAGAGGCATATATATATGTAAGCGAAAGCTGCAGCCCAGGCGAGTCAAATTGCATACGCACGTTTTACTCGCACGCCCAGCGTTTAGTGTCAATTGAGAATTGGAGAAACGACATCGACTTTAAAAACAAGACAAAGTCTTATTAGAAAGCCTTCAAAACCTTGCAAGTTCACATCTTACATCAAGTCCTTCCAACTTCTTCAAATACTAAGAACTTATCGCCGCTAGTATAATCGTACACGCTAATGTGTAATAGCCACCATCCGTGGAAACGAGAAGTCATCGATTAAGCTTCAGAACCTCAACAAGCGCTCTGCTTGTTTATCCAGAGATTTCTAACATGATACCTCGTTACTACGTAGTGACAAATGACAACGATAACCCGCCACGTTCCAATGACGAACACAGCGCTCAGGCGAGCATGGGTGAATTCCCCTGATTCCGCTCTCATTCTTCCTCCAAAACTACAATGGAGTTTATACATTCAAACTGTAGCAGGGAAGGCAAGCGCAAAGTATGCTCGAAATGTCACAACGAATTGTTGGTTTGTACGAAAACTGTGGGCCACGTGTTTTCTAACAAACAATTGACTTTTTAAGAACTAAGTATGAACTATTAAATAGCCTACGAGGATATATAAATGTGTTAATTTGATCAAGTTGAATGATAATTATCTATATTTTATATGATTATCATAGATTAATGAAAAGAAAAATTTGTTAAAGTTTTACGCCATTTTGTAATACTTAGCTGTTTCAAATATTGCTAATCCTTTGTAATAATTATGATGTTAGTAATTACCAAAGTAAAATATAAAAAAAAGTTTTGAATTTTGTTTCTACTCCTATTATTTTGATACATTTCAGTTTATTTTATGTTTATTTTCTTATTACTTTCTGTCTTATACTATATTAATTTTCGTCAAGTGGCAAACACATGCCATCTTTCATGAATCAGAAATGTAGTTACGTAGCCCTTCCCCGAAATAATTTGCACAACACTTACTTTTAAACCTCACGCCAATTGCTCTGGACACAATGCCCGCAAAATAACAAGCAAGTTACCTTACCCGCAGCATAAATCTAATAAAACGTCCTTCTCAAATGGTAATAACAAGAATTATTGAGGTGTCACATTGTGAAACTTTAGAGGTGCCCAAAAAATAGTAAAATATTCAACGAATGAGAATACAAAAGGAATTCAAAAAGAGCGATACATGATAACATTTTTCAGATGATCCACACATTGATGCACACTCGTATGCATGAATTCTCTGTGCTTCGGGGTATAAAAGAACTTTACAAGTGACGAAATCACATCCTCACGCGGAATCCCAAAATGTTTTGCGAGAATAATACAATAACTCTTCAAACAACATGCTAATAAAATCCTGTCAAAACACAGAGAAGAATGAAGACATGATGGTGACTCGGGATACATCAATCCATCATATGTAAACAATGCTCGTAGCAACACGTTATTCTTGATTCAACAATGTATGGTAAAAGTGTGGGGATAAAAATTTCGGGGCTCTAATAAACGTAGGCCGGTAATACAGTACATACATTATTAGTTTTGATCACTTAATTTAGAATTCAATGAAATGAGCTTACGCGAAATCAGTCGATTTCTCATTTTAAATCACTAAGTACAATATTTTTACACATTATCGCATATAAAAGTCTTAAAGTCGTGTACGAAATAAAAAAATCAGTGATTAATGATAAAACAAATGCAAAAAGAAGCATTTACATAAGAAAATTTGGTTAAACAACACTTTTAGTAAGGGTTCACCTCGCGTAAATCAAGGTTATGTTACTAACTGTCGTGGCTAATGAACTAATAAAATGAAGTTTTGTATATTACGAAACATGTTTACTCAGGTTCAGGTTTCAGTACACAAAACAGATTTTGATTCTGAAAAAGACGTGTTAATTCTTTCACCAGGACCTAGTGTCAGTGAACAGCTGAAGGCTACTTCACCGTGGGGAAGTTTCTCTCTGCATTATTCATTAAACAATATGATTTTCTTATTGTTCAAAGCAACGATGTTACAAGAAAATATACACGTGTAATATTTGAGGGAGACGAGAGAGTCGGCTATTATGGCGGAATTATTACCATAGAGACCAATAAACTGAGAGCTTGCTCAGCCCAAACATGCAGCGTGCTTTCACAAGAAATGAAGACGAGATAAATATTGCAAAATAGGTAAAATACTACTGATATTATTTTATGGCATAATAGTGTAATGGATCATAAACTTTATTAAGTATTTCTAATAATTAATCCCTTTCCTGTTTCACCCCACACTTGAGCGAGTCAAAATCTGTAAACTAATAACAATTTATTACGTTACGCCAAGTTTACGCTCCTACAGTACAAATTTATAAATTTTGTGTGAATTCGCCCCAGTACAGGAAACCGATATAAAATCATATTGATTTGGGAACCTGGTTCTCTATGTTCTTTCTCCTATCATTGGGTTTACATTACCAGTTAATATATACACACAAATTTTAACAATGGCATCGATATGAGCAGCAATTATTTATTGACAAACACCAGATTTCAAAATGCTACACGGCGAATTCTGCACTCCACTGCATACACCAGCTTTCTATAGTACCAAAACATAACATGACACAAAATTTACACTTTAAATACAATAAAATATCTTGAAGAAAACAAATTCAATAACACCCACTCAATCATACATACTTAAACTGCATTCACTCACGCAAGTGCACTCGTTTAGAAAATAAAAAAAAGAAAACTAACGACAATTACTAATAATTAGTTAGTTGGTTACAATCTTGGCATTGTTATAAAATTGTTGCAAAATTGCATCATCTCCATGGCTGCTGGACCCCGTAAAATGGCGCCGTCTCTGCTGCTGCGATTATTTACGCCTTTTCGTCGAGGGTACCATCCTTTTCCTTTCAAACTCCAAATCGAAACAATCGCGGACTATATTTCTTACTATGGAATACAACTCTACGACATCCTACCACCTTTCCACCAACCTTTACATAAGAACTCCAGATTTCACTTCTGCCACTATGTCAGCACGACCAGATCGACAACCCATCTGTCTATATGCATTGTTGTACACCTTCCTCCCCGGCAGTTTTAAAACAAATGAGAGCTCTTCTCTTTTGTCAAAATCGTTGTTCATTTTTATTTTCCAATTTTAATGGTTTTTGGTTTCCACAATTTCTTCATTGTAATACTTTCTAATTAAACTTCAAATAATAAATTTAATTACCCTTCTCCTTTTACAAATTCCTAATATTTTATTATCTAAACGTTTGAATAATCGCCCATTTCTTATATACTTCACATGTTTTTTTCCAAACATACGAACATTCATTCATTTATTAAAAGATTTTCATTATTGTATAATAACTCAGAGTTCGAGTGACTGAGTATCCTTTCTAAACGGTTCTTTGTTCATTTATTTATTCTTCCTAGGTCTGCTACCATCATAGTTAATCTTCTTAGTAATCATTGTGACGCTACCGAATGGACAGTCACAATAGACATGGAAGGTAAAGATTGGAATGAAATGACGGAAGGTTCGGGGCTCGGATTACAGTGAGATAAAATAGTTGCACATTGTGACAGTCTGTTTTCAGAAATGTTTGGATTCAAAAAATTGATTGGTGGCGATTTTGTCGTATGAATTCATGCAACAAGAGTGACATTTCTACGACAATGTGTTAGTGTCTTCAGCGACAGATTTACACCACCACTTTTCAACACGCATTGTAAATCTCGAGAGAGCAATGCCCCCCGAAACCCACAAGGCCACAACAACGCCATGAAGAAAGCCACAAAGCTCGCGGAAACAAGTGAAAAGTTCACTGCCTTCTGTAATGGACCGCGAGTGTCCACAGCCCTCTAGGGACGGCAACGGGGCAGGGGAGGGGGTGGGGGGTGGGGGTGGGGGTTCTTGCCCCCTCCGCGGCGGTCAGTGCCCCTTCGCGGCGCTCGGCGCGGAAAGCATTCGGGGGTTCAGGGATAGTCACCCCCCTCTGGGGAGCGGGGTGAGGGCCCTCGCCCTGTCCCAAAGGGCCGTCGCCCCGCGGGCGAGGGGCCCACAACGCGGCGCGGGGGCGTTGCGCCGAAGGGATCACCCCGCGCTGAAAGCCGATCGCAGCCGGCCCTTCGTCGCCCTCACATCTTGCAAGGAACTTCCCCCTTCTTTAACAAGAACTGTGACGAAATTTGTGACATTGTTGATGGATGGAAGCTCTTCAATGGTGTTCCGTCTGCGGAAGGTGGTTTGTTGTCCTGTCTCGCGGTTAACGCGAACACAGACTTGAGGTCAGCGACTGAGGCTTTCTTGAGGTCAGTGACGAGAGAGGAAGTTCAAATATTCCGTGACGTTGTGTTGTATGGCAGTGTGAAACTACTATTTGAAAGGAAACTTTGAAAGTGCCCAAAGTGTACACAAGGAAAATTTAGGGTTTTCTATCGGTCGTGACTGTGAAAGGGTGCCGTGGGAACAGGATTTCTCTAAGAACTTGGAGAGAACACCCACGAACACAAATATTTCGTCAATTTCAGAAACATCTACTCCAGAAAATAATTGAAGCAATATTTTGATATTTTGTCTTTGCAGTATGTGTTAATATGTAGTCTCACATACAAAGATGAGAAACTTCAAAATACACAGAGCTTTTAATACCATGTTGTAAATGTTATTTTGTATCTAAGGCTATCGTAATTCCTAGTTCAGAATACCGAGTACTACGACACTTTTAACCACAACAGTGTCATTGCACTGAAGTACTATTCACTTTTCAATTGTCATGATTTCGGAACTTGTCATTTTACCAAATTTCTGGAATCTTCTGCGTATACTTTCCATACCAAATCTTTGGGATGATACCTTTATCAATCTCCCATTGATTTCATTCTCCTGATTACAAACTATTTACTAGGTTATTTATGTCAAAGAATATTGTGGCTTGATTCAAATTCTACATATGACCATCTTCCTATTTTCTAAACGTTTTTGTTCTGTTTTTTTATTCACTCAACGCTAGTTAACGTTAATATGAAATGTTCTTTCAGAGTTTGTAGTCGGAAGCAGACTTTTCATGCCATTGTCGGGCCAAATATTTCGTGTTGACGCTCGAGAGAGAATATTGTTTTCCTTGCATCATAGGCGATGTGGCTCACTTGGCAGATTGTTGCCATTGACATAGAGGTAAATATTTACCGAATGATCTCACTGCCTAGTATATTGGGAAAGAGGAGCGGTAATTCTAACTGTCAACATAGCCCCAGCACGCTGGAGGCACGGTATTTGATGTATTGGGGCGGCAAGTTGAGTGTTGCGTTTGGGGAGATCGAGAGAGTCAGCTATTATGACACGAGAGGAACTATTATCACAGAGACCAATAAACTGAAAGCTTACTCGGGGCAAACATGTAGCGTGTTTTCACAAGAAATGAAGACAAGATAAATATTTCAAAATATGTTAAATAATAATGCTTTTAAAAAGACAAAAGTTTGAAATGTCGAATAATATTTAGTAGTTTCCAAGGAGGACTGTAGAAAACTAAAATGAACCTCCATAGATATCCTGTTCTAGGATCCAAAACAATATGAATTATTTATCGTGATATCTCATTAGGACACTAAATTATTGAGCAAAATTACAAATTAATTATCCAAATTAACGAATTAATTATCCAAACATTAGGCAACGTTATAGCGACTATTCCATTCGTGAAATTACAATCAATAGTGTTTAGCTATACATACAAAATGTCCTAACCAGGGCCGTGTATCTCAAGAAGTTTATCACTTTTTCCATCCGATTTTTCTTTCCGCTGCTAACTACTGGCCACTCCCAAGCTCTTGACTAACGAATCTTACGAGGCGGTAAGTATGAACCGCTGTGTGTAATAAATCGCGTATGTATAATATAACCTCTTCGATCACCCATCGCTTTCACTTATATTAATAGTTATAATAATAGTAAAACCATGGCAACATTTCGTGATGCGGCTGACGACTAAATTAACGAAATAAATCGTGAAGATACTTCAGAAAAAAGGAGAAGATTAGGAAGTACATTTGGAATCTTTTCTGGAAATTCTGTGAAGAACTAAGTTACGTTCTAAGTAAAGATATTCCTACTCAAGAGAACATTTTGGCAGATTGGGCAATCAATATTTCCAAATCAAATGGCGAAGAATACAAGGAGTATTCAGTAAAGACAATATGGAATGTCACTGCAGAAGTTATACAAGAACATTATTTTAAAGAGCATGGAAGGAACTTCAACCCGTTCATAGAACAGGAATTTTAACGAGCTAAAATGCAAGGAATACGAAGGAAAACAATTTCAAAAAATACAATTGAAACGAAAAGTGAGTGTCGTATTATTAAAAGATCAAGAATACGACAGAATGCGAGCTTTGCGATGAAATAAAGTACATTAATATAATATTACTATTATATTAATGTACTTTATTTACAATTACCTTTCATATTTCGCTAGATTTACCGGGGCCATCTGCTAATATAGCAGGTGAGCAAGGCTAACCGTGCGATCAATACATAATCAAATCGAGATGAACAAATGAATATACAGACGATTACATGAAATCTATGTATATTTTGCTTTAAATTAACAGACATTATTTTAGTTGAAAGTACAATTATTAAATACGCACTTTTTAAAATTAAATGATGAAGGAACTTCTTGATTTTCACTTACATACAATCGTATTGTATGTTTGGCGATGAATGAGTCTGTCATAATTTATTTATTATTGGCGAATAGTGTTGTTCAATTATTTGCAAGTACGGCTTCAATGATGATGTAGTCCCATGACCTGTAATTTTAATTAGTACCTCATTTTCTTGGACTTCTTCCTTGGATCAAGCAAAACACCGCAGTATATCGTGCAGAATGGTTCGTAATTTTCTTGGAAACAGGTACTTGTCCATTTTGCAATTTAATTTCGTCACACGGGGATACTTTTTACCCACATTCCTGTTATCACGAACGAAGGGTTAGGAGTTAAGGCGAAACGATCGAATTTTGTTTTTTCCTCACGTTTCTATGATAATAAATTGTGTAACCTGACAGGGCATTTGTCGGGAGATAACACGTTCTTGGTGAGCCACTTCATGTCCATTAGTTTTCCATCCCCATCTTGGCATGTTTTAGTGAATATTGTATTGTAAGCAATTCTTCCTGACAGTTCACTGTTGTTTGCAACTTCCTTCTGAAAATAGTGTGTTAGACAGTTGGTTGCTTCTCCCCCACGCCAAGCCAATTCCAGGGATGCTATAAGGAAAAAATTTCCCATCAATACTTTAAGTATTAATATATAGTAATATTTGGCACATTTTGGAATTCTGTGGGACGTAATTTCACTCGTGTCCTATTAAATACCACTCATGCTTTGGAAATTCTCAGATAAAGTCCAAAGCACTGGTGGTATTACCTACGATAAATTATCCTCTTTGTAGTAGTACAAACTAAAAATTGAAAAATTAAAATTGCAGATGAAAATAATTAATGATTTTCTGTTCACTTATAATATTATTCGCATATTTAAATTAGTTAATATTTAGGAAAGACACATGGTGTCTTCGATTTAGATATTGGATCGTGTGTATTCCCAAACGAAGCGAGTGGAACTACAGACATACAACCTAAGATCATTCTTTATACCCCAGTTCTTGGAAAAAGTATCATGAATATTAAATAAAAACTGACTTTTGAACCAAACAAGAAACGTATGTGATGAATAATTTAAGGAAACAATAGAATACATAAGGCATGCATAGCTGCATTAGTAAGATTGAATTGTGTCTATGTAGTGTGTTAAGAATATGATAAAGAGTGTATCTGAAGGGTTTTACATATTTGCCCAATAACTTAAATTCTTGTTCTGAAGATGACATGAATATAATGAACAGAAATGAAAGTTTCGACATTTTTTTAGAAATTGTTACTACAAGAAGGCATTAAATTAGGATGAAAATGTAAAGAATTTCCTTAAGATTGCAAAAACTGTGATAGAAACTATTATTTTATTCATTAAAATGGTTGTTTAAATTTTCATATTTTCATTTCCTATATAGTAGGCTGGGTTATAGAACAATACAGCCTCTGTATCTACCTGAGTATCCCCTGGTATTTGCCCCATATCTTGCAGTAGGCAGGTACACCCCCCCTTCCACCGTAGTGGAAAACGTGTGCGTAGTGGAAAAAGTTCATTCAAGAAGCCCCTTAAATAAATCTAAGAATCATTTCATACTGCATTCCTTAAAATTAAAAGAATATGAAACTGCCAATATTACAGTGGTCTCATTCACATTTTCCAAAATCTGCTCCTAGATTCAGCGCTTCTTGATAAAGTTATGGAAATGTGATGTTATAAATGATGAAATTGGAAATGTGGATTATGGAAATGTGTTATAAATGATTATGGAAATGTGAATATTACACGATAGTGTTTTGTTTGAGGGATGGCCGTAGCGATTCACACAGGTTGTCACAATGGACTCTGAACACCCTCTTATTTAGACTTTTACTGAATATAAAGTGTTAAAATGTATTAATATAAAAATGTTAAATATGAGTAAAACCTAAATGTTACTGTTAGGTAACAACATACACAAGATAATTGTGCGAAAACGAAATTGTATAATGAAGAATAATGAGTAATAATGTGGACGCATAAAACTATGCAAATCGTTCAGTTCTCGGTTTGTGTCCTTTTGTTTTTTTCTTCATACTTTGTTCCCTACCAGAATTGAAGCTTCTGCAGAAAATTCAGAGCACGTGTCGAAATTATGTATTGTTAGCTGATACAAAATAATCCCCAGCAAGAAAAGCAACTGTTAAATACCACTGTTCTGCGAAATCTGGTACTGAAAATAACTTATCCATCAGTTGCTGTTTCAATTAGCATCAAAATCGCAAATTAATCAAGGACCTGTGATCGTCTAATGAAGGATACTCTACGAAATGTGGCTGGCCGCTGCGCTGATGAGGTCAAATGACTGTTAAAGGAAGGAATACTTAACGCGTTTTAAGACAAAACCAATCGGTTTCATGAATCAAGACCGTTATAAGAGATGAGCACATAAATGAGGTGTCCATTTTAGGTTTACAGTAACGTCATTTTTTGTATGACGTGTGATTTTTTCTAAGCGTAGATATTAACTATGCCCCTAGTCTTTGTTAATTCCATGCCTGGAGGCAGCTTAGCTAGCTGGCAAAGTCAGACAATGGACCAACAAATATCAATTACATACATGATGTCTCAATTTCTCCTCAGCAGTACCTCTCTGAAGGGGGAAATTTATTTTTAGATTTTGGGTACATTAAGCTCCTGCCTTGCGGCGTAAACAACTTCAGCGGGGAGGGGGGCAGGCCTTACTAACTAAAATTAAACTTAATTTATCTATATCTATATAATTAAAATACACGCACTTTTGCATGTCTAACTTCAGGATAACTAAGATTTCTTAACTTAATACTAAGAAATGTTTTCCTTTTACATTGTGTAATTTTGTTTTTCTTACATTCACGCATCATTCACACTTGGTTAGCGTTACACACATAACCATCAACATATTCACTCCCACTTCCCTACACATCTACACTACATGATTTTTCCCCTTCAGAATTGACCGAATGACAAAGTTCGTGCCCCAGGTGAATGCGCAACATGGCGGTCAGAGCGGCCACGCGGCGGGCCGCGTCTTGCGCGAGCGAGGCCAGGGCGCGGTCACCGCTGGCCGAGAGGGCGGCTGGGCAGGGCGGGGCAGGGCGGGGCGGGGAGGGGCGGGGAGCAGCACGTGCGGGCGGCGAGGCGGGGGCGGGGGCGGGGCGTGGGGACCGCAATTGGCATCATTACGCGGACCGGCCGGCGGTCCGGCGCCCCAGCCGCCGCCGCTGCCGTGGGGCGCGCCCAAAGTACGTGCGGTCGCCCGCGCTCGCGACCCGCCTCCGCCGCCGCCGCCCCCGCCCCCACCGCCCGCACCGTCGCGCGCTGGAAATTGCTGCCCGCGCGAGGCCCATACGCAACACAAGGGAGCTGGAAACACACAGGGAATCTCCTCTAGAAAAATGAAAAAAAAAAATGAACCATTTGCAATTATCCGAAATTCTGTGATAAGAGCGAAAATCGGATCTATGCCTTATTTATAAGTTACATTCTATTCTTAAGAAATTTAAAGAAATATTTGGCAGATAAACAGACAAGAACAGGCGCTCATGGACTGACACAATAACCATTGCAAAGAATTCGGAAATGATGTGTCCTAAACCCTGAATGGCCACTAGTATGCCATTATTTTTGGAAACTGTAACTGCCTTTCATCACTATCAATCCCAGCCCTTGATAAGGATTATATTATGTTACATGTTTAGGCCATCTACGCCTCTACAGATATGGAAAACACCACATACTTCTTCGATTGCACGAAAGGCAAAGATGAAATAAGATGTATAGTTTATTTACATAAATACGCTAAAAGACATTTGTACCCAATAAAAGTAATACTACTTCTGAACTCATAGGTGGATAGGATTAATCCAAAGCAATCAGAGAGCGGATTAAACATTAATAAAAATATCAGTCTGAGAAAATGGAGATTGGTCCCAATTTAGGGTAAACAGCGAAACGTTTATACCCTTTGTTTAATATCTTTACTTGAGGATAGTTCAAAAATTCATTTGTATAATAACAAACGACTTCAAAAGAAAATCTGCCGAACTGGAAGAAATAATTTAATGAAAAAAACATCTCTGGACTGAAACCTCATTATTCCAAGAATAATTATATCAGCTATTTTGGGTGATGAATCAATCTATGACTTTGGGCAGAACTGATACCCCAGTGCGGGTAATGATTCTTGATACCCGTAACTGTACATGCGGTTGTATTTCTGGAGCGCCGTCAGCCCGTCTATTTATGGCGCTGGGAGATGCTGGTTCTCCACTCTATCCAACCCATAAATCAGGAGCAGCAGAACGTCTTGTGCCAAAGGCGATGTATTTCTGCACTGAGCGTGACAGCCCGAGGATAGGTAATCGCGAAGTCACGGGGTCTGTTCTGCCTGCAGCTGGTGCAGAGGGGATTTCTGCGGTTCAATTTGTTCTAGTTTATGTACAATTGATTCGATCCAAATAATGGACTGCGTGCCGTGGTCGTCTTTTGAGTTGAATTAACTGGACCTTAAGGTAGTATCAAATCCTATTGCATCAGCAACTAATAGCACTGACTTTGTCAATTTCTGATATATATTTTGAGAATTTATTAGTAGGAATATTAATAAGAATATTTTTGAGTACAATTGAGAAAGTTCAAATAGAATAGTTTACTTCAGTTTCACTGACGTATATGTTTGTTTTTTTTAGAAATGCAAATAATATTTTTCTTTTACCTAGTTTTGATATATTAAGAATTGGAAAAGAAAGTTCCTTCAGCGATCTTGTTGTCAAAAACGATAGCATTTATTTTAAAAAACAAGCCGAATGAGGCAATTAATGACTCAATAATATCTTAAGAAAGAAAATTATAATAGTGCGACACACATCAGGTCTGGTGATACCTTTGGTTTCGATGTTATCAATGATGCTCCGTCATGTCTACACAAAACTGCAGCATCAGAAACAAATACTCAGTAGGGAAATTATTATATTTTTAAACTCGCCACTACCGTAACTAACTTAGGGATCACACAATAGAAGTACCACACATTTTGTTTTTTGTAACCACTCACGCAGGTTCGGTAGGTCAATACAATGATGCTTGTAGTAGACGTTGTAGTAGAATTGGCACATTTGTTCGGAATCCATCAGAACATATTTTTTGTTATTTGTTTTGCTAACAAAAAAGAAACAACACATCAAATAATATTATCTCGACAATTCATACTAGAATAGTTGTAAACAAAATGTTATTCTATTGTAGACTTTCTGAACTTTCACAAAGTATAAGAATATAGTTTGTTTCAATAAAGAACACAATCTAATTATCACACCGAAAAATGTTAAATCATTTAAAATGACCACTTCAAAGCGCATATTTTATTTGAGAATTAAAACATTTCGATTAGTTGCTCTTCAAATATCGTATGGATAGCCGAGGATATTTTTACTTCGGACATTGTCAATGGCTGACTCAGATATTACGCATCGCAATAAAACTGTAACAACGGAGTGAAATATTGGAAAGTGGAGAAATTATTGAAAATGACAAACTGTTCATTTTATTAACTTACAGATCCCTGAGTAGCCGTTTTGCATTTTCTTAATTGTAGCTCCTGGGCCGATGCGAATTGATTGGTAGAATCATTATCGAAGGTTTATTAAATGAATATTCTGAAACATGGTTCAACGTCGTAATAGTATCAACTTGTTTATAGTATTTTGATCCGTTATCAAATATTGTTGGGATTTACACATTTCGCAATCGCTACCCGCGGCCACGCCGCTAGTTGTGCGGTGTGGAATGTAGTCTCTAAGCAACTCTCGGAGACCCGACTGCTCGCGGCTCTCTGACGCCTGCACTTCCCGCGAAGCACGTGCCGCATGCCACGTGGCAAGTACGCAACTATACTCTTACTTTCCAATATTATCAACCCAGATTGCGTACCGTGGGTACTAAACTGAAACATGAAAATGAATAATTTAGAATAGAAACCATTGGAAATGTCAAGCACGCCGTTTGATAGCATTACCAGCTTAGGATGGGCGTTCTACAAATGAAGCAGGACACGTCATTTCATAAATTTAAATAATCTGTCAATACGAATCGATATTGGTACTGCGGATACTGAAGTTTTCATAAGGCAATACATTGATACTTTGTTGAACGTCGTGGAAGCATTGTCAAATTTGGTCGGTAACGCTCAGATTATATATTTTGGTACATTGTTCTGTTACCAAAGTGGAGCAACGGTTCAAAATATATTGACTCCAGAGAGATAGAGATTGCAGTGAAGTTAATCCCTTTTAGATTTTCTGAACGTACTTAAGAGTATTTGCCAAACCAAATATTTTTAAGTTCATTTCTATAATAGACAAAATCTAATTTTCACTTTAAAAAGGACAAATACTACGAGATGACTTCAAAATGCATTTTATTCTATTTGATAGTCAATACCTCTTAATCACCGAGCGAAATGTCCCAGGGCGTAGCGCGCTGACTTCGTATTCGGGAGGGCCGTGTTCAGTCCCAGTGCCGGCTATCCTGACTGAGTTTCGCGTGGTTTCCCTCAGTCATCCTTTCAAATGCTGGGATGGTTCTACTGAAAGGCCACGACCGTGATACCGGAATTGGCTATCCGAATTCGTTAACTACGTGAAGTCACCGAAGGTTAAGCGAATTCGAGACATCGCGGGTTGCTAGATGGGTGACAGACAAGGAATCCTCCTGCCCCATCTAACGGCGCCGAGGCCAATTGGCCTTTGCGGGCCATATAGTGGCTAAGTACAAATCCAAACACCTCTTAATCAGTTGCTCTTCAAATCAACTATCCCTCAGTCATTCGTTCAAATGCTGGGATATTTCTACTGAAAGGTCACGACCGCGAAACCGGCGTAACTATTCGAATTCTTTAACTACGTGAAGTCTCCGAAGGTTAAGCGAATCCGAGAAATCGCGGGTTGCTGGATGGGTGACATACAATAAATCCTCCTCCTCCATCGACGGCGCAGAGGCCAATTGCCCTTTGCGGGCCATATAGTGTCTAAACGCAAATCCAAACACCTCTTAATCAGTTGCTCTCCAAATCAACTATCGCGTGGATTTACATTCCTCCGCATCCCACCCGGCCAGTTGCGCGGCAAGGAATGTTCCCAGTTCCCGGAAGGGCTCCCCCCCCCCCGGCGCGCACTTGCTGCCGCTGCCGCCGCGCGCCTGCGATCGCATGCCGGGCACGCGCGCAATCGCCCGCCGCCGCGCCGCGCCGCGCCGGGGCGATGTCGAACGTCTTTCTCACGCGCGCATCTCGAGACGCGCGCAGGCATCGCAGCGCCCGCACCGCGTGGGGCAGGGCGGGGCGGGTGTGGAAGGGGGCGGGAGGGGGCGGGGCGGGGCGGTGTGAGGATGGGTGGGGTGGGGCAAGGTGGGGCGGGGCCGGGCCGGGCGGGATGGGGTGGGAGGGGATGGGGCGGGGCAGGGTGAGGCAGTGAGGGATGGGGTGGGGCGGGGTGGGGCGGAGCGGTTTGGAGTGGGGTGGGACGGGGTGGGATGGGGTGGGACGGGGTGGGACGGGGTGGGACGGGGTGGGACGGGGTGGGACGGGGTGGGACAGGGTGGGACAGGGTGGGACAGGGTGGGACGGGGTGGGACGGGGTGGGACGGGGTGGGAAGGGGTGGGACTGGGTGGGACGGGGTGGGGCATGTGGGGGGCGGGGTGTGGTAAGGCGAAGCGAGGCAGGGCTGGGCGGGGCGGGGCAGGTGGGACGGGGCGGGGCGGGACGGGGCGGGGCGGGACGGGGCGGGGCGGGACGGGGCGGGGCGGGACGAGGCGGGGAGGGGCGGGGCGGGACGGGGCGGGGCGGGGTGGGACGGGACGGGGTGGGGCGGGCGCGACCTACCGCGCGCGGGGGCCCCATCGGCATGCGGGGCGCGTCGCCGGAGACGCGCGGCGGCGTGGCGAGGCAGCGAGGCGATGCGCGCTGCCACCGGCCGCTAGGTGCAATGTACGATGTGAGGGAATGGACGGTAGATGGACGATGCGTGGTGGGTGGCGAGTATGCACTGTGAAGAGGGAAATCTGACAAGGTGTACTACGTGTGGTTTATGGAATATTACGGGAGCAACGGAAGCAGCAATGGAGTAGGAGAGGCGACAGAAGATTAGAACTTCCAATGTTGGTCGGACGAGGGGGGGCTGGCACGGGCGGCGAGCGGCGGGCGGCGGGCGGCGGGCAGTGAGGAGAGCTGGTCTGCCACTAGGTGATGTGATGTGAGAGAGAATGAAAGATAGAAAGACAATGTGTGGCGGTTGGTGAGTTCACTAATTCTTAATACTGATTGATTGATTGATTAGTGATTCCGAGTTCACCTACTAAGGTCATTATTCTCGTAAGTGTAATTCATGTTTCTTTGTCGCGGAATATGGCGGGGACCCGGGATTGCGCGCGACCCTGCTCTGTAGCTAGTACCAAAATTTTCTTCGTCGTCAGGACGTGAACATGAGGTCTTCTCGGACAACGATGCAGCAGAAGCAACGGTGTTATCACTGATAAGTCGCAGCCAGTTTTTATTAAGAGAAATTGTGTGTATTTACTAGTCGCAAAGAAAGGACACTCACTCTCATGATTCTTCCGTGGTACCATACCCCATCGCTCAATGCCTTCGATCACATACAAGCACGGAATGTCTTTGGAAGACACTGAGCAGAACAATTTAAAGGTAGCAGAGTCCCAAAATCAAACTCAACCAAATCGTATCCAAACTTAAAGGCCAACTTTAGGCTAATAAAGTGCTCTATTTTCGAATTATAGGTTCTTGTGGATTTCTCAAAATTGTGGACGCTGCTACCTTTAGTCTTCAGCTGGCAGCGCCCACGTAGAAAATACAACTTCTCATCATTGCAAGACAACGAAATTGCATCCAAAATTAAAGGCTAATTTTAGGCTCTAGGTAAAAAATTGTTTCGGTCCATAATTTCCAAAGATCAGGGTTGTACAAAGAGCAATAAATATCATACGTTCTTATGATCTAATTTTTACGAAAACTCAAAAACCACTAAAAAATATGAAACCCTATCTAAAATTAAATTTTAGACACCAGGGAAAAGTTCCAGCTCTTACTTTCCAAAAATCAGGGTTATACAAAGAGAGACAAGTAACAGTCGTTCTCATGGGCTAATAGACACAAAAACACAAAAATTTCAGAAAAAATGTTTCCTAGAGCCTGAAATTAGCCCTTAATTCCGGGTGCATTTTCGTTGTCTTGCAGTGTTGTGTTTTCTAGGAGGGCGCTGGTAGCTTCAGATGCATCCAGTGCAGCGCAGCCAGGCGTCGCCGATCGCGGTTTGCTCGCCCCTGCGCCAGCCGCGCGCTCCGCGGCCCTGAAATTGCGCGGCGATCGCGAGATACAAGCGTTCAATATCAATTACGCGCAGATTTTTACAATTAGGAATTTTCAATAATTTCAGAAAAATGCCCGAATTAGTTCCATTACGTGGACGATCACTTGGGAACTACCGCAAGGATCCCGGGCTGCCGGCAATATTCCACATTGCCTCCCACGTAAATGAGTAGGTACACAGATCTACGCGCCATTATGTTTGATATTTCAAGGGCAGCATTGGCCCCGTTTAAACACCGCTTGTTTGGTATTTGCCCTGGCATCGGCTTGACGGTAAATTCAGCGAGCTGTGCGCTTGTAATTCGGAGTTGGCCAGAGGACAATGTCACGAAGCGCTGTACATCCGCATTCCTGCATGGCAGGCGACGCAAACTCGCATCCACTGCGTCTGAGACACTGCACTGTACCCATAATAAAAGTTTTCTCAATTTCTGCTTTATTTCCAAACTATTTGTTCGTGTTTTTTGCCAACATAAATCAGGCCTCGTACAATATTCTCGAGATAAATAAAAATAACAATCCTTAATGGTTGGGTCATTTTGTTTCTTTTCGTCTTGACAATATTCGGGATAAAAATCTGTAAACCTTTTTCCTTTCGAGCATATTTGCTATATTTGAGTATGTCATATATACTTGCCGTTTAATTTGATTTTGATTTGATGTGACTGAAATTGGTTTGAAGTTCACGACACGGTTTTCGTCGATATGATGTTCCTATTCTCAATTTACATGTAATATCCTCCTTTTCCGCACTAGTAAACGACTTTTCAAATGTGTTCCAAAACTACAGAGTTTTAGAACTTCCTCACACCTAATACAATATTTTAGCTTTCAATATTAAAATAAACTTTTCACTACATAAGATTGCAATGAGAAAAAGCAAGCAAATGATTCTCACCAGATCGATCACTTCAAATCATCTACCGTCATCAAATGTAAAAATCTGATCTAGAACCATACCCGCGTGTGAAACACAAGTAAAAACAACGCTTCTTCTTCTTCTTCTTCTTCTTCTTCTTCTTCTTATTCTTCTTCTTGAGAATCCGATCACAGCAAAAGAAAGTTCAATGCTTGGAATTAGTTGAGACTTTCTTGATTTATTCAGTAGAAGTGAAGAATGTGAGAGTATTCTAAGATTATATTACAATTGACAAGGTTCGACACGCTTCTCGTTGACAGTGATGCAGAAATATTGTTAAGCAAAATAATTGAGCAAAATAAAAAGAGATTGTCAGTGTACTAATTTTCACAAACTCAATATTACGTTCGTGACTCAATAATACTCGAACGTGCTATTATTTAAATGTCACGAACAATGTCCCAATCTAAACCGAATAGGGGAAAATAGTAGTGTTATATGAAGATTCTCTCTTTTCGTATTGAAATGATATCCTTCCAACGAATAATTCCAGTGTCAAATATCTTGAAGAATAATTATCAAAATAAAAATATTTTTAATCGTTGGTAATTGCAATAGCACTGACACGTTACATAATTTTTTTTAAATGTGATATTTATTTCATGTTTTCATCTGATAAAATAAATTCTCTTTATGTAACTGCCGTTCACCATTTATCACATATTGTAAAGTTTATATCAGGAGTGTACAGCGAATGATTCAAATGGTCGTTGGATGTAACATAGATGACTATAATGTGACGGAAAGAATATGTCACCAATAAATTTCTTACAATATATCAGCAGCTTCAATACACAGACAAGAAATATATTAGAACTTTGTTTTCGGCCCAGAAGCTGCAAGCTCTGATGATGATCGCAACGCGATCGAAATGATCATAAGTTGATTAAAAAGTATTGATACCAGACAATATCTTTAGTAATTTATCAAATATATTAGAATTATTTCAGGTAGGAAAAAACCTATAAATCATTTAATGATAGTTAAATGTCGACAATGCCTTAATTTGATATTAAGTTAACGGGTTAAATTGTGTTAAAAATATCTGGACACCGCGATAATCTGTAATATTTCCTTGTTACACAGACGTGTAGAGATCGTACTTCCATACGTGTTCTTCTAATCAACACTACCGGAAGATAAGCCAGGCATGACACTTCCAGTGATGATCAACTATCAGCATGAATTGGTTCTGATCTTTAAAATCTCTTTGTATTACACAAGTTAACTTAGGTTGTGTAGAAGTGAAATGTTATTGCTCTCGTATTACTATGCAATCAATGAATAAAAGTAAGCGCTTTCCAAATCTATGTTACAAAAATAAGAACGAAAAAAAACGAGAAGACGAGTAATAATTTTGAAATAGAAGAGATTTTTCCCCTACATTACCTGAAATGATTATTGATAAGCGTTCTTGGAAACATGATTGTGTATTCAATTATTATGAAAGTCGTCTGAGATGAACCTTAACGATTGTGGAGAACCCTATGAAAGCCGACAGAGATTAACGGCGTGTAACAAGAAATCGCGTGGATGATCTGATCACGGGAGAATCGCACGTCACTCTCTGTGACTTCCAGCAGCAACAACAATCGTCTCCTGAGTTGTGACCGACGCCGAAACCAGCCTCTCCACAGCTCCCGCTGGACTGCTTCATTTGTTGCACCCGACTCCACCTCCATCTCTACAACTCTGTTGTAGAGGAATTACTCTAAGAAGGGACCACTTTGACAGGTCGAGAAACAAATGAATGTGATGCCGGACGATGACATTCAAGAGATAGTCATGAAGCCATTTACAAATGAGCTAATTGTAAACGAACGCACTGACAAAATGAATGCACAGAAGTAACTTGCAGTTATATTGCCAGCAATGGCCAAGCAGTAGCTGTCAAAATGGTCCCTTCGTATAGTAAGTTTTCTATATCACTACCCCTCGCTCCTCACCACGTCGCCGAAAGTTGTTTGTGACCGACAAAACATTGCATTGCTGCCAACCTCAGCCTCCTGCCGCCTCCACCCCTTCCTCAATTTCTGAGTCCTGTTTTCCCTTCACTACCACTTCCTGCCTTCATTTCTCTCTCGTTTTCAACTTCGACATAACTCCAACACTTTTCTGCTGTATTTTTCCACTTTGCCATCATTTCCGTTCCTGCCCCAATCTCTGTCGCTTTTTTCCACTTTGCCCGCACTATCACTCCTGCTTTTATCTCTAGCTTTTTTCGCTCCACCATCACGTCCTCTCCTGCCTCCACCTCTTGCTCCTTTTTCCACTTCGCCATTCAGCACTTCCCTCCATCTGTTTCCTCTTTCTATTCCATCTTCTCTCCCACCCCTGTCCGCATCATTGCGACGATTTCCTCTTTGATATCGAATTAATTTATTCTGCCAATATTTACAAAAACTGGTGGCAGAATGTCATAATAAATACTTTTATAAAACCTAAATCATTTTGAAAAAAACAAATAAATCAAAAGAAATGTTCATTACATTCACCATAGAATCGTGTTTTTATAATTGGAAACTGGGTGTTTCATTCACACATAAAATGATAATGTCACCTATAGACCTACAGCCAGACTATTTTTTGGAATTGTAGCCCCCGATTTGATGACATTGTTCCCACTCCTTCCAGCTTGCCAACTTGAATGGACACTACATTTATGGGTTCGCAGGCTTCTGGCTTCAGCTCTGAAGAAGGCCACAGGAAGATGCCCGAAACGTCAGTACAATTGACCGAGACGCTGCTCATCCCGGATAGCCAAGAATGCACGGACTCTACATTTAAATCGGCGTGTACTGCACCATCGTTTCAGTTGTCACCTCCGCTTCCCTGCGACCGAGCGCAGGAATGTTGACACGAAGGCGTTGACACCGGCGGCAGCGTGACAGCGGGCGGGGGGGGGGGGGAAGCGGGGGGGGAGCGGGGGGGGGGGGTCGTCAAAAAGTGACGGAAGCGGCGCGGCGGCTGCGGGGGCGGCGTCACGGGCGGAAGGCGCGCAGGCGAGCGCGACGACCGCCGGCGCCGCGCTCATCGATTATCGAATCCCGATCGACTCCGCCGCCTTTGATGATCGCGCAAGAAGTGCCGAGGCGGACAGGCTCCGAAGGTGACGGCCGTGGACGCCGGAGACGGCCGGGGACACTCGTTAGACGACGGTTCATATACGACGTGGGAGATTGTCTCTCGTGAAACGTGCGATTAAAACGATACTGTTTTGCAAGTGGAATGTGAGTGGAAGGTATCGGAGCAATCTGCTTGCGATAGTAAAACAGATGAGGGGAGTAGACACCTTGCTTAGAAGTAAGTTGTATCACGCCGGTGTTTTCAGATGTGCTCTTTGTTGGATTATGCAGCAGTGTACATCGATTGTGAGGAGGATTTTTTGGAACGGACTTCCCCACGGCGCCTCTGACCGGATTGGGAGAAGGATGGGATGGGAATTTGAAAGAACGATAGTGTGACGTTTTTATAGGATGCACTGGATGTGTATGAAACTTTTTTCGACACAACGAAACTACTAAGATTCGGTTGATATGCCTAGATGTCTTATGGATACGCATTCTCGTTATTCAGCAGGGCATTTCTAACTGAGCAAAACGAGAAATGAAATGGTTTTCTTGTGATGGAAAAGATGGCTTTGCATAGTCGTTAGAATAGCATGTTTCAAGAAATGAACTACAATAACTTTAGTTGTAAACTAAGGTGTTAAGTAATTCTTTTAAGTGTACAACATTGTTTTCTTGAAGATCCCAGGTTCATTTAAAAAAATCACATGCAGCAATTACCTTTCGGGACCAAAACATTAAATATTGTTTTAGAATAGAAGCAAACTAACACTCAAGCATTGTTAATTAATTACTTAGTGCCAAGGGTCCATTCCTGAAAAATTTTATTTGTATGTATAACACTTTTAGTTACGTTTCTGCACTTGTTAGACAACCTTATTCAATCTCTTCAAATTGACCATTGTAGAATCACGACCACTGATGAATAAAGAAATAAAATTGGTTCACGGGATTAGTCAATTTGAAACGTTGGCGTAACTAATTGTTTCTCTAACCACATTGACCAATCCCGTGAACCAATTTTATTTCTCTTTTCAAATTGTTAACGACTATTCCTTATGTGGGTAATGTCCACGTGTAAGTACGTTCACTACCCTGAGCAATTGTTTTGCGTGGTGCGTGCGTACAGCAGTATCTACGAGTAATGCGCTAAATAGTGAACACGGCTGCCAAGCGTCTCTGTAACAAGTGAGGCTACTTTATTAAGGCCAAGCGTCAAGAGCGCTCGCTGACTGGCTACCTTGTAGAGTTATTTTGTTGGGATATAGTTTAAGTGGAGTGATCTCGGGTTCGTTAATCTACAGAAAGACAGCGTTAATTAGTAGACCAGAACAACATTTTCCGATGGAGGAATTCAATCGCCAAACAGCGAATACATGTAGAAGTTACAGCTTCTACTTCAGCTGCAGGAATGAATCTTAATTTCATTTAAAAATTACTCCTTGGAATGCTTAATTATATAAAACTACGATCTAATTATTTGGAAATTTGATAGCGACATATTGGCCAAAAATATACGTATTGTGTGCTCGTACCGATAAATACCACTGACAAACAAAATGTTAGTGGCACATTGCAACATAACACAGTTTTCTAAAGCGCCCGTAACCGTACTGTAAAATCATGAGTTGAAGAATGTATAGATTCATTTTTTCAAGTTGTTTTTGTTCAAGTTTCATTTAATCTTCGTTTTATTTAATGCCCCGCCCATTTTAACAGATAATAATGTTTTATCAAATTACTTGAGACATATTCATCGAATTTCTGATGTGTTTTGGGTCATAACAAATTGAAAATTTTATTGCATCCATGATAATCACGGCTAAAACAAAACACTTGCTTTACCTTCTTCTAGTGCCATTGTTGCGCACAGATTGACGAAGCTCGTGCCTCGGCCTCCGTGATCAAACCTCCCCCCCCTTCCCGCAGACTATAAAAAAACTAACAAAATTATTTAAAATTTTTTGAAAAATGTGAAAATTTAAAATACAACAGTTTTATAAACTTGTAGATTGTTTTCTTAAAAATGAAAACATTACAAGGTTGTGTTTCTAGCGATGACGTATTTGGGATTTCTTAATTACCACCTACTGTCCGAGACTGAGTTCTCCGACCGCGGGGCGGAAGGGACGTACGCCTTTTCCAAGAAACGGAGCGGTGGTGGGGAGGACATCCCGACCGTCGACGTACTACTAGCCGCGCGAAAAACATTTTTTTTTTTATTTCACGATCGCGGGCGTTTTTCTTGCATTATTATTTTAGTATCTAACTTACCTTATTCAGAATCTGATGATGATCTGCAGGCTTCACTCTCTGATGAACCACTGTCGGAGTCCAAATTAACAATTATTTCGTCAATGATGTCCGGTACAATACCATCTTTTTCCCAATAATCACTTTCTATTTTTTCCACGTGCTTGCAAAATCCTTGCCAGTCCTGCACGGTGACCTCTTGTATTGCAGTTTCAATGTTTTCTTGCAACTTGGTAACTGACATATCACCTGTTACATTTCGCTCCCTAAATATCCGCTTTACTTTCGCCCAAGCAAGTTCAATTGGGTTCATCTCACACATGTAGGGAGGGAGTCGTACAACTGTATGTCTGTGTGCTGCTAGCAACTCATCGATCTTGTACTGCTTAGCGCGTGGTTTGAGAGGTGCAATTAATCGGTACAAATCAGTCTTACGCATACTTTCTTCACAATGCACTCCCTTTCTTTGAAGCCATACAATCATGTCAGCTTTTCTTGAGTATGCGGACGGCGTCTTGTTGACTTCCATACTGTGGTATGGAGCATTGTCAAGGACAACAACAGCATGCTCTGGTAGATGTGGTAATAATTTTTCACGCACCCATTTCTCAAAATTAATGCCATTCATTTGGCCGTGATAGTCTCCCACAGTACTACCAGCTCGAAAGATTAAACATGTGTCGCAAAGAAATCCATTTTTCCCCCCTGCGTGAACAATTATTAGTCTACTTGTGGCATTTCCCATCACTTGGACACCACAAACGTCATCACTCTGCCAGCACTTTTGAAATTTAAGAGTGTTATCAACCCATGTCTCATCCACGTAGATGATATCTCGGTTCTCTTCTCGAAATTGTTTCAATTGAACAATGTATCTGGATCTCCAATCCACTATGTCCGGCCTCTCTATCAGCACCCGCCGCTTTGATTGGCACCTCTTCCATTTAAAACCCATTGATTTCATAACCCGCAATAAAGATTTTGGACCCCAAGGAAAATTAATTTTGCCCTTAATAATTGGAAGAAGCTTTAGCACCGTCGGCACTACCTTTTCTCTCATGTAGAAATCCAGAATCGTATTTCTAATGACACACCGGTCAAAACTATCTACATGGACAGAATTGCCACGTGACCAGGAGACTTCAGCTTCCGATTTGGGCTATTCTCATTCCTCTTTTTATTTTCTTTCCGAATGGCTTTGATGGTGGTGAGTCCAACTCCTGTGTATTCGGAGGCTCTTTCACTCGCTTTCATTAAAGGTAAATGTAAACATTTATCTTCTTTCTCCTTATCACATATTTCAATCACACGGGCAATGATTTCGCGACACTCGCTGTGAATAGTCGTATTAGTAACTCTCTTTGCCATGATGAGAAACTAATGGTTTTCACACGTTAACACTCGGGTCCTGCCACAAGCGAACTAGCCGCTCCGATGTTCTTGGAACAGTTGCGATTATGTCACGTGACATTGTGGGTGCAGCGAAAGCCATCCCCTCCTACCCTGCCGCTCCCCCGCGCGGAAACTAGGACCCCTCTCCGGCGGTCGGAAAACTGGGACCCGAACAGTATCGTCCACCTGATTATGCTATTATTCTGACGTGACGTAGGCTCGAGATACATCTCGACAGTGCGAGTGCCAAATAATATGAAAATTACATAAAATTTGGAGCCATATCTCAGACAATTTTGGAAATATCGCTGGGTCTACGGAATTCGCCTGGTATTGATCGGAGAAACTACGGAAAACTACCGACCAGAGCAACCGTGCGTTATAAATTTCCTTCACACAGACGCTGAATTAAACCTTAGTTAACCAGCTAGTGTCGACATTCCTACCACCCTCGGGAATCGACCCTCTCGGTCAGAGGAGACGACCTTTGCCAAAATTGGCCTCGAATGGCATCATTTACTACCTTCTCTCAAAGCGAATGGTCACTTAATACGACAGAAATTACGCGAAGATAGTCATGGAGGGGCACATTCTTTAGTGCATGCCATATCAAAGGATTTTTATGTTCGCGGCTCTCCTGCAAATTCAACGATAAAATTTTCCAAAAAAACGCAACAGTACTTTGTTTCCCTGTTCGTGAATGTTACTTCTTCTAAACCTCTAACGGCTTAAAAGGGGTATACTGTGCCTATAAGAGAAGAGTCAAAACAAACACTGGGATGTTTCCGACTCAACGGGCCAGCTTTTTCCCGTGACCGCGGAGGGCTGCGGGCAGGCGCAGACAGTAGAGCAGCGCGTCGCGTCGCGATCCGAACCAATCAACGGAGGCGCCTGGGGCGGCGGTGGTGGAACGCGGAACTACGAGCGGCACGTAAACCGACGGTAGCGGTGGCGGAGATGGAAGTGGAAGAGGAGGCGGCGGCGGTGGAAGTGATGGTGATAGAGGCGAGGGCTCTCGTGGAAGCTGAGGAATCGGTGGCGATGGTAGAGTGATCGGAATGGTCGAGGCCGTTCCTGTGGAAGCAGAGGGCGAAGCCGAACGGTAATTGAAATGGTGATGTGGCTTTGGCAGCGGTGGAGATGGTGGAAGTAATGGTGGTTTTGGTGCTGAAAAAATGGTGGTTTTGGTGGCGATGATGGTGCCGATGTTCGCGGCGAAGATGTTGGTCATGAGTGTGATAGCGACGTCAGTGGTGGTGCTTGTTGTGGTAGTGGCAATGATTGTGGTGTTGGTAGCAGTATTAGTGGCGGTGTTTGGTAGTGATGGTGGTGATAATAAGGGTCTGCAACAGATCTTTCTGTGAATATAGTTCTCTTAACATAATAAATAAATTCAGTTGGTTCCTTCTAATCTATTAGACCAATATAAGATAGTAGATATGTTGGTCCTCTCCGCAACGAATCCTCAATAAAATATAATCCACGTTGATGTATTACCTTCAAAACGTTAATCCACTTATATTGTGAAACTGAATATACTTGTCACAAAAACAAAAATGGGAATGTGATGTAATTCAATGACGAAGGATCACAGAAAGTGTGAATGAGAATGCTGGTGTGAAAATTATGGAAGAACTAAACACATAATGCACTCTAAATGAAATGGAAACTACCCACGAAGAGGAGAACCATGAAATGCAAACTGAACCATGAAATGCAAGATCCAAGATCGTTTTCAATCGATTAATAAATTTCCAAAAGAGATTACGAGAGAAAATGAGCTGCGTAATATTAGTATTAAACAATTGAAGTGGCTCACACAAAGGAGGACGGGTTCATGAGGTTTCAGCCCCTCCCTCCCAATAGTCAATGGTACATATTCAACAGTCAGCTCTCTCCACACTCAGCTGAAATAGGAACACTTACTAAAAATTGCATTTATGATGGTAGCATAGCATCCTGATAACTGGGAAACAAGTGAAGGGGACAACACTTCTAGCATCTATTATGATCGTGTTGATTATACAATTTACGTTGGTTTGTTGGTTTTTGTTACATGATAACTTTTAATAAATTTCTGCGTTAATGAAATTCATTCAATATATCAATTTTTAACATTACAAATATTAACAACAAAATAAAAATACATTTTGTATTCACCAAAATGGAAATGTTTTTGTAAGAAAATAAAGTTGTCAGACATTAAATCTGCACCCCCTGAAAAATCCTGGGTGCTCCTATGTACACTTGCAAACCAATGCTTTTTAAGAGTGAACAGGACGCTACTTTTCTGGGAGTACCTGTGAGCAATATTTTCCATATGAATGTGGCTCTCACATTTACCATTTTTGTCTAGTTAGGTCTAATACAAGTTTGATGCATAACACGATAAATAATAACATCGTAAACACTGTAAGATTCTAAAATAAGTTTTTTGAATTTTGCACCCATTAGTATTGCGAAATATTTGCTCAGCAAATGAAACAACTGAAAATTCGGATGCTGGCTTTGACGAAATACGCTGGATGTTTGGAACGAATTGTTTTTGTATTGCGTTATTGGATCCACATCGCCTTCAAAGGAATGCTCCATCCTAAAATGCAAATGATAGAAAATGTGTGCAGATTGGTTTATTGGAAGGAACATTTCATTAAATTGGGATACTTTCGAGTTAATTAGTTCATTCTGTTGTTGATTCTCGAAATCTCAGACACACCGCTTGAAAATATTTTTTTCCATTTCAGCCACTGTAAGAATGACGTCAATAGTTACTCCCTTATCATGGATGTATACACTAGATTCTTATGTAAATATGGAGTTTTTGTCTACGTCTATTATATATTTTGTAGTGCCGCATATTATATATTTTGCTCATATTTTGCAAAACTTTTTGATTGTACCATCAATTTTCTTGAAATTTACCTCGTACAAAAATTCAATAAATAAAAAAGTTTCATATAAAAATGGCATATTCAGAATGGCGTAATGCTAGCACGAGATGCCCTACGTGCAAAGGTAACCAAGATGCACCTAATATATTCGGGTTAACCTCAGCCTACACTGCATGTGTTTCGACAAGTGCGCGTACGCGCTATCTTTAGGTGTGAAAAGCATCAGAGACGTCGTGCTCTTACCCCAATTTAAAAAAAGATATATTGGTTGTCACAGATATGTAGCACTTTCAAGTCAATGCTTCAGTAATTGTTTGCTAGTCATTGAGTTTCCTCGTTTGTACGAAGGCTATCATGCTCTCAAAGATAAAAATGTACTCTTAAAAAATTAACACACCACTACAAGTATACATTTTATAAGTTGCTTTAATAAATATTTTATTAATGTAATTTAAAATTGACTAATTTATTTTGTTTGTAAATGATTTATGAATTAGAGCGTACTTTTTATATTGCATTGTATATCCCTTTCACTCGTACGTAGTATTTGTTACATGTTCTTATCACTTTTATTACGTACTAGCGAACCCGGCAATGCTTCGCTATTGCAGTGTATTCAATAAACACAATTCCAGTTAAAAATCAATGTATTCAATGAAGATTAACTACTTATTAACTACATTTAACTATGTATTAACTACACTTTAACTTCGTATTAAACAGTGTACTATATTACACTACATTTTAAAAATCAAATATTCGAATAATATTGTGCACCGTCAGTATTTGGTTCAGATTTCCTGCTTTCTCATCGCAACTTCGATGTTATTCGATATTATGAGTCGACGAGAGGCTCGCAGATCAAACAGATATCCATAAATTGCACTTCAAGTAAGGTCCTGTGGGACTGGCGCAGAGCCCACCTCGTCGATTAACTTTGCAAACACAAGCCACCCACATGCCCCCTTTAATTCCAACAACTCTTTAAATACTCCCTATATCAAGAAGAACAACGTGTGTGAACATTTCAGTCAAATCAATCGAGTAGCTTTTGTGCCTATACGCGACACACATACGCACATTTTCTTTTATTTATTCAGTGCGCTAGGAAAGTCTCTCCACACTCAGCTGAAACAGCAACGTCTATTAAAAATCGCGTTGATATTGATAGCATCCTGATAACTGGGAAACAAGTGCAGAGGACAACACTTGCAGCTTCTAATAAGTTTGTGGTGATTATGCAATCAAGTTGTTGTTTTTTTTGTTTCAAAATGCAGCTCGTGCTACCAACATAATTTTTATTGCATACACATTTACAAGGTTCCACTACGGAGAGGGTTTCTTGGAGCGCTGTATATGCTAGAATAGATTATTTTTCCCCTTTTTCATATTTTTTTTACACATTTTTATCATCACTAACGGGGGTCGAAGGCGTGAGCGGCGTTGGCTGCGTGGGCGAGCGCCGCGTGGACCATCCCGTTAGCAACGTGCTTTTCTTGCGGCGAATCGGCGCCACCAGAGCTTGACAGAGGCCCTGCCCGGCGCCGCTGCGGCGGCGGCAGCGAATTATGCGCGCTTGTTCGGATTTGGCGGCTTCAAACTTTTTTATTTATTGACTGTGTGTTTTCTTCACCTCGTTCTTATTAACACTCGTATGTTGCAATGTGTTGGGAGAAAATGTTATTTGTGTAGACAATATTTTATTAGAAAATTCTTCTTCTTAACACTTCAGTATTGATTTCGTCACCTTGAGTTCAACTCTTTATTCAACTCTTGTATGATATATTATATTAATTTGGAACAAAACAAACGAAACGTTCTTAAAAAATCTTCGCCAAGCTGAATTATTAGTAAGATACGAGTTGAAATTTTATAACTACGTAACTGATACCAATCATACGAGAAATCACGTGCTGTTGCAGCGTTAGAAATTTATTTTTTAGTTACGCATCCTTCTTTACCGAAGAGTGAATACCGTTACTTGGTTTTACTAGTAACGTAACATTACATTCTGTTTAGATGCTAAAATTATGTTATGCTAAATGTTATGCTAAAATTAATATATGCAATCGTCGTTTATTATTCCGAAAACCAAAAATGAATAAAACATAAACTTTATATAAAATAATTAATTACTTTGATTCTACTGATAACATCAAGAACATGGCAAAGAGATTTCATGGAGAAGCGATCAAAATTTATTAAACACGTGTTAATTTGGAGGAAAAAGTACATCAATAAAAGCCCTCAAATTTTTGTGTTTGCGTTGTAAAAAAGTAGACCATTTCGTCAACAATCAGTGCTCTTTCGTACTCACAAAAAAAAAAGATTACAGTTGTTGAGAACTCCAGATATCCGAAGCAGCAGTATTATACACTACTACTACTTCTAATTCAGAAAAAAAGTAATTGAGTTAAGAGAAAAAAGCAAGTAATCCAAATTCATTTTGATGGAAACATCTTGATTCTCATAGAGGATATTCGACTACTTTATCCTCATCAGAATAAATGAAATACGGAAGTGGGGCGTACACAGTCTTTTTTTACTGGAACAAGTTAATTTTTGGCCCAATGGAGACCCAGCGATTACCATTTCCCATCGGAGACTCCCAACATCGGAACATTCCCACATTCCCGCACACGGGCTTATCTGGCATCTCCAGTCCTCCATTCGTCCAGAAGGACGCCGTCCAGGGGCAGGACGAAGCACGGTGGGCCAAAACCTCATAAAAATCGGGCATAACAACGAAATTAAATATTTATAAGAAATTAATACTAGCAGGTACTGATAGCCGAGGTCACTAAGGCAGATGAATCGTAGCTACCTCGTGGCTGAAGGGACGCGGGTTAGAAACCTCCCGGGACGTGAATGTTTGTGTGTTTGTAATTGTTAATTCATCCTTCATCATCATCATCATCATCATCATCGTTTCATACATCATCCTCCCTGATCTGACTCGTCACTACCCTGAAGAAGCCTGCGATATGACAGGCGAAACGTCGGCCTCTCAGCCAACGACCCGGCGTCACCCGGACACCCAAGAAGTCATGAACTCGAGCCGCGGAAGCTTACGTGTACTTTCAGCATAGAAATGCTGATCCCCCACACAATCATATGCACTCACCCTCGGGAAAATATGGCTGGTCCTCCGTGGGTACAGTTGCACGCTGGGTTGGCCCTAAGATGTCCGATTCGCGACCAATATAAAAGAAATTAATAAGCAAATGAAACGTGAAAAAAAATATAGGTAGATTTGAAACCTCGGTAGTTCAGGAGGTTGGATGAACGTCCACGTTCGCGGTAATAGAGGTTGCGGTTTCGGATCTCACGTAAGGCACCGGTGTTTTCTCCGTGCGGCTGTGACGCGGTTGGCTTTTCATGCAGCAATGTATCGTTTCACAACAATCATCCTACCCACAATCATTTATCTCTTGACATTCCTCACTCGTCATGAAATTTTAATAATGCAGTGAGTATTTATACGTAGTGAAATGAACATTGCACCAGTCGCATCCAGAAAGTTGATTTCCCAAGGGCGTACAAACAGAAAACACAACTTCAACACCTACTACTCTGAGATAAACGTAATGCTGAACGTATAGAAATTTCTTGAGGACCAAGAAAAGATAGAAACTGCTGATCCGCACTGTTGGGTGGACGATCATATGATCGGTTACGCACAGCTTGACTCATCGCAGATCTTTCGTAGCAGCTCCTCCGGAAGGGGATTGAGACACGGATACAAATGTCGGTTAAATACACGGATATATCGAATGTCTCAAATCTTGTGGTGATATATGGAAAAATAATGCAGCATGTGATGTGTCAGCTACAATAAAGCGTCTCTTTGCAATTGGGCTTCCTTTGGTTGAGCCTATGGAAAATCACATTCTGGATGCGCCCCATAATTTCTTGTTTATCGCCTTTAAAGTCTTTTTCGCTTTAGGTTTTTCTTTTATTTCTATTGTGTTAAATATCAAAATATTACTTGTAGAAAAATTTAACACTGTGTATTTCTTTACAACAGGAAATTATTTTTCCTTTCCCTACAATTCTTTTTTGTAGAGACTCTTTCATTTCACAATTATTCAATACGGCGAGTTCATGAAAAGTATTTTACAAATTTCTTAGCAGAAATTACAAGTCTGAAGAAACAAAAATATATTAAAAAATTATTAGAATTGGCTGATTAAATCTTCATATTTAAAAAAAAATTATATTTTTCATTCTGAAATTATTTCATATATCTACAAAACAGGCTCTTTCGAGCTTATCGAACATTGATCAATAAACCCGACAAATCCCATCCTAATGCGGTTGTTTGGTTTAACTCTTAGTTAGTTGGTGTGGTTTCCTTGATACTATAATAAAAATGCAATTTAATACTCAATTTATTAACAATTTTATTACCGTTTATATGATGATCAGCTTCAGAAAGCTTAAGTCAGGTTTCCTTATTCTGCTTATCTTATATAGGGTCTCTGCGTAATCCACGTACAGCAGTTCATCATAAAAATTAATTTAAGTAAAAATATCAGTAGAATGGATGCTACCTTGATGAGTAGCTTAAATCTAGCTTCATGAGGCATACTACAAATTTCTACACAAAGAAATGTCATTTGACAGCACATAACATCAATGTAAACTCAAACTGCCTATTCTGATATTCAAAATATGCAGAAATGCTGTGCTTAGTTGCTTATCAATTAATTTCGTGTTTTTTTTCTGTTTCGCTCGTTTCGGCCCATTTCGGAGCAGAGCCCGCCGCTCTGCTACCGACCTCTGCTGGGCCGTCATCGGCTCAGCCGCGCGTGGCCATAACCCCCTTTTTCTCCGTGCAGTTAGCCCGGTGTTTTGTAAAATAAATATTGTAAAACAAATTACATAATTACAAGCCGAGGAGACTGTTAAGGAGCGGAGCCGGGCCCGCCGCTGCCCGCCGATGTTCACAGATACGCTCCCGCAATCTTATGGAGATTCGACGGCGGGCCGCTCATCGATTATTATCCATAATGAAGTGGTTTCCTGCTTTCAAATAAGGTAATGACGGCGGGCCCGGAGATGATCTGGGTAACAAGAGGCGGCGAGGTGGAGGTGGAGGCGGAGGTGGAGGTACAAGTGGAGACGGGAATGGGGAATATGTGGTGGCGGTGGTGATGGTGGTGGTGGAGTTGAGAGGTGTTTGTGATGTTGGTCGGGACGATGCATTGGTCGGCAACGGGTATCTGAAGATGATGACTACCGTTCTTACAGCGAGTGGAGTAGGGTAACGACTGAAACGAAGGGGTGCGTGGTGATGGTCGTGGTTGAGTCCTTTATTGTTCGGTGTGGTTGAGGAAGTGATGATAGTGGTGGTGCTGGTGGTGCTGGTGGTGGTGGTGGTGGTGATGGTGGTGGTGGTGGTGGTGATGGTGGTTGTGGTGGTGGAGAAGGTGGAGATAATGGTGATGGTGGTCATGGATTTGGAGGTAGTGGAGATGGTGGTGGAGGTAGTTAGAGTTGGTGGTGGTGATAGTGGTGGTGGTGATAGTGATGGTGGTGGAGGTGGAGGTAGTGGAGGCGGCGGTGGTAATGTACGCGGCAGAAATATTAACGTCACTGGTTACAATTATGACAAATTTAATAACGTTAAGGATTCAGGTGGGGGAGCGGGAAGGGTCGGCTGTAAGTGGAAGGGAGAGAAATCGTCATGGATGGGCAAGAAGGGCGAGGGCATGAAAGGAAAAGAAGGCGAGACTCCGCATGATTGATTCATTGATTGATAATTCAAGGCACTTCAACGACTAAGGTCTATAGTCCTTTAAGTGTAGTGCATGTTTTTATCACGGGTGTAATTGTGTGTAAGGAGTGAGGATAGGATAAGGAAGGGAAAGGAAAGATCGCGCGCGGTCCGTGGCCCAATCGTTAGGGTACTACTCCGGCATTCGTCTGGTGTTGATCGTAGGAACCTCGGAAAACTACCGCTCAGATCACCCGACCGCTAGTGGGGGCGGTGGAGCCAGCGGACGGCGGATGGGCGTGAGCGACGGCAGTGGGCAGGGAAGCGGACGGCAGGTGGGGTAGGGCGACGGCAGGTGAGCAGGGTGGGTGGTTGGTGGTTGATGGGAGGAGAGCGGGAGCGGTGCGCGTTGGGCGGTGGGTGGCTTGTGGGTGGTGGGTGGTGCAGCGTAGCCGCCGAATTACCTCCCGCCGCGTGCGGGAGGGCGGACCCCGCTCCCCTCGTCGACTGGTTTGGCTCAGACGGGGTCGCCATTACCTGTACTTGCTATCTCGTTGGCAAAACGTATTTACCTGCGCCGAGAGTTCTCGTGTTTTTCGAAGAACGTGGGGTCGTTGTTGAGCAGTCAGTATTGTTCATTTTTACGCGCGAATTGATATGTGTTCATTAAAACACGAGAACCACAAATTCGGAGAGATTACCTGATAAACGTACCTACGATTATGCATTTAATCTCAATCTTCTGTTTTTTATTAAACTCTTTTTCAGAGCTTTTTCACTCCCAGAAAAAAAGCATTATCGACACAAGCCATTGACCTTCCTCTGCATATTTATATCATAAATATCGTGATAGGAACAACAACAAAATGTGTAAACACAGTCATTCCGTTATTCATAATCTCTATGGTTTATCGTGTGGTTAGAAATATTAAAAAACCCTAATATTCAATATCACATTAATGTAAGTATTTTAATGAAAATAAAATTGCAAACTTGTTGCAAACTCTGTAAAACAGCATAAAAATACCTCCATATTTTCCTTATTCTTTTATTTTATGTAGACACGTCTCAATAACCTACTTAAAACATGATTCCATATGATGTTTTCAATAGCAAATTAAAATAATTTTAATAGATCTCCGAACCGAATGTTTTTGTGTAGATTTTATATCATCTATTCTCACTGAATGAAATTTTCTACGTAATAAAACAATTTTGATCCAAAATATTAAAACAATCTTTAATAATTATTTTCCTTTCCTATTACTATTTCCTAACGCTCAAATGTGCATCCAGGATTTTGTGTGTGTATGTGTGTTTGTGTGTGTGTGTTTCTGTGTGTGCGGTACTCTATTTTCCTGCTCAGTATAAGGTTTCATTTCTAGGTTTACCATGGACTGTTTTGCTTTCTATTTATTACTTATAGCTTAACCGATCCACTTCTCGCCGTTTTCAGGAAACATTTAAAGCACTGCCAACATTTAAAACCTCATTTAAAAGTTTGTGGAAAGAAAACTTGAAACCTCATATCACGAGTCGGTTGATTGATTGATTGATTTAGTGACTCCGGATACATCAACTACCAGGATCATTAGTCCTGTAAGTGTACTGAATGTTTTAGCTCGCGCGATGGCGGTGATCTATTCCTCGCTGTATGGCGAGATCCGGTTCCGACGTACCGTCGGCTAGAGAGGATTTCCCGAATTCGATTTCCCGGCATGTGTAGTGCGAGTTAGTGTGTGTGAGTAAGGGGAGAGGATAGGACAATGGAGAGGTAGGAAATATCGCACGAGGTCTGTGGCCCTTTTGGTAGAGTACTGCTCCGGCATTCGCTTGTTGTTGATCGGTGAAACCACGAGAAACTAGAGCAGCCGGCCGCTAGAATTCTCCTGCAGGCAGCGACTTAATTCGACCTAGCGAAAGGAGTCAGGCTTTTCCTTCCCATGTAACGAAAAGTGAAAAGGGCAGCAGGAGTGAGGGAAAACTGACGCCAGATGCAGTTGGGATGCGATTTCCTTCCAACTTGATACCTCCTCGCAGCTTCAGTTCTGGACTCGCTGTACACATAGGTTGACGGATACGACTTTCACATTGATTAATTGATTGATTGGTGATTCCGAGCGCGCCAACAGCTTAAGTCATTAGTACCGTAAGTGTAGTGCATGTAAGTGTAAGTGTGTGTGTGTGTGTGTGTGTATGTATGTAAGGAGGAGAATACTACAAGGAAGGGAAGGAAACATCGCGTGTGGTTCGTGGTCCGTTTGTTAGTATACTGCTCCGGTATTCGCGAGGTGTTGATTGGAGAAACCAAGGAAAACTATCGATCAGAGCAGCCTGCCGCTAGAATTCTCCTCCGAACTGCGGCTGAATCCCACTTAGCTATCTCGCTAGAGTCGAAAACCCTGCCATCGTCGGGACTCGGAATACGGACCTCCCGGTCGGAGGCACCGCAGTGACATGAGTTGATGCCCTGGCCCACCTCTCCATGTCGGATCTGCATAGCGCGTGTCGGCAAAAGAGCGCCTCCTGGATGGCCGTGGAATAGGAAGTGCGGGCGTGAGAGTTGACGTGGGGAGGCGGCGCCGCGATCACGACGGCTGGGACACGCGGCTCATGACGGCCGATTCCGTCCAAATCGCCCGCCCCGACGGTGCCCGGCGTTCTCACGTTCGTGGGCGGCCGTTGAACTTCCCCGCGCTGCCTCCGGGAGAGAAAAAAGGCCGCTGATATGCAATTGAGGTCCCTTACTCTGCGGCATCCGCTAAAATTAAAATAGTATTTTTTTTTTTTATTTTCCTATTTTTACTACATCTTGGGCCATTCTCTCTTCTAGTTCTCGTCATCTTTTCTTTTTTTCTTCCTCTTCTTCTACGTCGTCTTCTTTTCTTTTTTGGTCATCATTCTTTTATCACTTCTCTTCTTCTGTATCACACTTCTCTTATTATTTTTCCTTCTCTTCTTTTTCCTCAAGTCCTTTCCTGTACGTGTTACTCTTTTTCTTTGTTGTTTTATTGTAAATGTCAACTTCTTTTATTTTGTCTTCTTTTTCTTTGTCTTTTGCTACGTTTCACGTAGTCTGTTCTTTCTTATATAAATTCTCATTTTTACGTACGACTTCATGTTTCTTGCAGTTTAGATATTTTTGTTTGCTACATTGGCTAACCTTTCTGTGTTCCTTGTATGTAAGTCTTTATATTGCTTGGATATTTCATCTATTTATCGGATAACCTAGATTCGAATGCCTTTTAATACCGATTTTTCCCCTTCGATATGTATTTCCATTATCTTTATCTCTGCGGCCTAAATAACTTGATCAGTCAGCCGTAGACAGATGTGTTTTCTTTTCTACATGGCCTGTTGCGAAACTAAAATATTGAACTGAAAAATGTTTGCTCCGAATGGAGTTTGAGCTTATTTTCAGAAATATCTCATTAGCTCTCTGATTCTTTGCGATTTAAGCTTTGAAGATATATTAATTTAGCTTTTCTCTTGATGAAATATTTTTAATGGTCTAGACTCACAATAAATTGATATAAAAATTACCTTTACTTTAATTTATTGTGTGCAAATACCTCTGCTGCCAATTCAAACTCAAATAGCACTGCATAGCTAATCAAGGTTTTCATTTTTACTGTAATACATCTCAGCTAATGCCGATCGCTTTCATCAAGCTTACTAAACGGATTATGGAGGTTATACCTAATCACGAACATGTACTTAAACTCTGGAGTCGGAACGGCAAGTGAGGGAGCAGTTCCATTTACTAAGCGTATTTCGAACTATTTCCTTTCCGATTTCGGGAGTAATTACAATCACATAATCCTCCTCAAAATTGCAAAAAGTATTTTGGCAAAATAAGCATTTCTATGTTATAGTTAGTGATTAAATATTATATCGTTCACATAACTACATGGTGCACAAATCGGGGAATGGCAGATTTTTCTACGACTATCACGTCACATTCTCCACAAGCGCTTAAAGTGTAGCTCATCGCAACCAACTGTAGAAACTCGACAGGGCACTTCGAGCGGTGGTCGTGCCTAATAATCGAGCTATCCCGGAAGAGCGGCCCACCCAAGTACCACGCGATTCCGAACCGTCCCAGAGTAGCATTTCAAAACCTCAAATCAGACAAGGCCAAAAACATAATACGACAGTCAGGGAAAAAACCCACTGGAGAACTGTAGCCCTCGGTAAGTGAGACGTAATTCCAACCTCAAAGTAGGAATAATTTAGATCGACTGCACCTTTCCCGTCACAAGCGCCTACATTTCCGGCCTATGCACACAGTGCTAATTATACGCTTTACATATGTACCGGATTTTTCGTTTTCGGTAATCGTCGGTGGCAGGAGGTGGCGGGTAAGCTCTGTCAGCCCCGCAGCCACCGCCATTAGCCCGAATCATCCGGCAATCGGTGGCAGGTGTAAAGGGGGGCCCGGGGGCTCGCTGGGGTCCGAGGGGGGCGGAGGGGGGAGCGGCAGCTGACCGAAAGAGCGCGCGCGCGCGCGGGGGGAGTGTTTACGCTCCAGACAAGTCAATAAGGGAGCGCGGAGGCGGGGTTTGTTGGTTTAAATAATGGCTAGTTAGTTGTACACACAGGCGGTGTGGCGCGGGGGGCGGGTGAGCATCGGAGAGGTGGGGAGCGGGGGGGGGGGGGCGGCGAGGCGCCGGGGGCGACGGGCGACGGACGGGCGATGGGCGGACGCGCCTTCCGCCGCCACGCGCCTCCCCCAGCGCCCACAGTGGGCCGACACTATAACAAATGCACTAAGTTTTTCATTGTTTAGTGGATCCGGGCACGTCAACTACCCGTTACGTCAACTATCCTGTACGTGTAGTGTAAGTTTTCTCCTCAGAAGGTGACGGTGATATCCGCACGCTGTATGGTGAGATCCAGTGCTGACCTACCTGGCGGCTAGCGGTATTCCCTAACCAGATATCGCCCACCAGCGGAGCACCGTCCCAGACAGGACAAGTTCTAAGCTCCCGAGCGACCTACCGGCACGTGTGGTAATGTAGTGCATGTAAGTGTAAATGTGTGTAAGTAAGGTGTGAGGATAGGACAAGGAAGAAGGTAAGACCGCACGCGATACGTGGTCCCTTTATAAGGGTACGCCTCCGGCACTCACCTGGTGTTGATCGGAGAAAGCGTGGAAAACTACCGATCAGAGCAACCGGCCACTAGAATTATCGTCCAGTCAGCGGTTGAATTCAAGCTATCTCTTTAGCTAGGGTCAAAAATCCTGTCACCGTCGGGACTCGAACATAGGTCTGAGGCACTGCAGTAAATCAGTTGATGCTCTGAGCCACCTCTCCCGGTAAATGCACACGGTATCCGTAGTACGCATTTCATGCGCCATGCGATAGTCATTAACCTAATCATGCCAATATGGAGAAAATAAAGGATGTTGTTGAAGTTTGGAAACGAAGGCAATATCCGAGGTTCATAAACAACCGAGTTCCTTGTTTGCGTAATGGACCTTGTGGCATTCAATACTTTTCGTAATGGGGGCTACCAACTTCTGTCAAGAACAATTTATGAAGTGAGAAATAACTTTGCATTGCTTAGATTAGAAATCACACATCGTTTTTAAAACTCATTTCTATTGTTTGTTCTTAATGGGCACTGGCTGTTAGGAGTAAAAGATACCTCTATTTGGTTACGTTTTGTGAATATTGATGATCACTAGTACGAAAAATAACGAACAAGAAGTGTAGCCTAAATTAATTGAAACAAACCAATGAGTGGTTTCAACGTGTGCCGCTGTCTAGCACTGTGCTGCGACTAAATTACATTAAAAAGGAATACGAACGCATAATGCAGACATGAAGTATTAAATAATTTACAATGTTATTTATTAGCGTCGACGAGAACAAATACTACACAGTTCTTTCGCAAACTGAACAATTGTAAATATTTTGTCATTATTGATGATAATAGTAATGTAATTCAATGTGACACACCTTATGTACTTCGGGGGGCGGCACAATGTTCCTTCTTGAGAAAAACGTGCAACGCCAAATTTCAATTCTTTTTTTAGTTTTCTGTCTTTCAATGAATATTTGCTTTACTATTTATTCGATATCAAAGGGACAGAATTATGTTTTCTGATCACATCAACTAATCAAAAATATGTAGGATATATAAAGAAGTGAAATATAATGTACGTGATATATGGAGAAGATGTACAACGTGTAAGATGTACGCTACAAGAAATTAAGATAAGGGGGAGGGAATAGTAACCAAAAGTATGAATTGCATATATTCTAACATTTGTTGCAATCATTTATAATAATAAAAACGAGAAATAAATATCACAAAAAACTAAATAACCACTCATTTGAAAAAGATATGTAAACATTTCTGTCTACTGAAATGTTTTTACATGCATCCAAACGCCCCTTGTAATGTTTGGCTTAGCCAAACACAGAACTTAAAGTACATAAACTTCGTATATTTTGCAACTTCTTCTTTATTTAAGTTTTATATTCTTTGTCATTCTTTTCGCATTCAAGGGTTTGTCATTCTTTTCGCATAAGCATTCCAGAAACTGAATTGGAAAATTAGTTTCCAACTAAAATAGTTTGTTTCGAACTATTTTATCATTAATAATTACTACCCTGCAAACCATCATTAAACTATAATCCTTTAGCTGGAATTTTAGAAAACGTGACGTGTCAAAAATTAAATGAAACAAAAAAAACTGCAAACGTTTTGATAAATTGAAAATAAATTTGAAGTAATTCTTGTTTACCACACAATTATAATTTGTAGGAACCGAACACTACCATTTTTCCCATTTGGTAAATTATTAAAAAGGTCCGCTTTTGCGAACCCGGTGTGAAATATACAACAACAAAAAACAACAACAAAAACAACAACAACAACAAACAAGAATGTATTATCGGAAATTGACGTTCATTTTCATAAGGTGAATCCTTATGCGGAGATGCCAAAAAGACTGCTTCTACAGACTTGTGTCTACAAAACACATTTTGGGAAAGACTACTTCTGATACACAAATTCTCAAAATATATTTGCCAAAAACGGCTTCAAGACGGTTGCTGCAGCTTCTTGACTTTTATCATTCCTTACAATTAAGATCGCATTTTAATGAATGAGTGGAAACAGACTATAAGAATAAATACCTAACTGTGCAATTCTCAATGACAGATTACAAAATGGTGTTCCAAAAAATATCCATTATGGTACTTGTTTGAAGACTCTGCAAGTCTTATTTTAAATTCTCACATTTTTAGGGCGAAAACATTTATAGGGTGAAACAATGGTAACTCGGAATATTTTCCCTTTTCTTTAACACTCGACTAATCGACGTTTAACTATCATTTATTTACATTACACGTGTGAACATTGCTCAAACAGAAATATAACAAAAGGCGAAGAAGAAGAAGAAGAAGAAGAAGAAGAAGAAGAAGAAGAAGAAGAAGAAGAAGCGGATGAAGGTGAAGAACGAGACGAAGTGGACCATTGATTAACGTTTCTGTCAACAGTCATTAATCCCGTTAGTGCAGTGATTTTTTTATCCTGAAAGGGCATGTTTCACCACTACTAGACGGCGAGATCCAACATTAAACACGTCGGTATGCGGATATTTCCTACTCCGGGTATCTCTCCCAGTGTGACGTTGCCCCCAAATTCCTGACATTTGCAGTAGAGAAATGCAAGTAAGTGTGAGTGTAGGTAAACGGAGAGGATAAGACAAGGAAGATAAAGAAAAGACTATTCGCGTCTCGTGGTCCGTGGCCGTTTTTAGGGAACTACTCCGGCGGGTTAATCGGATAAACCAAGGAGAACTACCAACCAGAGCTGTCAGCTTGGCTATAGCTTTTGCCAAAAACCCGCCACCGTTGGCTCTCGAACCCTAGACTCTACTGCCTTGATCTAACGAAGGGAACGAACCTGTTCTAACGAAGGGAACGAACTTCGCCTTTCTCGCCCAAGAAATACCTTCTTTCTCTGCTAGATGAAAGGCGCGCAGCGAAATTTGCGTGGTCAGACGGAAGAGCGGGCCTGATGGCCCGAGTCTCGCCACGTAAAATAAGGCAAATTCAATTCAATTCAATTCAACGAAGGAGGCGGAGGACTGTTTAGGCCCAGTGTGCACCTTCCCTATAGCCGCTGGTCGGGCGGGTGGTGTTGGGCGGTCCAGGCCAGGCCAGCGCGGCACGAAGCCTCCGGGCGACGGGCGTGGGCAGGGCGCGGACCAGCTCTGTGGCTCTAGGGCCGCGCACGTCGAGTGCAATTGAAAAAAATAGTAACAAGTAGATTAATAATTATGCGCAGGGATAAGATTTATTTTCAAAAACAGGTACTAAAATATATGTACAGTTGGACAAATGTTCAAAATATGAAAGAGAAAAATATGAACTAACAATTGAATATTTGGGTTAAATAGTTCGAATAATCTATTACTCAATGTTTGAGTTACCGAAATGGAGTGCTTAGAAAACTATATTTTATTATTAGCTATAGAACAGCATTTAATGATGCACTAAAGTAGACATTTTTGACATACAATGTAGACATTATTGCGTTACTCAAAGTAAGTTCCTATATCCTTTTCTGATAATAATATTTAAAATGCAATACCTTCATACATTTAATCATACATTCAATCATAATATGCAATTGCCATGTACAGGCAAAAATGTCCCTCAACATCAGAAGTAGTAACGGAGTATAGTTTGGTCCGGCCTAATCTTATAGAGTTAAATTTAGATCTACTTCTAAATATAATTTACCACTTAAAATTGCACTGAAAATTAAAAATAATTGTCCAAGAACGGTTTTGAAAGACATTGGAATACTGAATACGGAACATATCCCAAGTAAATTTTGAAATGTGCGAGCATGTAGGACTTAAGATTAAAAATTTGAAAATATGTACTACGTACGTAATATGTATGTTTTAAGGATACATCCAAAGAAATCCTACGTTCACCTTGCCTTCAAATTGTAGTGTTCTACATATATAATTATAATTACAGTTCTTTTTTGTGAAAGGACATATGTGTTAGACATTACTTTTACACATACACCAACAATACTTCAATAAAACTTTGAATTTAAAAAACTTTTTGCCCTTAAGAAAACTAGCTATCTTAGTTTCTCTATCAACAACCTTACACTCACACGTTTTCTGAAAGAGAAAAATACAATGCTTTCAATTGATCGATTACAACTCACACAATGACGGCAGATTGGCGTTAATTCGACTAATTTTATGATTTTATTAAAATTTAATGTTTATATAATAAAACCGGTTAATGTTAATGCAAGTGATACAATATCTGGATCTCACTACCTTTTATTTAAAGCAAATATCGCGAAACTTTGATGAGTGGAAAGCTTAAGCATCTTTATAAATGAACAATTTTGGGGTTTCCAAAAAATAGTTTTTGGAAGTTTTCTTTGTGTCATAGTATGTAAAAAAAAACGCAACTATATTATACTTGTAAATGTACTCTCATCCATGTGAAGAACAAATTTTCAGCTCTTTTCCAGGAAATCTTGAAAACGTCGCAGGAGGTACATATAAAGTTGCCCTAAAATTAAAACGTTTTAATGATCACCGGAACGGCTTATTTCTTACTCCTGGCGTATTCATTGAGACTCATCTCAAAAGCTTATAATCTAATAATTGCGGGGCATATCCATCCATCCACTCACATAAACAAATATATTTTCCAATAAAAAAATGGGATGTATTTGCTCTTCTCACCTATACAAGTTTTAACAATCGTTACAACAGTACTAACAGACCTTAATTCTGACGTGTGTGAAGTTGCAACTGAAAATAATTTAAACACTGATTTTCCCCCTGATATTTGAAATCACATTGTAGACGTGATTCCAATAGTTCTCCTCTCTATATTGTAATATAGGGAGAAAGAGAGTGTCCATCTCTGGATCAGATTTTATTATTTCTTAAAATCAAAATTATATATTAAAATGTGAATAAAAAACGAATGTATACCTTATCAAGAAAAATGTATTGTCATAACAAATTTAAAAGAATCAACTTCCACACGACTTCTCGAAACAAAGTTTTTGAACTTAGTGAGTTTCCCTTCAATGCCAACGAATATAAATATTTTCAATTAGGTTGCTTCCTTTTTACATATTTAATTACAAACCAAGCTGTTCCTAGAGTTTTTTTCCTATGAAAAAGAGAAAAGAATATGATATCAAAAAAGACAATAAATTTGACTATGCACTTACTGTGTTTTCTATTACAAAACTCTTCACATATATTTATATTATTCAAATAATTGTCTAGATAATCGTGAAAGATCCAGATGCGTTCCATTGCAATGATGGAACGTACGAACCTTTTCCAGGAAACAAACATAAAAACGAACTGCACGTGTCAAAGTAATGCTACAAGGATGCACACACGAGTGCGCCATGAATTTCCAGGAAGCGAGGGAGGAGCGAAACGGAATTAGCAAGTGCTGCGCAATCGCTCTTGTTCCCGGAAGTCCTCAGAGCAGGGCCAGGGCAGGGCGGAGTTGGACCCAGTTGCAGAGGTATTAGGCAACTTGTATATGCCCCCTCCCTCCCCCCGCAGATCCGAAGCCCGATCGCAGCGGATTTAATGCTTCAAGGCTTCAGAGAGTTGACAAAGTCAGCTTACTCCATGAACTGGTGGAAGCTGAGTGATTGAACGCTAGCGGTAGAGGAAGCTAGCTGTGAAAGTTTAGGAGGCAGTATCTACTTGGCTGTGCGGGAGACTAGGCATAGATGCGAACGTTGCGGCCGCCATGCTGCGACCTTCAAGGTGAAATGCGTCCTGAACAATTTCGCCCTGAGGAAGGTCGCAGCGTGACGGCTGAAACGTTTGTACCTAGAACGCGTCATCCCCCGAACAGCTAAGAAGATACTGAAGGTAACTTTGTTTTTGAGACCATCCGCAAGATAAAACTTTTTTTTACTCGCCAGTGCACTAAAACGAAAAGAAAACACGTTCATGCCAGTTTATTCTCCTAGAATGAACACGAAATTCAAGATATAAATGATTTGTTTTAACTTTTGCAAAAAATAACAAAATCAGTTAATTAGCTAATATGTTTTCACAAACAAATTTAAATTTTCGTTTTTAATTGTTGTAAGATTGTACGGAAAATACAGAGTGCCAATTTTATGTGAACCAACTCATATATATCTCTTTCGTCGAGTTTTCAATCAAATCAATCAAATTTTCGGGGCAAATCGTTTTATTGTGAAAATTCATCATTTCATCCTAACTACTTAAATTTCTCTTTGATTGTGTGTAATGGTTGAAGGGTTTTGAAGGCCATGCTATTGCATTCACTTATTCCACCGAGGGCACTACGTGAGAGAAAACATTGACGAGAAGGATTATTGTTGGTGGATGATAAACAAGATGTGGAGTAGCTGCTGAAAAGGGAGGGAATAAACAAATAGCATTATCTTTTCGATTTTTTCTTACCATTCGGGATATCTCGAAATTAATCTCTGGCTCAAATATCTAGGCTTATGTTACTTTTCAAAGGATATACCACTTTACATTTTCTGCAACGATATTTCTATTCAATTGCCTTTGCAAATGTCATATTGATACTTTTATTTGAAATTCAATTTTTAAGTAAATTTGCAGTCTAGGGAACACAAAAGTTTCCTTTGAAGAGTCACTTCATGTAATGGAATTTACTCACTCCAAAGGTTCAAACGCAGTCCTTGTATTCGCAGTATTAAAAGAATGATTTTTTTTCTAGCCAGAAATATAACTTCTGGTAAATATATTGTAGATGTAATTAAGTCTTTCATACCTGACTTTATAAGAATACCACATACGTTTTGTCACCTTTCATCTTTCACCACAGATGCGGAGTGCGTTTGCGTATATCAGTTTCTACGTATTTGTAATATACTTATTTGCTTTTGTTTGCATCATTCATGAATCAACATTGGTTGAAATTATACAGAGGAATTTCTCTCACGAGAAAATATTTTTTCTCTCGTTTCAGCGTCTCTTATTAGGTATGAAAACGAAGCTGACGATGTACTTCTATAGGTTTCCGAGATGTTTTATTAAGATACTCCAGCTCTATCTTCCATCGTTATGTTTCGATTCCTCAACCTCCGCATTTTAAATATGCAGGATACTCTACAGCTCTCACACAAAAACAGCCTGTAGATGAATATGATTTTATCACTTAATTGACGAAATAGCATGAAAAGACATTTACATACCACTGCATGTTTTCCTCTTGCCCTTAATGATTTTCTTTTTCCATTTTACGAATCTTCTTCCACAAAAACCTTAGAAGCCCAATTTTCAGATGGTGCGTTCATCAGAATTGTACAATTAGAGAAATTGTGGATTGTATTAAAAATATTATCGAAGGGTGAATCACATTACACAAGAAGAAAACATGTTACATTTCACTTAATAGCCTGCAACAACTCTAGGCTGTGTACGCCTACCAGGCGAAGGGCCTTGTGCATACGACGGGAAAGGGCTCTCGGCTACAAAGCGCTCCGAATTGCTTCACAATGTGGAGACGTTCTTACCACGCGTTACTAACGTCAGTCTCACTTAAACCTAATTTTCCATTCGAATTCTTGGGAAGAAACAATGGATGTACAGAAGAGTGACTTCACAAAGACTTTCCTCGCCCTCCTGTTGAGAAATACTTGAGTGAGCACAGCACATAAACTAATTTTGTATGCTAGCACACATTCATGAGGTAGACGGTTTATATAACTCATTCGAAGGTCAGTTCATCTTTTACATCGCATTGTTTCTTGTAATGACATATTAATGAAAAATTACATATCTTCTGAAAATCGAAAATAAAATAATTGAAGCGTTCGGTCGTGTTGAAGATACTTTACAACTGTTAAAAATGTTTGGGTTGTCCAATTGCCAGCCCGCGTTGCCAGTTATTGTGGCTCGCGAAAGGTTTTTAGTCAAAAGGTTTTTAGCAACAACTTTGCGCGCCTAGCACTTGCGCCCTGTCAAAGTCAACACATCCTTAATGCAAAAGTAGGTTCAACATTAGATTTAATATTTTTTCTAGTAAATTCAGAAATTCAATATTATCCCAATGTGTTTCACTGCGCTGTGCATGGTAAACTCTGATATTACGAATGGTCCTACTCCCCCCTCCGTTTCAGAGCAGCCGGGCAAAGTGTCGAGATCGACAATACGGGAAACTCAGCTGTGGATCGTCCATGTAATGAAAACATCTAATACCATATTAAAGGTTTTAGTTGTGATCCCTGAGGCCTTTCTAGTTGGACCCTTCTGATCTAAATATTAATTCAAATTGTATCTTCAAACAATTAAGTAGATGGATAACGGGTATTTATTTGTCAAACTTGTTTATCGCACAACAGGAATACTATTTATTCCCGCCCTACTCCGTCTACTTCTTTCTATCCTAGTGCTCCCTCCCCATCCTGACATGCCTTGCCCCGTCTTGCCTTAACCCACAAATCTCTAGTCTACCTTTCCAAAAATTACCACTATTGACATGGCTGCCATGATCAGAAACTGTACTATCATGTCAAAAATGCTGGAAGAAACCTCATGCTGGCCAGTATTACCCGCAAGCAAGACGTTATGGAGTAATGACAGAGAACAACTTGCAACAGCTTTAAAAGACCTACGAAAGACGAATAACATTCACGAATTTTTACACCCATTTTTACAACAATACAACCCAAGACATCTGAATAACCACAGATAATTCATGGTAATAAACTGGAATGATACCTGTATGAACTACTACAAGAAAAGCATTTTGTAAAACTTTCAAGTCAACTTCAAAATTGGCGTGAACAGCAAGTAGTGTCAAAACGAATCAGCTCAGGGCGCACTACAATAAGCCACCCCTACTTAATTGATTGTTAGTGATTCAATAGTCAATTTCCAAGATCATTGGTTCCGTATGTGTAGTGAATGTTTTATGCTCGTTAGCTGGCGGTTATCTTTCCCCATTGGTTGGCAAGATACGGCGCAGACCTACCGTCGGATAGTCGTTTTCCCCAACTAGGTATCTCCCACCAGCGGGGCACCGCCCCAGCGGGTACAAATTCTAAGCTCTCGACCGATCTCCCGCCACGTGTGGTAGTGTAGTACATGTCAGTACAATATAAGTGTGTGTAAGGGGTGAGGGTACAACGAAGAAGAAGGAAAGATTGCGCGCGGTCCGTGTCCCGTTTGTTAGGATACTACTCCGGCATTTCCCTGATGTTGATCGGAGAAACCATGGAAAACTACCGGTCAAAGCAGCCGGCCACTGGAATTCTCGTCCAGACATAGTCTGAACTCGATCTCTTTAATTAACAAGGATAACCTTCTTAGCTGTATGCAACATGAAATGAATCCCTTATTCAGTTGGTGTAGCAAATATGAAAGTGAATATTATCTTCATCTGAACGCCTAAATATTATAAATATATTGTAAAAATATAACATTAATGAAATGTACGATTGTATTACTTTGTTAGTAATTTGCAATGTGAACATTTTAATATATGCAATTCTAATTTGATTTGTTATTAAATATTACAATTTTTAGTATTTTATAGTGCTCTGTAAAAATATTTTTTTAAATTGTGTAATAGTTAAATAATTTTCTAGCTCTGTACATTGGTTATAAAATGATTGTAATGAGATCTGATGAAGCCTCCTCAAAACTACTGCCAAAAGAAGATTGGCCCTTTATTACATCTATTGGGTGTGTAAGTTTCTGCACAAAACCAATAGCGCATTGAAGTCACTAATTAACTTAGAAGATTAAAGTGAAGTTCTTAACTTTAAAGTGAATTAATTTATTTTGGGAACTACATTAACGAATGAAAAATGCAATTTGCGACAAGGAAATTTCGCCAAATTTTACGAAATTAAATAATTTGTTTCACTCAAAAGATATCCAAAGGCAACAAATATTTAACGTTGCTGAGGACTATTAGTCAGTGATTTCCATGTCCTGACTATCAACAACTGAAAGGATTTTTTCTTTTCTGTTTTTTTTTTTATATTAGGTCTCTAAATAAATTATGATCCTGCTTAGTTGAGATATGATCATAATTATTATGAGTATATTAGTTTTTGCGTTTTTGAACTTTCGGAGTCTACAGACGTCCCTACCTACCCGTCTGATATTTATTACAAGTGCAGCTATGGTGGAACCAACCAGTTTCTCCAAACATCGTGCCAATTTGTGGCGGCGATGGTGTAAAGGTTAGCGGACTGTTATACCCAAGTTCGCGTTCAAACCCGATCGAAGCCGTGGACGAAGGCGATATAGGCGAAGACGTGGGCGAAGAAATCCTACGTACGCTTTCCTTCGGAGGGGAAGCAAAGCTTGCTGTCCCATGTTAGTAGATTTACTGCATGTAAAAGATCCTCAAGCCTAAATAAAGCCTCTCTGAGATAAATTTCAATCATTGGTTTCGCGCCCAAGAAACACCTTCTTTCTTCGCTAAGTTGGTGAAAGAAGCGTGGCGAAATTTGCGTGGTCAGATGGAAGAGTAGGTCTTAGTCTCGCCATGTAAAATAAGACATCAATTCAATTCAATTTGGCTAATATATCTTGCCGAATGTTGTACACTCAACTGAACAAGCATAACTTGTAATATCATCACTTCTAGCCCTCTATTGGAGGAAGCAATAGAAGGCAAGCATCTCACCTAGATGTCGTTACCACTGCCGCCCGCAGGCCCCCGTACGTCGCGCACGTGATCGCATTGTCGCCCTCGCAGCTTCGCGGGCAAGGGATTTAAGAATAGGATTTAAGATTCAAAGGTGACACGTGGTGAGCTAGCAATTCACACCATGGCACAATATTCCTCATTCTAATATGTTAATTGTAGTGTTCTGCTACCAGTTTGTATAAATCTATCTACAAAAATAATAAATCTATCTAATTTATATATATCTATGTAACACAACCATGCCTTAGACGTATTCAAACTCACAAGATGTTTCACAAGACGTATTCAAACTCACAGATTTATTTGGCTGCAAATGTCTCATATTCCTGCGTCACTCAGGCCAGTAATGGAAGGCGAAAAAAAACTGATCCCAACCCGTGCACACGCCGCCGTTATGTATGGCGCATGGGCGAGAGTGCACTGCGCCAATTTAATTGCACTCTACAAAATACTACAGAATATTTTGTTCGTAATCTGACAGATTCAATCCAAAATTGACGAAAAAATATTTCTATTTATTGTGACAACTTCTAATAATTTTAAATTATTCATATTTTAAAACAAATTAATTAGATATGTTCTAGTATAAGACTAAAAAAAGGAAGTTTGTCAACAAATGTTTAAGAAAGTAAAAAAATATCAATGTTACGTAACACTAATCGAATACCTCCCTTCCCCTATGTAACGCAGTGTAACGCTGACTCAAACCCTTCCCCCTCTTTAGCGTTACGTAATTTATGGACGACCCCTATTGAACATTTATTTTTCAGTTTTTGTTCAAATAAAGCAGCAAACATGCACACATCCCAAACAAAATGCCACTGTTCCACTCAGAAATTAAACCAACTCGACCATTTACAGCCATTCCGCATTCAAACCCATCGGCATGCATTTTCTTCCACTGCAATTATAACTCGGCCCCGAGCAAACACTAGCGTGGCGTGGGTGCCAGGAGTCCATAAACATCATGAACGGGAGCAGGGCCGGCGTCGCCGCATTCCTGAGGGCACGACTGCGAAGGGGGCGGGACGCTGCGGGGCGGGCTGGGGGGGCTTGCGGGCAGGCGGGCGGGGTGGGGTGGGACGGGACGGGACGGGACGGGGCGGGGCGGGGTGGGGTGGGGTGGGGTGGGGTGAGGTGGGGTGGGGTGGGGTGGGGTGGGGTGAGGTGGGGTGGGGTGGGGTGGGGTGGGGTGGGGTGGGGTGGGGCGGGACGGGACGGGACGGGACGGGGCGGGGCGTAAGGGGCGTAAGGGGCGTAAGGGGCTGGCGGGCGGGCGGGCGGGCGGGCGGGCGGGCGGGCGGGCGGGCGGGCGGGCGGGCGGGCGGACGAGCGAGCGAGCGAGCGAGCGAGCGAGCGAGCAGAGCTAAAGGGGTGGGGTGGGGCAGGCGAGTGGGAGGGCCGTGACCTGAACGCCAAACATCTGGGAGGGCGGGCGACCGACGGCGAGTCGCACTCGCCTCACTGGGCGCCGCGCCGCCCCGGCTCAGCCTCTGTGTGCGCAAGCTCCTTTCCCTAGAAGGACGTATGTTAATTTAGACGTCCATAAAATTATTTCAAAACATTGAATAAATAATCCCGGGCCGCGCCGTCTGTCAGCCTGTCCGTTGGCGGGTTCGTTAGAAGCCGGTGGGTGGGCGGGGAAGGGTGGAGTGGGGGGAATTGGGAGCGGAAATGACCGCAGGGAACGAGAAGGCGAGTACGTGTGGCAGGGCGGGTGAGTAGGAGGGAGAGAACTAGTGATCCAAGAATAGAACACAATGAATTGGAGAAGAGGATGGGAGAGCAGCAGAGTGTGCTAAGAAGGAGCGGTAGCAGGGAGGTAAATGGCAGAAGAGAAGAGATTAGACAGGTGAGAAATCAAGGAGAATAGAGCAAGGAGAGGTGAAGGCAAGAACAAGGAGAAGTCAAAGGGGAGACGGCAGAAATGAACGATAATTGGGTAGCTGGGGTAGGGAGTGGAGAGATCTACGAGAAGAGAAGCTGGGAGTTAAGGAGAGGGAAGCAAGAAGCGGGGAGGCAAGAAGCGAAGAGACAAGAAGCGGAGAGATAAGAAGAGGATAAACAAGAAGTGGAGAGACAAGAAGAGTAGAGACAAGAAGAGTAGAGACAAGAAACGGTAACGTAAGACACTGGACTACAAAAAGCGAGGAGACAAGAAGCTGGGAGTAAGAAGCGAAGAGACAAGAAGCGAGGAGGCAAGAAGAGGAGAGACAACAGGCGGAGAGGCGAGAAGTGGAGAGGCAAGAAGCGAGAAGAAAGGAGTAAGGAGTGCGGGGAAGGAACGAGAAACGACAGGGTGTGGGGTGCAGTGAGAGACTCCTTGAGTGGGTCTGGGCGCGTCTAGGGTAAGGAAGGAGCGGAGGAGGGGGGGGGTCTCGAGTTATGGAAGCAGCTGCGAATAACTTCATCGCGCGACCGCGGCGCCGCCGCCGTCCGCCAGCGCTCGCGTTCGCGTCCTCGTCCGCTCCACTGGGCCGCGTCTTGTCGCTGCCTCGCTGCTCAGAGCTACTGCCAACTGTGAGTCGTGCACCCAAGATGCATAGACACGAGTAGGTGCGGTGGAATAGATACAATTTGCATTATACATACTAGACAGAGGACTGTCATGATCGAAATTATTATGTTGCGAATGTTAATCATGAAAGCCACTGCAAATAATTCTTAAAAAGTTAGTTATTTTACTAATAAATGCAAACCTACATATAAATATGATATGTAGACGAAAATCGGAAACAAAAACGAGAATGAGAGGAAGATGAGTGTGAACCGAGAGTCCCTCAACCTATGAACATATCGCCATGAATCTAAAAAATAATAAAACGCAGAACGTAAATACTATGTTCATGTTTTATGGGTGTAAAGAACTACTACGCTTTAAATTATTGGAAACATCGGTTCATTTTCATTCACCAAACGTACTGAGAAATTGGAATATTTGTATTTCCAACTTGATAAAAGAAAAACTGGATAAATAAGTTTGTTCTTACTATTTACACACTAGAAATATCTGCAAAATTTGTCAAACAGGTTTACTGAAACACGTCCAGCCACCTTTTTTTGCATTTACAGCAGCATTAGATTACAGCCGTGTAATTCAAAACTAATTAAGAAAAGATGAGTTGTAGAATGAACGTAGATGATTATTTTCAATTCAATTATATCGCCAATTATTCAAATTTTGATAAATGAATTTTCTGTTAATTTATAATATAATCTTACTTAATCTTTACTGTGATCGTCAGTATATCATCCCTTTAGGTCAAACTTAACACAAAAAATTGATGGCTGATGGGGGTTGACATGATTTGAGTGATAATGGAGCAAATACAGTATGAGAGACAGAATAATGGGAGAACGAGAAAACGTCATGCACTTGTTTTGCCCACTGCTCAATTAACACAAATTGACCGACTCTGCATTCAAGAGGTGTTGGAACAGCAGTCAGTCTCACCCCTCTGAGCCTCATTCTCGCCCCTTTGAGGTCATCATACGACGTTCAAGTCAAACACGAGCAGTCTTTTGGCAAGAGGTTGGCAATGCTCGTGTGGCTAGTGCCTAGAAGAAGCTTGCAGGCGGCGCGCGTCGGGGACGGCAGCGGCAACTTTCCAGAAGTTTCCCGTCTTGGATCTTGGCCGCCGCCCGCTCCTCGCCACAATTCGCCCATCGCCCCCCCGCCCCCCACCCCACTCGCCCCCCACGCTCCAGAGAGTACTCCGGGGGCACGAGCAGACATTAACGAGGCGGCCATCACACAGGCTAAGACTGTGTCTTCTTTCAGGCCACTATCGAATTTACCAAATCCCCCCAGCAGTTATAATCATCTGTGCAGCTGATATTCACATACAAAGTTTTCTTCCTATGCCTTAACGCGCGTTGCCTGCAGTGCTTTGTTGGTTCACTCAATTGGTAGTTTGGCAGGGAAAAAATAGTTGTTTTTTCTATTGTTCTTTATGGGTTTATTTTTTTTGGGGGGGGGCTAAATTCAAATTTCAATTCGCAAACATACAAATGTGCAATGTGAGAAAATTGCAGTCTTTTGCTTATAACTCGAAAACTATGTACTATTAATGGAAGACGTTGCAAAATTCATTGCATTATCTACAATCAGTAAGTCTTGTAAGAATTGTTCATTAGATGAACGGTTTAAGGCCTAGAGTGTGACAAAAATAAAGCACGTTTATTTCCATCAATACCACAATACCATTTTCTGTGTCGTCAATCTAGCGTGTGCAACCGTGTAATCAATTAATCGTGTAGTCAACGTTTTCCTGTTCCGCATATATTTAGTGGCCAGCGTGCTAGCACATGTTTCACAAAAGGGCGGGCCCATTTACGGGTTAAAGCAAAGGCCCTTACCCTGTGTGCAGTGTCGCGCAATGCGAGCCTCGAGTGCTCAGGGATAAGTGATAGTGGCTGCGACGCGGGCGGTGGTGAGGGCAGGGAGGGGGAGTCGGCGGGGCCGCCGGTGTCAGCGAGGGCGCCGGGCGGAGGGAGTGGCAGGAGTGGAGGGTGGGGCTGGGAGAGACGGCGGGGGAGGGGCAAAGCGGCGGCTGGGCAGGGGAGGAGGCGGGGGTTGGAGAGTGGGTCGGTGGAGTGGCGAAGACAGAGGACTGGAGGGCGGGGCGGCGTAGCGGAGCGGGGGTGGAGGAAGCGCGGGTGACGCCGGCGGTGGGGAGCGGGGTAGAGGGGTAGCGGTGGCCGCGTGGACGGTGGGGACGGCGGGGACGGCGGGGACGGCGGGGGCAGCGGGGGCGGCGGGGGCGGGGGGCGGCGGGGGCGGCGAGGGCGGCGGGATGGCGGGGCGGCGGGGGCGGCGGGATGGCGGGGCGGCGGGGGCGGCGGGGGCGGCGGGGGCGGCGGGGGCGGCGGGGCGGCGGGGGAGGCGGGGGCGACGGGAGCGGCAGGGACAGCGGGAGCAACGGGGCGTGAGGCGGTAGGGTGACGGGGTGGCGGGCGGGGAGGGGGCTGGGGGGGCGGCGGGGACGGCAGGGACGGCTGGGACGGCGGGAGCAGCGGGGCGTGAGGCGGTAGGGTGACGGGGAGGCGGGGCGTGAGGCGGTGGGGGAGGCGGCGGCGATGGGGCGGCGGATGCGGCGGGGGCGGCTGGCGCGAATGACGGTGGGGCAGTGGGGTGGCGGAGGCCGGGGGCAGTGGAATGGTGGAGTTGGCTGCTGCAGCTGCGGCGAGGGCGCGCCTCGGGATGGCACGAAATATTATTACGGCGCCGAGCGACTCCACAGTTTGTCCGAATTAGAGATGTAATCTCAGCCGAGCGACGCCGCGCAGGCGTAAGAATGCGCCGGCCGGGAGACTCCTTGTTCAGCCCCGACCCCGCTCCCGCTCCGCCCCTCCTCGTGGACCGCGGGGGGGGGGGGGGTGACATGTGAGGGGGAGCTGGAACCGGCAGCGTGGAGCCGCGGGGGACCCACGAGGTGCGAACCGAGGCGCAGGCCGGAGACATGCTGAAGTGTTGGTGTTCGTACATGTACTATGTTGCAACGCATGACAACATAGAAAATGTACAAATACTGGTTTATAAAGCAAGGTTTAACTAATATCCAGCGACAAATCACTAATGAATGGACTTCAAAGACAGAACGATTGAAATAAAGTAGATCTTTTAGTAATAGCTGCATTAGAAACTCACAAGATTGTTTTGTTCCCATCATGAAATCAGTTAAATAATGTAATGATAAAGAAACTAGTGGTGCAACATATGTGTTATGTATATATAGCACATTCAGGAATGCATATGTAAGTGTATAATGGATAAATTCTGAAATTATAATACAATAAGTAGCAGTGTAACATTGAATTAATCGTTCTATTGAAACAATCAAACTAAAGGATATATTTCAGTTATTGAAATTTACAATTAATGTACGAAGACAGATGATTTTAAGACCCTTTCCTCGGAGAAAATGAGTATAAGCAGAACTAGATTGCAAAGAACTTAGATAATTATGTGAATGACAAATAAACGAGTAAAGAGTGTTTAGTTCTTATTCAAAAAATTATCTTTACAACATTTCACTAATATCTCCTCGAATAGCATGTAAGTAAGAAAGATGTATTATCACATGTTTTGGCCTAAGATTGTTCATGAGTAATTTACGTATAGAATTGCATATCTTAATAACTCCCGAATATTTTAGCGTTTTATAAAAACGATATTTATCGCGGGTATAAAAGAAAAAAGCATGCTAAAACGAAACAAATACTTGAGGAATAGTCATATTTTGAAAATCAAACACGTCGGCACCTCGCAGCTTTAATTAATGGATTTGCATCACAGAACATATATCCTGTGAAGGTGGTTTTTGCGATTAAGGCAGAAGGTACAAGTTTGTAGGAGAATGAGAACCCCGCACAGATCTGAAGGTGGGTGGTTCGACAATGCTCAAGGACAGGGGGGAAGGGGGGCGGTAAGAGGACATGGGACGGCGGCCACATCCATTCGGGCGGCGCAGCGGAGTGGGCGCGAAGGGGCGACAGGTCGCCTCCCACACTCCCGAACATCCAGCGCGCCGAGCCGCGGGAAATATTTGACCTCGCGCCGGAGGCGCACCTACGATCGTCGCACCTTCACAGCAGCCGCCGTCGCCCCCTCCCCTCCGACGACTAACCACTGGCCCACACTCCATCTCCTCTTCCGCCGACTCCCTTGCCCCGCATTCTCCATCTCCTCCTCCACCGCCGACGAACCTCTGCCCCAAACTCCATCTCCTCCTCCGCCGACTCCCCTCCACCTCATTATCTATCTCCTACTCCACAGCTCCCCCCCGCCGACTAACCTCTGCCTCACACTCTATTTCCTCCTGCGCCGACTCCCCTCCACCGCATTCTCCATCTCCTCCTCCACCGCCCCCACCGCCGACGAACCTCTGCCCCACACTCCATGCCTCCTCCGCCGACTCCCCTCCACCGCATTCTCCATCTCCTCCGCCTCGTCCACCGCCACTGAGGCTTCTGATGATGCCGCCACTGTCTAACCTACAACTATCGCGACGCTTCATCTCAAACCCATCAATTGATGTCATTGCAGTGCCTCTGACCGGGTGTTCTATGGCTCGAGTCCCGACGGCGGCAGGTTTTGCGTCACTAGCTAGGTCATCGAATTCTCCGGCTGGCTGGAGGATAATTCTAGCGGCCGACTGCTCTGATCGGCGGTTTTCCGTCGTTTCTCCGATAAACACCAAGTCAATGCCGGAGCAGTACCCTAACAAACGGGCCACGAACCGCTTTCTTCTTTCCTGTCCTTTCCTCACCCCTCACGTATACACACGTACACTTACATGCACTATACTGCACATATGTCAGTAAGCTTAGAGTGTGTCCCGTATGCATCGGTGCCCCGATGGGAGGACCCTGGTTAGGGAAAAACCCCACTACCCGACGTGTAGGTAGGTGTCGGGTGTCGCCATTCATCGGGGGAAAATCACTATTGCTTCCCGCGACAAAATATGACACTACACTACACTTCCGGGACTAACGACCTTAGCAGTTGATGACCCCGGAATCACTAATCGATCAATTAATCAATAAAACAAACATATCACTTCATCTCACATCTCCTGTAATCTAGCACCCACTGCATAGATTTTTCAGAGTCACTCCCCTCTATCGTATAAAAACGTTTGACGTAGTAGGTATAAATATAATAATTTTCATTTTAATAATATAATTTCTAAAGGGGGAAATATGATGATTAATTTGACTTGGTTTTAAAAATCATTCCCCCATTCTATCTATGAGTACTTTGAAAGGATATGGTTACTTCTGCATTACAGAGCTTCACTTCTATATTTTTCGCCTCCGTCATCCCACATCCTCATCTTCATTTCATTCGTCTTCACCCACATTATACTTTCTCTCCACCCTCGCCCTGGCATTCCTTAGTGTGATCACACTACAACTCAGCCTCCCCAACTTCATTGCTTACCTCGTCACTATAGTTCCGCAACGCTCCTCCGACTTTGTGGTGCCCGCCCCTGCCCCTCCTCCCGCTCGGCCGCTCTGAGGCGCCGCGCTCCGCCCGCTGGCCGTGGCCGCGTCCGGCTTTTTTGTGGCCGAGGAATTCGGTGTCCCCGAGGAATCCCCGGCCCGCGCAGGTGACGCGGTCAGTGCGAAGGCGAAGGTGAGAGCCAGAGCAGCGCGACCGCGAGGGCGAGAGCGAGGTTGAGGACGAGGACGAGGACGAGGACGAGGACGAGGACGAGGACGAGGACGAGGACGAGGACGAGGACGAGGGCGAGGGCGAGGGCGAGGGCAAGGGCAAGGGCAAGGGCAAGGGCAAGGGCGAGGGCAAGGGCGAGGGTGAGGACGAGGGCGAGAGCGCGGGCGGGGGTGAGGACGAGGTCGAGGGCGAGGTCGAGGTCGAGGGCGAGGGCGAGGGCGAGAGCGAGGGCGAGGACGAGGACGAGGACGAGGACGAGGACGAGAACGAGGGCGAGGGCGAGGGCGAGGGCGGGGATGAGGACGAGTGCGAGGGCGTGGGCGGGAGTGAGGACGAGGACGAGGGCGAGGGCGAGAGCGAGGGCAAGGGCGAAGGTGAGAGCCAGAGCAAAGGCGAGCGCGAGCGCGAGGGCGAGAGCGAGGGCGAGAGCGAGGGCGAGAGCGAGGACGAGGACGAGGACGAGGACGAGGACGAGGACGAGGACGAGGACGAGGACGAGGACGAGGACGAGGACGAGGGCGAGGGCGAGGGCGAGGGCGAGGGCGAGTGCGAGTGCGAGGGCGAGGGCGAGGAAGAGGGCGAGGGCGAGGGCGAGAGAGAGGGCGGGGTTGAGGACGAGGGCGAGGGCGAGTGCGCGGGCGGGGGTGAGGACGAGGACAAGAGCGAGGGCGAGCGCGAGGGCGAGGGCGAGGGCGAGGGCGAAGGCGAAGGTGAAAGCGATGGCGAAGGGGAAGGTGAGGACGAGAGTGGGCGCAAGCCCGAAGGCGAGGGCGAGAGCGAAAGCGGGTTCGGAGGCAAGGGCAAGGCGGGGGAGAGAGCGAGGGCGAAGGTGAAGGTGAGACAGGGGGGAAACCCAAGCACGAAGGCAAGGGCGAGGGCGACGGCGAGGGTCAGGGCAAGGGCAAGGGCGAGTACGAAGGCAAATGCGAGTGTAAGGGTCACTGCGAGTGCGAATGCGAGAGCCAGGGTGAGGGCGAGGTTGAGGGCGATGCGAGATGAGATGAGGCGACACCAAAAAAAATATCTGAGGACGGTGGATTTTACCTGAGGATGGCTTGCAAAACTACCCTGCTCCACTACTCCCTTTGTGCAATAGTTTCAATTCTGGCGCCGATTCCTTTGGGCATTCAGATAGGAATGATTGATACTCATGTGAAGGGAATTGTTAATGACGGTGTTGCTTCCGTTGTGTTTGCAAGTGAGTGGAAGTTCAAAGTATAAGAGGCAGCCGTTTTGGCGACCGTATAAGGAGAGATTAGGTCGCCTTTATCGCCCTTAGGAAACACGGGGTCTGAACTAATATAAATAAATTACAGATCATCCAAAATAATTTCCTCAGACTTGTCACTCATGCACCCTGGTTCATCTCAAACATTCAACTGCATAAAGAATTTAATTTACCCCCTATACTTGACCATATCGCGCTCCTATCTAACAATTTCTTCTCCAAAATAAACACAATAACCCAAGCCACCCATTACGGCCTAGCCACCACCTACCAGCTCCCAACAAGAATAAAAAATAGATATCCATTAGATTCATTCCTCAGCATATTTTCAGAACACAATTAATCACATAGGTGCTCTGTGAGTTTCCTATTCATGTGTATTTAGATTTAGTTGTAAGATTAGCATTTAAGTTAAATATAAGTCATAAAAATACATATGATGTAGTATACATAATACTGAACTATGTACATTCGTTCACTAATAAAGATATAACTTAAAAAAAAAAGAAAAAAAAAAAGGGGGTGTCTGAATAGATCAGACTGCTCTTTTCCCCGATAACTACTGAGGCGGAGACATAAGATGATGATAATAGAGACGTTGAGACACACAGAAGGAGAAACATCCCGTCCTCCATATTTTGCGCATGCATAGACAAGTTTACCTAGTTATCGAGCTATAAATAGATACAAGGTCCGGAAGACTATCTTGTTTATGAGAATCGAGATTCTGAGTCATTTTACATGGATATTTGTATGTACTAATCCACATTTCATAATCTCACGTATTTCGTGGATCACCTTTATCGCTATCAATCGTAGATGTAATAAAGCAGATTGCTGGGTGTTGCTCCTTTATCGACGGACTATTCACTGCAACGCTGATTAGAAAAAATATACCTGGATCTCAGGGAATTTCTTGAAACATGTAGCCGAATGAAAAGAAAGGTCTGTGTGAATTCAATATGAATATGGCGTTTTTTTTCACCCCGTCTCAGACTATCCCTATTTTTTCAGTGACATTCCTTCTACACACCTTCTACGATCTTTCTATTCGGAAGGGTCTTCTTCTGTTTGTCAAAGCTGGTTGTCACTTTTGAAGCTTCATTCACTCTGACTAGAAATCCACTTGAATTAAATATTTCAAGTTTGACTATATTAGTTGTGATTAAGTAACTTCGTTTATTCACATAAACAATGAAAATTAGAATTTCCCCTTTTTGATTAGGAAGACAAGGAAAATTAGAATTTCCCCACTTGACAAAGTTGAGTAATGTCCTTAAACTTATTAATAATGTGGATTTCGACAGAATCAAAAGTCACAGATACACTGTGTTTATGTTAAAGTTTTTTTTTGTAATCTACGTATTACGTACATAAGGAAGGGCATGATTTGTAATATTAGTACGTTTTTTTATTTATAACAAAAATTTACAATCTATTTTAGTACGTTTTAAGCAAAATTTGTTTTATTTGGTCACCAATCCCGTCAGCTTCTAAATAAACGCTGGAAGTATTAGAATCTTCCTCTCTACTTCCATGTTACATCGCCATAGTTGGCAATTGCGTAAGACACAATCCACGTCAAGGTAAGGTGTGCATTCTCTGAGTCAGAAAAAACAATGGAAGCCTCTGGTATTTTCTAGCAGATCTTGTTAGCGGCCAAGGTCGACTTGTCTATTATGAGTATCAGATGAATTATGCAAACTTACACTATTATTCTAGTGACTGGGGGCCTTGTTAAATGCCTCAAGAATATTTTTTCCTTCATTCAGTGCTATATCATTCTTGTACGAATCATGAGAAAGAGTTACATTCTAATACGTGGAACCTGTTACGGGAATATAATAATATTCCATGCTTGTGACAGTGTGCCGAGATCTTAATGTGCAGAGATACTTATTTCAATGTTTTGTGTTTGTGATAGTTCTCCTTCTGGAAATAAAGAAATCTCACATTCATACGCTTTATTTCACTATATTGTAAGTGATTTTCTTTCTTCCTTTTGGAAATCAGAAGTTTCGAACGATTTCCATACTCATTAGCGACATTCATTACAATACATTCATTAAAGACCAATAATTCTATAATTCTTTGTAGGTTTCATGTCATTGTCATAAAATACAAAATAACACAAATATTTATCCATTCACACCCGAACTTTTTCTAAGTATTTTCATTTTGTTCCAGAAAATGTTCACTCTATTTACTTTCTCGCCTTACAAATGCTTCGTAAGAAGAGAAAGTTATGTAATCGTGCGTTGGAAAACGGTGATTTTTTAATTATTTACTCGTCACTCCAAGAGTTCAAATATACTATTGGTTAAAATAAATGTATAAATACATGAAACATCCAAACAAACTTTTCACAATATAAAGAATGAGGAATCTCAATATGAACGACTCTGAGAGTTATAGTCGCATGCTTCGCTATTAAATCCCTTGTCTGTTAACATCAGCAAACTGATAACGATCTTTTTACACAGACGTGCTAATTTTCCAAATTATTCATTATACAAACGAATAATGTAAGTCCAAGCAGGGAAAATTGATAGTTACAAGTCTACGAGGGAGCACTGAAATGAATGTTGTGAAAAGTCTCAGCAGGCACTATAACGAGCTGATAGAGAAATGTACTTAAAAAGAGATAATTTAAATGTTCCCTACCGAAGTGGAAACACTTGCGTGGTAAGCTTCCTGTCTTTTAAGAAGTGATTAGATAAAGGATCCACGCTTTTAATGCGTTTATAATTTGTACCTTCAGCTACATGCATTCTACTCCTGTAAACAGGCGGAAGTCATATCGTGATGTTCAGAAACGAAACACATGAGGCAAAAAGTTGTGAAACCTTACTCGTCGTGGGCGTTTCAACACATTTCGAATAGCCTACAGTTTAAATTTGAACAAAATGAGCTCGTCAGCTGATGGAGCGATTCAACAAAGAGGAAGTGTATCTACAGACGTGGCTCCAAAAAAAAATGTGAGTCAGAACACAAATGGAATATATTGGTAAGATCATTACCAAAAGACTTTTATTCGGGTAGTAAATGAGTATTATGACATATATTTCTTATCACTGCGTCATTCTTCTCAGGAAATTAAGACTAATGCCATACACTTAACAAATTAATTTAATTAGTGTAATTGTAACTCCCACAACTTCCAACAATGAAATTGGAAAGATAAAAAACTATTTAAACAACTTTAAAACTTCAGCATATCATTTTCTGCATTTTACAGAAATAGCTACAACCTATAAGACGTATCGTAATTACCTGACACAACCTTTAATTTGGTTACGATGCGTCAGAGAAGTAAAGTCTAGCAAAAATGATATTAAAGTTACGTATGTCGTTAATTCATGGACATAAATAATGCATTTTAATATTTTAATCTGTTAGAACTTATTACAGTATAATTTAGTTTGCGGATACAGGTAACAGAAAGTTTTATTCTCTAACGAAATAAACTTTAATTTTCCGCTACGAATTATATTTAACTGCTAACATACTTACATTAATCCAATGTTTTTTCCTTTGTCTTTCTAGGTCTGAGAGCCAAAGGAAATACTTCGTGACGAAAGATCTGACCATGAGTCTTGCAAGGTGGCAGTGTGTATAAAATATTACAAGTAATTATTAACATGGACAATTAAACATAAACGCTTTTTTGATAGCAAGATAGTAATGCCAATAAAGCAAGATTTTTGCCATTCATATAAAAAATAGTGTAAATACATCACAAATAATATGGATACCTGATGGGTTGGTGGCATGAAGATTGGTTGAAGCCTTCACTCGGAAAGTTGTATATAAAGATTGTTATACTCGTATTTTTAATAATAACATTTTAAATGTGATGTGCTGATCTTTCATTGAATGTAAACGACCGTTGCAAGAAAGAAAGAAAGAAAGAAATAGGGCAGAAATTGTAATGCATAAAACACATTGTAAACAGTGTGTTTGACTTTTGGAGAACTTGGCTCCGTGGGCAGTTGAGGTCACGAGACCAGTTTCCGGTTCCTTTTTCGCCAATGCGCGAGAGGAAGAACGCAAAGAATCTCTTGCGGAGTATCCCTGTCGTTAAAATTTAAAATAATGTGCTAAAAATAGAACAAAACATCAGTCATTGTGTTAGTGCTAATCCCGATCAAAACAATCCTTTTAAAACGTTAAATTATCATTTAAGAATTGAATATAGGTTTAAAAATTATAGTATTTCGGTATCAGTTAGGTGTACAAATGTGTGCAATTTTCGCACCGATTCAGTTAGATACGATTATATTGTTTGAACATGGCTTTACTAATATAACGCAAGTGAAAATACTATACTGATGTTAGATATCAGCATCAGATCTATGGTTAGGAGCCATCTGTGCTCGGAATACTAAAAAAATATCATTCGCAACGTAAAATGGGATTTAAAGAGGGAAAAGTCCTTGAAAGGGCTCACGAAGGAAATCAGCGCCTCTGGAGCAACTCTCTTCATTCGACCCCAATTTCTCTTAATTGTGCGCGCTTCCCTCCTTCGGCTTCAACACCTGAACCGCATACTAATAGCGTTTGGTAGGAGCCAGATACTTTTATCGTCCATTGTGAGGGTCCTTTGGAAGTTTTGGAAGGTCCTCGTGTAGCAGATGATGAGCAACTTCTGCGAATGAATGACGCGACGCGTCTAATGAAAATTTCATGGCGTTTTTCCGCCAGGTGTTACTCCGACAATGTTAATTATCGTTGTTTATTTTTTTTACGGATCTATAGAGACATTACAGTAAGAATTAATGAATAGGTTGAATTACTGTCATCACTTTTTATGTGAGCAATATTTTGATTGAAACGCATAAAGAAAAAATAGTTCAATTATTTTCGAAACAGAAATAACAATTTCAGGAAAATAAGATATTTGTTTCAAGATTATGAAGTCACGAGAAATGTTTAAAATATTTTTTTCTTAATTTTATGAATAAGTAATTTAATTCTTATTACATTAATTGATCCTGTATATCATTAATTTATTGTTTCCACCCGAAATACTTTATAGATATATTTTTCTAGAAAATGTTAATACAAAATTCAGCAAATCGTTTTCTGAATTACTTGCGTTACTTTCCTATTTTATACAGAAGAAACAGACGGCAATTATGCTTCCTTTCTTGATCTAAATTACACTATATATGAGAGTAGAAATTCAAGAAAAACTATGCGGTCCCGCTCTTTTGAAAACTGCTTTTGGTTTTGTTAGATTCTTTAGTACTTGAGAAAAATCCCAAAACAATGAAACAGTTTCGATTCTGACTGGCAAATGCAAGTATTTGATTGCTTTATTTCGCCTATTCTCAAACTGCGCGTACTGTCTGTATTCTCGAACTTATTGCGCCACTGCTTACAACACAACTGATGTCATACAGCAAGTCTCTAAAAGGCTGTCCGCTGTGAAACATTCGCTACTCGCGTGTTGAGTTATGGACAAGCAACTTTTTTTTGTATTCTTGAAAGAGCTGTTGTACTGTGTACACGTATATTAGATACTATGTTACTGCAGTATTTATGTTGACTGTTTTTGTTAAAATATGTTATTTGTAATAATATTTTATAAAAATGTATTTGTTGTTCTTGAACAGTGTGCGTACCACTTTTTGTGTAGTTTTGTTCCGTAGCGTATTTGCTGATATAGGCCACTAGAACGTATTCACATCTAAAGTCAAAAGTGCACGTAGAGCACTTTTGAATGGCTGGGGGAGGCAGAGAGAGCCTTTCGTAAAGTTGCCAATAACAGAGGCAACGCCGTTCGAGGATGGATGGTGCCTCTTTCACTGTTCGAAGTTATTGCTTTTGTATTTTGAAAAAAGGTGAATGACAATTGGACGTGGCAAACAGGGAAGCCACGCTTTATAATTGTCACTGAAATTGTCAATGAAAACATCTCCATTTTAGTAAACACAGACAGAATCGACTGACGTACATATCGTAGCCATTAGAGTATGTAGCCAAATGATCAGAAATCAATGGCATTTTCTAAGGGAGGGAAAATAGGAAAGTTCTTATCTTGGCCCATTTTTTCTTCTGAATGTAATGACCAATTTTTGTCTTTGTGTTTGAAAAAATGTATAAACTTTTAAATGATAGCAATGTGGAACTTTACTTGAGCGAGTTTTATACAGCGCGCTTTTAAGAAAACGAAATTAGATTCAAATTTCTCTGATGAGGCACTAACAGTGTCCTCCTCGGTGTACTAATCAGTCATATTCGTAGCCCTTCGGCAGGCAGAAAAGAAAACGTTATTGATTAAGATGCGATGACACTAGCCTTAGTCTTTACTAGGATGCTACCCAGTGTGCGTAAAGCAATCGTCACACAGTAATGTAATTTAGTAATGTCACAACGTGGGCGGGCGGAAGATCGCATAAACGGGAACAAATCGAAAAATAAATTTTTCTCTGTTATCCCATCGCATTTCGACGTGTGTAATGTATTTTGTGGTGGATTTATTTTGAATTAGATAATTCAATTGACTTATTTGTCTTTCCGCCTCTTAAGAGAAGAACCCGAGCCCCCAGTAACCCCCCCCCCCAGCCCCCTACAGTAAAACGTAGAATGGAAAACGAAAAATTAGATCTTTGATGATAGTGGTGTTAATGCATTCTGTTCAAGTAAGAATTTCACAAATTTAGGATGTGGGTTTATCTTTGTGCTGGAGGTTACACGAAAAGAATATTAAAATAACATACCCACATCATCGTAAATTCACATTTGTAGCAGCTGCCATGTCGGTAAGGGAGGAACCAGGAGGTTGCAGCTTGTCGTGTGCGCATGTGCGTGAATTACTAATGCACAGCGGCTGTTGCTCGGCACAAGGATGACGAAACAAAATGGCGCCTCACATTTGGCGGTGTGGCCTCTTCCAAGACTATGACTCTCGACAAGGCGGCAGGTGCGAGCGAAGGTGCGTCATCCCAGTTGCACCATCTTCTTTTACTGAAGCACAGTCAGCCGGAAATGATACCCCATCACAAACAGCATTTTAAAATATTATAAAGGTCCATAAACAAAGCGAGCGATTTGTTGACAATTTATTTTAAAAATGTGTTTGAAATTGAAACAAAATTTTACTGGATGTTGTTCTTTTAACTTCTTAGCTGAAGAAAGGAACGTCCTTGAACATGGTCTGTGATTGACTTAAATGCGAATGCGTATTTAATGCCGCGTTCACTATGTAATTAATATGCATTTAAGATGCATATGAGCCAGAAGTAAAAATCCCTTAGACCATAGTCACTGCGAAAAGTTACAGAGAAATACTTTGGCTGGAAGACAAGAAGTTTAAATGGACACATTCAACCACAACCCACACCACTTAAATTAACACACTAGTAAAGATATAATAAAACGAACAGAAGCACACAGAGATGTGGTGTACATATATTCCAAAGAGAGACCTGTTGATAAACACTGCTGAAGAGACGCATAAAACAACATTTTAACGACTCAAAATAATTATTGAAATGATTTTTCACAATCAATTTAACCATCTGTGGACCATCGCAAAGCCAGTCTTTATTTCCCGATATTCTGTTTCTAATCCTGCCGCAATACCCCATTCATAAATCGCGCGTTGTGGCTGCGAGCGCGCAGATCCAGCGTGTCGGGGCGCAGCAGCCCACGCGCAGAGTGTATTTTACGCGCAGCCGTGACGCCGTTTGTCCGGCGCCGCTGGGAGCTTATTGTGCGCGCAGATCGCTTACAGTATTGGCCTCGCGCCTGCGCAGCGGACTTGGCACGCGCGCCGGGGCATAACGTAGCCGCGATTTATGTCTTCATCCCGAGCGCCCGGTGCGCATTGAGTAAGTGGCCGGGAGCTCACCTGCGACGGCCAGGCCCGCGTCTTATGAAGCGCGCATTAGTAGGTTCATCGATTTGACGGGAGTGGGAGGGCGCCAATCCCTTCTGTCGCCTTTGTTCTCTCTGTGTAACAGACTCTCCTCTCTCTTTCTCACTCCCTCTCTTCTATATCTATATTTTTACATCCCTCTCTTCTGTCTCTTCCTCCTTTCTTCTCTTTCTTTCTCCCTCCCTCTCTTCTCTCTCTATTTTACATCCCTCTCTTCTCTCTTCCCCCTTACTTCTCTCTCTCTCTCTCTCTCTCTCTCTCTCTCTCTCTCTCTCTTTCTCCTTCCCTCGCTCCCTCTTGCTTCTCTTCCTCACTCACTCCTTTTTTCCTCTATCCATTCCTCTCTCTCTCTCTTGTTCTCTCTCTCTTGTTCTCTCTGTCTTGTTCTCTCTGTCTTGTTCTCTCTGTCTTGTTCTCTCTCTCTTGTTCTCTCTCTCTCTTGTTCTCTCTCTCTCTTGTTGTCTCTCTCTTGTTCTCTCTCTCTCTCTTGTTCTCTCTCTTGTTCTCTCCCTCTTGTTCTCTCTCTCTTTTTCTCTCTCTTGTTCTCTCTCTCTCTTTCTCTCTCTCTATCTATCTCTTGTCTGTAATTGTCTCTGAAACACAATCTCTCTGACACTGTCACAGTCTCACTGTGGGAGTCTCTCATTGCTTTTGACTACGTCTCTGCATGTGTCTTCCAATCTCTAGCTTCGCCTCGTTCGAGTCTCCAACATTTCTCTCGTGACAGTTCACAAACGGGGACTAAAGTTTTCTTCCTTAAACTTTACTATTCACAAACTATTCACAAGCACTCGTGTATTCATTTACATTTTACTACAAGATCTATGCCTGAAAAATATATCATGAGGATATCGTGATCTAAAGCGACTGTTCATTTCACGACATTTTCCTAATAATGATTGAATTGGTGGCAATTAATTCATTATCAGGAGCATCCGTATTCACAAAATAACCGATATTAAAGATTTCTTATGCTACATCAGGTACGAGTATATAGGACGTTATGAATGAATATCAGACTTGGAACTATCACATATCCATAAGGTCAAGAAACGAGCCATTATCTAGTGAAAGACATTGCGTAATGTGAGGTACGACTAAATACAAAAAATAATTTTGGCCTGCAGCCTCAAAGATGATGTTGAACAAACTCATACCAAAGGGATTTTCAAAACAGCACGCTAGAACAACATATAAAATACTCTCGTACAACATTGCAATGTATTACATATTTAGCCTTTATAGAACATTTCTTGTTATCCAATATAAAAAAAAAATTCTGCTCTTTACAGTACATAAAGAGCAAATAGCATGCGGACTCTTCCTTGGAGCCTTGCTGTCGCATGACGTCTGCTGAGATATAAGCAGTGAGTCATTGAGTATGAGATTTCACTGGTAAGCAAGGCATGAGAACAGGCGGAACAATGTAATCAAATTTTTGCATTTTCAGTTTAATATAAAACTGTTTCATTATTTGGGAAGTTTTTCCAAGTTCCTGGGAATCCAGAGAACCATAGACACCTCTTTCTGCTCTGCAGGTTGTATAGTTTTCTTTCGCTTCCTGCGTACATCGGAAATTAGTAATAAAGATAACAAATGGAGTTCAAGAGTATCGCGTTGAATATGTAATCTGAAGTAGAATATTTATCCTAACATCATAATGTAGTTTGAAAACACTAAGAGCATAATGTAGTATTAACATGCCTTACAAATCAACTGTTAACACCGTTATGAAAAGAAAAACAAAATATATAAGGCTTCGCGAGTGTACGTAGTCTGCCGTAAAAACGTCTGCACTAAGTAATTTCACCACGATTTGGCTTCCATTCCCATTTCAGTGCGATGCCAATACAAACGCGCAAGTCGCCGGGCGTCTGCTTCAGCTGTGGAAAAGAGCCTCCTCCACGCACGTGAATTAAGCGCCCCTACACGCCCGGGTGGGTGGGATAAAATTCACTTTTGAAGCCGAGCAATTACGCCAGACATGTTTTTTGAACTGAATAATTTATAAACGTTTGCTTTGATCTTCGTTTCACAGATCGTGACACATTGTCCTCTGACTTGTGAAACCCTGTGCTCCTCACAGAGAACGATTTACTCGCGTTAGCATTGATTCTTTGTTGCTTTTAATTTTCGCCTAAATGGATTGCACGTCCCATTGTCGAAGATGTAAAGAGAGCCTAGCAGGTATTAATTTTTGTGGGCATTCTCTTGTATATCCTTTTGTGAAATTTAATTCAAATTTCTTAGCTTAATACGCCAAATCACTGCTGCAGGCTTGAAAATGGATTGAACATAGGCTTGAAAATGTACGAAATGTATTGCTAAATATGTGTAGCATTAATTCTTACACATAGATTTTTTCGCTTCAATCATTTGACAATTTGTTCTGGCCCCGCTGCTCACCTCCCTTTTGGTGTTCCCCGAATAAATGTGGTTTGTGACACTTTATTCAATTCCAAAATTTAAAAAAGTAAATGTGAGTTACAAGAGTTACTAATAGTTTTACCTTGGAAATAAAGATATCCCAAATTACAATAGTAAGATCATGAAATGAAGATAAATAAAATACCAATTATGAATTCGTTAATATTCTATTTAAATTAATTTGTTCACAGTCATTACTTGAATTACGCCAATTTAAATTTAAAAGTACGCAATGGAATCCGATGACCTCAAACACCTCGTTGTTGGTATTCAACGGCGTTGTCAAGTCCCTACTTAACATCCTGTTTTTTATTTTCGTTAACACGAAACAGTACCTCTTTATAGGTTTATAAAGTTGGAAACTTGCAAGCACACATTTCCAGACTCAAATGGTAAACGTATGACATATTACTTAAAATTCGATTAATGAATTATGCGGAAACAATATGTGCGAAAATAACAGAATCAACAACACCAAACTCATTTACTTACGATTACCATTTTTTGTACGTCTAAGAGCCACCGAAGTTAGGGAACGGAGCGTTATGTCGGCCACACAGGGACATTTAGTTTCAACTGGAAGGCACATGAGTGTGTACAAGCATGTCTTGTGACATTTTTTGGAATGGTATTTGCAAATACTCATATCGACATTAACTCTCCAAGGTCTGAGTATATTTCTCTACTGGCAATTTGACCTTAGAAGAGTTTAAATTTCTACGCAAAAAAATGTTAAATATTATATTTTACTTTACGTTTTGCATCCAGGCTCGACAACGGGCCGGTTAGGATTGTCTGAAATAATTTCAAATAAAATGTTTTCTTAAATAATTCATAAGAATTTATTAAAACAGAATGTTTAGTAGGGACTTGATAACGCCATTGAGTAGCAACAACTCATTGTTTGAGGTCATCGCATTCCAGTGCGAATTTTTAAATATAACGACCCTGTGCTGTACGACCCAAACATGCATTCAGCTTTGTGTAGCAACGTAGACGTCTGTGACATAACAGAACACACAGTTTCATTAATCATGAGTTGGTTCGGTTTTTTAATACTGTTTAATTCAAATATACTAACATTATCAGGAGTTATAAATACTTTTATGTTGTACTGAAACGCCATTGCCTTCGATACGGAGCCCGATATTCACTACGTAACTTAGATCTATCCAGAGGATTGTGGTGAAGAGGGATATATGTAAAATGTTGAATGTTGCTACATGTTCTCTAACGGAGGGAATTATGAGAGGCGGAGAGGAGATTATGAAATGACGAACAGAGTCAAGTTAACAGTCAGTCAATTAGTAAATAGGTAAATATGAAAAATTAAAATTGGATAAAAAATAAAATCGTGAATGCATTACGGGCGTTAAATGGTTCTAATGATCTCAGGCGACTCGGGCCAAGTGCCCTGAGGCACAAATTCCTCTTTGTAACGATCGTGATTTTTCGCCCCCCATCCTTCGCAGCTCCCACAAAGCCCGGATCCCGCTCGAAGAACCGTTGGAGCGAGGAAACAATGCGCCGCGCTGACCGCCGAGGGACGGGGCAGGGCCGCGCACGTGGCATCGGGACGCAGCGCACGTGGGCGGCGCTCAAATATTCAAGGAGTCCGCCAGCGCCGCTGTTCCGCGCCGGACAAAAGAAAGCGCACGAAGCAGGCGCGCGTCCAAGGAGCCAAGCCCCGCGCTCGAGGGTGATTTCGCCCGCGCTCGAGGGTGACCTTTTGATTCGAGAGAGTATTCTGTGAGAGTGTAGGCTTCCGCGGCCGGTGTCAGTAATTACTTGGCTGTCCGGGAGACGCCGCGTCCAAACCACAGGTGCCAATATTTCGGTCACTCTTTTGCGACCTTCTTCAGGGCAATATGGCATTTCGCTATGAGGAAGGTCGCAGAATGGCGGCCGGCACCTACGGCTAGGTCGCGGCATATCCGGACATCCAGTAAGAGGAATTAAGAATATTTCGAGCATCCACGAGCATCAACTACATAAATCATGCATTCCGTGAGAGTGGTGCGCGTTATAGCCACGAGGTGGCAGAGTTCGTCCCAGTTGGAACATGAGATTCTGCGCCAACCTATACGGCGCTGGCGGCTTTTAGACTCCAGGTACCTTCCGCAGCCATGCATAGCCCCAGCAGGAATAAATCCAAAATGTGTGGAAGCGCAATGTATGTAGTGTACGTACGTATGTATGTATTGGGACGGGAGGTGTCGAGGGAGAGTAAGGAAAGATCTCTTGCATTACGTGATTCGTTTGTTAAGACTCTGCTCCAGCATTTACCTGGTATTGATAAGGAAAACCCGGAAAACTACCTATCATAGCAGCCGGCTGCTACATTTCTCCTCCATTCACTGCTGCATTCGACCTAGCAAAGTGTCGAAAATCTGCCGCTTTTGGGTCTCCGGTCAGGGATTCCGATGTCGTTGGGCCATGTCAGCCAATTCATTTTACTTGAGTTCACCAGGGGTTTTTTATCGTTGGGAAAAATTAAGTGTAAAATAGTTATTAAAACGAATACGTAAGTTTTGAAATTGCATTTACCCTGAAAGTTATTCTGTCATCTATCCTAATCATTAAAAACTCCATTACAGCGACGAGGGCCACAAACGTATTTTGTATTTCGAACATTGATCTTTCTTTTGTAATTTGTGTTAATCATTTAAGAGTTCTTTAAGAAATTGACTCAGGTTATTTAGTTAGAAATCAGATCAATAAAGTAGCCATCAGTTATGAGAAACCGCCAGAACATAAAACTAGTAATGAACTACACAATATTTCGTTTTAGGTCCCACTCCCTTTAAATTATTTTTCTAAAATTATGTTATGTTACACTATTAATCATCTACAGTCAACTCTTTTGTACATCTAACATTATAAACATCTTTAAAATGTGCAATCATTTAGAAGTCCACAGAGTAATAACTGAATCCGGATATTATTATAAACAACCAGCAGCCGAAAGGAAACCACAAAGCACCTGAACATCCCGAAGAATCAGTCAGTCGTGGGTCAGTTTGGCTCTCCTCGCAAAAGCTATTGCCAAAAAGTTCCCCAAATAACCATTTTCATTCAAAATAATACTTTTTTAATATAAACGCGACGCAGCATAATTATAAATTTGGTATACAAAGTTCTTCTTTGAATTCGTGTTCAAGCTACTACAATAGTATTATGAGTACAGTACTTTTGTTTCTTTGCAAAAGAAAGAAAACTTAGTGTGTTTGGGTGATTCTTTGGTACTAAAAAGGGTCATTGAGGGTTAAGAACACAGTTTCGAAAATTAATTGCATTGGAGAAAATTTTTTGGAGTAAAAACTTGCTTTTTACTCAATTCGCAGTTCATGAACATTGTGTATAAAATAAATCTTGATGAATAACTTCATTTCAAATTCCAATCTAAAGTCGTATGAAAGAAAATGGGTAAATTTAGTTATAAAATATGGCCAGGTAACCGTGTAATGATCACTAAATTAAAATGAACGTTAAGTAAGGCGACTCGACTTAATCAGGATTTTCCCAACATTTGTTACACGGATAAACAGACTCACCTAATGTCAACATTACTCATCACGATTTCATTATATTTCTGTTTGCACCAATTAATAATTACAATATCTTAGTTTAAGAATATCCCAAAAATGCCACAGATTAAATACATCTCACGTTCACCGAATACTATTGTATTGTATTGTAATGTATGTATGTACTTGGCGCGTCAGTCCATGAACGGGCTGAGGCCTACCGGCGACGTCCTTGCCTCGCAGCCATGGGGTAAGGGGCTACGTTTGGTTAGCACGTAGACATCCCCACGCAGTATTCCGGTCTTCTCAACCTGAGAAGTGAATTTTCTCATCGTCACACAGCAACATATAGTAGGACTTTGCAACGAAAACGCACACGTCTTGACTCGACCGCGGAATACTATTTCTATTACAAGCAATTATTGACAATTTGTAAGAATTCTCTTTTCGACTTGCGAGCTCTTTGTCAAAGAGAATGCAGCCTGGTGCCCATCACGGGGGGAGGGGGGGGCACCGCACGAAACGCACGCCCGCGGGGCAGCTGCGCCGTTTGGCCGCCGCCGTCGCACGTCCGCTCCGCCGACCGCACGCCCGGGCGTGAGCACGCGTGCGCGCGTGCGCCTGCGATGCGGGTGCGCGCCAAGGAGGGAACCGCGCCCGCGCCGCGTCGCCTCACGTCGCCCCACGTCACCTCACGTCTCGACGCACGTCACCTCCCAAGGCGATGCCTCCCGCCCGGGTGGGGCACCTCGGCGGAAGCGCGGACTTGAAGTTCAATGAGGAATCACCACATCACATTTAAAACATTATTGAAAATACGAGTATAACAAATATTTATATGCAACTTTTCGGTTGAAGGTTTCAACCCATCATCCCACCAACCCATCAGGTATCCATAATATTTGTGATGTATTAACACTATTTTTGATATGAAAGGCAAAAATCTTGCTTTATTGGCATTACTATCCTGCTATCAAATATACCTATATGAGTTGATTAATTACTAGTGATTCGGGCGCGTCAACGGCTAAGGGCATTAGTCCCGAAAATTTAAATTGTAAAATAAGTAATACTTGGAACACTTCGAAAAACTATTTATTCGTGTATTCTGATATTCTGGAGCGTTATAAAAACATTTATAATTATTTAATTTGTATGCGAAAGCAGTTCATTATTTATACATTTAGGACGAGTAAATAGAGGACGGTTGGAACCACTATTCGTAAGTGAGAACTTTAATTAATTACGAAGTGGAACACAAAGTGATCATTACTAGATATTCAATTATCGAAATGTTAACTTTTAAAGTAGACCTGTGGTATCACTCTGTCAATTGAATTCAAATTTCCCTGCCCCTCCCACCCCTTCTGCCGTTCCTGTGATTACCGTTGCTACATCCAGAGTTGCCATGGAGAGCGAGTACATACATGTGTTGTTTCACTCTCCTGGCAAACTTTCATTAAGTTTTGGCCTTCATTTTTCGAAATTAAAAATAGGGCGATTGAAATTAATGAAATTGCATTTTGTGGAATATTTGATAGGCTTTTAGAAACTTTAAATTTAGATTTCATTTCGGCTGCATTTAGCCATATTGGGCACCCCTTCAACACTTACACTCCACTAGTAAAGAAATTTTCCTTAACATACATGAACAAATGTACGGAAATGCAAAAGAAATGCGCGAACCTTCAGTTGAGATGTAAGGTACAGCCAACCCAATTTCCCTTTATTTTTTAATTTTTTTAACAAACTAAAAAATGTTATCGAAAAATCTCTCCCTGTCGCATTGTCTCACGTCGCCTCTTAACGTTCCATGTTGCCTCACGTCCCTCTCATGGAAACTGTCCAAACGAGTCACCTCCGTGAAGAGTCATCTCCGAGAAGCACTTCACCTACGGACTTTCCATAAATGACGAGTAGAAATGTGAAGGACTTGTGTGGACTTAAGCAGTTGCATTACGAAAAACACATGAGTTGTCACACTAAGTCAGTGATTAACTTAACTTTGAATTTAAATTTTGTAAAATTAAAAAAAATGTAGAATGTATTAATAAATGAAAACAAAATTATTTTTGTGATCTCATTGCTTCACTACATTTTATTTCATATTAACTGCCCGGTCGAATCCCCTCTCTGGAAGCGATGTATGACCACGCACTCTCATTTTGTACGGATAAGGAAAAGTACGAAAATAATTATCAATTGCGTGAACGCACTATTAGAACCATGAGCATCTAACACGGTATTCAATGATTAAGAAATCGTTCGTTTTATTAAAATTCATGTAAATGATCTGAAAGATTAATGACGAGGTGAAAAACGTATCTGATGTAATCGGAAACGATGTGAGAGAGTACAAAGGAATTAGAAGATACAATACAGAAAATATATTAGAAAGTGTTATTAATCAGCGTTTGGTATTTGGTGCGCAGTGCTGTTTCAATTAAGAAATGTTTAACTAAATTCTCATTAAGATGTCCATAGGAGTATAAAACGGAAAAAATGTTAATGCTAGAACGTGTAACTGTGAGTTAATAATTAATATTCCACTCTTGATTCACCCGAGACTTTAATGAAAAGGGTTTTGTTTTAGTATATTTTTAAAATGTATAACTTTTGTTTTTGAACAATAAATCAGAAAAACTTCACGCGTTTCATGTGACCTTATGTATTTTTTTTTAGTAAAGGTAGTGTTAGTTTAAAACAACTTATGTATACGTGGCATGTTAATTTTTACATAATATTCTCATTTATAATTCTTAAAATTACCACTTAGTTTGGGTTAGGAAACCTCATGTTTATTAATATTCCGTGTAATTTGAGACCTGTCACATTCTATCAATAAAATGGACGCACATCAGTCTATCATTGTGGAACTGCAGTCATCGGTTTTCAAAAATATGTAAATTGTGGATCCATTCGTACAATGTGTAATTACGCGGATGTGTTACAACATTATGATTTATGAATAATAATAATAATAATAATAAAACATGGCCAATATAAGATATTCGTATTCAAAGAATTCGTAATGTTTAATACTTGAATGTATATAGAAGATACAGATTAGTTTTGATCCAATATTATAATTATGATTTTAAAATCATAATTGATGTTATGATTTACCTTTTGCAAAGGGTTTTTATTACCCGGGAGAGAATATTTTTATCAATTGTCGCTAGAAACCCTCGTTTCCATCTGCATTCTTAATTCAACGTAATGCACAATATGGGTTAAGGTAGGGAACTCAGAGCTGAAATAAGCTCTCCCCGTATTACGTCATTACGTTTTGTGACATTAAATAAATAATGAAATATACTTACGATTGCACAGTTAAATCTAATACGTTTTCGCTGCGTAATAATAAATTGACATTAAAATAAGAAAAACTAACGCAAACAAGAGTAAACTTAGAAATCGCATATCGAGCAGCAAAACCAAACAACAGCAAAAACAATTTGTCTCATATACCGACAGCAAAGAAACATAAAGCAAATCCTGAAAGAAATGTTTTAACAGCATTCTGCCAACAGAAAGGATGGCCAATGTACAACTTAAGTGACAAAATGTGTAGATTGAATCACTTTAAAGCCAAAAATGACACTCGAAAATCGCTCGGCATGACACTGCTTAAACGAGCGCTACAGGGCAGCCGCAACGAGTGAAACATCCCCCCAAACGACAAGTTCGGTAATTGAGTAAAATCAATTAGCACTCCATCAGCTCCAGTTCACACTTTTATTCACATTGGGCCGATTTGTATAAATCACACGCGGTTTAAGCTCCCCGCCGCGTCCCCGTCTCCTCCCCTCCATTCCCCTCCCCCCCCACTTCCGAGCGAATCCATATGCATGGGGCGGGCGAGTGCGGTATTTCGCGGCGGTAACAACAACGTTCCACATCCATTCATCACCGACCCCGCCTGCCCGCCGCCCGGGCGGACGCCGCGCCGCCGAATATCTCTTCTCTGCATCTGGAGGATGTTTCCTTCGCCGCGGCGCGCCAACAGCACCGCAGGCGGCGCAACACACGCCGCGGCTTAGCACCACGCCGCACCACGCGGGACACGCGGACACGGGGACAGCGGGACAGGGAGACAGCAAGACCGAGGAAGGAGGCACAGGTGGACAGGGGAGGAGGGGCTGATTGATTATTGGTGTTTCGAGGCGCGTCAGTGCCTAATATAATTAGTCCCGTAAGTGCAGTGCAGGTTTTTCCTTGGTGGGTGGCGCTGAAGTTCCGTTGCTGAGATCCAGCGCCTTCCTGCACGTCGGCTTGCCATGGTAAAAAGGACAAGGAAGAGGACAATCGCGCGCAGTCCGTGGCCCGTTTGTTAGGGTACTACTCCGGCATTTGTGAGCTGTTGATCGGAGAAATCACGGAAAACTACCGATCAGAGCAGCCGGTCGCTAGAATTATTCTCCAGACAGTGACTGAATTCTACCTAGCTATCTACTCTGCCACTGTCGGGACTTGAACCCTAGGACCTCCGGCCAGAGGCATTGGAATAACATCAGTTGATGCCCTGAGCCACCTAAGCCGGTGGGAGATGCGGAAGAGGGTACACAGATGGATAGGGGATTAGGAGCAGAAAAGGCTGATAAGAACCTCAGGAATACCTCGCGCAGAGAACAACCGAAAATCATTTCTACAAACTTTAATAATAAACTCTTCTACATACAATACGCTAAAAAACGTTGATAGTTTATGAGACGCTTTCGATACAAACCTCTTAAACGTGCGGTGCGTTTATTAGGGCAGGGAACATTTAAAATTAAAAAAAAAAAAATTGGTAGGCTACGTTATCAAAAAATCACCAGACTCTCAGGTAAAATGCAACACACCCGTCGGTGGGACAAATGATAGTTGCTACACATAACATTGCGACACACGTTACGTTACAAATGTTATAACGCACGAAACCCAAAACGGTACGTCGAATCTTTTCAAAACCGTTCTGGAAATTCCCTTGCGTTCTTAGATTTATCTCTTGTGAGTTATTCGGTATCACGAGGTACAGGAAAATGGAAAATATCAAACTTAAAATGAACATGATAAACAAACATAAAATTAAATAGATTAATTGATATTAAGTGCAACTTAACCGCACAAGTTTAAAACTTTCTATGTGATAATAAACAATATTGGAATGTTTTTATCACGAACTGTAGAGACTATGAGGTAACAGTTCAAAGCCTGGTCGTCTGAAGTAAGGTTCCATGATGAAACAATTGTTACTTTTAATACAATAATTTGTAAAGCAGAATATTCGCAGAAAGCCAACTAGTTAATAATAATACAAATTGAATAATTTTAGTCACACATTTCTAACACATCTGGTTCAAAGACTTGGTGGTTACTGCTTGTGTTAGGTCATCTAAAATACACTGATTTGAAGGCGAGTGGTATCTGTTGATTGATTATTTAAGATCTCTAGACTAACTAATATTGAAAATATTAACAATATAAATTGGGAGTGTTTCTTTGAATAAGGCAGCAGCAGAACAGACACCCTGTAGCCCCACGCCACGCCGGTGGGTGGAAAAGAGGGACAGGGAGGTCAAGGGGACAACGAGACGGATGGGCAGTGAAGCGGAGGACACGGAAGAACACGGAAGGGGTCAAGAAGGATTGGATAGAACATAACGGGAAAGGAAGACACAGGTGGAGGGCAAGGGGAACACGGGTGGGAAAGGGGCACAGAGGGAAATGGGGCAGAAGAAACAGGTAATGTCAACCTTACAAAATTGAAGAAAATGGAATTCATTTTTATAAACAATAATAATTATACTTAAATAATTCCCGCACCCATCAGTTTCCCAGTTTTGCCTTTCGTTGGGGGTTTTCCAAATCGCATTGATTTGAAACTGACTTATAAGGGGAGGCTGGAGAAGGGGCACTGAGGTAAAACATGAACCCGGGCTGACCCCTAGGGGAAAATATAAACATTAATAAAAATTCTAATAATAAAAAATGAATTTACTCATTTCCTACTGACATCATTGTAGAGATGAAAAAGAAATATAAAATTGGAAAAATAAAGATCAATGAATGTCATAAATGCATTTTTTTGTTTTCGTCGAAACATGAAAATCTTGAACTTCAACAGCAATAACAACGAAAAGATTCTTTAATCTCTTGTCATGGTAACTTTTTTCACAATTTTAAATCAATTTGTACTAAAAATAAAACGCAATATCTTTATTACTCGTGAGCCATTCTAATGTAAAATACGACGGCTGAAATACTGTATTTCCCTCGTTCAGTATTAGTTGTCATTATGAATTAATGTCCATATGAATTAATGCGAAGGCAGTTCTCCCCCTACGAACAGAAAGCGCGAAGGTTACGTCTTTCGATTCGTTCACTCTCCCAACTTACGATATGATTGCAGTACGTGGCGCTTCCAGCTATATTTTTGTTTCGAAATGTCTCCTGAGGAGTCGAAAACTAGCTTAAATCCCCAGAACAAGTGCTTTGTTCGCTGGTGTACTTTGAAATGGAAATTATATTTTCTTACAGAGACTCAAGTAGTCTAGAATCCTTGGAGCGTCACAAGTCAGTTCCAGCAGCCAACTACTCTGTCTCTCTTCTTTCGATCGGTAATTTTTCCGTGGTTTCTCCGCACAACACCAGACGAGCACAGCAACAGTACCTAATAAACCGTCATGGACAACGCGCGATCGTCTCTTCCTCGTCCTATCCTCACCCCTAACTTACACACTCACGTACTACATAACCTTATGAAAACCTTACAAGCCGTCAGGTAGGTAGATCGACGTCATCCAACGGAGCAAAGATCTCTTCCACTTCCCGCGATAAAAACATGTACTACACTCACGTGTCTAATGACCGTAGTAGTCGAGGCGCCAGGAATCAATCATCTTTCGATAATGCAAGCAGCGCCTCCCGCCAACACCTGTCCTTCGGGTTGACTTTTTGGTGGTCCGCAGAGAAACGCAGGGCCATGGAATGCCAGGTGGAGTGCCCGGTGTCTCGCGTTTAAAACTGGGCCAGGACACGCCACGGGGGGCAGTAGGGTGGTCAACAGTTATGTGCTAGGTCACGCCAAGAGGACACCCCTCTCGAGTGGCCCTCTTTAACTCATTTGAAAGGCTACTTTATAAGAAATAAACAATCCCATCAGACCCTGTGTTTCTTTTCTTGTAAAAGGATCATAATAAACGGGCGACTCGGGTGAATATGTTGACAGTTTTGAGATATAATCGTATTTAAATTTTCTGAACATACTTTTATCCTCAAAACTCTTTCCTACAACAACTGACTGTAACTCTCTCCCCAAACGTAGGTTTAGATCCTTCTCGGTGGCGTTACAGCCAGCGCTCGCTGGCATCTTCTCAAAACAGCAGGCGGACTGACGCCGACCGGGGTTCCCTGCGGCTTCCAGCCCAACCGACCAAGTACACTCACAGTCGGTACTCAGGACGCTCATCATTTACATAAAGCTGTCGCACAATAAACATTTTCGCAAACATAATTACGGGAGTGTCATATTCAATACACGTGGGCGCACTGCCCGGGCGGACGCGCGTCTGAACCCGGGAGATCCACAAGGTAATGAATCGCGGCCATTTATCAGCGTTACGAAAAGTTGCCGCGATGCGGTCATGCGGGATATTAGGAAGTCGGCGAAACCAGGTGACGTGTTTTAATAAATAGACTGGCGCGACGGCGCCGCCTAGAGGCGGTGCGGTCGGGCGGTGGGCGGGGTGATGTATAGCGATGTAAACGTGAGCAAACTGCATCATGCGCCGTCACCCGAACAATGCATGGCCGCCTGGAGACGCCCGAAACAATAGTTCATTAGACGGCCGCGGACGGCGGGCGCGCGCTCGCGGCCCACGCCGGGCCGTGGAGAGGCGTCGCGACGCGGTGACGCCGTGGTCTGATGCGTCGCGACGTGTGCTGGGGGTTGTGAGACCCCTGGCGAAGCGACGGAGCCCTTGTGGTCGCTCGGGACGGCCGATCGCTCTGACTACTCCACTTCGGTTATGCAGAATTAGGGAATTCGTAGATTGAAATGTCCTGACATTCCCATGACACTACACTGACACACTCGGCTGAATTTTTGGTAATAATGACGTTGATATAATTCTACACTTTGGTTCAGAAATTTTACATTACTTGGAAATGAGGCACACATGTGTGTATGTATGTTTGTATTTGTTATTACGGTTTTATACGATTTATGAGAGAACATATCGAAAACACCATGAATTTTCTACTGCTGAAAAATGAATGTTCTCTCAGGGATGTACCAAACTTAACACATAACACGTCGAATACCATCCTACGAAGTCACGAGTGGCATATGCAATCACTAACTTACGTTAAATTGTAACACAAGTTACCATCGGACATAACACGAGTTATTTACGCAATAAGAATCCCGTTTTAAGATCATAGTCTAGAAAACGAGACATTTTGGGATTTCTATTTCGAATATCTGTTCTGTGTAATACTCTCTATAGCCAAGGTTGTCAGAAACATAGTGAATCTCAAAATATTTTTATTATTGAATTCTCTGTTTGATGTGCTGTCCAATTTAATGATATATTTTTGAGTTTTCGTAAACGTTTAGAAATATCAACATGTTTACTCCGCCTCAGTACCAACATGTTACAGACTTAGTAAAGGAACCTGAGTTTACCTTTATTTAGCACTATCTTTTTTTCTTTTTGTGATTCCAGGTTGCATCGATATCTAGGCCATTAGCGACTATTATGTTTAACGTTATGGTTACCATGAAAATGACATGATATGGTGATGAGAGGACGAACACAAATACAACCATCCCCGAGACGGGACTCGAATCCGCGATCCTTTGCTCCAAGATCACTTAACGATCTCGGCCATCCAAACCGTCTATCACTATCATTGTTACACAGGAAAATGAATTCAACTTATAGTGTAAAGTGAGACATATTTTATCAACATCATGAAGAGCCAACCCCTTCCGCTCACCCCAGGTTCTGCCTATCCCCCACCCTCTAGTTCCGCCCCTTCTCACCCCACCACGCACTCCCGCTGTCATACCCCGGTAGTTGACGGAGTCCCCTCCCCCCACTGGAATGTGAGATCCCGCGCCGACCTACTCGTCGACTCGTGGGATTTCCCTCACCAGATGCCTCCGCCATGGAGCAACTCTCCAGCTCCCGACTAGTCTCCCAACATCGGTGGGAATGAAGTGACATCGGCGAGAAAGACAGAATGAGAGAATGAGAGAGAGAATGAGAGAGAGAGAATGAGAGAGAGAATGAGAGAGAGAGAATGAGAGAGAGAATAAGAGAGGGAATGAGAGAGAGAATAAGAGAGGGAATGAGAGAGACAGAGAGAGAGAGAGACAAGGATGAGGAACCAAATATCCTGCGCGGTCCCTGCGCGGTACTGGTTTGTTAAGGTACTGCTTCGGCATTCGCCTCATGTTGATCGGATGCACCACAGAAATCTACCGAACATAGCAACCTGCTGCTAAAATATTTGGCCAGATAGTCAATGAATTCGATCTACATGTTAAGCAATGCAGTCTGGGAGTCTGAAGGTTTTATTCGCTGGCCTGCTCAATAAATCGAATAAATTTTACAAAATTTGGAATTTGACGAGTTCGCAACCACAAATAAACGTACAAAAATTTCAAAACTTTTTAAAAACCTTTTCTCGTCCCTTCCTCCCCTCACTACCTTCATTTGTTTCAACGATGCTTCGGGACAGCAACTTTCTGCAACTCTAATAGAACCATTAGAACGTCCCATTTTCATTCCTTCATTTCACGGTATGTATTGCGCATGACCTCAATTTTATCTTCTCCATTATTACTGCGGTTGATTTTGATTCCGGCAAATTCCACTTATTTAACTTTAATATCACGCGTAGCATTGAGTAAAATCAAAAACGAAATCGGGGGATCGTATTCGCCCAGGAGCCATCACTCTCGTTGTTATTCCAAAAGCTGAATGTTTCACAGGTACTCTTGACTTCAGTCCAACAAGAACGATTCCAAGAACTGTTGCGCCCGGCTTTACACTTGCCTCTGTAGATTCGTGGAAGAGAAAGTCGAAATATATAAATCAAGTGTATCTGAGTGAACAGCATTGTAAGAGAAACGCTCTGTGCAAATGCAGATCTATTCAATGCTATCTATTTTTCAATTACTGAAGTGGAGAACACTCGACATTCGAGGAAATTCCTTTTATCGGTATTCGCAATGTTTAATACAAATAAGGAGATTAAAGTTTTCTGAGAATGGCTTTCGTTCTACAAATCACTGTTATTCAAGTATTACGTGTGCTCCCCTCTGCATGACAAAGACTCTTATAAAGCTAGAAAACGGTCTCAAATAAAGGATTAAAATAATCATTCACATTCACTCTAAAATATTAAATTAAGCGTTTTAGTTTTTAACTTTCAATTTATTATCTAAGAATAGAGTTGCAATCTTTCAGTGAAAAATTGGGACATTTTTAACACGGAATTCTCTTTAATAATGACATATGCAATTTTTTATTGATTGACGAGAAGCTACGAGTAAAATGTTCACAATATTTTTAATAATATTTATGTTATTACTATTAATTGACGTTTAGTACAAAAAATGAGGTGTAAACTTGGATTTGGTCATTACCGCTTTGATAAAGACCATTAAACCAAACTCGTTTTCTTTTCTTGTTGCAATATTGTTCAATGTTATTTTAATAAATCTCAATAAAGTGTTAATAATGTTACAATAATCTTTTTTTGATATAGTTATGTTAAGGATTCCAAGGAAAGTAGCAAAGAATGACATACTTACATTTTATTCTATATTGGAAATATATTTTTGTAAAGCATTCACTGAGTATTTCTACTATGAAATATATTAAAAAGTTTCGTTAAAAATCTCTAAATCATTGAAATATATACTGTGCTCATCTCAGCACTTTTTATTTATTTTAATTTATTTAATTTTAATTGAGGCGGAGAAAGTGAATTTTTTATGAGATTGTTCTTGTTAGAATACTGCTTCGAGTGAGATATGTGTAAGCTTAGCTATTACACTTCTAAACTCTTGCATAAAGAAATAGAGTTGGTACAAAAAATCATAAGAATGCTGAATTTTGAGTGTGGCTAGAAAGAATACATTTTTATATAGTCTTCGTGAAATTGAGAATTGCTCAAACAGTAATTTTGTGTAAAACCAAATATCTCAGAAATCGATTAGTAATTTTTCTAAGTACCTTAGTTTGCAAAATCTGTAAAATTTCGAAATTAGTTAAAAAATATAATATCAAACAGGAAAAGCAAAACAGCAGAAGCATAATTTCGTATTTGGTGGACCTTCATTAGGATCGCCATTCCAGTTAAAGCATTCTCACCGTTGACACTTCGGAGACATAAGAAAGTGTGGACACAGACTTCTTGCTTCTGCAAATCTCATTCATCATATCCCAACTTGTCCTAAATTAAAATACAAATTTGGATTTGGCGGAGCATGAATCTCCTTTACGATCTCCAAGCATTCTCATCTCAATACGTTTTCGATTTCGTGAGATTTTCCGTCTTTATCCCACATATTCCAGACAAAGCATTGAATCCGTTCACACATCGGAGACAAAAGGAAGTGTGAACCCAAGGAAGGCTTCTGCATACTTCATCCTTCATAGCTAAATTGTCCTTAATTAAAATAATAAAAACAATACAATTTCATATTTGGTGAATCGTCATTAAGATCGCCAGGTTTTCTCATCTTAATACGTGTTCCATTTCGTGAGTGTTTTTCTTCCCTGTCCTATATATTCCAGTTAAAGCATTCACAACGTTGACACTTCGGAGACATAAGACACTTTGCATTTGGTGGGAGTACGGATCTCTGTGACGATCTCCAAGCTTTCTCATCTCAATACGTTCTCGATTTCATGGGTTTTCGCGTCTCTATTCCACCTCTTCCAGACAAAGCATCGAAAACTTTCACACATCGGAGACAGAAGGAAGTGTGGACACAAGGGACTGCTTCTGCATACCTCGTCCCTCATAGGCCAGCATGTCCTCCTCCAACATGAGGCAAACTGTCTTCGAGCTTTTCCCCGCCGCGTGAAATCTATGGGCGCGCGCTCGCAACGCGCCTTCCACCCGCCGCCGCGTCCCGTCCGCTAGGTCGCCACCGACGATTCGTCTTGTCCACGCAGCTTCCCTGACGGCGGGTCGCGGGGTTCACGCCCCGCGAGAGAAATCTCGCTTATTCAACCAGTGCCGGCGCATGCGGCGGGGACACTCGGTATGTTTCTACGAAGGGTGCGTAGGCTTCCGCGGCCGGAGTTAATGCATTCTTGGCTATCCGGGATGAGCCGCGTCTCGGTCAATTGTGCAGACGTTTCGGCCATCTTGCTGTGGTCTTCTTCAGAGATGGCCGAAACGTCAGCACAATTGACCGAGACGCGGCTCATCTCCAAGCGGAATAGCCAAGAATGCACGTTTCTATAAACTTCCGGCCCGCAACACTTTATGCTCCCGTTGGCGCTGTAATCGTAGGTATTTCCAATAATTTCAGTTCCCGCTGCTTTCCACTTATGTCACATCACTGCCCGTTCTTCTCACACTTGGGTTAATGTCCAATAAGACACTTAAAGTTCCAACAAAAATAAAATATATTACTCGAAAGTTCTAGATCGCTAATCAATTATCAAATTGTTATCTGCTCTGCGTTCTCGGATAACTTGTTCTGTATTCGGGACCAGTGATTAATTATATTTAATACCTTCCCCAAGTTTTTTAAATCTTCTAATCACTTGAAAGCACTACTAATTGGGTATTTAAGCAACTACTTCACTTTAAATATCACGACTTAATCGTCATGTGACCATATCTTTCGAACGTTCGCTAGAGTCTCACGAAACGAACATGCCTCCGTAGCAACCCGTTTCCTAACTCAATTGTTCTTGCCACTTGATACACTCATATCAAGTTCCATTTTCATTTCGTAACAACGGAGAATTCTTTGACTACATCGTGGCATCAGTTTTCAATTGAAAATTCAATTCAATGATGCCTTCTTTTACGTGGCGAGAATCAGGAAATCAGGCCTGCTTTTCCATCTGACAACGCAAATTTCGATAGGCCTTCTAGCGAAGAAAGAAAGTATCTCTTGGACGATGAAACAGACGGTTTGAATTTAGCTCTGAGGCTTCTTTTAGGCATGAGAAGCTTTTACGGGCGGTAAATCTACAACATGGGACAGCCGGCTTGATTTCTTCTTCCAAGGAAAGCGTAGGAATGATTTTTTCGATTGGGTTTGAACCTGTGAGCTTGGGAGTAACAATCTGAAAATCTAACAGTTACACCAACGACGCCGTCGCCTTTCTTTCATCCTCGTTTCCCTGGTAATTCCCTTTCACATATCGTTACCTGTGAAGACATAGCCCGAGTATATCTCGTTTTGTTGATCCGGTGTTTGCGAAGAAATAAAAATTCTAGTTAAGTTTGCATTCATTCGCATCTCACAGCACTTGCAGGAGCAAGTGCGTGCCACCCTCTATATATTGTTTGGAGTTTTAAAAGTCGTGAATGTGTAGAAAAAGTCAAGACGACGACCAAGATTGAAGAAGAAAAGTAAGAAAGTAAAAGTGTTCAGTAATGGTTGAACAACGCTAGTAGTGCAAAATACATGTCGACGATCACCGCAATATATAATACATAAATATTTTTGTTTAGGAAAATAATGTTTTAATAAATAAGTCGTTAGAAGAAGAAACCAGTGACAACGTGTACGCGGAAACGAATTTTATATTATCGTTAAATAACATGGGAACTTTCGAACTAGAAAACAAGTGTTAGGAAAATAAACAATTTTAAGAATCATCCGGAACCATTTCGAAAAAAAGACACAAACATTTAGAAGGAAAACTTAAAAGTCAGGAAAATGCACGGAAAGCCAATTGAATATAGGCAACTGATGTAAGTAGCTTTCCAATTATGTTGGAATTTCGACAAAGCAGGTAAACTAGTGGGTAGTGAGCTCTGGAGAACGCGGCGAATTAAAAGAAAAAAAATTCAGAACCTCTGAAAAGTGAGAAATCAGAATAGAGGTAACGAAAATATAAAATGTTCCAAAAGTTATCAGTGACAGAGGAAAGCTAGCGTATTTATTTTGTTGAAAAAACAATCGAAAGACTACACTGACTGGAGAAGACACGGAAGGCGGAAAGATGGCGAGCTGATAATATGGTGTGTTGGCAAGTTTTCATGTCTTTTGAAGAGAGTGAATTTTCTCAGAGAAAGGATGTATGGGGGGGGGGGCATGTGCTGACGGTAGTAGTAAAGAGTCGGGAGCCAGTAGTAGGGCATTTTGCGTAGGGTAGTTTGCGTGAAAGGCATTGGATGTTGAAAAGTTTGGAACGACGAGCCCAGCTGAGGGAAGGAATGGATAGGCAAGCAGACGGCAACACTATCGCCTAAAGGGAAGTGAACAGAACGGCAGATATTACCCGCGCGTAAGGGACACATTTTATAGAAAGGCCAAGTATTGTATTCGATTTTTCTAAAACTCGAAACAACGTAGATGGCCTTTACAACTATGACGTGCAGGGTGCCAATGTGAATAGCGTAAATAGTTTCTCAGTAAGTGTGAATGTCGAATTAAATGTTTTGTTATTGTAAAAAGAAAAATAGAAAAAAACGTTTTTGTTTTTTTATGTACTGATTTTATCGGCTGCGTCACGGAGGAAAGTGGTGACGGGGCGAGTTAAATAACAAGGGGCGCCGAATAAATAAGCTGAATACGGTGCTGAATATAAATTGAACAATATTTATTTCTTCTTTGGGTTGTAAACAGAGATAATTTCCCCGCCCATTACCAATAGATAATGAGAAATATCATTTTCCTTATCCTGTACAGGAGGAAACTTCAGTCCCATGACCCATGATAAATTTTCCAATGGCAACGTCGCTCGTACCGGAAGTATTATTAGTTTAAAATTTGTAATAGAGAGCATGGACAGCAAGGTAATACGTAAATCTGGTAAAGAAATAATTGTAATAAAGACAGAGGTGCGATCGTGAAGTGGCAGTTGGTAGTGATGAATGAGAATGTATTGTGTGTTTGGACTGGCTATATATTTTTTTTCTTTGAATATCTCTGACAACCCCTCCAACTATTCATATCTTTCCATTATTCATTTCCCATTTTTTCAATTAAAATGTATTGAAATTGTCAGAGCCAATGTCCGTAGGGAATAATTCATATTTTCTGAAACTCGCACAGAACGACGGATTAGACCGATCCAAAGGCGTGTTGCACCATCAGTCGTCAGAATTATCAAGCGTCGTCTTTTCGATGTTAGCATTGGTTTAGTAATCGCAGAACACGATTTCTTCTTGTCGAAAGCACGTTCACGCACTAAGAAAGACCACGACTGTCACGAGCGTGCTGCCTGGGAGAATAATGATGGATGGGTGGGTGGGTGGGTGGGTGTTTGGGATTGACTTTAGCGTACTGGAGTTTTTTTTTCCTTCGAAACTCCCAAGTTCATGAGAGTGGCAGTTTATATAAGAAATACTGGTTTCGCAGTATGAAAAATGAATGTTAAATAATAGCTGAATAATATAAATAATACAATATTATTTTCATAAATGGATAAAAATCCTTTTTACTTTCTCCTCCTTACGAAGGTACCTCATGAGATGACATAGTTATTTAATCGTGCGCCGGGAAAACGGTGATTTTTTTTTTTTTCATTTTTAGCCACTGCAATTATCTCAGTTCCATGACAACCTTATTTAACTTCTGTAATTAGAAAGTACGTTTTGAAATTGATAACGTTCGATATATTTTTGGGTTTTGTTTGGAATATGAATTCAATGAAAATGGTTTATGATATAGTATTTGAATGCCCCAAAAATAAAAGTACGTTTTTCAGCTTCAAGGCATGCCCATTTTCGACTATCCGCTCCGGGCACCTACTATGTCCCTCATGGTGACACATATTAACCTTCACAGTAAACACTGACACACTTGCGGGCTCCTCGGTCTGCGATCAATAGACTCACAGAGCCTTCCGCGACAACACATATCATGGAAGACAAAGGACAAAGAATGATGCCCACAGTTGGAATCGAACCCGCGACCATTCCACCCGAGGCACTGACTCGGAACACGCTTTTGCCACCTCGTCCATCCAAGTTGACTAAAAAATAATTAATTAAACATTGTATTCGAAAATAAACTAGAAAATAAAATACTAATTATGGCTAAACATTGTAACTGGTTATTAATGGCTCGTAATTCCCAGGATTTTTGTAGTTTAGCGATTTTATAAAATTAAATATTAAATATTATCGTTTATATTATTACTATTATTGTTAATGGAATTATTAACCCAGTAAAAACAGGTTCAGAGTTTTTTGTAACAGTTTCCTGACGCACTGGGCTGCAGAGTTTCAACATTATAGTCTGTACGTCTTGTAATATTCAAACAGGGAACACTTTCCTTCTACAATCTCATACCTCTTAAACACGAATCGATCGTGCGTATTCAAAACCACAAATCCTTTATGGAAGGTTGGTCAATTAAATACACCTGGCTGTGAGAACTATGCCACAACTTTCTCGGCGCCCGTTCCGAATTGCCGTTCTCCTCCGTAGATGCGCGTGGTGGCGACGGCGGGTCTCCGTGCGTCCCAGGGCGCTGGACACGTCGGGGCTCGACGGCCGCGCTGCCATTCATCACACGGACGGGCACGCGACGGCGATGTGGGTGATGTCCGTTGCGGCGGAGGTGGTGGTGGTGGTGGTGGTGGTGGTAGAGGTGGCGTTGGCGGTGACGGTGGCGGTGGCGGAGGCAGTGGTGGTTGGGGTGGCTGTGGCGGCGAGAGTGGTGAAGTATTCGTATTGGTGAACCGGCGGCAGCAATGATGGTGATGGTGGAGTGGCTGCGGCAACAGCGGCAGTGTGGTGGTTGTGGACGCGGTATGGTGAGGTTGTTTGTCGAGGCGGTGACGGCGGTGGTAGCGGTGGAGAGGATTGCGGCGACAGTGGTTAAGAATCGGCGCTGTGGTTTGGTGGTGGTAGTGGTGGTGATGGTGGTGGTGATGCTGGAGCTGCTGCTGGTGCTAGTGGCGGAGGTGGTGGTGGCAGAGGTGACGTTGGCGGTGACGGTGGCGGTTGTGGTGGCTGTGGCGGCGATAGTAGTGAAGTAGTGGCGGGCAAAGTGGTGATCCGGCGGTAGCAATGATGGTGATGGTGGAGTGGCTGCGGCAACAGCGGCAGTGTGGTGGTTGTGGACGCGGTATGGTGAGGTTGTTTGTCGAGGCGGTGACGGCGGTGGTAGCGGTGGAGAGGATTGCGGCGACAGTGGTGAAGACCCGGCGCTGTGGTTTGGTGGTGGTAGTGGTGGTGATGGTGGTGGTGGTGGTGGTGCTGGTGTTAGTGGCGGTCAAATGCAGGGGCGATGGTAGGTGCGACGCGCGTGGGGACGTTGGCGGCGGCGGTAGCCGTGGAGTGAGTTGAATTCAGTTTGGGGGGCAAAGGAGGCAGTGGAGACAAGGCATGAGCTGTGTTCGAAGAGATGGCAGCAAAGAGGATGGCGACAGAGAAAGTAGAAGAAACGTAGCGAAAGCGGAAGAGATGATGCAGTGATACAGATGTTCCAGAATGCGGCGAGGTCGGGAGCAGGGGCTGGAGCGTGAACGTGGCCGGTGCGAGTGCGACGGTGGTGGAGGTGGCTTTGTCTGTGGCGGCGACGGTGATGATGATGACGGCTGTGGCGGTCTCAGAGATGCAAGCTGCGGTTGTGGAAGTGGTGACGGTTGCTGTGGTGACTGAGAGAATGACGGAGGTGGAGCCGCAGATTTCGGCAACGGCAGTGGTGACGGCGGTGAGGGTGGTAGTATTGATGGTGGCGGAAGTATTGATGGTGATGGTAGCGGCTTCTGGGGTGGCAGCGGAAGATGAATTGAATTAAATTGAATTGAATAGGCCTTATTTCACGTGGCGAGACTCGGGCCATCAGGCCCGCTCTTCCGTCTGACCACGCTACGCTCCTTTCATCAACTAGCAGAGAAAGGAGGTATTTCTTGGGCGAGAAACAGGCGATTTGAATTTAGCTCAGAGGCGTCATTTAGGCTTGAGGATCTTTTACATGCAAGTAAATCTACTAACATGGGACAGCCGGCTTTACTTCCCCTCCGAAGGATCGCGTACGAAGGATTTTTCGCCTTCATGGTGGTGGAAGTATTGATGGTGATGGTGGCGACATCTGGGGTGGCAGCGGAAGATGAGACGGAGGAGGCAGAGAGAGGGTGGCACAGCGGTGGTGAGAGTGGTGTTTGTGGCGACGGCGCAGGCTCTGGCGGCAGCGGCGATGGCGGCAGAGGCGGCTGGGGGGCGGGGGCAGTGACGGTGGTGGTCCAGCACGGGCGGCGAGGTGACAGCCAGGCAGAGCCCTGCATACAGGAATAGAAGAGGACGCGGCGGTGGGCAGAGAACATCTCGGAAAAAGGGTAAGCTATTCTACACGTGTACACCATTGTGTAGACTAGACTGTCCATGTAAATTGGTTCCGTTGAAAAATGGAATTAGAAGAAGCCATTTGAAAATTTACCTATTGTATATAACGTAACGGCGTTCTCAACTCTGTGACCATTTAATCGTATTTCTAATTTTTTTCTGTTATAGCTTCTACGAATATACGATTTTATTCATTATCATATCATTCAATATACGATTTTATTCAATATGCTTAAATCACTGAAGCAACTAAATTTTTATACTATCGGTCCCATTTACATGCCATTTTCATACTTAACGGCCCTGGAAATGGGATTCATAGTTTTAATATAATTAATTTTTCTTGTTCATCTTTCAGTTCGGTTATTAATATGAATTCGGGTCTGCGATGTGGAATTGGCTTTTAGATACTAAATGACCTTAATCAGAGGTATTAACCGATACAAAGCTTAGTTACCTTCGTAGGTATATCCTAATTTCAAGTATATGCACACGTATATGCACCACCGACTTCAGTCCATTTGCACCAGGGATTTCCAATCCCTTTCTTGCATTAATTGCTTTCAAAAAATAATTGCAAACTCGACCCTTTAATTTGTTTGTGTAATATATATATCACAATCATAAATATATTTGCACAAAATAACTAGATCAAAAATCTTCAAATTTTAAAATATGTTTAATTTAAACTAATAAAATGTTTGCGTTTTAAAATATAAACAAGTTCAGAAATAAAATCGCAGATTCTAATCCCACATTTACTTTTACAGGAAATTAAAAAAGAAAAGTGTATGTGAAGCGAATATGTGAAATTCCAAAAGAAAATGGAATTCACTTCTCTTTTGGAATTTCATTATTGCACACTCAAATATTTAATATAAGATGACAAGTAAATATAAGTATTTACTTATTTCTTAAAATCAATTTTTATAATCAATAAGATATTCATTACACCGATTAGTCGCCGACACATATTGGGAAATGGTCTTCCAATTGTTCACCTCTGCCCCACACTTCTTTCCCCTCGAAGTCGATACCGATTCCCTTGTAAATCTCTTATGTACTCTGACGATGTCTGATCATTTGTGTTTCTTCAGAGAACAACACTAACACAACGCGAGCGCATCGCTCCGGTGCAGCGCGCCTCACTCGCAACGCCAGTGGAGCAGTCGGCGAAGCAGAGGCCTTTTTTTCAACTTTCCCCCCGCCAGTAGCCCTGGCGAGGCGGGAGTTTATTTAGTTATTGGGGTACAATATACGCCGCAGCTCTATGGCTTATGCGGCAAAGAAGGGGGCAGAACTTACTTACTAACTTATTTCTAACTTAACCTATGGATGAAGCCGGCACTTTGGCCGGCAACCTAAGATTAACACAAGTCTTTGTTCTTCGTCATGCTTTATAGTATTTGTTTTCTTGGGTATTAAGCAGAGGCCGCCCCCGCAGGCCGAAGCCGTCAGCCATCGGCGTCACGACGGCGCCGTCAACGGCGTCAGCGGCAGCGCAGCTGTGAAAATGGACGACTGCACCGCTTGGGCGAAGCGGAGCGGCTCAAGTGACATCACAGCAGACCGCCGGGTCGGTCGAGATCGAGCTGGAACGTTGATTGTTGCAAGGGTTCTGCGGACGTCCGAAATTGCGAATAAATATAATACTAGATGAGGGAATAGACGAATAGAGTTTGGTTGAGGGCAGAAAGAGCAAGATATTGAACGAAAGAAAAAGAAAGGTGAGTGCGATGGAGATTATACAGATGAAGTGGCGCGAAAACGCGTTGCGAGGAAAAGAGAGAGATAGAGAGAAAGTGAGACAGAGAGAAAGTGAGAGAGAAAGAGAGAGAGAAAGTGAGAGAGAGAAGAGAGAGAGAAAGTGAGAGAGAGAAAGAGAGAGAAAGAGAGAAAGTGAGAAAGAGAAAGAGAAAGTGAGAGAGAAAGTGAGAGAGAGAAAGTGAGAGAGAGAAAGTGATAGAGAGAGAAAGTGATAGAGAGAGAAAGTGATAGAGAGAGAAAGTGAGAGAGAGAAAGTGAGAGAGAGAAAGTGAGAGAGAGAAAGTGAGAGAGAGAAAGTGAGAGAGAGAAAGTGAGAGAGAGAAAGTGAGAGAGAGAAAGTGAGAGAGAAAGAGAGAGAAAGAGAGAGAAGGAGAGAGAAGGAGAGAGAGAAATAAAGAGAGAGAAAGGGAGAGAGAAAGAGAGAGAGAAAGGGAGAAAGAGAGAGAAAGAGGGAGAGAGAAAGAGAGACAGAGAAAGAGAGAGAGAGAGTTGACGAAACGAAATTACGGCAAATACGATGTTACAAGTGTGGTGAATCGCTAAAACACGAGATGAGAATAGTTATGACACGGGGAGAAAAGGCAAGTAGTTAAGGCTTTGCTGGAGAATTGATGGAGACATTACGAAGGGATAGGTGGAGTCAAGACGAAGAAATGGGTGTGACTTATTCGAAAGGATGTTGACGATTACTACATCTGGTACTGTCGTCAAAATCACAACCACTGAAATGACAGGAGGTAAAATAGAGGGTGAATGGTATGCAGTAATGATTAGAAAATATGATGGACATCAAGAAAGAAAATATGAAGGGGCATGAAAACGTCGCGATTCCAGATTGTTTGAACAGACATGGTTTCTTGTGAGGGAAGGCAAGATAACCGACTTAAGTACCTGTAGGAATCAACTGATTTCACTAGGCGTTCGATTACTGGCGGCGGCAAAATTTTTTACACTTGCTACATAGCGGCGCTGAATTCAGTTGTTCCCTGGAGAAGAATTTTTGGGGCTGCCTGCTCTGATCGGTAGTTTTCCGTGGTTTCTTCGACGAACATCAGACGAATGACGGATCACTACCCTATCACAGCCGGATCGCGCGCAAACATTGTTTCCTCTTGCTTATCCTATCCTCACTCCCACATTTGTCGGCAGACCAGTCGAGGTATTAGAGTTTGTTAGTTAGGGGCGGTGTCATGCTAATCAGAGGTACCTGGTTGGGGACTATACCCTCAAGTCTACGTAGGGCGGCGCTGGATCTCACCACCTAGCAGGGCAATATCACCGCCAGCTCCCACGATAAAACATGCACTTCACTTACAGGAGTAATGACCTTAACCGTTGGCGCTCCTGGAATCATTAATCAATCAATTAATGAAGAGGGAAAACAAAACCGAGTGTCGGCATGGTCCTTCCACACTGCCATGGGGACGCACTATCCCCCACGAGCTACAAGGGTGTGCGGGTGGATGTGCAGGTGGGTGTGCGGATAGGTGTGCGGGTGGGTGTGCGGGTGGGTGTGCGGGTGGGTGTGCCGGTGGGTGTGCCGGTGGGTGTGCGGGGGGGGTGCGGGTGGGTGGGCGGGTGGGCGGGCGGCGTGACCGAGGGGGTGGCGCGCGTGACGCGGTAGGGCGGGCGAGCGGCCGGGCGAACGAGCAGCGCCTGCGGTAGGTTCGCCCGGCGCCCGCCGTCGCGTCGCCAGACGCGGAACGAGCGGCGGCGGCGGCGGCGGCGGTGGGAACTCGCAGCCCGCGCGCGCCTCCCATGAATAAACATCGGCGGCGGCGGCGGCGGCACCCGGTGGGAAGCGAAGAAGCGGTGCCGGTGGTGCAGGAGGTGGCGACGGTGGAAGTGTCGACGGTGGAAGTGGCGGTGGCGGAAGTGGCGACGGTGGAACTGGCGACGGCGGCGGCGGTGGCGGCGGCGGTGGCGGCGGCGGTGGCGGTGGCGGTGGCGGCGGTGGAGGTGGTGGCGGCGGTGGCGGCGGTGGTGGCGTCGGTGGTGGCGGCGGAGGCGGTGGTTGGACCGTGGTGGTCAGGGTAGTAGAAATGGTAGAGGCCATGAAGGTGACAGTGAGGGTGATAGACACGGTGACTACAGAGCACGGAAGGAAGGTGTCGGGGCACTGTGGGTGCAAATAAGGGGTCGGTGCAGGGCGGAATGGTCGGGGTGCTGGTGAACTCGAAGGCAGTAGAGACACAAGAGAAGGCGGTGGTGGCGGCGGGGCCTTTGCCGGTGGCGGGGTGCAAGAAGGGGCGGGGGTTAGTGGCGGAGCCGGCGGCGGCGGCCTGGTCGCCGAGCCGCGGCGTGGGTGGATGGCGGCGCCGGGAACCGCACTGTAGCCGCCGCGCTCTTCGTCTGCAACTGCCTGCGGGCTGCTCCAGGTCAGTCCTCGCCCAGGCAATGCCACCGGCCAGGAAGCGATGAGAAGCAACGGGTCACAAGAGTGGATATGTAGATAAGGGGTTGCTATTCCAGTCTAAGAAACGTACTCGCTTCCGTTTACGTGACAAAGGAATTTCTTCACTTTAATTCGTTAAATACACTACTTAGAAGTGATTTTGATATAACTGGTTACTCTTGATTCTCCCAAATAAAAGTTCTTTCACAGATTCCTCTTTTCAGTTAATTGTATTATAACATCTTTTCTTTTCTCGATCAATTGTTGTACAATAAGTAAAAAGTGAAGTAAATATAAGTAAAAAGTGAAAAGAAAAGACGCGAATATAATCTTCCTACCTATATCCTGTTCATAGATTTTGAAAAGGCCTTTGACAAAGTCTCTCGGAATAAGTTATGGAGTATTATGCGTAATAGTGGATACCCTAACCACATCATAGAAACCATCAAAAGCTTATATTTTAAAACCACTATCAGTATTGACAAAGGAACAGCGAACAACCTAACTGAATATACAAACCAAGGAGTCAAACAAGGGTGCCCGATGTCCCCGACCCTCTTTAATATATATATCGATCATATTATTCAAGAATGGCAAAGTAAACTAACCACACATTTTAAAATAAGCAATACAATTTTAAACACTACTCTTTTTGCAGATGACCAGGCCATTTTTAGTACTTCAGAAGACGACCTACAGAGAGCTGCCCATTACCTCGAGTTAACAGGGAAAAATTATAACTTGAAGATATCAACCTCTAAAACGAAAACAATGGCATTCCAGGGGAAAAACCATATCAGATGTAAAGTAGTGATAAACGAAAAAAGTATTGAACAAGTAAACAACTTTAATTATTTAGGATTTAACATCTCATACTGCGACAAAAAAGATATAAACATAAAGATCCAAAAATTCCAGAAATTGTGCGGTACTATACGCAGAGCACTAAGACAAAAGACCAGACAAGACACCCAACTGAAATTTTACAAAACTATGGCAGTCCCAATGCTAACTTATGGATGCGAAAACTGGACAGTCAATAGGTCAGACAGAAGAAAGATCGAAGCGGCAGAAATGAGATTCCTGAGACCATTAGCAGGATATACACTACTAGATCACAAGAGAAATGAAGACATCAGAGGTGAACTACAGATCTCCAGCATACTGGAGAAGATCGACACAACGAGGAAGAACTGGTTCGAACACCTAACCAGAATGCCACCAGAACGGCTTCCCAAGACTATCCTCGAATACAAACCAAAGGGGAAACGATCCAGAGGCAGACCCCACACAAGATGGAAAGAGACTCTTGAGAGCGGAACGGGCCACTAGGCCCAAACCCTGTTGCTGATGATGTATTATAACATTTGTTGTAATAATAACAATTCATTTGTTACTTTTCTATTAATTTAATAAAACTTGCCAAGTCAGTTATTAATATCTTTTCACAGGCACATCACCTTATAAATCATTTCCAATTCAATTTCATTTCATATCTTTTAGTTTTGTGAAGTTTCTACAAACTATAGAAATATCATGTTCCGCTTTCGGTGCCAAGTGCAAGAGAAAAATGTCTAACCTCAACTGTCCTTCGATCATATTTTGTGTTATTTTTTTAGTTCTATTTCAGTTTACAATATTTGTTGCAGAGGGCTTGGTTGGTTGGTTTCTGGCTTGAACGGTCACCCGATGAGAGCCGCGCTATTCGCTTCAGAGCACTGCACAATATTTCTTTAGACGAAGACGGAGTTCATATAAAGTGTGTTTCTTAGGTGACCTACACGTCAGTCTACAAAGCTCTTTTACCTAATAATTTCAATTTGTTACTACGGGGTCTAGAATACCTCTCCATCGTTACAGAACGACTCGAAATACAAAAAATAATAAAACAGAAAGCAATTTCACTTAAAACTACTTCATTTAAAATAATATATTATTACATACAACAACAGAATAATTAAAATTTCTTTAACGTTACAATATAAACATTTGACGAACGCATGTGTTATGTTCCTTAGATACAATATTTTAATCGAATGAGGGAAGAACGAAGGTATGCTTTTCACTCGAAACATAAACCAACACGTGTAACGTAGGCTTCCGCGCCTGGAGTTCATGACTTCTTGACTGTCCGGGTGACGTGTAACCTTTGTATCAATCAACGAAGTTAATTCATTAATTTATTTATTTACGTCATAAACAGTTAAAAAGTGTGTGTGACTTGCGATGGGGAGAAGTTAATTTGAAGTTACATTTATGTCCAAAAGCAAAATAAGGGGCCATCTCATTTGCTCAAGGATCACGGAAACTGGAAAAAATCTGATCGAGATGGGAGTCATTGACCCAGAAGCTGAAGTGCAATTCTTGTTATACGTTCTTCAGAATTATACAATCCAAATGGTAAATAATACATTAAATGTCATTGTTAAAAGTAATACTAATTTCCTTTTCAGTGCACGGTAGAGCCTCTAATTGTATAGAAACAGTTGTGCAGCAGAAAAGATTTTACTTGGATCATTTGTCAAATGTAAATTGGATACATTTGTATCGAATTTAATGGTTTAATGCCATCTGGCAAGGTGTTGTAAAATAATGTGCATCTATTGTATGTGAATCAACTTAAATTATTGATTACATTTATTAGAACTGCAAATGGGTATGACCCGGTGGCAGTTAAGTGACAATAATTGCAAAAATTACTACACTTACATTAATAATAATAATATAATAATAATAATAATAATAATAATAATAATAATAATAATAATAATAATACCGTACAATACAGTACAAGACAAAAAGCAGCATTGAAAAGAGCATTGATCGCGTTCACCGCACTTCACTTCACTACACTACACTACACTTTTTATTAATTATTTAAAATTATTTAAAATTATAAAATTATTATTATAAAATTATAAAATTATTTAAATTACTTTAAACTATATGTAGGTTATTCTTGTACAATTTAAAATAATATTATTTCGGACTTCATTTGTACTTCCACAGGACGTATGGTACCACACTTAAAAGATTACATTCACTTAAAAGATCGTCAGAGGTTAAGTACGTAATACACACACACACAACGCTTTCGTCCACAAGAAATTAGATGTAGAGAAGGATTCGTGTTGGTCGCACTAGGATTATTACATTGTATCGAAAAGCGTAAATCTGGTTGTTAAAAGTTCTGGAATACATACAAATCGTGTATATAATTTACTTCTTTACTAGTAACAGACAATCTCTTTTCACAATACAAATACGTACGTGAACAATTCAGAAAAAGTTTTTTTTCTTTGTGTGAACGTAATTATATTTTAGCATCAATGGGAGTAATAATTGTTGACGACATATCTGGTAGGAAAATATTCAATATAATATTTTATTTTTCTTTCGTCCAGTTTTTTACGTCTTATACATGCGCATAAATAAATATGTGAAAGAGTGAGAGAGCCAAAGTTGTATTTTCAAAATAAGAATTCTGAATGCATGTCCAAGTATTTTTAATGTAAAAATAATAGAACTAGGGAAAAGGAACATGAAGTAACGTTTAAATTGTCTAATTTAACGAAATTTTTAATGGAAGAAAATATAAGTTATTAGCTGGGCGGTGAAGTTGGACAAAAGGACCAAAATGCAACACATATACATATATAAGTTATACAAATTTTACAATTTTGTATAATTCTAGTAGTTTCCCGGCTTCCACCGATGAAGCTACAGTGCCTATTTATAATGATACTAAAAAATTCCGGCGTAAAGAAAACTGTAATTCAAATTCTAGGTGCAATGTGTTTCGCTTATAAAGATGTTATATCTATAAAAGCGTTACCAGTGTATTTATGTACGCCACGAAGACAAACAACAAACTCTATGTAGAGAATTTCCTACTGATTATCTTGCGATGAAACCGTTTGTAACAACATATTTATCACGCGTATTAAATGTTGAGTTCTCCATCGAAATGAAATCACACTGGTCGAAGATGGTACGTAAATTTATGGAACGAACGTGTCCACACAACGCAGGTGAATCACATTTATTCTTATGCGAACAGTATCTGGCAAGCGATATCAATCTCTACGAGAATGTGATGTGTACTGTGTATACCCCGAGACCTGACGCAGATTCAAGAACAATGCACTGTGTGTAGTGATCTTCAGATACAGAGAAAACAAAGGTCACAACTATGACAGTATAGACAAAGGATTTTTGATGAGATACAAATTGAAAAACAATTTTACACTCATAACTGATGCTGAATTTTAGGGATAATTTATGGCAACAAAAGCATTGTATTTAAACGCGAGGCTGAGAAATTTCTCTATCTAGACCTTAAAAGCAAGGATGTAATAATAATACAATAAACAAAATAATACAAAATGAGTAAATTAGTAACGTTGTGACATGAAACAATGCCTAAAAGCCTTAAGATGACTGATCCACCAGAGGATGTAGAGTATTTTATTCCTTTCTTTGTTTCAGCTTACAGTCTTCGTAATGACGATATGAGGGTTGCTTTTATTTTAAGTAAATGGCAAATTAAATAAAAATAAGTCAGATGTGAGTATGCAAACAACATTGTATAAGTCTTGGCCACGAAGTGATTTTTTCAAGCTTGAAATATTTATCGACATCCCTCGAAAAAGTATCACTGAATGGTTTGCACTGAATGCTTTCGTAAAAACACCAATATTATTTTTATTTGATTTTAATTTTAAAACTCGTATTTAATATTGTACGTCCATTAGTTTATTGCAAAATAAACACGGAATAACTACGACTTCCTTGGAAAGATTAAATTACTCTACGTTTTAAATGAATTCTATCAAAATCAATTTTGTTTTACCCACAAACTCTCAATTAAGAAGTTTATTTACTTAACATAGACACTAATATTGGATTATTTGCAGTCTAAATTATTTTCACTTTTTTAACACTATCAAGATTCAGCCGTATTCATAACGTACATCAATATGGTTAGGTTCATGGAATCAATAAATTATTATTATTATTATTATTATTATTATTATTTTACTTCAGTATTATTATGAATCACACAATTTCTTCACGAGTCTCACCCTAACATCTACTCTTAATAATTGATTTCATTGACGTTTGTTATGACTGCGAGCGAAGAATTTCCTTCTCCCGAAAGTGACGTAAGAGAAATAACACAATACCGCGGCCAAAGCCTTCGAAGCTCAACACGTACTTTGTCTAGATATTTGTCGGTGCGGAGCCTAGACTGGAGAGAAATAAATAAGTCAATAAGCTAACAATATGTAAGTTAATCTGTAATTTTATGTTAAGTTAGTAAACAGTTAAGAAATAAGTCATAAGTCGTAGTCAATTGGTGAGTAACAGGTCAATATAATAAATAAAATAAAACTGGCGTAGTAATAAGCACATTAGGGGGTGAAGGGAAGGGGGATCGAAAATGTAAGGGCAGAGGCGCTGGTGTGGACGATCTTCTGTGGCGCTGTTTGATTTCAGGTGCTGAGGAGGCCAAGCACTGGAAGGAGACGGCGGGACGCCCGCGCCAGAAAATAAATAGTTAAAATAAACGTCGGATAGATTAGAATGTACTCGGCTTCTGACGGCAGGTTTTTCCCCTTCAGGGGTTTTTTCCTGAACCGTACCTTATGGTCTCTTTTCCGCGGCTTTGATGCGATGGAGAGACCATTTGGAGTGAATAACAGAATTCGAAAGATTAGAACGCGAAAGGATGAAGGTATTGCAATGGCTTAAAGGCCTTCGGCCTAGCCACATAGGATCAAGTAAGCTAATTTGTTTGTAATAATTACATATTAAATAAATAAATAAAATATTTGTCGGTTGCACATTATCACCATTTTCGCAACCACACCTTAAACACAACAGCGTCGAAACTCCTCTTTCTAGCGTTAACATTGAGATGTGTTGACGATCATGATGATTATATCAGATGCTATGAAAAGGTTAATGCAATGAAGATTAATTAGCGGTGGTAAGTTGCTTGTTTTGTAGAAAACGGGAGAACAGAAAAGCCCTGCCGTGAATCACCAATCTGCCATAAATTCGTTATGGAGTTGCTCGAATTCGAACCCTGACACTTCCAGTTGGAAATCTAGCGTTCTGGCAGCTACGTTACGAGACACCTCGAAGATTTTTTTTACATTGTAAAAACATCAGACAGTCTGGAAGTAAATCTCCTAATAAAGCAACGTAAATGTAGTATTTCGATTCACATGACCTCACTTTCGAAATACGCCACTTGAAAACGGTAGAATCTGACATTACTCATCCTCTAAGCGATGTACAAGAAACAGACACCGCTACAGAGTCGCGGCAGCAGATTTTATTTTGCGCCCGCAGCCACGTCAGCCTTGCACTTTGCTCTCGATAGTGGAGAACACACTCACGCTCTCACTCCCCCCCCCCCTCTCTCTCTCTCTCTCTCTCTCTCTCTCTCTCACACACACACACACAAACATTCACACTCACACAAAGTGACATTTCGCAGGCCAGCGCAGATTTAGACTTCGCAGATTATTTGCTGGAGCAGAGTGGTGCCTGGTTTGTTGCAAGAGACTTATCTTGAGGCAAATGCAGTTTGAAACAAGGAGACTTTGTGCAGGTTGCATGTATATTACGTGTAGTTGAGCGTTTCATACATGTGATTGGTGTCTGCGTTTAAGAAACCGGCGTGAACATCCTCTTCTTAATAGTGAATAGAAGTTTTTCAAGGGAATAAAAATAGATGTACAACAATAAATCTATATCAAAAGACACTGGAGTGATTCGAAATAATTCAATTACAATATAATTAATTTTTAATGTTCCTCATTGTGGCATTTGTAGGCTTTAATTGCTGCATCACTAAAAATGGATTGGAAAATGCTCAAATAAATACTTGTAGTTGTCAGCAGTAGCAACAATGCTACTGTCGAATATACGGAAACTGGGGTGGCAAAAACGTAAGTAGCAAAAACTGATAATCTGAAACTGCACATGCAAATGTAGAAGATACTTTCCTACTCGTCGGATGGCTCTCAGTAGAAAGTCACTGAGTATGGGAATATAGTAGTAACGTGATGTACGAGCAATTGCGGAATAACATAATCAAATACTTGCATTTTCTCTCTAAAACAAAACTGTTATTGTCTTTGTATTTTTTCCGAGTTCCTGGGTATGTAACAAAACCAATGTTATAGTCAGAGTCTGCTTTGTTTTCCGTAAATGCACGCTTATATTCAAAATTCGTAATAGAGACGATAAAAGCTTAATTTTTACCATTCCAGCGCCGTGGCTTCTTCTGCGGAAGGCTCATTCTCCATTCGAGGGCAACTTGCGCCGCTAGGAGCTCCCTGGACGGAGACGGCGTCGGGTGTCACGGCGCTGGCCGCACTCCGCGCAAACGGTTATGGAGGCGCCAGTCGCGCCCGCGGGAATAGAGACGGCGCATTACGCCCTATTAGAAATGAAGACGCAACCCCCGCTGCGCTAGCCCAGGGCGCGTCCCGCCACCACCTCCGCTGCCGCCGCCGGGCCACTGTTTCCGGCTCCACCCCTGGAGCAGTACCGGTCTCAGTTCCCGTCCCCGACTCTGTCCGCGATAATTCGCGTTCTCAGATCAAGCTTCCGCTTCCGCCCTTGATCACGCACTCGTACCACCTTTGTTCCATTTATCATGCCCGTCTTGCCATACACCTCACCATTTCCGTCCCTGATCCCGGCCACGTTTTCGCCGTAGTTTCCGTCCCCGACCAAGTTCCCTTTTCCTTTTAGTCTCTGTCCAAGTTCGCATTTCCCTTCTATTTCCCGTCCTCGTGCAAGTTTACGTCCCAGTCCCAGTCCCAGACGCTGTTCCAGTTCCTGTTCCCGTTTGCGTCACCGTCCACGCTCATTCCTGTCCTTATTCTCTCTTCTCTCTCCAACCTCATCTTTGTCTTTGTTCTCGTTCCATTCTCTGTTCTCGCTCCAGCCTACGATCCAATACTTAAACTCACCCCACTCCCTGTCCTTGTACACAATTCCCGTTCTCGGACAAGACGCCGTTTTCTTGGCAGTCTCAGTTTCCTGATCTCCCATCTGCCTTCGACTCCGCATCTGTACTTCCGGAGTGGGAGTGTCGGGGCGAGGTGGGCCGGGTGGGGCGGAGCGGGAGTGGCCGGGCTGACCGGAGTGGGACGGAGCGGGAGAGACGGGGTGGGAGGGGTGGGGCAGAGAGGGAGTGGCGGAGCGGGGTGTAGCAGAACGGGAGCGGGAATGGCGGGGCGGGGCAGGCCGGGTGTGGCGGAGTGGGAGTGGCGGAGCGGGGTGCAGCAGAGCGGGAGCGGGAATGGCGGGGCGGGGCAGGCCGGGTGTGGCGGAGTGGGAGTGGCGGGGTGGACGGTGTGGGGCGGAGCGGGAATGGCAGGACAGGGCGGGGCGAGGCGGGGCGGAGCGGGGAGGGGCAAGGCGGGAGTGGCGTGGCAGGCCGGGCAGGGCGGAGCGGGGTTGGCGGTGCACGGCGGGGCGGAGCGGAGCCGGGCGGGCTGGGCGAGGCGGGGAAGCGGGGGGGGCGGGGAGGCGGGAAGGCGGGGGTTGCCGCCTGCGGGCGCTACGCGAAGGGATTTGGGGCAGCGGCGGCGCTTCCCGGAAGGGGATTAGAATCTTTTCACGCCTCGCCATCCCCAACGGCCACTAACCGACGGCGCTGACGAGAATAACATCGCCCCTCGGCTCCCGCACAGCCTCGCTGCGTCTCTCCCAGACCAGTGTGTCCCCTCCCCGCCCCCTCTCTCAGACCCGCACCATCCCCGCGTTGCTCAACCCCGCCTTGCTTCGGGCTGCTTCGCTCCGCGAGCGTTGGCGCGTAACTCCTCCGCTTCGTCCTTGAGGTGGCTGAATGTCACGACATTCGGGTTTTCTGCAAGTCGCGCAGGAAACCGCAAATGGGAAACTTGGTAGAGTTTTGCTGATTGTTCGGGTGTTGTTGAAGAGATGGGGAAGGATTTAACGAAAATGTACATTTTTGATTGGTGTGATTGGTGTATAAGTATTGGAATATTATAATATCTCTTCCTTCCAAGCCATGCATTACATTGTCTCAGATTTTGCGTTGCAAGTTTGTATATTAGAGTGGATGTTAAAAAAATAGGTAATAATTTCCAAAGGTGCCACTCATATACAAATAAGATTGAATTGAATTGAATTAATGCCTTATTTTACGTGGCGAGACTCAGGCCATTAGGCCTGCTCTTCCATCTGACCACGTAAATTTCGCTACGCTCCTTTCACCAACTAGCAGAGAAAGGAGGTATTTCTTGGGCGAGAAACAGGCGATTTGAATTTAGCTCAGAGGTCATTAGTCATATAGGCTTGAGGATCTTTTACATGCAAGTAAATCTACTAACATGGGACAGTCGGCTTTACTTCCCCTCCGAAGGAAGGCGTACGAAGGATTTTTTCGCCCTGAAAAATCCACGGCTTCGATCGGGTTTGAACCCGCCAACTTGGGTACAACAGTCCGAAACGCTAACAGTTCCACCATTGCCGCCGCCAAGATTGGTATGGCTCATCGACTTTGATGATAATGCAATAATATACATCTAGCAATTTATTTAAAAAATTGCTGCTACCACTTTTTGACGTGGGCGTATATATATAGCGTTGGGCTACGAATTTTCTGCTGATGATTAATTAGTCCGTACGAATTCATTGATAGTTCTCACGTTTTTAGTGGATAAACTAACAATCATGAACAGGAGCTTTGTTATAAATATGATTAGAGAATGGTAATGAGGATTGAAAAAGACATAACAAAAGAAAACGAATGTCGCATAAAATGTATAGAATGAAGAAAAAATCCTTATTTTCAATCAATATGTTACTACTACTTTATTTACTAGGTAAATTATTATTATAGCTAATAAACATTGCATAATAACGTTCCACAGAATTTATACACGTTTGTCGCAACACTCACGTCAATATAAAACGGAGAAACTATACAACTGGAATTTACTAAGAAATATTCGTTTAGTATTCGCTACAGTCGCTTTGATTCCGAATGCAATTAGAAACCAGGATGTACTCACAAGGCATTCATATCCTGTTTGAATTTACCGATATGGATTACTAATGAAGTGATGCTTCACATTTCTTCGAATCAATTACTGTAGAATGTCATGAGTCACATTCCATCGAAGTTTCAGTTTGCAATTTTCCGTTAGGTGCGGCCGTGTGTGCACAAGGGAGTGTTCGGAGAAAGTACACTCAAAACCCACAACGATACGTGAATAGATTATAGCACCAATCGACGTTTCTTCATACTAATTTCTTGATGAGTAATGCCTGTACGAAATTTCTATTTTCGCAACGTTCTGAAAATCAGAAAGTGAAGCATTTCGCATATCACATCCCTGTTACGACGTAACAGTAACAGTAACAGTGTTACGTAACAGTGTTACGTTCATAATCATAATTAACGTTTTTAGATCTTTGCATTATCTATCACCAGTCATTTGAGACGAGTCACTCAGGACCTCAGTTTACATTCTTCTGAAACGTTGGCGGTACTTTCATTGAAATGAAACTAATGAACGTCAGTATTAACACTGAATACTTTAATTCCTTTTTAGATTTGGCAAGTTTTTTTTTTAATTTTTAGCAAACTGAATTAAAATTCGAAAAAATAATTCCTACAATACCCTGCCAGAATGTCGCTGAGCAGGGGTTCGAGATGACAGGGACTTGGCACACGCAGGCATCTATGAGGTTAATGAAGAATCAAACGATTTATTTTTTCCAAGATTAAATGGTTCACGTGATGCGTGAGTGCGACTTGCATTCCACGCATGTCTGGATAAGAAATAAACAATGCGACCAAGAACATTATGAAAAATACAGAGAGTCAATATAATCTGAAAGAATGCACTTGAATTGTCTCAAAGAACAAACAGTTCATTGTTTCAGACAATGTGTTTCATTTGTTTCATTGTTTCAGTTACGCTTGTATGTAATTAATTTCTGACCTTGTTAAATATTCTGATTATGCAAACGATTGTGAAAATTAAATAACTTCCAAAAACGTCAATTTTGAAGAAATGGAATACATCTGGAATGTTACTGAGAATCATGTATGTTTATCACATGTTCAGCAAAGAGGTAATCTATTAGCTTATTCATCATGGTCAGAGAAACGCAAATCTTTCGGTGAACACTCATTACATGATAATACTCTCACTTTCACCCGGAACAGGATATCAATTTTTGTAAGCGTTGTCTTGCCTGCTAAAGGCACTTGATACGATCGGAAATCTGCCGAAGATGATTTCAAAGTCCCGAGCTTAGTATTAGTCAGTTTCCATGCGTTTGAGCGAAGCACGCGCCGACTTCTGGGCACCGCCGCGGCCCCATTATGCCACGCACGTACACACCTGGGCGCGCTCACGTTGCACAGAAGCTCAGACATGCCTCCGCGCTGAATCAAGCAGTCGAAAGGGTACGAAACCATTTTCTCCTGTTTTAAAAAAAGGAAATAACTAACAAAAATATTTAAATTCAGTGGTACCAGATACCTTGTGGTACACCATAACATGAATTAAGAAATAATCAAACCTCAACAATCCAAGTTTTAATATTTATTAAAACATTAATAACCAAAGTCAACTTTTGGGAACACTTTTCTCATCTTCAGTGAGTCCAAGTGAATCACGCTAAAAATCAACAGGTAAGCAATATGCTAGAAACAGAGGAGACGGTCATCACTTTTCCAGAACATTGCTTAGCTTGTTATTTGTTTGGTGTGTTCCACGTTGCTTGGACCCGCTGAAGACGGAAAAGTGTTCCCGAAAGTTAACTTTGGACACTAATGTTGTAATAAATATTAAAACTTTTATTGTTGTGATTTCATTACTTCTTAATTTATTTTAAATTTATTTAAAAAAATTGCTTTTGTGCTGTAGATGCTACGTTAAAGATCGCGTAAATTAAATTCGTGAATTGACCGGTTAAATTCGCACATTATCCAAACGGTTAGGATAAGGCTGTATGGATGTGAACGCACGGGAAAATTTTGGGACTTCATTTGACTAACTCTGGCATTAGTCACAGTGTGTTGATTAAAGTTCGATTATTGCCAGAGTATGTGCTGCAAGACGAATTTTAGCATAAAAATGCTTAATTGGACACACGATTCTTTTATGACTTTTATGTAAATCAGAACGAAGCGTAGAGTCTCGCTAATCTGGAATCACGAAGCGTTAACTAAGTAATATAGTTATGTTACGTTAGTTTAGATTGGGTGGTATTGCCGAAATAAACATTAAAAACTAACACACAACCCTTCTTGCGTCCATCTTAAGACCATCTTCGTGCATTTCGCCCTGAAGAAGGTCGCAGAATGACGGCCTAAACGTTGACATATACGCCTAGGACGCAAATTTGCCAGGACAGTCAAGCAGATATACATCTTGACTCTCATTGGCATTAGAAACTTTCCAAACACTGATTCCCATTTACCATTCAAAATCTACGTTTATCACAGAATAACTGCCTGGTGGCAGCCGATGCACGGTGGGGCCAAATGTCAAAAAGCTGGTCAAAAGTCGAAAGCGTTGTACGATTTGACTGAAACTTTGTATTCAGAGGTTTATGATCATTCTAATTAATAATCTGTAATAAAAATTCCGAAAAACAAAATGGCGGACCAATATGGCGGATAAAATTATCAAAATTTTGTATTTTTAACACAAAATGATCATACTTATAAGTAAAAATGAGTTCATTCGGGTTTTTAAGGATGCTGATTAATAATCTTGAATGAAAATGCCAAAAAAACAAAATGGCGGACCAATATGGCGGACAAAATCATAATTTTCTTCATTTTTAACACAAAATGATCGTGTTTAAAATTAAAAATGAGTTCATTCGGGTTTATAAGCATGCTAATTAATAATATTAAATAAAAATGCATAAAAAACAAAATGGCGGACCAATATGGCGGACAAAATTACCATAAGTTTGTATTTTTAACACAACATTATTATGTTTATAAGTAAAGAAGAGTTAGTTTGAATTTTTAAGGATGCTAATTAATAACCTTGAATGAAAATGCCAAAAAACAAAATGGCGGACTAATATGGCGGACCAAATCATCAATTTTTTCCATTTTTAACACGAAATGATCGTGTTTATAATTAAAAATGAGTTGATTTGGGTTTATAAGCATGCTGATTAATAAATATTGAATAAAAATGCTAAAAAATCAAAATGGCGGACCAATATGGCGAACAAAATCATCAAAAGTTTGTATTTCTACATGTTGCACGCGCTACGAAAATTTGTCACAGGCACTAAAACGGCAGCTACGGGCAGCTGTTTTTTTATGATTCTCACAGAAAATAACATTTCGAATAATGTCATGTTAAGTTTTTAGCCCCGCACAACGGTGCACATAGTTATTTTTCATTTTAAACACAAATTTTTGATTATAGCATTTTCATTTTTCGCCAACAATCAACGTTAATTATTACATTAACAAATTATTTTTAAAAAAATTAAGTATACATATTATGTTTCTACTTACTCTCAGGAATAGATTCCATTTTGTTTTATTGAATTCGGCCGACTGCACGCTTCTCTATCCTTCGAAACACAAAGGTTCTGAAAACGTTTCACAGCTGACCGATATCGATCGCTCGAGGCCCAACTTTGAACTGATCTCTTACCTCAAGTATAAGAGAGAAACCGTTACTAATTGCGGAATTCAACGGCCCAAATACCAACCTATTGAAGTAGCAACGACAAAATCCCTATCTAGTAACTTTTTTTTTGGACTTTTGGCCAGCTTTTTGGCATTTGGCCCCACCGTGCGATGGTTGTAGAAAGAACACAGTTGTAAATGCAATGCAGTTTTTGGAGAGATTTTGCTACGCTCTATTCATTCGAACCACAGTTGATGCCAAGAGCCACCTCTCTCGGTCTGCATGGCGAGATCGGTCACCGACCTACGTCAGTTTGCGTGGGTGTTCCCCAACCAGGTTTCTCCCACCAGTAGGGTACCGCCCTAGCCGAACGATTCTCTCGAAGTATTGCAAGAAACATATTGTCGTTGATATTCTTCTATATAGAATTCAATTTTAATGTGGTTTTGTTATGGTAAAGATTTTATGTGACTTTTTGTTTTTTCTTCTGCTCTAAAAGGTTCATGTGCGAGAAAGAAAAGAGAACATGAACTCCGGAGCTAAGATGACGCAGAACCATCTGCCTCGCCCGGAAAATCACACCACGTAGTCCTGCACATGTCATCTCGCAAAGTGTTTTAAAACGCATTGACGTCAGGCCTTCATACTCTTTGTAAGACAGTTGATTCTATAGGTACTTTGCGATTTTTTGGTTGATAATCGACTTCCGTGTATAAGTACTGATGGGAAGTTGCATTTCAATACATTCCAATCTATTTGTTTATCGATTTCAAAGTAGTCACTGCCACGGCTTGCTGATTAATGTGGTTTATCTTGTTACTGCCCAAAGCCGTTCATTTTATTCGCACGCAAGACTCATTTTCCTTACTGGGACATCAATATTTCTAAATTCCTGAGGCCGTGCTGCGGGCGCTGCTTCTGTCGTTCGTCTCCCTGTCTCGCGTCGCCCCCCCCCCCCCGCCGCGGCCCTGAGCCTGGGCTTGGGCCCGGGGTTACGGCCAGCGGCGGCGGGGGCGGCGAGAGTCATTCGGAGGCAGCTTCACGACGGGAACGAATCGCCCCATTTGGACTTGGGCCTCGATTCGCTCCCCTCGGATTGGTTTGTCTGTTTCAGGGCCTCGCCCTTCACCTGGATGGCCCACCGCTCTTCGCGTTCAAATGCTCCCCGATTCTTGCTCTGGCTCGCTCTGGGTCATGCTCTCTCTCTTTTATGATCTCGCTCCCTTTCTCTCTCTCTCTCTCTCCCTCACCCTCTCACCGCTCACTCTCTTTCATTTGAACTCTTTCTCTCTTTCACTCGGTCTCTTATTCGCGCTCTCTCATATACTCTTTCTGCCACTCTCCTGATCTCTCTCACTCACCCGCTCCATCTCACTGGTTCTCTCTCGATCACTAATATTCTCTATCTCTCTCTCCAGATCCCTCTCTCTCTCTCTGCAGATCTCACTCATTCTGCAGATCTCTCTCTCTCTCGCTCTACAGATCTCTCTCTCTCTGCAGATCTCTCTCTCTCTCTGCAGATCTCTCTCTCTGCAGATCTCTCTCTCTGCAGATCTCTCTCTCTGCAGATCTCTCTCTCTCTGCAGATCTCTCTCTCTCTCTCTGCAGATCTCTCTCTCTCTGCAGATCTCTCTCTCTCTCTCTGCAGATCTCTCTCTCTCTCTCTCTGCAGATCTCTCTCTCTCTTTCTGCAGATCTCTCTCTCTCTGCAGATCTCTCTCTCTCTCTCTCTGCAGATCTCTCTCTCTCTCTACAGATCTCTCTCTCTACAGATCTCTCTCTCTCTCTTTGCAGATCTCTCTCTCTCTCTCTGCAGATCTCTCTCTCTCTGCAGATCTCTCTCTCTCTCTCTGCAGATCTCTCTCTCTGCAGATCTCTCTCTCTCTCTCTGCAGATCTCTCTCTCTCTGCAGATCTCTCTCTCTCTCTCTGCAGATCTCTCTCTCTCTCTGCAGATCTCTCTCTCTGCAGATCTCTCTCTCTGCAGATCTCTCTCTCTGCAGATCTCTCTCTCTCTCTCTGCAGATCTCTCTCTCTATCTCTATCTATCTATCTCTAGCTCTTTCTTCCTCTTTGTTGCCCTTGGTGTCTCCCCTCTCGAGATCACGAAACAAGTAGCGCTGGTATACTTACCAAAGGTGGGAAACTCCCTGGTGAAACACGCCGACAAGGGATTTATCATACCTTGTCAGTATCATCTCTCTCCGAGTGCGCAAATTGGTAGGTTGTGGGTTTTATGTGCCAAAATATTTTATACCAACTACGTAGCAGGGTCAAGCCCCAATGAGAATTTGAGAGCCGAACACACTGATCAGCTGTGTGTTGAGCACCGTAAGAAACGTACGTACCACGTTATCTTAAACATGAACTGGAAATCTCGACCACTCTATCAAACAACGTACAAGACCTTTTAACTGTCAAGCGTTATTGATTGTACAAGAGACTCTCCATTTAGGCGGCTTGTGGTTGTTTTAGAAGTGACTCCACTTCTCGGTTTAGTGTCGCCCGCCCTGTTTCCTTTTTTACTTAGTTTCTAGCAGTTGTGTTACTTTTGTCTCTGGGTATTGGGAGGGGATACTGCGGTCTTTGTGTCGGAGGAGGGACGGTAGAACGGAGAACAACACCGTCCTAAATACATTTTCTCTACTAAAGATGTCAACGGAGATCAAGATTATAGCAACACAGGATATTAACAACAAGTCAAGAGTTCGTAAGAGCATGAATATCGTCAATGATCATAAAGTAGTATGGTTTGAATTATTATGATAAACAATCGGATGCATATTGAAGTGAATGCAACTTTATTACTACAGATCACAGACGGAGTGAGTGTGAGTGAGAGTTTTAGAAATGGAAAACAATTGCAGTTATGATTAATTTATTGTTTTAGTGATTCCAGGCACGGCAACTACCAGGGTCATTAGTCCCGTAAGTGTAGTGCGTATTTTTGCTCGGGAGGTGGCGGTGATCTTTCCTTCGCTGTATGGCGAGATTCGGCGCCGATCTATTGTCGGCTAGCGGGGTTTTCCCTAAACAGGTATCTCCCACCAGCGAGGCACCACCCCAGCCAGGAAAAGATTCAAGCTCCCGACCGGTCACCCGGCATATGTACCGACTGTCAGTGTGTACGTGTGTGTTTAAGGGGAGAGGAAAGGACAAGAAAGAGGTACGAAAGATCGCGTGGGGACCGTGGCCAATTTGATAGGGTACTGCTTCGGCATTCGCCTAATGTTGACCGGAGAAACCACGGAAAACTACCGATCAGAGCAGTCGGACCCCAGAATTCTCCTCCAGACACGAATGAATTCGACCTAGCTGACAAGCTAGTGTCGAAAATCCTGTCACCTTCGGGACTCGAACCTAGGACTTCCCTGTCAGAGGGTCTGCAGTGACATTAATTAATGCCCTGGGTCATCTGTCCCCGTCAATTGCAGTTACAAAAGTGAAATGTTATCGTACATTAACCCATTAAACCCCATTGTTGACATTTGTCGACGCGCACTTCTGGTCAACGCATTTGCTCACTAGGCACTAATTTGCGAGTTCTATTTCTCCAATAGAGGAAGTTACTATAGTCATATAAGCATGTTTGTCAATCAAATATAAGCTTGTTTTGGCCACACCTAAGCATATTTTGCATTTCCTAATGTTAAATTAACATTTTTCGTATTGTTTTCTTCTTTTTGTGGATGTATGGTGAAATAATGATAAATAATAACGGGTTATCATTCACACTCCTTTCCTTCGCTTTTACTGATAGTTCTTCATATCCCATTTGACTCACGTCCTCATATCTTAATTCATCCCTTAAACATGAAACCCCTGATATCATCACTAACTAGGACCTTTAGGACCATATGATCCGGTAAAAACACGTTTGAAAAGGTCAGCAACACACATCAAAAAGCACGCTAAATCAAGCTTTATGGGATAATGCTTCGAAGACGATGACCCACTAATAACATTATCAAAGCAATCTGCTAATAAAAACTACGTGAGGCATCCAACAAATGATCGTACTTTTGAGCGCCTACCCAGCGCAGGACCGCCTTTACCCGATGATGTAAAACGCAAAGGAACGCGTCCCTCGCCGGGCGCAATCAGCGTATATAACAGGGTAATAGCGGCGCAGTGTCAAGGTCTTACGGAAAGCTACTTTCTCCGCAACCATAGTAATCTGAGCGGATGACTGCGGGGCGAGTTCCGTTGGCCCCTTCAGTTGTTACAAAATATGACGTCACGGCCCACCGGAGGCACGTGCGGCCTACGCGCGCGATGCGCGACCCTCGCTTGTTTTTCAAACAAACTCCCACGTAATTCCGATTCCGGCCGCCAAGCGGTCCATCATCGCTCCATTATTACGGGGCATTGCGGCCAATCCTCGCCATTCCCTGATTCATTTTCCTCGGCGCATGAGTCGTTTGCCTCCGCTTCGCCTGATCGCCGCGTGGCGCTCTTCTTGCTTCTTGTTTTACTCTGCGCTCGCTCCCTCCGCCGTCCGCTTGGACGTTCACCTTCCCCAGGGAACCAGCACCACGTGTATGACCGTAGTTTTGTTCTATCCGGTCGCGCAATTGCGAATTCGTGTCATTTTGTAAACTTCGTCGCAATTTCTGCTGTCGGTATTGGAATATGATCAAATTTTAAAAATGATCCAAAAAACAGAACATTCAAACAGGAATGCTAGTCAATGTCTTGATGGTTTTATTTAGTTGATTGGCAGCTTGCGCTAGATGAACCATTATCGACAAATCGTGTCAAAGTCAACATTTTTGGTATTTACATATATATTTTTATTTCCAACCTGGTACATTCAAACAATAAGCAAATCTTTTGAGAACGTTTTACAGTGGTCTGTCAAGGAGGCAACTGGGCATTCATAGTCCAGTTAATTTAATTAATATCATCATGAGTTCGTGATAGATAAATCATGAAAAATTGCTATGCATTTTTGAATGAGGTAAAATCACCTTTTATAAATACAGTATCATGTATCCAATATTTTCAATAAAAATGTATTTTTACCTAAGATTTATTCCTTTTTACGTACTTTTAAGTCTAACCTAAACTAAAGAATCAACTCAATATTCTGTATTATTAATAAAAAATATATGTGCTGTGTATTTTACAAAAAAATAGTTCATAGATAACGTAGTATTTTTTTCTCCCTTTAACTCCTGTTTTTTGTTCATCATGCCTATTTGTGGGAGGAATGATCAAATGAACATACCTGCGTAATCCTGCGCCCAGATAGAATAAAAGTAGACGTTAATCTATGGAATATTCCTCTGGAAAAGAGAAGTTAAGCTACGGTAGAGCATTATCCAACAAAATACATAGTAAAACATTAATGCATTTTTCATGAGCTTTCATTTTGGTTGTTGCGAGAGGAGTTTGTATCCTTTGACACCAGTACTAACAACTCATCTCTGTATTCGTTTGTCTAATCAAAGAATTTCTACTTTTTATTAAACGGGATCGAGATTTGTTGTTACCAAATATCAAACACTTGTGGTTACCTTTTCTAACGCAACTGTGCTAGTGAATGATTGATTTATTGATTAGTGTTTACGGGCGAGTTCATCTGTTAAGGAATTAGTCCCGTAAGTGTAATTAGTGGTTTATGAAGATCTTTCCTCGACTGGATCGCGAGATCCGTCTCCGTTCTAGTCGTCGACTTGTTGAGTTTTCTGTAACAAGGTTTATTCAATCAGCGGGACATCGCCCCACACGTGACAAGCACTGAACTCCCGATTTGTCTCTCGATGCGGTGGCGTAGTGCATGTTAGTGTAACTGTATGTAAATAGGGGGTGAGAATAGGACATGAAAAAGGAAGGAACGGTCGCTCGTGGCCCTGGCCCGTTTTTAGGGAACTACTCCGGCATTACTCTGATGTTGACAGGAGAAACCACGGGAAACTACGGATCAGAGCAGCCGACCGCCACAATTTCCTTCCAGTCAGCGGCTGAATTCGACCTATCTATGCAGTTCGGGACAGGAGCTCTACCTCCCGGTCAGAGGCAATGTTGGTGTAGACGAGAGGGGTAACTTACCCCCCTTTTCTACACCAGCACAGCCTCTTACTCCAGGTAAATATTCCGGACGTCCAGTTCACGTGCACGTACAATAAAAAGCGTCGCGCCGTCGGGAGACTCCACAGAGCACGTGTCGGTGAAGGATCTGGGCATGGGCGGAGGCGAGCACGTGGGGGCGGCGATGGCGCGGGCGGGGGCGGGGCACACAATACCTCCGAGTCATCAACGCGGCTACAATTACAAATATCCTCTTTATTACAGCGGTAAGCGGATATTTCAGGTCTGCTCAGCCATCGCTGCGATCGCTTTATTAGTATGATGGTATCATGTGTTTACTCTTTTATCCCCGGAGTACTTTACGACCGCGAGAAGGTATCATTAAACCATCTATGCGCGCGATTTAAAACAATAACACTGCCGTAAATTGGGTCTATACCTGTCGGGAACGTTCCCGAAAAAAGATTCACATAAAAAAGAGGAGAAAATAAATCGAACTCGTCAGACGTGATCCTGACATCATAATTGTCGGTTCCAGCGGCTCGCGAAGTTTATTTTACGAGAATAATTATTTCTCCTTCCACTTTTCCCCCGGCATGCTGGACTACGCCTCGGCAGAGGAAAGGTTGGGAGAAAAGTTATGGGCGATTTCCACACAATGCTAGCTGTCTCCTTTCCGATGGTGTATGAACTTAAATGTTAACTATTACACACATGCTAACAGTTATATTAAAATTTAATGTTGGGACTCTCAATTCGTATTATCGGGTATTACCAGTACAGGCAAACTTCGTGTGATGTACGGCAGTGTGTTCCTAGGAGCTTTGCCACCGGCAAGCGAAATACGCAGCTCTAGTATTGAATAAGCGCATGGAACGTTTCAGCCAATAACGTATCACATCACTTACAAGCAAGTTTAGGTCAGTAAAAAGAATTCACGTTTCCCGTAAAGGAGCATAATTAAGCAGGACTCTCAAGTATAAAACAATAACGCATGTTATTAATCTTATATCTTAAATCTTTAACTTAAATCTTATATCTAAATTTTAAATCTTATATCTCAAATCGTATATTTTACTAATATGAACGGAAGCTTGAAAAATTAACTACTAAAAATGAACTAATAAGATGCCTTAATTAAATTTCCCGTCAGATGTTTTAGGAAACACTGAATGAACATCACTGCCTGTCTTTTCTTCAGGTGAAGAAGAAATTACAATCTTAATATTACACGTTATTTAATTTTACATTAATGAATTACACTATGCAATGCAATGAACATCAAACTTTGTGAACTTTCTCTGTAGTTAACGTTCTAGTATCTCTGACTGTTAAACAGAGAGAGTGAATTTCAATTTTCAATTAGTTTTACTTCTCTTAATGCCACAGTCTCGGATGTACTAAGAAGTATTGTCTTTACAGTCACCCCTTCCTCCCTCCCTTTCTTTGTCTCTTTCTCTCTCTCTCTCTCATTCACACACACACACACACACACACACACACGCTCACACGCAGACTTACTCTCCTACCCGCACTTTGTCAATCTCTCCCAACCACGGTTTTGTCTGATCTAAGTTCACACACTAGATGGATCTCTTTTACAAAACGTTTGACAATTCTTATTGGAAACCCGGTCACTCGAAATGCAATCGTTTTTATTGGCTTGCCTTTTCTTCCCTCGGTCTTTCACTAACCATTCAATGACCATTTTTTATCACATCACGATTTTTTCAAAATGGATCTGTGGAAAGAACGTGAATATAATATAAATTCTTTGAAACGAATGTGTTTTTGAAGAAAACCTCGCTCTAATGTTTACAATACTCAATAAATAACATTGCTCGTGATAATTTACTACCTTGTAAAAATTCGGAAAAATGCTAGTCTAGAAAGCACATCAGAACTCCGTTCTCCGCCCCGATGCAGGAAGATTAGCTCTGATCGCTACGCGATCGAAACGATCTTAAGCATAAAATTAGTGATACTAAGAGAACATCGTTTTTCTACAGACTACACTTACCCAAGTTTATATTATGTATAGGTTATAAAATGTTTAATTGTATACTTTTCTGTCACATAGACAACTGTATAAATAAAAGTTCTGTCCTGTTCTTAATTCAAGTCATTAATGGTCAATAAACATTAACACATCAAAAATAAAACATTATTATTAAAAATAACAAATTTATATTGTAATTTTTGATCATGTTCTATTTTGATTGTGTCGAAGTTTATTGACTTTTAATGTCTGTCAAAAAGGAAAGAACAGAACAGAAAATTTATTTATTAAAGTTATAAAATATTTACCGCCGACCTGGATGGCCAACGAGTATGCTCCGATTCAGCGCTTCGGTCCGAAGGGTCGCGGGTACGAGTCCCGCCTTGGACGAGTTTGTTTGTACCTTGTCTCCCATGTATGTGTTGTCGCGGAGGGGCCTCGCGTTCTGTTGACCCCAGATCAGAGGAGCCCGCAAGTCTGTTAGTGTCTAGTGTGTGGTCGAATATTCGTCCCATCGGGGCGTAAAGGGTGGCGTGGGTAAAGACAAAAGAAAATATTTACCCTATACATTTTTAAAACATCATCAGCATTGGTTGCAAGACGCCGTTCTCTGCTCGCACGCGCGGCAGGTGAGTATCGCAGCCAGACGGCGCTTTGGGAAGCCCCCGGCTGCCGTGGTTGGTAATTTAGCCGTCCGAGACCGCAGCGGAACGAACCCCCAGCCCGACCTTCCGTGGCGATCGCTCGTTCCCCACTCGCTCCTGACTCGTGAAACCGTGACCGCTGCAGCTCGCAGTTGCTATCAACGCGGTGCTTGGGGTCTCAAGAATTGTGGTGCTGATTTGTGAATTACTGCTTCGAATTTACGAGCCATTTGGTTGGAAAAAGGTGTAATTTAAGCTCTCGAAACGGTGCAGTGCAGGTAGGCGGCATTTTGAGTGCAGTGACAACTGTAACAATGCGAAGAGCAAATGATACTGCAATAGGAGAGAGCTCCTATGTGATTATCGAGAATTATAACCAGGAATAGTCAATTGGATCAAAAGCAAAGCAGACATTTGCATCTAAGAGGAACATTCAGATCAGTGCCTTCAGTCAGTTAATCTGTAATAATAATTATGAGTAGTTACAAATCATTCACAATACGCTGCCAGGTAGCGAATATTTAAATGATTCCTAGCTTCTTCTACGGTAATTCTTCCTAATAATCTCAATTCCAGGCACATTTTACTTTGTTGACACATTCTTTTGTGATCTCGATTTACCATCGGTTCTCAATAAAAGTCATGAAATCGAAAACCAATGACGCGAAATTTATATGGTAACTAACAATCACTGCCACCACCATCACCACCACCTACGATCCGTGCATGCATGCCACAACCATTCATCAGAATCCTGTCTGTGCGTGTTAGAAAATAATGTGTCCTTTCTCAGCTTCATTTTATGCTCAGCAAACCACCATACCCCGTTTAAAGTGAAATTAAAACACACTGCAGCAAACCGCCATTCCGAGCCGGAAATCTGAACACAGAAAGAAATGAAGACAGTGAATGACATAGCGGAACACTTTAAGTGCATCGTTTAAAAGCTGCGAGTGAACCGTGCCAGAATTGTCGCCGATCGCCCTCTCATCACCGGAGACACGGGCGGGGGGAGCGGACGGGAGGGAAATTTAGTGTGGGGGAAGTGGCGTTCTGGAGGGCGCGGCGGAGGCGTCGCCAGACGAAGTGAGAAACCGCCCAGTCCCCGACCAGCTCATGCGATCCATCCGGTCTCTTCGAGCGGGAAGCGAACGTGTGTGTGTGTGTGTGTGTGTGAGTGTGTGTGTGCGCGCGTGCGAGGGAGGGGAGAATATTGTCAAAGAAGTGGGGGGTGGCCGTGAGCCGAAGGCGGAAGGAATGTGGTAGAATAATGGAAATGAAGGGCAAGGCTACTCTCAGACAAGGAAAGTATTCAAAGGTTTGTAATAAATGATGTTGTCTTTACCAACATTTTTGTGTTTGTAAAGATAATACTATTTATAAACACCTTAAATGTCAACATCACCATACCAATAAATGATAAAGCATTCAAAGATCTGTTTTCTAATACGGTTCTAATGCAGACTCATCAATTAAGACTCTCAATTCGAAATCAGTTTTTACGCATTACGTATCCAATTGATTTAAAATTTTCAATCAATAAGTTATCAGAATTTTTTTCAGTTTCCCTTGGTACATAAAGCAAATGCAGAAATGAATTTTTAACAGTTTTTTCTCGTCTATATTTGGATTGTTTTCTTTAAACTAAAATACTGATTTCCTAGTGAAAATTGGCGATTTTCTTAGTGATAACATTAATATAAGATTCAAATATATACCCTTCCCGAAGGTTCAGTTAAGTTGCATAAATATATTTTAGAGCGTGTTCTCTTTCTTTTCATGCAATTCTTTGAATTATAACTGAAAAATAAATAGCGAAAAACACGATCCCATCTTAATTTCCGCGTACAGGCGAGATCATAACATGTTGAACTCGCCATCATTTAGTTTCTAAAGGGATATTTTGCGTTGAATCTAGCAAGATTTATCTCGTTAAATATGTTGAGGAGCACTTAAAAAGCGCCAATGATCATCGGTAAGAAAAATATTTTTTTATTGTTACCGTTTATTAAATAAATGCAATTGTGTTAGCTTTGCCAGTCAAGATGTCTCAACCAAATTGAAGGGATGGTAAAAACTGTTGGTCCAATTCGGCGAGAATTCTCAAAAATTGCAAATGTACAATATTAAAAAGAATTTTTTGCCTTAAATGAAATGTATTTTAAAAAATCAGGCCTTCAGGAAAAAACAACACGTAAATGTGTTTGAAAACTGTAGTAGTTTTCGGGCAATTTCTGCCTGAAGTTAAAACAATTTACAAAGAAACAAAATTTCACAAAAAAGGCCCCGAGTTTTTCTTTACATGTTTTTCACGGATAGAGCAAAGAAAACGAAAAATGTTAGCTCTCATTTCCGCTGAACTCTGAATTTATGATAATTACAAAATGTAGAAATATTGCGAGAAAGTGTATGCTGTTATAGCACCACTAGATTTGTATTTTTTTCGTACAGAAACAGAGTAATACAACAGAGCAAATGTTACCTACCTTAAAAGAAAGATATTTACTTGAAACGATTTACTCAAACGAACAGGTAGAGTCAATGTGAGGGTGACCATAAACATTTTCATTTCATATTACAATGTTTGATTGACAATTCCTGTCTCGTTTTTAGGAAAATTAAACATTTTCGTTCACTTATTTTATTACTTTTATATTCATAACAGGTAAATGTTTATTGAAAACAAGAAGGCTTACATTAGACATTAGTGGAACAGCCAACATGGAAAGCTGTACACCAGCTAATAAGTCACGGCTGAACAGAAAACGAAAGGAGGGCTAGATCCCTGCCCTTTTAGCGACAAGAATTATTTAGCAATGAAATGCTGATATTATTAAATATACGAAATTTGCTTTATCCTCCCATGCTGCAATAACATGAAAACGTTAATTACTGAATACAATTGGTATCTGTAAGCACAGTACCTTTCTGTTGTCACCTTGTACGTAGTGTCCTGCCTTCTGAATCTCCATAAAACCATTTACAAGTTCCATATTTTTTCTTATTAGTGCATAAGCATGGCTCACATCTTCCTGGTTCTTATGTATCAAAACCAGACGAAATAACTTTTTTTTAATTAGAAGAAATAAATTTTAAAAACAAAAGAAATTAATTTTAAATAAATCAAAAGCTAATACTAATAAATTCTTCCTTTAAAATGAATATGCACGTAACGCCTAGTGACTTTGTCCATTGTATGTTTTTTTACAAACTTTTCTTCTTTATATGAATGTCTATTGACTATTGATAATAATATATATTTTACGAAAATACTATAGAATCCACTTCTAATCGTGATTGCATGTTTTCATGAGTTGGCCCTACTGTGCGCCATCGCGATGCGTCTACGTAAATTATCCAATTAGGGGGCGACGCGGGGCAGCGGAGGTGCGTGGGGTGGCGGGGAGGGGGAGGGGAGGGGATGGGGGAGGCAACGGAGCGGGGCGCGCGCGCTGGGCGGACATGGCGGCGGAGCGGCCGGACGGGCCCCGGGGCTAATTCGCCGGAACCGGAAGTAAGGCGGCGGCGGCAGGCGCTGCGCGGCTCCTCCCACCTGGCGGGCCTCGCGGGGGGGGGGCAGGGGAGGGTGGCGAGGGGGAGGGGAAGGGGCGGGCAGCGCGACGCAGCGGCGGCGTTGTAATGGCCAGCTGTTGCAATTACCATTTCGAGCGCGGCCGCCCGGAGGTGAAGATGAGGGGAAGGGAGGGGAGGGACCGATGGGGGAGGAGTGGCGGGGAACCGGAACGGATGCGAGCGAGGGAGGGGAGGGGAGGAAGATGCGTTGGAGAGGGGGAGACATGTGAAAGGTGGCGGAGGCTCCTATGGCGGACGAGCAGGCGTGGGAGACGGGAAGATTCTGGAGGGAGAAGTTAGTCATGAGTTAGTTACGTTGGGCTGGGAACACTAATACGTAGCTACGTCATTTGCCAGTTCCACAACTCCCTCATCACCGGTGCTCAAGGAGAGTGGCCAGTCACAAGAACTGTCATTTTGCAGGAGTACAATAATTAAAATTATTGTAATATGAGCAGAGTCATTTATTTCGTGGGCAAAGACAAAATGTTCTACTTTGTTAGAGCAAGCTGTTTTGTGAAAGAAATTAATGAAATGTATTAGTAAAAATAAATTGTTTTCTAAATATATTAACTCCAAAATGGAAACTTTTTGTGATGTATTACTTTCAACTCGACTATCAAAAGTTGTGTTCGTATATGTTTAAATTGAAATATAATTGTTACCATCCTTCGAATCCCGGTTGGGAAGTCAATTTTTTGAACGTATTTAAATTGAAAGTGATGGTCATATCAAAACCTTATTTTTTAATTATAAACTTTTTAAAATTAGTTCTGAGATAGTTCGTGTTTGGCGATGAGAAAGTTCCTGTTGCGAGTGTTGCAAGCAAAGGTGACTGGGAATGCGGAATATATTTTCGCAAATGTCGACTGCCCCGCAGAAACATATTTGGTTGTTGATTAAATTAGAAGTTTGTCTCTCGTCACTCCTCATTTCTGAGAACCTGTCTTCAATTCTCTAGCAACCATAGCGACCATTACTCTAACGCAGACATCTTTTCTAGACAAACCTGTGAGATGCCACGTTTGCAACGTTCGTCATATTTTGAATTTCTAAGAATGGTTGTTCTCAGAGATCTCTGGCATTTTACATAAAAACAGATAAATTATCTCTGGAAAAAGCAAAAAGAATATTTTAACAGGCGTTCATGAATGTCAGAACCAGAATAAAGAATTATTAAAATAATAAAATGAAATAGTTGAGAATTATTAATGTCAGAAAAAATGAGCAGAACGCAACACAAGAAATACAACGACAGTTATCACCAATGTTCATTTCAAAACCACTTCCAAGAATATTAAACCAAAACATCATAAACCATATTCAACAATATATTATGCACGAATCATTTACAAAGGAAACATTTCATAATTTCACTTTTATTTACTTTCTACAAACCTAAATTAATCTACGTCAAATAGCATCGAACAGATGTGCATTATTAACTATCGAATCCTCAACATGCAATTTACTGGCCTCGTTCTATTTTATAAATATACATTTACAATTATTAATAATTATTCTCTAAGATTATCGTTTCTATGTCACATGAATTGAAAGTATTAACTAAATTAGTGGCATATTTTGATGAGATTTTTAAATCACAATTAAAACACCTAATAATTATAATATCTTTATATTTATCTTTACATTTTGAAAGTAATTTCTGTAATGCTGAGAACATTCACATACGTGGAGACCAATACAACGCGTTGATATTTTGAGCCAAACACCAAATCAAAAACATATATTTCAAACCAGGTGATTTGATAGGTGATGGATTGAACTATTTTGCAACTAATATCAGCGTGCACAAACCTAACAACACCCCCTAGACTTGTTTTTCTTATCTTTTATTATATTTCTGTCATTTCGAAGTTTATATTTACGAACAGCCCTCATGGTCAGTCGACGCAATGGCTTTCAACTAAATTTCACTAATTAATATGGTATGTGATACGTAGTTTTAGAGAAAATATAGAACAATTCTGAATGTTGTCTCTTCAGAGATTTAGCGAGTTTGTGAAACACAGGCAAGCCACTACTGCTTAAAGTGTTAAATGGACGCTTTTAGATCAGAGAATTTAATATTTCCCCTTCAAAGTAGTCCTGTGAACGCGGGAGTTCATTTATATAAAATGATAATTACATGTTTTTACTACTGCCTTGCAGCTGTAAGTTGTTTGTGGAAAGGATTTTTCGTAAGTGTACTAGCTAAAAGTTCTTCATTTTAGCTTAAATATAAAAGTACATTTTTTCTTTGCTCTTTTGCTGCTAAATTTGAACTATTAAAATATTTTAATGTCTTTGAGAGATAGATAACATGCTGGACTAAGTTCAATAGGTAGGTATGACCAAGATCACGATTTCCGACAAGACATTCCCATCTTCAGGATGGCGCCGTATTTCTCCTTTCTTCAGAATCCTCGAGCAGAGATGGGAATTAATTTTGATAATTTGGTGTACAGCATTGAGCGATTGTCTTGCGGCTTGTAAGCAGTTAGGAAAGATTATTTTCTTAATAACTAAAAAAATAACAAAAAAATGTAATTTTAGCTTAATTTCAGTATGCAATTAATAAGTATGCAATTTTACCCACATTGAATATTTGTTCCTTAATGCTAAGAAATGTTATTTCTTTTGTGTACTCTTGTTTATTTTATTTTCTTTCTTATTTATTCGTGCATCATTCATAAATTATTTACGTCTAGCTGGGTTTCCCCAACCAGGTAGCTCCCTTCAGCGGGGCACTGCCTCAGCAGGGACAAGCTCTAAGCTCCTGACGGGTCTTCCCGCATGTGTGATAGTGTAGTGCGTGTTAGTGTAAGTGTGTGTGTAAGAGGCGAGAATAGGACAAGGAAGGTACAGGTGAAATCGCGCGTGGTCCGTGGCCCGTTTGTTAGGGTACTGCTCCGGCATTTACTTGGTGTTCATCGAAGAAACCTATCAGAGCAGCCGGACCCTAGATATCTTCTCCAGACAGCGACTGAATTCGACCTAGCTGACAAGAGAGTGTCGAAACTCGAGACTCGAATCTAGGATCTCCCGGTCAGAGGGGTTAAGTCAGACCCGTGGCGTACATATGTAGTGATTAAGTGATGAAGATGCGATATTAAGTGATGAAGATAAGATATTAAATGCGGAAAATTGGGTACAATAGATTATGTATAAATTATGTAAATAAAATAAGAAAACTAAGTGAACTATCAAAAAAATTATATCGTACCTCTGATGAACATAACTGAACGTGTAATATTAACTGTTTTTAAATTTCAAATTAGGTATGATAAACATCACTCCTTTGTATGATGATATTTAGACTAGAATTAAGATAGCTTTATCTAGTTTACTTAAGAAAGGTCCTGCCTCATGCTACTCAAGCCGCAAAGCGGTAGCATTAGGCATACGCTCAAAACTCGACAAAGCTTCTCATTGCAGGATCCCTGGTAGTGTCTCTGGCATGTATGTATGTATGTATGTACGTGGCGCGACAGCCCGTGAACAAGCTCAGGCCTACCGGCGACGTCCCTGCCGCGCGGCTATAGGTTAATGGGGTACGTGTGGTTAGCATGTAGGCATCCCCATTCCGTATTTCCGGTCTTCTCAACCTGAGATTTGAATTTTCTGATCGTCACACAGTGCCTCAGGTAGTGACAGGAGTTTCAACACTAGCAACGAACAGCTAGATGGAACTCAGCCGCTCTCTGGAGGAAACGCCTAGCGACCAGGTGCGATAGGTATGATTTCTGTGGTTTCTCCGATCAAACACCATGATAATGCTGGAGCAGTACCTTAATAAACGGGTCGCGGAGCGCGCGCAATCTTTCCTTCCTCTTCTTTGACTTCATGGCTGTCAGGGTAGTGACCTACCCTAAAGAAGCCTGCGACATGACAGGCGAAACGTCGACCTCTCAGCCAACGACGCAGCGTCACCCGGACAGCCAAAAAGTCATGAACTCGAGCCGCGGAAGCCTACGTGTACATTTGACAAATTCGTATTCTTTGTCCTATCCTCACCCCCGTACACATCCTTACACTTACCTGCACTACACTCCTACACATGTGTCGGGGAACGGGGCCTGGTTGGGGAAAATCTAGCTAGCCGACTTGTAGGTCGGCGCTATATCTCAACGCCCAGCGGGGGAAATTTGCCACTACCTCCCATGGAAGAAAATGCTCACTTACGAGTCGAATGAACTAAGCAGTTGACGCATTCGGAAACACGAAATAATCAATAGAGATAGCTACTGTGAAAGGGTGTGCAAGAAATATTTTCTCTCAATAGTTGCCGCAAAGGAGCGAGTAAGTAGGGGGTAGGTTTTGGGTGCAAGTGCTCTTCGCGGCGGGTGCAGCATTTGCTCGCACTGTGCGACATCTGGCGTGACCTCTCGAGGCGACCAGAGCACTCACTCTTTGGGAGCGGTTTACGACGGCGAGCGAAAGTGGGCTGTCCTCCCCTATAGCTAGAGGTTGAATGAGCATTGCCTTCTGTTCCCAGCGGTCATCAGCAGTCTTACCGAAACTCGTTCGCTGCCATCTCTATCAGGGTGGAATGGGTCAACCGAGTGGGTAGGCCTTTCGGGTAAAATAACTAGAGGGATGGCGTTTACAATACACTGTAAAAAAAACTACTTAAACTATCTTAAACACTCTTTAAAAACACTCTTCTTCAACACTTTTCCTAACGCGGATTTATAGTTGTTCACAAATCAATTGTCCTTTAGTGACTAATCGCCCATAAGACATAGCAATGGATAATGCAATCTATTCGACAAAACCGCCAACTGAAATTGAGCACACCAAATGCAATGCGACCTTTAAAGTAAAAGGAAAATGGATGATGTAGATGTCAGAGCTGCTGTGCACCCACCACAAGGGAGCAACATAGCATGTGTGCCCTAAAATGGACTGATAAATTCCCTTCTTTCTACATCTAATAGATTGAGGGAAAGAATAGAGGAATATGAGGAAGCTTAATGTTCAAATTATGTCTAGTGAAGTCGATTTTTTTTTTTTTTTTTTTTTTTTTTTTTTTTTTTTTTTTTGTATTCGGAACAAAAATTAGTTAAAGATGTGTCAAAAGTTTCCAAAATGTTGATTTTTCAGTGATTTTGCGTTCTAAAATTAAAATATTTTTAAAACCACGTTTATCAAAATATATCAAAAACATCTCAATGTAAAAAATGATTTGAAACTATAAGAACTTCCGTTTCCTTGATTAAAGCTATTTGTAATATGAATTAGTTATGGTTATTTTTTCTTTCATGACAATTTTCTCTTTTCACTTTCCACATTTCCCATTTTCGGTTTTTTATTTATTGCCTTGTTTAAACTCGCCTAATTTCGCCTAACTCTTTAATCTCCTCTTTCACCGAGTCGGCACGCCCTGACGGAGAAGTTGCCTCCGAGATTTGGGAGAAGAAGGCCGATGACTGCTTGGAACAGCAGGCAGTGACCATTCAACCCCCAGCGAAGCGAAGAAATCGATTAGGGTACTCAGGAATACGGGGGAGAACATTTGTTGCATCTTGTAAGTATTGTTTCAAGCATGAACCATTAAAATTATATTAAAATCAATTAAATCAGCAAAATACGTTAAAAAATGTGTACAAAGATAAAAAATGACTTATTGGTCTATCGAAATAGACGAAAAATAGAAAACAAATTTCCATTTGTTATAACACAAAATGAATTTCAGTACTAAACGGCATAGTTATATATTAAAAAATACATTTCAATAAAATCTGCTCCTAGTTTTGTATATAATGTAATGAGTATGCATGATGCGGGAATGAAATATAAATAAAAAAAGAAGAAAGAATAAAAAGAAAGAGCGGCAGAAAAAAAATAATGTAATGATTAACATATTGTAATAAATTTCAAGTTTTTTCAAGTTTAAACTCAACATATTTTTTATAACAAAAGTAGTAATAGAAGAAAAAATGTAATAATACCGTGTTTACGTTTTTCATTGTTTGTAAATTACATGATTCAAAGAACAAATATAAAAGTAATGTACATTTAATAAAGTACATTACCGTAAATAAATTCAATTAAAAATTGTTTCCTTTGAACTTCTTTAAAATAATCTGTTCCCTCTAAAAGTGTTTTATGAAGTTGCTATTGGTTCTACGATAATTTATCGTTCTTACTGTTTCATAATTTCATGCCAATCCAAAGTTTCTCTCCCATTTCTCTGTCGGTCGGTAACATAATATTTTCCCCTTGGCAACCGGAGGTGGCGGCAGCAGCGTTTTGTGCACAGTGCTTAGAGGTAGGTAGGACGGAGGTGTGCAGCGTTTACGCGCATCGTGTGGAATTTTGGGCTTTTGGCCGCCGCTATTCTTCCTACGACGCCAACTCTTTGGGGGCAGGTTTACGACGGTCGGTGAAAGTGCACAGCCGCCCCCACCCCTTACCCCTATTTGGAAGTGGGGAGGAGGATGACTCTCGGTATCCGTTCCCAGGATCACTGACCCTGGACGGACCAGGCAGTCCTTGGACTTTTCTTTACAAAGTGACCTCTCAGTGACTGACCTGGGAGTGGACTGTCTGAAACTTGGCTCTAAACTCTTTCACTTTCTTGCATTCAAAGTTGTTGCGGATACAGAAATTATATTTCCAGGAAAACTTCGGAAAGACTTTCCAGAATCATCTGTAGATTATTTATTATCATTTATTGAGTCATCTTCTGTACTTTATATATCTGGAGTCATGTGAAGTGCAACAATAAAATGTTTTTATACGAACCAAAATATTAAGTAAAAAACTATTTAGCTCGCTGGCTTTAGCTAACGAAAGCTAATTCAAAATAATTGAATTCAAATTAAACATTTGTATTCACAAAAACAATTTCTAGGGTTTGTGAAATTTTTTTGTATTCAGTTTTTGGTGCGTTTTATTGTTTTCCCTTGCAGCTTCGTTTCAGAAAGCACTTATCAGTATACTAGACAATCGAATTTTATCATTGATAATAATATTCTGTAATATAAATATTTACGTACGAGTAGTATAAATAATCAACATCAAATTAAAAAGTATTATATTACAATATCAAGATTGAAATCTTACTTTTTGTTCGATAACAAGTATATTCCCTACTTTTAAAATCAGTTATCGCGTTATTATTTCCCTATTTTTTTTAGCTAGATTCCTATGCGAAAAACGAGGTAGATTGTCAAGGAAATACATTTTCTAGCAATAAAATGCGTATGTGGTCAATAAAATAACTTTTAAAATAAAATAGAAAATGTATTATGGAAAATGAACTTACAATCGAATGGTGAAGAATAAAGTAGAAGACAACACGTCGTGCAAGAATATTACATAACATATTACGTATACATATAAAAAACTGAAAAAGAGACATTGAAACTAGAAAGTTCATAGACAACAATATATAAATTTGAAAAAATATGATTTCAGTGGGAAAAGAAGTACAAAATGTACAAAACCTGAAATTCTAGAATGAATTTAAAAAATAAAAATTATTAGGGTGAGCTTGGAATATAAAGCAAAATGTACGGTATCAGGAAAATAATCTTATAAATGGGATGTTGGGATCAATATGTCTTACTTGTTTTAAATAAATAGAGGGAATTTACATACCATAGCTTTGTCGGGGAAAGGATATGGCCCAATGTCCTCGTAGAGGACTCAATATCGTTAGGGCATCCTTTAATATTTCGATGCACCCCTCAGGTAGGTCATTTTAAATTTTAATAAGGCTAGGAGACATTTTAAACTTCAATAATTTTACAGATACTTTTTCAATTTTTTCTACGAATGACTCTGAATATTTCGTAACCTTCAAAATTTCTCATTAATTAACAACAGCAATTAACAAATGTAGGCCTCCATTAGTGATTTATTGTTGCGCGATTTTACTGTAGTAGAAATTGAACTCATTGTTTCCAATTAAAGTGTTCACGCTTCCATCTGAACAATCGCAGCGATTGCAACATGTCCAATGATGTCCAGTCCAGCGATGCGACTGTTCGTTTGCGAAATGGATCACAGGAGCGGGCATGGACATGTACCCACTTGCGACAGCTTAGTCGCAATTCTGTAATGGCTGCCCCCACCTTTTTTTGTCATTTAAGACCGCTTCAACATCTAGGTTATTAGCGACCACTATTGTATTTAATGGTATGGTAACTGTGAAGATGACATGATATGGTAATGATAAGGGGTGAAAGGACGTACACAATCATGCCTGTGGCGTTACTCGAACCCGCGATCCTTCGGTCCGAGATTGCTACGGCACTACTGCCTTAACGTTCTCGTCCATCCGGACAGGCCTTATTCTGCTTTGTTCCTTTTCTTTCCTAATTTTTTCCGCTGGCGTTGCTTTTTAAAAATGTTTGACAACGATTCTACTGGATTTGATGAACGTATATTAACAGTGATAGATAGGGAGTTACTTATTAAAGAAATAGAAAAAGAGACCAGCTCTTTACAACAAACAACTAAAAGAAAATAGTGATCGTAATATGAAGGAAACACTGTGCATTGAAATTTGTACACAAGTGATTCAAAACTGGCAACAAAAGACAAGTAAACTGAAGGTAATTTTAAATAAATATACAAATTTGTTATTATAAAAAACGTATTGCAACCCAAAATAAAGAAAACACACAAGAAGTTTGAATGATATCTATTGGGAAACTGGTTTAATTTAACGATTTATTTATGGCAGTTGGTTGACCTTCCAGAAATTCTGCTACAGCGATATTTTTGTTGCCGCGACTAGAAATTGCTAGTGGAGGCCGAGAGAAGGATTCTACGAAAATCGGCCCCCGCTCGTGATACATGGAAAGTATTACGCATACGAGGGAATATGAAATAAATTCTTTAGCAATAGTAATAGAGGAAAACGGTTTTAGTGAGACTCTCGAGTTTATGATTTCCTTTAAAATTTTGGCATTGATTGAGTGAAATTTGAACATGCATTTATGTAGAGTACCAGGTATCTCCATGTTGCGAAGAGAATGAAAAATAAGATGGTCTACCAAGAAAAGAAAAGAAAGACTTATTTTTACATGTTGGGTTTTGTGAGCCAACTCTGCAACATAAAAGGTAATATTGAGTGAAATGTTTGAATTTTACTGCAGGTAAATATTGCTGATGGTATTGAACATTTAAAGTGTTATTTTTTTCATTAAAAGTTTTTATAATAAAAAAAAGTACTTTTCCATGTCAATATTTTACTTTTTTTCTGTTTAAAATACAACTTCGTAAATTGAACCTCTTTCACAATGACAGCTATTGCACTCCAATATTTTGGAGAACAAAAACACTAAAACATACATAACAGAACAATATAAATATTATTAATTCAAACATGTAGATATCCATTGTGCAAAAAATATTTATTATTTCTAAGATAGTAATGATTTGGGTTAGTAAGCATGACGAATTTTCCTGGAGAGATTTTTTTTCTTTTTTTAGGCAAACGTATTGTTTGGTGTTCGTTTGAACACGGGCTGCGAATACCGTTACGAAATCCTCCCCTATGAGGGAAACCCTTATAAAGCTATAAAAATAGTAGCCACATTTACGATCCAACCCTATGCCCAATACTAAAAAAATAAATTCTGAGTTGGTGTATTTGGCATTCCCATTACAGCAACTCTTCGCCACTGCTCAAGCGGTTTCTGCACTTTGACCAACACTCACATCGCGGTTCTTTGATGCGTGCCGCGGCGCCGCACTAGCGGACGTCTGCACAACAGCTGAGACCGCTACCACCACCTCCAGCAGGCACGCCCCCGCCGGCCGTCCCGCAAAGCCGATAATACTTGTGCCAAACGCCGCCCATCGTTACAACCGGGCTCCTTTTTACTCTCTGCTGGCCGTCGGCAAACCGCTGCCCCCTTTTCCTCCAATAAAACCATATACCACGCAAGGGTGCGGGAGGAGTCAAAGGGCCCTAGCAGGCTAGGAGGGCGCACCCTTCTGCGAAAGGGCTCGACGCCGCCCGAGCCGCCCATCCTACGCCCCCTCCTCCTCCTACCTCCCCCCCCGGAACACCCACTACCTCACGCCCCCTCTGCTGCATCTGTAGCGTCTTCTGACCCCTCTACCCGAGTCGCCGCCATTCCTACCACCGTCCCTACACGCCCTTTCCGCTGGGTCTGCCATACCCAGCTCTGCCGCGACCGCACCGGGCTACACCTACTGCACGTTACGTGGCCAGTGTTCCCCCCCCCACGGCTTTCTGCAGCACCCTTGGCGCCCCAGCATCGTCACTAATGTCACACCGCCTCACATCATCTTCCCATCCCCAACGACGCAGTGCCTTCCCGAGCGCCGGCCGCATCCACCATTGCCCACCACAGCACTTCTCCCTGCCAACCATACCTCCACGTCGCAACTCGACGACCCAAATTTATCCCCGTCCATCTCCATCCCCGCCTCCCCCGCCCCAAACCCACTTCGTCCTTCTTCTTGCCATCCACCCCTGGTCCGCCCCCACCCCACCCTTTCGCCACCATCAACAACTCCTCTGCTCTACCCGTCACCCACCAATGCCCCCCTCCCCCAGACGCATGCCGTCTGCCCGCAACCCCCTTCCACTTCACCGTTTTGCCCTCACGTAGTAAAACTTTTCCCGGCAGCCCTCGCGCCACTTGCCGTCTAGTCCGAGATTTCGCCAACAAAAACTCTTTATATGACGGTAGCCGCTGCCCCTGCCGGCCCCTCGTAAAGAGCCGCTAAGGACGACGCGGGGCACCGGGGGGGTTGGGTGGGGTGGGATGGGGTGGGGATCCCCTTTGCGGCGGATTCGGTGCTTCTGCGAAATAATCAAGTTTCCTCAAATTCCGCACTCCGTGCTCGGCGCTGCAGTGCTCCGTTCCGACGGCTGCTTGCCGAAAGCGTACGGCAGCGTGGTTGCTGCCTATGAAATATGCAGGGTTTGTGTTGCCATTAAAACGACGCTCCCTTACTTAATAGAGCAACTTTTTTTTAAAAGTATGAGTTCAAGAAAATGCGTGGTTAAAAATACCCCAAAGTTTTCGGATGCTCATATTCAAGTTAAGCAGCTGCGTTAAGTGTAGTAGGAAGCTCAGTTTGGTCGTAACAAATACAACATAATATAAACAAATGAAATTATACTCGGATTTCTACTGCCTGGGTTGGCTACGGCGGTCATTGTTTAAATATTAAAATATTTTTTATAAAATATACTGAAGTGTTTATCCACTCAGTTATTTATTATAAAAACTTGGGTACATAAATTTCACGTGAAATTAGTACCAGAATAGTTGATTTTCGGTTGACGAAATGTGTACTGAAACCACTATTTCGTGTCTGTTAATGAGTACACATCATTAATCAATTTTCAGTCGCGTGTCCTTTCACTCGTCTCTTCTTGAAAATGAAGGTTTCGTCCCTCAATATTTACACTCTATAGTATTTACAGTTGCAACGATAGTTGTTACAAACACTACTCCGCAATTTTGTGGCTAATTTTAAAATCGTCTGCACTAAAGTTGAAAGCACACATGCTACTTTCAGGATGTGCTGCCAACTGGGTTCAGATGAAGTTCCCGTCACATGATGTCACGCCATGCACATATTCTTGGAAATGCAAGATCGAATGGGACACGGAAATCATCTCTCACGACAGACATCATTAAGAGAGCAACTGTAACTCGAAATTAAACGGAGTTTTTTTTTTTTGGGGGGGGGGGATGTTGGTAAATCGTGAGTTAAGAAATATAATTATCTAAAAAAGAATCTCATGAAATCGCTTTTTTCAGAATGAATATGATCCGAGTATCTAATTATCCACTTCTGATTACAGGAAGGTCATTCTCTTGGAACAGTTATCTTCAAGAAAACGTTCATCTTTCATTTTAACATTTCATACTCCGATCTCTCGAGAGCACAAGCCCCACTACTCATTTTTTCACCACATAACATGGGAATAATTACTTACGAGTGTGGTGGTATTTGACGGACTTATTTGCAAAACGAAATAGTAACAAAATTTAAATAATTTATATTGTTATATACCAAATATTTTAAATATTATATTTATACGCTATTTAGATAATATTTATATACTATAAATTTTATACACGTACATACTCTTCATTATGTGCATAAACAGTATTGACGAGATTATAAAACAGTACAGAAATTATATTCTTCTATAATTTATTTCATGAAGAAAATGGGACGAAGTAAATATTTTAGAGATATGCTCGTAACTTGTTCTGTGGTTACATAGAATTCTAAAAGATTCACTATTTAAGTAAACAAAGTTGTAGCTGTCCCTTATGATCAATTCGCGAGTAAAGCCTTGATTGTGAACTCTAGAACGTACAGCAGATAACAGACAGATGAAATGATGTTTTTATATTAGTCCCATTAGTAACAAGTAAAGAAAGACAGATGAATCAGATATACCGTTATAATCTAGAAATTTAAAATTGAAACAAAAAAATCGAAAATAACGCGTAAAAATGGAAACGGATGGTGAATGTTGGAAAATAAAGTGATTCTCATATAATTCACTCCGAGACAAAACAAGTGTCGATAGACACAAAAATGTTGGACCGATGTAAGAGTCGCAACATGCTAATCAATTAAATATCTTAAAGAAAGAAGAAAAAAATAGGAGAAAAGTAGAAATATAATTTTCGAAAATCATTCCAAATCCAATGAATTTTTGTGAACATGCTAAATGTAATTGTAAGGCTACTGCTGCTTTTTGAAAGCTCCTGATTATAAAAGACGGGCCATATCCGCAAAAGGCTTCCTTTTAGCTGGCAACATTTCATCAGATAACAAAATGGCAGTCTTGGTTACGCATTTCACGTTCCCTCCCCACCGTCCTTTCAGCTGCCAACACGGCGCGTCCGCGTTCCGTTTCAAAAGAGCTCCACGTGCGCGGAGTGGCCTCCGGCAGCTCTGCGCTCGCGATTCGCCGGCGCGGCCTACTCAGGTGCGCCGCGCGCTGTGCGCATTTGGCGCGGCGCACCTGGGGCCATGGCAGCCTGGGCAAGACGGGACGCGAGCACGTGCGCACGTGCCCTGGCGGCCGTGCCGGCCGTTCCCCGCCACTCCACGCCGCTCCCTGCAACTTCCCGCCTTTCCCCGGCGCCCCCCCCCGGCCACCGCCCCAACAGACCATAAGTAGTTTATTGATTCATTAGAGATTCCGAGAGCGTCAACTGCTAAGGTCATTAGTCCCGCAAGTGTAGTGCATGTTTTGCTTTGGGAGGCCGGGTTAATCTTCCCCAGCTGGATGGAAAGATACACACCGACCTGCTACCTGTCGGCTAGCGGGGTTTCCCCCAACCAGGTATCTCCCACCAGCGGGGACAAGCTCTAAGCTCCCGACTGGTCTCCCAACATGTGTGGTAGTGTACTGCGTGTATGTTGTGTGTGTGTAAGTAAGTAAGGGGTGTGGATAGGACCCAGAATATCGTCTGTGTGTAAGGGCTGAAGATAGGACAAGGAAGATGAAGAAGAGATCGCGCGCGGTCCGTGACCCTTTTGTAAGGGTACTGCTCCGTCATTCGCCTGGTATTGATCGGAGAAAGCCACGGAAACTACCGATCAGAGAAGCTGGTCTTTGGAATTCTCTGCCGGAGCAATTGAACTCGACCTAGCTAAGTAGCCAATAGAGACTTTTCGCCATTCCATAATCTAAACAAAAAATTAATTTCAAACAACAATAATTGCGATAAGCATATTCCTCCTAACACTTTTTATGCCTTTAAAAACACATAACGTTAGCTGAGAAAGCTGGAAAAATGAAAGCGATAACTATGAATCATTGATTTGCGAGGGCGTAAACAGAATATACAAAACTGATTAGGAGAGAATTGCGGTGGGCGCAGTCGCAAACGCAATGAGGTTGTGGGCGCGCGCTGACGGTGAGTCAAGTCGGGAGTGGTGCTCACGTCTACAGCCAGCGCTTACGTGCGCTGCGTCCAAGTCTAGACGCGACGTTTTCCGCTATGTGAAATCGCTAAAGAAAGACGCCATCTTTTACGAGAGCACTGGGCTCAAAGGCACAGGCCAACCACAGATTTGCTTAACTTCTATGATTACATTTTCTTTGATAACAAATTACTGAAAATAGAAATATGGAATTAATTATTGTTTAATCATCGACCGCAATAATGAGTTCAAGTCGGTTCCGATTTCAGGACGTCTGGCACTATTCCTTACCCGCTCCTAATAAAATCTTAAGAAATTCATATAAAACACTTATTTTATCAATCTCTAAAATATTTAATATCTATTTCTCTCCCACTCTGTGGAGGTGGGAATTTATTATTATAAATTGGATACAGAGCGTTTTACGACTTCATCAGCTAGAGGAGGGGCATTTATTAATAACCAACTAAAGCTAACCTAATTTTAGTTTAATCTAATTGTACATTTATAATGTATGTACTTTAGCATTTATAAATTGAATAATTATTTCCCTTACTACTATTTACAGTTCTTTAATTGCAAAAGTCTTGGTTTTCCTTTTTCAATCATGCTTCATTCATACTTTACTTACATTATACACATACCCATTCATTCAACCCATTCACTCTTGCTTCATGAAATTTTTGTAAGTCTCTAAAATAATTCATGCAATATTCTATTTTCCGAAAATGCATCGGATAAACATATAAATTAAAATTAATGAGAATTAGTTAAATTTCAGTAAACTTTTGTATCAATTTCGTTTATATTCTTTGGAATACAATTAGAATTTAGTCCAGAAAGAGAAACTTCGAAATATTGTGAATAGAATTTGTTTAGCTGTTTTGCACACTTGTAAAACACACATTTTTGAAGTCAATATTTTAAAAGTAAATATAATCCACTAGAAATATTGGTTGTAAATACGTAAGCTCTGTTCCTTATACTAGATACGATTAGACTTCCACAGAATTCATAACTAAGTGATTATTCTGTTCTAAGTCTACAAACTTCTTCCTCACTTTGTCTACTTTTAACTGATTTAGTTACAAATGATTTTACGTAATGAAAACAAACAAAATGATTTCAAATTTCGAAAATTGTGCAATCTACTATTTTAGTCCCATGCAACGCAGACTCAGCGCACCGCAGACACGTCGCTTCTATCGTGCGTTCGAAACCTGACAGAGGGCAGCACTTTCTAAGGAGATCTGCTCGTAGGCCCGCCGACGAAAGAGGCGGTACGCGGTGAGTAAAATAAGATTCCCAAAGTAAAATAAGATTCTATGAGCTATGTAATATAAAAATGTGCTTTTATGCAACATCAAATTAAAAAAAACAGTATATAAAGAAAGTACCAGAAAAATACAACAAAGTTTACAATCTGGATCATTATAAACTACAATTGTTTGCCTCCTAATTTTTTGAAGATTTATATTAATTGATGACAGGTAAAATAATTAATGCTATGTTAGAATTGTATTACAAATACATATATTCTGTTGTTAAATCCTTACAACAAACATGAAAGTAAATTTATGAAGTATACCCTGTAACAAAAATTACCTTGTATATAGCCACTGTAAAAAGGATTTGCATCTGACGTGGAATTATTTACGTCATGAAGGCTTTCATTAATATATTCTTGAATACTTTGTACCTGAAATATGTTATTTCTCAAAAATATTACGAAGGCTAACGTGTCATTCCCATTAAACAATGGAAGGTCTGAATAAAGAAGTAATTGTAATACTGAGATATTTTTGCATAAGACATCGCGTTTGTGACTGCAGAAACAATTTAATTTTAGATATATTTCTTAAATTTTATTTCCTGTTGTTAAACTGGACTTCTTTATCACAGTAGTATCTTTTGCACCTATTCACATATACAGGCAATGGGATCAGTCAGCCATTGTAATGTTTCAGTCTAACTTTCGAAACCAATGTCTACTGATATTTTCCTTTTAGTGTCTCCTTCTCATCAACGTTCTAGTAACGTGATACTATGTTTCGTTCAAGGAAAAACCTGGTTTCCAAACACGAAAACTTTGTAACCTCCACTTTAATTTAAAACAGCAATAGAAGACGGCAGTTGTCGCGTTGCTTTCAAATATCCAACGTTCTTTCGTCCCCTAAGGTTTTACGACTTACTTAATGTACAAATTAATGTATATATTACTTTTCTTACAAAAAACTACATTGAGAATGAAAGTGTGAATGATTCCTAAGGTCAATCATTTCGATATTTAGTTTAAAAGAACACTATTGATACTAAACATTTTTTACAGTCACAAGTTCGTAGTCAATATAATTTACAGACCATGTGCAGCATTTTTGTGGCCAGGCAAACGGCCAGTCCTCAGCGATTTAAAGCACACAAATACCTCTTCCATTCTCATTTTTCCTCCACAGAGGAGAGTCTCTAAATACAAAGAGTACGGCCACCGCCCTTTAATATTCTCTCACGTAATAATAGTCTTGCCAGGCAGCATACATGATTAAAGGATAAATGATAATAAATGAAAGCGTTATGGAGGTTTTCTAGTACATTAAAATTAGTTTTACTTTATTGCATACTACTTACGTAGTAGAAAGTGTTGTAATTCTTCGGCCACAAAATGACTTGCACTTTTTGGGCATACATTCTAATTTTGTGGGTCCCTGATACCAAAAATGTGGATCATGTTTATGCGTGTTTATAGTAAATAACTTCTTCCAACAGGTTGGGTAACAAGAATTCACGTTGTGGGTCACTGATACTGCAAAATTGGTTTACAGCAAACATCAGTCTGTGGTTTCTTACTAGTGCCCATACCATTGAGAAACGTTTCTTCAAAATTGACGTTCAAAAAACGATTGAGCCGAACTCTAGAACATCTGAATTAGAAATGGATATTTTGCTTTTATAAAGTACTTTTGAAAAAGTTTTCAAAATTTTCTCAAAAATAACTCCAAACATTTTCTTCACTTATTTTTCTCAGAAAGAGCAAAGTACGGTTATAAAAATTGAAAACAGATTTCATTTTCATTTTCAAGTTCACACTTTTTCAGCGTCTACCTACAACTACGATATAGCGATGTTTTGCTTAATGAAATGTGTTTCTTGAAGACAAGACTTTGAAAGTCAATTAGAAATTTTCGAAAATTTAAATAATTTTCGTGCAATTTTTCTTTAATAAAGGGAATTTATAAACAATATTTTCAAAACCATCTCCTTAATTTTTGTCTACTTTTTCTCGAATAGTGCGAAGGACGCTTATAAAATTGACGCTGGTCTGATGTTCTTGAACTTGAATCTTCGAATATTGCAAAAATTACAAAAAAGGCGAGAAAGTATATGATGTAGCACCATTAGTGACGTGAGATTGGTGGTTACCAACACACCATACCGCATAGTTTGAATTCTCTTGATAAGTCGATGTGAAACGACGGAATCGGCAGCGGAGAGGAATGTGCTACCAAGAAAGGAATGGGGTACCAAAGTAAAAAAAAAAAAAGATTTTAATCTCAAAATGTGTCACTTTTTCCTTGCTAATTTGTTACGCAAAAAAATGTTACTCTTCATCTTATCCCAGTATATAGTTGACTTGATTTCAGGTTGTTTTTTTAATTTATTCTGAGCAAAGAAAATCGATTTTATATATACAACAATTAGTAAATATGATAAAATTGACAGTGAGCAATGACAAATTATTGTGGGTGAAGGTATCCCAATGGTACATTTCACCATATTCTGTTGTCTAGAACAAATGAATGCGAAAATCTATAATGGAGTTTTAAGGGTGTAATTCTGAGTAATCTGTAGGTTTCTTCACTGTTATCTAGGAGGTTGATGGCTAGAGGATTTGGGTTATTTTCCAGATGGTGAAGATATAAAGTTAACCCGACAATTATAAGAACTGCGTTCCTCTTTGTATCCCGGGACTCCACCGCTCCCAGTGTAAATGTGGGAGTGAATGGAAAAACAATCCAAGAAAACTAAATCAAATAAAACATGAAATAAAATACCGATACGGTTTAGTGCAAATCTTAGGTTGCCGGCCAAAGTGCCGGCTTCATCCATAGGTTAAGTTAGAAATAAGTTAGTAAGTAAGCTCTGCCCCCTTCTTTGCCGCATAAGCCACGGCGCATGTACCCCAACATGACAATAAACTCCCGCCTCGCTAGGGCTACTGGCGGGGGGGAAATGGAAAGAAAAAAAAATACTCCTCCGCTGCAGGCGCCGCTGCAGGCGCCTCTGCAGGCAACGCGGCCGTCCTCCGCGCCTGCAGATTCGCGCGCACCTGCCAGAGCGCAGCACCGACGCAGCAGCGCGAACGCGCGGGCGCCAAGACGGACGCGTGGGCGCCGAGGGGGGCGGCACGCCGGGGGTGCGTCCGGGTGCTCCACCTGACGCCAGGCAACAGGTGGGCGGCGCCGCCCCCGCCGCCACCGGGCCGCTGCCCGCGGTTGCGGAGTAGGCCTGCCACCGCAGCCCCCGCCCCCGCCCCCGCCCACGCCTCCGACCCGCCCGCCCGCCAGGGCCGCACACTGTTCCCAAATGGACCCGAGGAAACGCGCGGGCGAAAATAGGAAAAGAAGGAAATACTTGCGTCGAGACACTGAGAAAACGTTCTTATGAAATGTCATCCCTCAACTCTATAATTTTTCATTGAATCGAACAACCTTTCTTAGCGTTTAACATGTACTACTTTTAAAACTCATATTGGAACTCACTGTCTGAAAAAATAGTCGAAAGACCGATTTTGGTCACTTATCTACCCTACATGCTTCTTACATATGATGAAGCAAAAGATTGAGTAATATCTTATATCTACCTCTAAATGTGAAAATTTGAAGTCAGATCTTCTGCATTTTCAAAAACGGCGGTTTTAATAAAGTCATTCGCAGCTGTTGTTTTTTGAAATCTCATAGAATAATACGAAGGAAATAGGACGCACATCTTAGATCCTCTCACTATTCCAACTAGGTTGATTTAATTCTCACATAGAATTGTCTAAATTCGATGTTACATTTCAAATCGTTTTTATTTAATATTGTTCAATACATTCATTGGTTCATGATGCTACATTATTAATGTTGTATTTGTTATTTATTATAAGTACTGAGTAATCTTGATGACGTAACTTATGGGACGAATGATGACAGAGATGGTGGAATCAGAGGAGAGGCAAATTGGAGAGGGAGAAAACACTCAGCAAATCGGCTTTGTAAATCTGAAATTATACACCCAATAATTGAGGATTAAACCCGAGAGATTAGTGAATTACCTAAGATAGCCTCACTAATCGTTTTTGTTTAATTCACATACACAGGTGCTCTTACAACCCAGACAAATATTGTAAAATAAGGGATGCTTTCGTGCAGTTTTGACATTTAGTACTAATGTGTATTTTGTTTGGGGGGCGATGGACGCTATTCACGAATATCAATTTTGCAAAAGGAAATTTGCCTCGAAACACGTTTTTAAGCAAAAAATGTGAATAAATCCGACTTTGTTCAGTTTTTTCCAAATAACTAAAAACACATCTTTTGTTGATGTTGCTATGTGAAATGAAAGGAGAAACAATTTCCTACATTTAATGTTCTAAAATTTGTAATTGACGTGCACTAAAGTGAGCAAATAAATTCGGCGCCTATTGAATCATTTTATATTTTAACTGCAAAACAAAAATAAGTAATTAACAAATTGAAAAAGAAAAAAATAATATTTTGGAGACCGAAGGACTTAACCTTCACCGACGCATACTTTTTCTTTGAATGCCCTTGCTTTTCGTCGAAACCTGCCACACAGAAATTGAGTTAGCGGATGTTTTATTATCATCACAACTGTGTATTATATTGCACCATAATGATTGATATTATTTCATGTTGGTGTATATCCGGATATTTCATTAGTTTGTCAGATTCAATCGACATTTGTTTCACCAAAATACGTACGTACGTATCACTATAATGAAAAGTAATCATAAAATGTAACTTTTAATTTTACTATAAAAATAGATTTACGAACGAGCGTTCTTGCGTATATTTTTCACATTCCGTTTGGAATAAGATTATTATAACCACTCCAAAACCTTTAAAAGAAAATAAATGAAACGATCTTCATTTTTCCATTCAGAAATCTAATAATGTGTTTGAACATATTGTGCAAAGCGAAACATGATGGATATTGTACCAAAGAGTAAAGAGAAAATAAACATTCACATCATTCATACATACGTGATTGTAAAATTCCCTAAGGAGTCATTTAATCCCGAGTCCATAAGGAGTCGTTAATATGAGGTTTACAATTGGATAAATTTCATTGCAATATCCAAGGCACAGTTTTGTACTATGTGTAAATAAATGCATCATGTAAAATAGGAAAATTTTTCATGTTGTAATAGCGTAAGAGTTTACTGAAATCATGGTTCAAAATACTTTTATTATTGTTTCCTAGTATTATTGTTGAAAGGAATTTTTTACTCATTACGTAGCATTTTGCTGACACATTTGGTTATATTATCATTTAGATTTGTCTTATTATTGTACTTATTAATTACTGTAATGTAATAATTTCGTTTACATGTTTTGTGTACAAATTACGTATTGCGTTCGTAATATACTTACATTTTTTCTTTCTCTTTTCTTTTTATTTTTACTCTAAACACTGACGTTTTGCTTTTAACGTACCACCATTCTAACGAAGATTTTTCCAGATGGAAATATAAAATATACACTCCTTTTTGGTTTATTGTTTTCCGTTAGGCACTACGGTTTTAAATGATGAATATTGACATTTTGCAATATGCATTTATTATTTTTTATTAATATTTTGCATTATTGCAATTTGCAAATGCAATAAAATTAACTTGCAAGGTAAGGCTACACAGATTTGTTTCATGCACATGGTAACATCAGATTGCATTTTCCTCTGTAATGCAAAATATCTGTTCATTTTATTTACGCCCAATCGCTTTAACTGTAATTTTTGTAAATGTAAATTCATTAAAGTGGTCAGGTAGAAGAGTGGAACTTACGACCTGAGCTCCGCCACAAACAAAACCACTGTATTATTATTATTATTATTATTATTATTATTGATGTTGTTATTATTGTTATTATTATTATTATTGTAGTTTAACATATACGTCATAAATAATTTTTGGTCCCTTTCTCCTTCGTCGAGACCCTTTTCAATTCTAATTTTCCAAAGTGTCTTCAAATAAGACTCCGTTTTTAATAGCGTTCATATACTTATCCGTTTCTTTCTTTTCCCTCCGCATCGAACAGTTTTGTACGTAGTGACCCCCTCCCCAAGTAGCGAGTATGTACTTTAATGACCCATGGAAATAATGGCCATAGAGATGGTGGACTCAGAGGCGAGAAATTGCACACACAATAATTGAGGATTCAAACACAAACATTAGTGCATTCCTTATGATCGCCATACTAATCGTTTTTATTTGATTCACACACACACTCGGGTGCTATTATATCCCAGTCAATGGCAGGAAATAATGGACGTTTTCGTGCAGTTTTGACATTTGGTATCAATGTGTTCTTTGGGGAGTGGGGAAGGTCGTTGTTCATGAATATCAGCTTTTCCAAAAAATAATTTTACTTGAAATAACGTTCTTCAAGCAAAAAATGTATGAAAACTCCGGGTTTAGTTCAGTTTTTTTTAAATTAACTAAAGAATAATAATTTGTCTCAAATTATTGTGCTATGTGAAATTTTAAGGATAAAAAATACCTACATTTAATTCATTCAGAAATCTAACATTCTGTTTGGACCTATTGCACTCGCGAAACCGGATGGAAATTCTACGGGGAGTGAAGACAAAATAAACATTCACATCATTCATACTTACGCTAATATAAAATTGCCTAAGGAGTCGTTTAATCTCTAATCCATAAGGAGTCGTTGATAGACAGTTTTCAATTGAACAAATTACATTGCAATATTCAAGGCACACTTGAATATTGTACATCGTACACATTTTTGTACTATACGTAATAAATTCAAATAAGACACATATTTGTAGTGTTCGTACCCTTTTCAGTTTCTTTCTTCTCCCTCCCCAACCTTAAATTTTGTTAGAGCGTGTGCGTACTTCAATGTCCCAAAACAAGGTCCGTGAACGTTTGGCCCCACTGTGTTTCCCCCGCTGGGCTTTAGGTTTGCGCGAGGCCGTTGCCTGCATTCAGCCCCCTCTCCCCCCCGCCCAGGACAAAAGACGCGGGGGGCGAGGAACGCGGGGGCGGAGTCCTTGCCAGGGGGTGCGCAGAGTGCATTCCAAAGATTTCGGGAGGGGATGTGTGACGCAACGCTGTTTAAAAATTCTTCGACACTTCTGTTCAGTTAGATTCCAAACACTGATAAAATTTACAGTTTTTGGAGAGTAGATCGGTAGTTTTAGGCAGGTTTGTTCTGAAGTCCCACCTGTTTCGATAACGTTAGGGTTGAAGTTTAGTGCCATAAATATGAGGAAAAAAGTTTCATGGCTCCCGGTCAGTTGGATTCGCAATGTTCCTCAACTTCCCTAACTAGTGCTACTGTAAAGTAAAGAGGCTCATTTGTGGTAGGTTTGGTCTCAAGTACTGCAGGTTTTTACGACAGTATTTTCGCAAACAGTCTTTAACGATTTGTGTGGTAAACTAATTTCTACCCAGTGTCTTGGCACAATGTAAAATGTTTCCGTATTAAATTCATTTCTTTTATTACTTGTCATGACACAAATAGTAGTATTATTGGAAATGTGAGTAATGTGGAAAATTGGAATTGTTAATCGAACAATCCCAAAAAATCATCTTTGGGTCCATATTGACATGAGAGCTGCGCGAGCACTCTCAAGAAAAATCATTATTTATGTAATACGAAGAATAAACTCAATGTAAAAGATTATTGACCCTGGTAAACTGCATTGTATGCAACTGTTTTAAGGGTGGCATAGCTTGCAATGCTGAATTATTGCGTAGTTATAACCACCTAGCGTGACCGCGTGGCCTAATGGATAAGGCGTCGGACTTCGGATCCGAAGATTGAAGGTTCGAGTCCTGTCGCGGTCGGTGCAACATTTTTCCGTTCATTTGTAATTTCAAAACTGCAACTGAATGTTGCATTGACACGATTAGATGCTTAAAATGTCATTAGAAGACGCGCCTGCAACGATTTTGTATTACTTTCCAAAATATATTCCATGAAACTGGAGTTAATAACTCCTGGCAACTCCAATTTAGGAACACTGAATACAGAGAACTTGTTCAGTGTTTCATGTGATGATATGACATGCATTAATTTCAGTGATTTTTCTTCAATGCAAAGAATTGTGCAAAACAAAGTTTTGGCATTTATAGAATATTTGAGATCGTAAAATGAAACAAAGATACGTTTTCATATTAATAAAGAAGTACAATCTTCCGTACTTCTAAAATATTTTGTGAAACTATTTTAGTTTTCAGCTTTTCTGCTCTATTGAGAAAAAGCATAATACCGCAAAATTCGTTAGTATGTATAGATTCGTTGGTAATCAATGTAATAATTTTATTCAATAGGAGGGTGAGGAAAAGTCTCAGTAATTATTTAAACACGTGGAAGCATGCTATTTATGTGATTATCGAAACCATTGCCTGCTCCTCCTTCGTGGAGTAGAATGGGTACTCTTGAACTATCGGCGCACTGTAGCCCTACCAAAGGAGCTTGAACTCAACCAAACTTAATAAATTATATCAAGAACGATTTGAAAGTTATTGAATGTTAAATCAATTAATAATCACAGTCGTACTTATTACATATTGTAACAATCTTCATAGAATTCCTACGTGATCAAAATTGAATATAGAAATGAGTTTTTAAGTGTATGATTTTAATTTTTAAAACTGAACAGTTGTGTAAATTCTTCAATTGATTTTCTGATCATTATTCATTTCCAGGCAAAAATTGAACGTATTTTGCATTGCTTAAAAGATAACACTTTAGTGGAAAAGATTTGCTCTGCTCCTCTATACGTTATATGTATTTAAAAAAAAAGAAAATAGTCAATAAACGAAAGTAAAACTTCAGTAAATTACATTCACTATTTTTTTCCATCCACGCAGGGATAAACCAAATGTAAAAAACAAAAAAAAATTATTAAAACCAAAAAGGTTATCAAGTAGTTTAACGAGAATGTTAATGTAAATCAATCAGCATGCAAAGCTATCAGTCTAGTTGGAATAATATCCATTCACCTACTGCTGAGTTATTCGCAACTTTTGTTTCAGTATTTTTCTTCGGCTCCTCCACAGTAACTTTGTGGAATTTATTTTCTATAGCTTGATACATTAAGCTGCTGCTTGCGGCTTAAGCAACTAGAGGAGTTTGAACTGAGTTTTTCTCTCAGCGACTAAGTTTAATATTTTAATTTTAGAGTTAAATTACCTACATTTTGGCGTACTTAACCTTCAGTAAGATGAGTTACTAACTTATTACTGAAGAAATTGTTCTTTTTAGATAGGTGTGAGGATATTTTTCCTTCTACATTCATACATCATTCATACTTGTTTCATTATATGCATAACCGACCATTGATTCCTCCCATTCATTCGCACTTCACTGCACTACATATTAAGGTTTAAGAAAGCATTGTTCGCGCGGCACTGACTTGACTCAAAGTGTCCGTGGCGCTCGGGCCCATTGGGAGGCGTGGCAGGTGGGGCGCGGCGTCGCGTTCCCCGCGCGTCCCTCGGCCGATGGCAAGTCCTCCCCCTCGCGCTCGGCTGCCTCCGCTCGCTCGCACAAGGTAGATTCAGCAGCAGACCCAGATGAGCGTAATTCTGAAAGAGAAAAAAAAAACAATATATGTAAATAACTAGGACAAAATATTAATGAAGCAGTTATTACTAGCTTAGCGTCGCGCCTTTTGTATTTTCATAGAAAACATTTTCGTTTGCGCCACGCAAGTTCATAATAAAAATAAATTTTAAACATAGTACAAGGTCCTGGATTGTTCATCATTGGACTTAGAGAGTTGCATTAAGAAGTACCGGTAGGGATGTTCTTTTAAAAAATGTTTTTCAACAATACTCTCAAAATGTTCTAGAAGGACTTCAAAAATTGTCTGTTTCTCATGAATAGATCGTGATCCGTCTCAAGATACTTCACTCGTTCTGAATGGTATACCGCAAGTTATCTAACCGTGAGTAATGTACGGACAAACAGAAGTTATCCGACATTATATATATATATATATATATATATATATATATATATATATATATTGTCAATATATATTACACTATACATTATACATTCATATATATATATATATATATATATATATATATATATAGCTCAGAAACTTTATTTCTTTTTTTTTTTCGTTTTCCCCTCCGCAGTACCCCTGAAGAGACAGGAATTCATTTTCTACTTAGGTGTACAGAATGCTGCTGTTTTACAGCTGAACCAGCTAAAAGGGGGGCTTTTATTAAAATCTGAAACTAACTCAATTTTAGTTTAATTGTGTAGTTAATAAGTAAGCTCTTTGGCATACTGAACTTGAATTCAAAAAGGACTAGTTTTTTCCTTTCAGAATATTACATGGTGTCCTTTCTCAAACACACTCAGTTGGGCGAATTTTCATTCAACATAAGCGCACCTAGAATCGTCATTGGCCGATAAGGGCTTCTTGGGAATTTTCGAACTTGCCACTACATGGCACTATATGAATGAAACATGCCACTATATGAACAATGCGTTGACCCCGTCCTTTCCATAAACCCCGTCCTTCCCCAATACTTGAAATGTGCTACCAGTTGGAAGTCACGTAGGACCAGGTCAACGTCCGCAGAACCATAAACCTCGCAACTCCTTTCGCGCAACCCTCTACCCGCGTGGCAGCGCGCATTTTGGCACAAACCCTTCGCCGAAGACGCCTCACAGTGTCGCGCTTTCTTTGCGCACGTTTGTTCCGAAGCGTCGGCGGCTTCTGAATGATTCGTCGGCGGAGCGCCCTTTCCCGAGCCCTTCACAAAGGGCGGGATGGGCGGAGCGGCTGTCAACGCCCTTCGCCCTTGTAGCCAACGCGCGCAGCGCCGCCTTGGAACGCGTGGCGAAAGGGCTGATTCATCCCCAAGCGCCCTAACAGCCTTCGACGGTTGAAGACGACGTATTTACTACTAGGATATTTTGCTGAAGTTGGAATGTCCTAGGAAGGTACGTAACATTTAGTTGTTACGTCATTGACATTACGATTATTTTATAAACATCGTAGGGATTAACTAATTGAGAAAATACGGAAATTTTCACTCATGTTTACACAAAAGAAATATAAAATTAAATTCCGTTTCTAAATGGTGTAATTATGCATTTACGGGATAGCTGCAACATATATCAGGTATTTAGAGTATTAATGAAATATTTTACGCCCGTGGTTCATGTATTTTATTTTCGATGTTTTAAGTATAAATGAATTATGTTTGCGTTGTTTAGTGGTCTAGGGAATCGTATATGAACTTCACAGGAAATTCTGCAAATATTCTCAGTAGGTGTACTTGATATTTTGATCGACTTGCATATATCTAGTTGTTAGTGTTGCTGGAGAAAAGGAAGTATGTCAAAATGAAAGTAATCTCATTCGCATGAAATAAACGAACAGAGAAACACTAATCTATTTTCTATTACTTATAAGCTATTTTCTTGCGAATACAGAGAAAAGACTAAATTGCATTTGTCCAACAAAAAACGGAGAAGGAAATATCGATATTGCGAAAGTCTAATGGTCGTAATGGTATAAATGTAAAAAATACATTCAGCTATGAGGCTTCAACGTCATAGAAACCGGGATGGTCCCTAGATTTGTTCTCCTAGACGTAAATGCACAGCTTGTCCTCCCCTCTTAAAATGTTACTACTCCAAATGAATGTAAATTCAGTGGTTAGGCGGAAGAGCAGGCCCTATGGTCTGAGCCTCGCCATTAATAAAGACATTATTATTATTATTATTATTATTATTATTATTATTATTATTATTATTATTATTATTATTATTATTATTATTATAGATGTTACTTTGAGATATACAAATATGTGGGACTTGGCGCACAAAGTGACATCAGAATCCGAGATGGTCTCGCAGGGCGTTTTCTTCCAAAATTCTCTTGAAATCACCCTTTTTACACCTCCAGAACACTTTATATTTTACGTGTTCAAAAACTGCATTCTCACATGCACTTTATAATGCACCATTGCTAAGAACATTTCAAAATTGACATTTCCATAAATTGTCTTTTACGTAATTTAATTAGTACATTTTAGAACTTTACTTTCACATAACTTAATGATGGTACTTTAGGTAGGCGCTGGCGACTGGTGGGTTGACGAACTGACGGACGCACAGACGAAAGGACGGACGGACAAACGAACGGATGGACGGTCATTTTGGAAGAAATACATTTTCGACATCAAGGGACTACAAAACGTGTATTTTCGAAATTACTTTTCCGCAGCATTATACAACTTTCTATACTACGTTTGGAAACAGTAAAATGCTTTTATTGGTAAGAAATACTGTCGAAAAGAAGAAACAGAATATAAAAGTTGAGTAATTCGTAGTAATTGAATTTGAAATATTGCTTCTATTTCACGACATATTTCTTGCACTGTCTGGAATGATGATTTCGAGGAAATTTTCTTTTTACTATCATTCAAGCGATACCATCGGTTAACCAATTGGTCCCGGGAAGAGTAAGCAAAAAGACCCGACCGACAGCGTAAATGCCCTCTTATTTCCTCAAAAATGTGTAGGAATGCCCTTGCTGACAAAAATACAATAAAAACACTTCTTTCGATCTGAAATACTGCTCAGAGACCATAACCTCTTTTATGAAGTTTCGCTAAAGCCAGGCTTCCGCGTGACTCACTAATGGTGCCGTAAACGCTCAATATCGCTCATCTATTGTGATTATGAAAATAAATAACACCCGCTCACCGGACAAAATAACAAAAAAAAACAACAACGTGCGGCGTTCCACTCTATGACGAATGGTCTCATAAGACTTATTCGCATTAAGGGGGGGGGGGGCGAAGAAAAAAAAGAAGCAAATCTCGCCCGACTGGTCGGTTAACAAAAACCGTTATGTGCCGCGCGGCGCGGCGCCATAAAGCATATCCGCCGCGAAATGAATTCCTGGCAACATCCCCGTCGCCTGATATTGGAAATCCGCGTCTGTTTTAGTAATATATCTCGCGGGCGGCGCCGGACGCAGATGCGGCAGCCGTCGAAATTTGTCGCGGTCGGCGGAGAGGCGGCCTCGAGGGCGTGATGTCTGCTGCCCCGCCCCCCGGTTGTTGACCCCCCCCCCCCTTCGCGTGCTGTCGCCAGCGGAAGTTCCCGCCCCGGCCCGCCACTCCCCGCGCCGCTGCTGCCTAACGCGTCCCCGCATCCGCCGACGTTACTCTCATCCTGTGAAATCTGCTCAGCTTGGGCCTCCTTCAGAGTCGAGGACTCCTCCCTTGCAGCATCCACGTCCCTCATCCCTACAACCGCGTCTGCCAAGGACTCCGCCATCCCTCCTGTACCCGCCCCGTCGCTCACCGCGTCCTTATTCCGGCTACGCCCCCTTCCCTCCAGTGTCCTCTTTTCTGGGGATGTCCCTCTTTCCCTTCGTTACCGCCCACGCTCGCCGCTTCTGAAAGCGTTGTTGCCATTCCCCGCGCCGCCACCCCTCCCCCATCCCCCTCTCCATTCCTCTCTACTCCGCCGAGTCCTTACTTCAGCTGACACGACACCTACCCTGCAAGAATTGATCCAGAGACGAATTTTGGGATGGACATTTATGTATTCAAAATGTTTTGGTCGAATGTTTAATATTACAGATTATGTAGAATGACAAAGGCTAAATTCAGCTCACGTTGGGATACAGTTTTATTCGTTTTACTATTTATACGAATATATTTTTAATTAAAAATTTCATGGAAATTTAAAATTAATACTTACTGAAAAATTTCTGGAGGGGATTTCCCGTGGATATGCATCTGCTCTATGCTGTCTACTCAGCTAGTGCTTCCTTCAGGGCCTCTGATTGCCTTGCCGCCTTCACACCTTCATCACCCTCGTCCCCTCATCCACTTCTTCCAAGATCTCTGCCAATCCTCCTAAACCCACCACCCCTTCCTCCAAAATCCTCTTCTCTATCCGTGTTCCACATCCACTTCATAACTCCCCACGCCCACCGTCCTCTACTGAAAGCGTCCCCGCCAATCCTTCTGTACCCGGCACGCCACTCCCCCAATCCATGCTATAGTCACGATCCCCTCCCTGCAATGACCTCTTTCTCTGGCAGTGTTCCCCATCCTCTTCGTTACCATCTACACCCCATCCGTTTCTGAAAGCCTCCCCGCCATTTCCTGTATTCTCATCGCCTGGCCTCTATCAGCGTCGGCGCACTTCCAGACTATCGCAAGTGTCATCGTCGCCTCCTCGCCTCGTCACTCTCAATTTCTCCAAGACAGCACAATCTCCTCCCGTGTCCGTTTCTCTTCATCCGTATCTTCCTCTCCCAATTGGTTCACGCCCCTTCTGTTTCCGAACTTCCCCGGCTCTCCTGTATCCGCCAGCGCTTAATTCCAGCCACTGCAATACACCCTTGAACCGGCTTTTCCTACGCGACCTTCATATCCCCATCTCCGACTCCTCTTCATTTGCCCCCGCTTCGCGTAGACTTTTCAAGTGCCGTCCCCTCCGTCATTTTGTTATCCTCACCTCACCTGTTTCCTCGCATGCGATCATGCTCGTCACTATTGCCTGCATCTCAATTGCCGTTCCCGCCTTGACTATCGCTCCCTTCGCCGCCCCGCCGCTCACTCCCGTAACCACCGCTCTTTGCGGAGCTTCCAATGCACCCCCAGAAATCTCCTTACCCCCTGCGTTGTCCCGGCCACCCCCTCACTCGGTAGACCGCGCGGTGACCCTAGCGCCTGTGCCGGCGACTGCTGCCAACTATATACAGTAGTTCTGCAGCCGTCACCAAGCGAATGTAACAGCCGCTGGGGACAGAGAAGGAGACGGTGGTGGAGGCGGAGGAAGAGGAGACAGAGGAGGTGGAGACGGAGGCGGAAGAGGAGGAGGGATCGGAGTGGCGTAGGGGGGGGGGCGGACAAGATAGTGGCGGAGTATGTGTGGAAGAGGAGATGCGGGGAGGCGGCGGAGGCGTATAAGAAGTGGATGGCTGGGGCGGGGGGAGGTGGCAGTGATTTTAGGGATGTGGGAAAAGACGCAGGTGGAGTTGGAGTGAAAATGGAAGCGGGAGGGGGGGGGGGTGGAAGAGGAGAAAGGTGTTCCGGTGGCGATTGAGAAGGCGTTGTCGGGGTTGAAGCAGAATCGACACCAGAGGCAGAGGCTGCGATGAAGGTGATTTTGATAGTTGTGATAGTCGTGATAGTGATGGTGATAGTAGGGGTGATGATACTGATGGTGGTGGTGGTAGTGGTGGTGTGGCGCTTGCAGTGACGAAGGAGAAAACGTAGGCGGAGTTGGTTGTGGCGGGGGGGGGGAGGCGTAGTTCGAAGTGGAGGGTGTGAAGGTTGGAGGGGCAATGGAGAAGGTGCAGCAGAGTTGGAGCAGATCTGCGCCGGAGGGGGGTACGGAGGTAGCGGTGGAGGTGAAGGAGAAGACGAAGTTAGTGCGGAAACAGGGGCAGGAGCGGGAGCGGTTGCTTAGGCAGCGGGGCCCTCCAATGACGAGCTTCTGGAGTGAACAAGTCCGAAAATTTTACGATGCTCTGCGGTAAATAGATGCTACGCTTTCATGTATTGATTGTTCAACAGAGGCGGATTAATTAAAAGTTTAAGCGCAGATATCCAGTATTAAAAATCCCGCATTAAAAATGCTTTTCCTCGGACTCTTATTAGGTACTGTCGTTCTAGTCTAGTTTTCTGGAGAAGGACGCGTATTTTTTCAGTAGGATAATAGTTTATGTGCCTTTCGTAGCAGACTTTCATTGAACTCTCATTTAAATAATGGTTAGTTGCTTCTCACACAATTTCCCCCAAAATACATGATAATCTGTACATTTTACAAATAAGCGAGTAATATTCTATGAGAGTTAAGTAATGTCCTAAGTTGTGATTTGAGTAAAATGTCAGTATTCTATTTCGGACGCCCTTCTGGGGCGCAAATGAAAGTCAAAACAGTGGTCACTGTCAGTGTTCTTTTTTCAAACGGATATCGCCTATGCCCTTCGTGGAGCAGATTTGTTAGTTTGTTGTTCTTTTATAGAAGATATTTATAAGATCAAATTATCAAAATGTTTAATAAAATTTTTTAATGTTATATCGTTCCGACTCTTTTCAAGGTTGTAACTGTTTATCAATTATAAAGAGAAGAGTCAAGATTTTATTCCCAGAACACAATTTCTTTCATTGATAAATTAACTGATTATTTAGGTTTTTCGCGCGTCAACTACTCTGGTGACGACTCCCGTATGTGTAGTTCATTGTATGTCCCGAACGGCGGTGACGTACCTTACTCGCTTGAACGTGGTTATCAATTGGCGACGTACGCGTTGTCTTGGGAGGGTTTTACGTCCCCCAGGTATCTCCTTCATCGGAGGACCGTCCCAACCAGAAGCTCTTAGGCTACAATCATTTTGCATCGGTCGCTCTCTACCGGACGACTGCGAGCGAAGTCGTCCGACTATTCGCATTCGAAAAATCCAAATATCGCACCCTAAATTGTTCGAACATTTGCATATTCCGACAATTCATTATTTGAAACACTTGCGAGACGCACGCTCAAGATCAACAACATGTATTGCGGGTAGTCTTGTAATTACTGATGCATTTGCCTTTCCAGCTGAGATCGTTCGGGTTCAATATGTCCATTTCCATTTACTAGTACGTGTTTGAACGAAACAGGCATATTGGACTGAAACTTCCGGTTGGTCGACCGAAATTTCAACCAAAATCGGCTCCACTATGACAGCCGCCTTAATTCGTGAATAGTTTTCCGACATATGGTAGCCTACTGCAAGTAAGTGTGTGTGTGTGTGTGTGTGTGTGTGTGAGAGAGAGAGAGAGAGAGAGAGAGAGAGAGAGAGAGAGAGAGAGAGAGAGAGAGAGAGAGAGAGAGGAGACGAGGGGACAAGACTGAGAAACATTGATCAAGCGAGGTCAGTGATCTGTTGCATTCGACCTTGGCAATGTAGTTAGTATTGAAAGTCTACCACCGTTTCGAATCTCTCTGAAGAAAAACAAACAAACAAGCAAGTAGGAGGGCGATTACGATTGCCTCATCTCTTTGAGAACTTTTGAACTGACACCAAGCTAACAAATTATAGAAAACTGGACCAATTATCAACAAATTGCTTTATTTTATTTTATACATAACAACCCTGAAACTATTTCTGCAGTGGCATGGGGCGAATGCGGAATCGAACGTGTGGATGAAGGCGTGGCTGGGGTGAGGTTTCGGGAAGAACAGAGCCGAGTGAAGGGATGCGGGCGGAAGGGAGGAGTGACTAAGGAGGTGAGGTGACAGGGCGCAATAAGCGCCGAGTGGGGATGGGAGGCAAGGTGGAGCCAGGTGCGGAAGAGCAACTCGTGGTGAGGACTGTACCGGAGTCGTAAGCAGGGGTGAGAGTGGGGGCGATAGGAAGGACGGTAGTAGGAGCTGTAGCAGGGACGGGACCGGAGGCGGGAGTGAGTGCGGGAGTGGGAACGAGAGCGAGGAGAGGGGTCATAGCGGGGGCGGGCAGGGAGTGGAAGCGGGAACGATAGAGGGGTCAAAGCGAAGGCGAGATAGAAGGTGTGAACGTCGGGATTGCAAGTGGCCTAAGTGGAGGGATCGAGGCGGAGGTCGAGGCGGAGTCGGGTGGTGTATGGGGGTAGGGGAATGAGAGTGAGGGGCCCGGGCGAAGGAACGAATTGAGACGTGAATGGTCGGGGGTGGAGGCAGGTTGGAGGCTGAGTGGAGGCGGGCGGGAGGGGCGGAAGGGGAGGCGGAGGAGGGAGCGGAGTCAGAGACGGAGGCGGAGGTGGGAGCGGAGGCAGAGATGGGGGCGGAGGAGTGAGCGTGAGCAGGGTTGAGGCACAGGCTGGAGCGGGGGCAGTGTTGAAGGTTAAGGCAGGGGGAGTCGGGGGCAGAGGCGGGGGCGGAGGCAGAGGCGGAAGCGATGGTGAAGCGGGGATGGGGGCGGGGGCGGAAGCAAAGGCGGGAGCGGGGGCGCATTCGGGCACGGAGGCGGGGATGGAAACGGGTGCAGGGGGGCACGAGCTGTGGCGGGGGGCGGGGGCTGTGGAGGTGGAGATGGAGGGGAGGTGAAGGTGGAGGTGGAGGTCAGGTCAGGGGCACGGCTGGGGCGGAGGCAAAGGCGGGAGCGGAGGCGCATTCGGGCACGGAGGCGGGGATGGAAACGGGTGCAGGGGGGCACGAGCTGTGGCTGTGGCGGGGGTGGGGGGTGGAGGTGGAAGTCAGGGCAGAGGTACGGGCTGGGCGGCGGCGAGAGCAGGGGCGCCTCGTTCCAGCGCACGCGCGCGGCGCCTCGCCGTCAATCTCGACGCGTGCGACACGTGCGGCGCGGGAGGCGCGGGCGCCCGCATGCCCGAAGCCTCCGCGTGTGCACACGGAGGGGGTGCAGCTGGAGCCCTGATTGTCGTCGAAGGCGACACGCGGCGAACGGAATGCTCTGGCTCACAAAACTTGCACCTTTTCACTCTACACTGAAACCTGAGGAACTTCAGTTTGGGGAAGAAAATTAAAAAAATTCCTGTCTTGCTGTCAAATTCTGAAGCCTCGATTTAATACGGTGGCACGTCGTTTTACAATTCTAGCTCTATCAATCTGCCCGAAGTCTTTTGAGGATCATGTTAGTCATAAAAATGTATGAATTCCCTTAAAACTATTTTCCCGTCTTGTTTTTTCCGTTCAACCATACATAAGGATATATTTGAAAACGCTGGCTGTAGGCTGGGTAAAGTGATTCACATTAAACAATCTCTCCGATCATATTTCACCTGCACGTTTACTTCACGTTGTCTGGCAAAAGAGGATCCAGTACATCGGGAACAAATGAAATGAAATCTGAACTCCCATCTAGAACCAGACGATATATTCCATACAGCTGAAAATTACGGTAACACTTGCCACTCAAGAATCTCGGCATCTCTTGACTGGGCTCCAATTAATGCATTCTATTAAATCGAATGTTAATGTCACTCTCACATTATGACTAGCGTCTGAGTTTCGCGATGTACCATCTTCTGTCTGTGAAAACTATAATAAAATATTCTACTATGTAGAATATTAACAGACCTGCGGTAGTGTTGTTTTTTCACAAACCATCTAAAATAAATGCATTTGCAATGATCGATCACTACGAGTTTCCGAACAGCACATCTTTTTCCTTGATTTACCCTTGCATCAGCAACACAAGGAAAAGAAAATTTTTCATTACTGAATGCCTTTTTCTAAACGATGCAGCTTTCAGTGGTTTTATAATCATCTTAATTTCATAAAATTAAATAATAAACGCATATTTTCCACTATTGGTTATGAGCACTAATAATATATAATAAGAAACACGCCATGTACAATGTATTTGATTGTTGTTTTGGTTTGAAGCTAGACATCTCATGTGCTTAGGCGGGAGCATTGCCAACAACGTTTTTAAATAAACGGGAGTTAGAATTAGGAGGTTGATAGCATCGCTTTGTCTTGTACCGCCTTGTTTTAATGTTTCAGTTAATGAGACTTGAATGAGATTGTGCGTCCCTGAAGCATTGTGTGTGCTGAAAGAAAATATTCACAATATTAATTTATAAAGGTGGCCCGGATAAAAGAGCTGCGGACGAGCCCACACACTTTCGTTACCCCAATGATCTTCAGCTATTACTATGACCGCGAAGTCCTAGGGTTTCTGTATCGACGGTGGCAAGATTTTTGACACTGGCTAGTTAGCAAGGTCGTATTCAGCTGCTGTATGAAGAATTGTAGCGGTCGGCTCCTTGGGTCGGTAGTTTTCCAAGGTTTCTGTGAACAAAATAAGGTGAATTGCGGAGCAGTACCCTAACAATCGGACCACGGACCGCGCGCAATCTTTCCTTCCTCTTCCTTGTCCTATGCTCTCCCCTTACTTAAACGCTCTCACATGTACATGAACTACACTACCAAATATGTCTGGACGCAAGATGGGAGCTTTGAGCGTTTCCCGGCTGGGGCGGGTTCCTCGCCGGTGGGGTATAACTGGTAGGGGAGAACCCCACATGCCGACATGTAGGTAGATGGCGAATGCTGTGGAGGAAGATCACCGCCCCCTCCAGCGATAATACCAGCACGACGCATACAGGAATAAACAGTTGACGCTCCTTAAGCACTAACTAATCAGTCTAGCTATTTGCCTACTGGCAGGGGTCGCTGCATTGGTCGACTGATACTCACATAGGGGACCTCGACGAGTTTGTGTCCGGCTGTTTGGTGGGGGCGGCGACGGCGGTGAGGGAAGGGAGGGATGAGGGAAGGGGCGGCGGCGCGTCGGGCAAACATCGTTAAGCGTCGTACGTGCCCCTAGGGCGCGCGGCCAGCCGGCGTCGCGCCCACTGCCCGGTTACGAGCAGGAGGTCTCACACGCAATAAGCAGAAAAGATGCCTCAACAGAGAATGTCATAATTGCCATTTTCTTATTCGACGACGAAGTCGGTGACAAGTTGTGAAGTGGTGATACCGCTCACCTCCCCCCACTGGGATCGGAGTTCAAATACCGGGCGAACCAGTTGGAATTCGTGAGGGACAAGGAATGTTGGGGGCACGTTTTCACAAGGTTCTTCTGTCCCCGCTTCCTCTCCCTTTAAATCATTCATCTAATCGATGTATTTACATAACACTGACCCACACAAATGATTAATTGCATTGCAAAATCAGTTACTGCACAAAATGTAAACAAGATTCATCCACTTTTTCGCCCGGCAATAAGATTTTTCTGTCGAAAATTCCCCGTTTTTCGGTACACAATTACAATATTTTATCTTTTTACAAAGTAAGGGCAAGAAAATAAATGTGTGCGTAACAAACTTTCAAAATTGAATGTTTAATTTATCTCGGAGCATTCAACGACATATTTATTAATTAACCATTTATTAATATTTATTTTCTATTTCCTTCGGTATGCATACCGTTTTCGGACTAACGCGTGACGCCTGTACTCAATATTTTCGAGGCGGAGGCGGTTGCAAGGAGGGTTGGAGGGGGGAAGCGACGGAGGCAACTTATGAGAGAGGAGAGGTGAGGTGAGAAGCAAAGGGGGGAGGGGAGGGGCAAAACAAAGAACAAACGGGGGTCGGGCCTGGCGCTTTGTGTGCTCAGCGGGTCACTCGCGGCGCGCGGGGCTGGCGCGGGCGCGGCAGAGGCGGAGACACTTGCAAATCACGCAGCCCACGAGCCATCGGAGCGCAGTCCGGGTCCCCGCCGTCTCATCTCGCGCCAATTGTTTTCGTACCGTGTAGGTGTCTATTGGCTCCGCCGTGAATTGAATATAGAAATACGAGTATTATTAGCAGTAATTATTTAAAGTATTTTTTGTGCCATTGAATTTCTTTGACAGTTCTAATTGGCCAATCCATTAGTTTTTTATACAGATGACAAAAATTAATAAAATGAGTAAATATAGTTGACGTGTTTACGAACCAAGAACAATTGAATGCTTTGCACACGTATTGAGAGATAAAAGTTAAATTCAACTCCTCATAATAATTTGTTTTTCCTACTTTCTAATATCACTTATATTTTTTTCCAATTGCATCAACAAAATACTAAATACAATTTTAGGATAAATGTATTTTTATTTTAGATGTACGAACCTTTCCTTTTTTCTTTCTTTCTTTGAAGTGTGAGGATGTAATATGTAGTTACAGGTGTAATCAGATTGTAAGATAGTCTTCTGTCTATCAAATACTGCTCGAAAAATACTCGTGGTATGCCCATTTTGCTATTGGGCATTTGAAAGAATGGTTTTCCTTGTATATTAATTAAGATAATATATTAATATAGAATAATAATTGACATGACATTTTTATTTCTTTTAATTTTACCACATTTGCTTGTTTTCAAGCTGTTTCAAATTCTCTACTTACGTTTTAACGCAATTTCGCAAAAGACAAGTGGTTTAAAATATACATAGTGGGGATAATTAAATACCATAAAATAATTTTTGTCTTAGCTCTATAACTGGCGTAACTCCAAGTTTTCATTTTTAGCAAATTGTTGACCAACTGCGTATGCTTCTTTAATTTCTTTCCTTTACTTTTAACTGAAGCATTTTGGAATGTTTCAACGTTTGTATCTTTGTCTAATATATGAATGTCGCAAATATAACGTTTCCTCCATGTTTCTCACGTTAAACTGGTTATTTGGTGTCAATAAAATAGTTTATCCATATTCTATCTATAACTCATAAAATTCTAACTCAGTGACGCAGATTTGAATATTTATAACCATTTCAGAAGAAAAATTACTTTAAAACATTATTGACTGACAAAATTGAAATTATTAAGGTGTTAAAGTTTTTGGAGGAAATAAATATGTACAGATATTTGTAAAGCAACATCAAGTAACTAGGTCGCGAATGATTTCCACTTTCTTAGGACCCTTGAAAACATACATTTTAAAACATCGTTTACTTATTGCTTACCCAAAGTCTGACGAACTTGAAATCGCAAAATACGAGAATTCATACGATCACGGAAACACAGAAAATCCTCATATTCCACCAACAGTGCCTAAGTGTGATTGCATTGAAGATTGCTTTACCGCCGCACAGCGAGGATGCAAATTCAGGCCGCGAATCTACCGACAGCTTACAAGATAAACGAACACACCGTAAATTAACAGCACCAATCCACAAATTTGCATTTGAGTTACACCTATTTCAACAAAACGACAAGGGGGAAACACCATTTCCCAGCCTTGTGGATATATTCACTAACTTATCTTCTCTCGGACATTGTTCGCCATCTGCAATCTCCCGCCATCTCCTAACACACCACGGGCGCGACAGCCGAGGCATAACTCAAAAGAGAATGATGGACGAGGCAGGAGACTCATAACATTTCAATATTGCCGCCCGGCGCGCAGCCGTGGTCGCCCAGCCAACGCCTGTCAGGGCGAGGGAGAGGTCGAGTGACTGCTCAAAAGCGGGCGAAAACCCGGCGCAAAACGAACAAAAGAGTCGCGCGTAAAACAGCTCTCGGTTTAGACGTGTTTCTGTTAGCTGCGGCGAAGGCGGAGTTGAGTCCGACAAGCTAAAAAATAGGACGATACTGTGAGTTCGGTTCAGTTAGTGCATGAACGTTCGCTGGGTTTAGACGTGTTTCTGTTAGCTGCGGCGAAGGCGGAGGTAGAGTCCGACAAGCTAAAGAATAGGACGTTCGAATCGGTGAGATCATGGCTATTGGGTGTAAGCACGGACATTTGGTTGAAGTGCGGCGATTTTATTAGAGAATGAAATTTCTGGTAGAGGATAAACGTTTTTTTTTCAGCAGTATGTTAGCGCAGAGAGGATATGTTAGCACAGGAACGTTCTATCAGACTTTCGCTAAGAACTTTTGAAGAAAGCCAATTACCACTTTTCTGTGCCAGATAGTGAACATTCAGCCTCTATGAGAACTATTTTTACTATGTAGATACGGAATTTAAACATACTATGCCACTAGGGATACTACTACAATTAAAGATGAACAATACATCTGGTGCGGTGGTATATCTGTAAAAAATTAGGGTTTTTTCTACCCGATTTTCCTTATCATCCCTCTACTGCCCATACATCAATCGGAAGTAGGGGAGTGCTCTAAAGTTAGATTTTCTATTAGTTACAGCGAAAATATAATTCGACATACTAAATAGTAGGACGATGCTGAGTTCGGATCGGTTAGATCATGAATATTCCATTTGAGCACGGACATTCGGTTAATGTACGGCGATTTTGTTAGAGAATGAAATTTATGGAAGAGATTGAAATTTCTGGTAGAGAATAAAAGATCTTTTCGAGCAGTATGTTAGTGAAGGGAAGGTATATTAGCACAAGAAAGTTCTAGTAGAGCATGGTGCACCCAGGTTTCGAACAAAGCCCGTGATTAGTTCTCTATGACTGACCAAACATTTACTCTCTACAAGAACTATATTTTATATATGCAGATAAGGAAGTTATACAGACTATGCCACTGGTGAAATTTACTTACAGAGAGAGCAACAGTTCATCTGGATTGCCTCAATTACGGCGGTGTATCTCTACAAAATTTTGGCTTTTTCTATCCTTTTCTTATCATCTCTCTACGTCCCAATCGTAAGGTGCGATACATCAATTCTTAAAAAAAAGGGCGTACTCTAAACGCGAGAATTTCATTAATAGAATTAATATTTGATGCATTTCAAAACTGCATAACATAACATCATTGGAATATGTGTTGTCTAATTAAATACCACTCGTGATTTAGAAATATCCACTTAAATCCCGGATACATTTATCGGAACTTTCCAATGCACTCGTGGTGTAACCTACAACAATCGCAGTGAACTGCAGCGATCCTTAACAGTGTATGTAACTCACTTCACCAACACCACGTCACGCCGCAGCCAGTTTGAGAACCAGCATCCTAAAGCATTCACACGTTCCCCCATCACCCCGGCGACACTCTCCGCCTCCAGACGCCTTGGCGTTTCGCGATCGCGGCACGCATTTTCTCCGAACTACTCGCATGCTGCCTCGTGCCTCTCGGCGCCCGCGGCCGCACCCGAGGGAGGACAGGGTGGGATAGGGAGGGAGGGGGGGGGGCTTTACGGCCGCAACTCAAAACGCGCGCGCCCAACTTCGCCCGGGCAGTCGATAAATCACGCGGCCCAAATGAAACTGGCGGCGGCGGCGGCGGCGGCGCCGCTGGAGACTCCGACGCGCGTACGTGACGTTTTAGCCACAAAGGAACACGACTCTTTCGACCCCAAGCGCCCCCGCGACGCACGACCCAGACGCACGCGCAGCCGCCGCGACGGAGACTCGCAGGCAGCCCAGTGGACGACGCTCGCGGGCGCAGGTGCCGGGTTGCGCGAACGTTCTCTCGCTAGGCCAAGTATTTTTGTTCCAAGGGGATAAGCAGTAGTCAAGAAAATTTCATTACTAAAAACAGGATACATTTTTTTGTTTTATCTTTGTACTAAAATAGGTTAACTGACAATCACATTTATACCGGGATTATCTTATTGACATTCTTTATTACAACGTTTCGGCGGTCATGTTGCGTCTCTATCATTCACAATTCCTCAATTCACATATAAAAACCACCCATGTTGACGCAAGTATATTATGTCATAATATAAATCATAATAAAACTCACAATTTACATCATAAAGCCTCTGCCGGCGACCACGCCATGGACGTGTGGTAATATTAGTACGCAAAATTGAAATATTCTGGAATGGCTTCAGATCCACGTTTATCTACTCGTTAGTTGAAGCTCTCTGTCTTCTGAGATGGTTTTATTTTTATTTTATAGTGTAAATTGTGAGTTTTATTATTATTTATGTTATGACATCAGATGTATGAAATTTGCGTCAAGAAGAGTAGTTTTCATATGTGAAGTGAGTGATTGTAAATGACGGAGACGCAGCATGAGCTCCGAAACGTAAAAAGCTGAATAAATCAATCAAACCTGTATAAATGTGATTGTCTATAAATAAGTGAACCTATTTTAATATAAAGATAAAAATACAGACAATCAATACCGTTACTAATGTTTTGTTTTTAGCCTACTCCCGCATTACAACTAATTAAATCGTTTATGTGTTTAATAATATTTAGGTATGAAAGGAGTGGTAGATGACAGTTTATTTCGCAAGAAGGAAAGGTTGCGATTCGAGGTGGACAGACCGACTGATGCAATTCTACGAGGAAGGTAAAATCACTCATATCACGTGTATCATACACTTTTTTAAACAGTCTTACTGACTTTCGCCTTCTTTTAATTCAAGTGTACAAATCACTTAATGATACTAGATTAAGATCTGTAATAGTTAATGCAGTTAAACGAAAGCGTGTTTCCGTTTTTTTGCATTCATCTGAACACTTGAGCATCGCATTTATTACAAAGTCAATTACTATTACATGGTCTACTATTAGCACTAAATATTGAACTTTTAGCACGTCATGCATGCTCTTAATAAACCGTGTTTACTAGTGGCTACCTAAAAAGATTTTTGAAGTCAAATCATTGTTGTCAAAATTGATGATTTAATGATAATGTTAAAAAACTAAAAGGTGGGCCCGAAGGCGAGTTATTTTATGTTAATTCCTAGTTTTGAATTCCTTATTGTGCAAAAATATAAATTCTGCGTGGTATATTTTTTACATTTATTCTTTTTGGCACAAAACAAATATATCAAAACATGTTCCAGAATTGACTCTAGTTTTAAAAGTAGTAGATCTACAGGATTGTACACACTTTGTCGTACTCGTTGGTTTGCTAATTTCTTTTCTCTGGGATAGCTTTTCGGTTTTCCCCTACCTTTTTCTCAGATTCCATCAATTCGTGACTAAAAGACATTTTTCCACAACCCAATTTTTCAGACCCATAATAGTAGAAATGAAATATATTTTTAAGAATAATAGAGAACAATAAAAGTCATTTATAAAATTTTCGATGAAAAAGCATATATGAATATTTGATTGCATATATGAATGATTGGTGCCTTTTTCGAGAAAATGTTGTTTGTTGAAAATGTCGAGTGGAAAAGTGCTTCAAAATACGCATTTTCAGAAACGTTCCAATGAAATTTTCGTCAAAACTGATCCATATACGTATAGAATACTTATGTAATCAGGTACATATAGAACCAAGTTTTATGATCTTTGTTTCGCCTTATTATTTTGTCCTCTGTTTGAATTCACTGAATTTCTAGTACACGCAAATGGGAAAGCATTTCTTCATGAAACACAATAACGCGAAAGGGTCAAGGTGAGTTAGCACCATCAAGGAGTAATAAAAATGACAGGACCTACCATGCTTTCTCTCTGAAGCCACATTCACAAAGAACATCATTCGGAAATATTGAGCCCTTGGACAGTGCCTTGAATCGAAAACAAGGAAATCGTTAAAAATTCTCTCGTTAATGATGTTTCATCCAGTTATAATTTTTGAAATTCGGTATTCAAATAAATGATCATTTTCAAACTAGTTTGTTACGTGTATAGCGATTCTTCGTTGTTCTAAAGATCTGTACGATGACAGTATTAAAGTTCGTGTGCAATTTTTATTGATATTATGGTAAAGGGAATAATCTCCACAAAAGTTTTGTGGAGATTATTCCCTTTACCATATTATGGATAACACAAGATATCTGCTACCACCACGGAATTTTTATTGATATGTTAAGGTAAACTAAATATAGAATATCATTTTAATTAATTAGTTGATTTCATTCCTGAAATAGTCGTAATAAATACCATTCCTGTGTTGAACATTCTCAGATAAATTGACTCCTTGCTTCACGAATTGTGAGAATACCCATCATAATCCATCTTCTTAAGACTACAGCAAATAAGCCTTCGGAGACATCTCTATTTTAAAATTTCTATTGCACAAATTGACTGAGGAATATTATGTAAACTCCCATTCTAACACTTTTTTTTCTTTTGAACATTTTAAGTTCACTTATTTTACATTCATAACAACGTTTACATAAAAATCAGTGTGAGATTGCTCACAAAATGTTTGAACCATTATAAAATCGGTCTCAGATGTGGCTAAAATATTTCTGAGACGACTAAAAAAAAGGAAGAAAAGACTCTCATTCAAAATGCTTTTTAATAGCTCGTGTCGTTGACTACTCGTACATATTATAAAAATCGATTCAATTGAATTTACAATATTTATCAGTCCGAATCTATCTTGGGAACGCACAAAACTATTTCAACAATTTTTATTTCTGTGAGAGTTTTTTTCGGACTATATTGTTTTTAATGTGAAATGATAAAATGTATGTTCGATTCTTATCATTAACATCTGTTGGAGATTTCAAAATTATATCATTTAATTTATCTCGTCCTGTCGTACTTTTTTTGAAAATAATCCTGGACACTGTATTCAATATGTACTGCATTATGCGTTCCTACCATTTTAGATTGACCTGAATAGAAAGATCAGGTTTCTATTCCTTATTATATCTGTTTTCAAATTACATTTATGCTTAACAACACTGATTATGAAGCGTTATGATTGAAGACCTTAGCCACAAACAGATAATCTGCATGTAGTTCTTGTCGAACAGTAAATGTTATTCCCTTCTGCTGGAACTACCAAATAAGAACAGAAGGATTTACGAAGTGAACGGGAAGAAACCCGAACAGACGTATCACTATCACGCATCGGAAGCATCACAATTAGGAATATTTATGAGCGCATCAATATAGGTGACACCGCCACGTGACGTGCGTTTAGTCGGAGTGACGCCTGCGGTGTAGCCGTTCGCGCAGGGGACTCGCCGCAGACTCGTAAACCGATCAGTCAGTCATGAGGCGAGCAGCGGCGGCGACGAAGGTGGCGATGGCGGAGACGGTGGCGGAGACGGTGGCGGAGACGGTGGCGGAGACGGTGGCGGAGACGGTGGCGGAGACGGTGGCGGAGACGGTGGCGGAGACGGTGGCGGAGACGGTGGCGGAGACGGTGGAGGAGACGATGGAGGAGACGATGGAGGAGACGATGGAGGAGACGATGGAGGAGACGATGGAGGAGACGATGGAGGAGACGATGGAGGAGACGATGGAGGAGACGATGGAGGAGACGATGGAGGAGACGATGGAGGAGACGATGGAGGAGACGTTGGAGGAGACGATGGAGGAGACGATGGAGGAGACGATGGAGGAGACGATGGAGGAGACGGTGGAGGAGACGGTGGAAGAGACGGTGGGGAGATGGTGGTTGGTGAGCGGCGGGGTTGTGGCGGGGCTGTGGCTGAGGTGTGGCGGGGATCTGGCGGGAATGTGGCGGGGATGTGCCGACGCTGTGGCGGGGATGTGCCGACGCTGTGGCGGGATGTGGCAGGGCTGAGGCGTGGCGGGAGCGGCAGCGGGGTGAAAGCGGCAGCGGGGCGGGTTTGGGGACGTGACGGCGGCGGGACGGCGGGGCGGGAGGGCGGCAAGGTAACTGGGCGGGGGGGGGGCGTGGAGGCGGAGGTGGTGGTGGCGGTGGCGGCGGCGGTGGCGGCAGCGGCGGCGGCGGCGGCGTGTCCCCCGGACAGAGACAAGATGCGGCGAACCCGACACCCAGGGCGACCCGGGCAAAAAGCGCAGCGGCCGCCCGTCGAAGGCGATCGGATGTCGAGCGGAACGAGCCCGGGCTGGCGATTGACGGCGACGCCCGCTGCTCAACCACTTGAAAAGCTGCTGTAACACCCTCCGATATATTGTATGTGCTACCCCTTCGATTCTATTCTTTTCAACCCCTTCGGATGTGCGTGGGTTGATTGACTATTTTGTTTTTTCTGGCGCGTCAAGTGCCCTTTAAGTACAGTGCGTGATGTATCTCAACAGGTGGCGGCGTTCTTCCTCAGCTAGAGTATGAGAACTGATGCTGACCTACACGTCGGTTGGCGGACCGCCTGGTGTCTGCGGCAGCGGGGCACTTGATCAAGAAAAAACGACAGAAAACTACTGAGTATTACAATTCTTGTTCAGACAGCGACTGACATTAACCTAGAACAGTAGTACCCAAAAAAATTGCATCGCCTTTCTCACAGATGTAATCTGCAATATAATCATGAAAATGCACCCCTTAGTTTGTAAAAATCGAGTGAGTTATGAACGTAATGGAATCAGAAACATCGTATAATCCACATAAATTATATGATTACCAATTTCTACTAATATTTGTGTAAATGTTTGAGAGATTGGATTAGGAAAATACAGAATGCCCATTTCCTCTAGGTGATGCGGTTTTTTCAGCACTACTGTAAATAGAGAGAAAAATAAGCCACCATCGAGACTCGAAACCTAGAACCTTCCGGCTAGAGACGCTGCAGTGGCAACCGTTGTTGCCATGAGTCACCTCAGCTGGTCGATGTGTTCAGCCACTTAGGATGTCTGTCCAATGCTTTCCGAATGTCTTTTCAATCTTTTTGAATATCGTTTCAACCCAACGCCTTCGGAGGTCTGTACAATCTCTTTGGATGTCTGTTCAACCCTTTCGGTTGTGCGTTCAAACTCTCGAACGGTTGTTCAACATCTCGTAGGGTTGATTATCCATTCGGTCGGGTACCCCTTGTGGCGTCATACGGGTGTAATCGAACACAGACGAGAGTGGTTTGTAAAACAGTAGATTTATTAACAATCTAGACCGTAGTCTCAATTAAACAACTACCCTGCTCACAATAAACTAAATAAATACACTCACTACAAGGAGAGATAATTTAAGAACGGCTATCACACCGCAACATACCACCGATGTTCCCTGTATGAAGCCGCTCTACTTCGAGACCATCTACGCGTCTCGCAAGTCACGACAATGAATTGCCGGCCCCTCACCCTAGTGCACCTACACGCACAGACACGCGCTTCACCTGTCACCGACGCCGCTAGAACAAGAAGACTGGGGCATTGTTCTGCTGGCCTTATATAGGCCCTTTTGGCTCTACCAGCCGCCTCCATTGCCTCCTCCCCAAAGCCGCTCTGGGCCCGCTACGTCCACGGAAAGTCCCAGTGCGTCATCACTCCGCCCTTTGTTTAACATCCGGCGATGCTTCGCCGATTTCCACGTGGTTGTCTGTTTTGAGCGTGGCACGACGCTACACCATCTTCCGGAGAAAGTGGTTAACCACCCGATCACCCGCTCATCACATGTGCCCCGACCCGCCATCAAGGGCGTGTGGACGTTTGATACGTCGTGTCGCTGTCTTCTCGATCGCCTTTCGCAGGACAGACGATGTCGATGGACACTTCTCTCACACGCAGGTCGCTGACCCTACGTTCTCCCAAGCCTCCTCCTTCAAAAGCCTTCTTCGTACTTCATCCAACCATCTCTGCGTCATTTCAACCATTCGATCATCTACTGCCCCAGTGACTGCCCGCCCATCATTTCCGACCGCCCTCCCGTTCGCAGTCAATTTCCTGGTTTATAAAGCGATCTGAGTTGATTTTCCATAAACAATATTCAACTCGTGCTAGAGAATGTGACTATTGAATGAGTATATGAAAATAAAGCGTTCTTTTATCAGTAAATTCTCAACATGTATCTTTCCGATCACATTCAGAACAACCAAAGGTTTGAATATGTATTTGCAATCGACTGTTGAACGCTAATTGCGTTTTAAAGAGTGAACTAATGAATGTCGTCTTTTCATGCATCCTTCTGGGCGTTATCGCCGATTCTCTAATTTATAATACGTTCTGAGTTGATTTACGATGCGCAATATTCAACTCGTTTTCGGAAATTCAACAATTTTATGAGTACATGAACATATAAGAGTTCATTCCTTTTTCAATAAATGCTCAATAGTCCTCTTTCCAATTACAGCGATAATAGCCAAGTCGAATATAACAAGCCCAGTCGAATATGTGCAATTGGCTATTGAACACTAATCGCGCTTCAAGGGAGTACCAGTACACCCTACGCGTCCTTCGCGTCGTCATTCCCTAATATAATATTGTAGATGAGTTAATTTTCCGTGCAAGCAACATTCATCTCGTACAAGCGAATTTTAACAAATTAAAGATTAGATAAAATTGAAGAGTTAAATTGTAAATATTTGTCAACATTCTTTTTTCCGATGACGATTAGAAAAGTCAATGGTTCTGAAAAGTGCAATTGGCTGTTGAACGCTAATTGCATTTCGAAGAGTGTACCAATGAATGTCATCTTTTCGTGCGTCCTTCTCGTCGTTATCGCTGATTTCCTAATTTATAATACGTTCTATGTTGATTTACCGTGCGCAATATTCTACTCGTACTAGAGAATTAAACAATTTAATGAGTACATGAACATAAAAAGTTTATTCCTTTGTCAGTAATTACAGAATATTCCTTTTTCCGATCACAGCGATAACAGCCAAGGGTTCGAATACACGCAGTTGGCTATTGAACGCTAATCGCTCTTCAAAGAGAGTACCAATACCCTTTACACGGCCTTCAAGTCCTCATGGTCGATTCCCTAATACAAAATTCTAGCTGAGTTGATTTTCTGTGCAAGCAACATTCATACAAGCGAATGTTAAGAATTTAAAGAGTAGATAAATATAATAAGTTAATTTGCCAATAAATGCTCAACATTCCCGATCACGGTGAGAACAGCCGATGAGAGTTTGCAAAGTGCAATTGGCTGTTAAACGCTAATAGCGCTGCAAAGAGTGTACCAATGAATGTCTCCTTCGTGTCCAATACGCTTGGGCATCCGATACGTCGTGTCGCGCGTGTCTTCTTCTGGAAGCCGTCAGTGGCCGTCGGCGTCACCGCTGTCACCCGCCGCCCGCGTCGCGCCCACCCCCCGTCCGCCCACACCCGCCTCACCGCCGACCTCCGACGTGGTGTAAGTCTTTGTTTCCAACAGCGGGCGATTCTGATCCGCAGGGGACACTGTCGCGATTGAAGCAGGCTTGTAGGTGTCTCCACTGAAACTGACAGGCGTTAAGTGGGCGATTGAATGAAAACCGACGAGAAACAGTTGAATAAAAATTAATTATTTGTGTTGATTTTACTGTCGATTTACAGTTTCAGTTGAAGCCAGTGATTTCAAACTAATATTTTCAAATATTTAGAGAATTATAATATCATTTGCAAACACTGTCCTTCTTTATGTTTGTCACTATATGTGAGGGAGCGAATAGGTTTGATTAATATAATTCGTAAATGCTCCAGTGTTCTAGGTAGAAATTAAAAAAAAACGCATGATTGTGCCGTTTTACTCGAGAAACAAACAAAATTCAACTTGCGATGCGAAATTAAAAAAAAATGATTGTAATAAAATAGCTTTCATTGAACAAAACAGGGATTCCGATTGAACAAAACTGGAAAATAGGAAATAACTTGACATTTGTTTTGTGCGTGGGTTGCCTTATAGAAGTTAAATTTTTGAGTGAGAACGTTCTCCATTTCTTGAACATTCATTCCTTCAAGATCTAGTATATCAGAAGTCGTAGGGGTCGAAGTTTGTCAGAGGAAAATAATTAATAAACTACGTTACAAAAATGTAGGAACGTACCCAGAACATTAGTGGCCGACCAATATCAATAATACAATTAGCTTCTACGAAAAACTGCATACACACAACTTACTACAAACATAGAAACCGTTCTGAAACAATAATGAGAACATTCTCGTAGCCCTCATTCCTATTCATACTCACGACCATTACAAGTATTCTCACAACAAACAGTGCTTTTGGCGTCAATTTAACGATTTCTCCGCCTCCGGTATATTCGCACAATCATGCTCTCGGTCATTACCTACAAGCAGAGCGAACATTGTCAAGCTTCATTTTCCCTCCTCTTCCCTCTTTTTCCTATTTTCCCTTATCTTCCTTTTCTCTTTCACTCCTGCCATCATTCCTTTTCCCCTCTTCCAATATCTCTTTTTCCAATTTCCTTTCTTCTTCTCTTCTATTTCTCGTTCATTTACTCTCCTCACCACCTCATCATTGACCTCCACCCATCGCCTCTCCTGTTTTCACCTCCCCTCTTCCTCCCCCAGGGGCTCGAACCGGGTGTCGATGCCGCGACCTCCACCGTAGTCGTCTGCACCGATATCGAGAGCCCCATTAAAATGCATTAGGTTGCTGCGCGTGTTTATTTTTTCGCCGGGCGGGCGGGCGAGTGGGCGGGCGGGCGTGAGGGCGAGTGGGCGGCGCGCTCTCTAATTCGCACCCGGGCGCCGCGTGGGCTGCATGGAGCGACGCGACGGGGTGGACACGCGTCGCATTGCACCGCGACGCCCGGCAAAGCCCCCTCGCCACACGCCGCCACCCCGCGCCGCCCCCCGCGCCGCCCCCGCGCCGCCCCCGCGCCGCCCCCGCGCCGCCCCCGCGCCGCCCCCGCGCCGCCCCCGCGCCGTCCCGTGCCGCCCCCGCGCCGCTCCCGCGCCGCCCCCGCGCCGCCTCCACGCCGCACCCCGCGCCGCACCCCGCGTCTTGCCCCGCGCCTCTCGCTAGCCATGTGCCCCGTCCCGCGCACCTCCCCGCAATTCGCCCTGCACCCCTCCCCAACCCACCCTGTACCTCCCCGCCCTCGCGCCGCGCCACCCCACCCACCGCTCTCCCTAGCGTTCCCTCATTCTCGCGTTCGCACTACACTGCACGCTGTACTCGGCAGAAACATGCATTGTGCTCACGGGCGAGGAGCCGCCTGATTACCTACATACCACACACGAGATCCCTTCTTTAGAAGACAAATTGTATTATTATTTGCAAGTTCTGAGGTTACGAGACTATCCCAACCTCCTCGTACCTATACGCCTACAGATGCCGTGGCTATTGTATCCTCTCTACCCTGATGCTTCATCACGCTGGTTGTTGCACTGACTGTGGAATGATCCATTTACAGTCTCAAGGACTTCGGTTGTCTACCGTGCATCGCATGTTTCCGCTTCCCGGGGGGAGCAGTTTGCATTTCAACGCGAGGGTATAGAAAAATTAGTCCAAGATGGGATTTGGAAGACAGATCGCAAAAGAAAATTATTATCGTGTTTTTGTACGTCTGAGAGGTATCCCTCCATCACGACAGCTGTTGCACCACGCTTCTTCGTAAAATGTTTGTATTTATTAATGGCTTTCGTAGATATATCGTGCAGAAGTGCACGTATTTCCTTGATATTTGTCTACGTACGAGTATGGGAAATATCGAAATAATACACCAAGTTCGAAATTCACTCAGACACTACTCGCTACAGCACCCCACAGGAGGAAACCAGAGGAATCAAGTGTACGAGTACAAACCTCACATACAAGACTCGTTTTAAAAATAAACATACTACTTTTTCCAAAAATAAATGTAATATAATGTTTATAAGAAGCGGATTTTTAAAGAAGAGCATGTGTATGAGCACGGCACTTCCTACAATTAATTATTTCTCTTGGCACACTGAATTTTCATGGGTTGAGGACCGTTCCGCATAAGTACAGAACCTCCAGAACGTTGCCAGCAGAAGCCAGGCAGTACCGGTTAGTACTTTTTTCTTATGTTCAAAAAATTATACCTTTAAAAAAATCTCAAGTATAATTATTTGAAAAAAAGATAATTTTTCACGTAATTTCTGTTTGAAATTAATGCAAACTATAAAAATAATAATTTTCTTAAAAAGCGCTCCACATTTTTTCTTACCTATTTTTTTTCTCGGGTAGAACAAGGAACGCTTGAAATAATGGCGCAGGCCTAATTTCGGTTGAGCTCTCGAAAATGTTCGAAAAATGCAAATATACAAATAATGAGAATGTAGGTATTGTTGTAAAACCACCGGTTTTTTAATGATGTCAATAAAACGACAAAGCTGGACATCGGTAGAAATTTCCTATCCCGCGCCAGAGGTTGAATACGGGGGTTGAGTCCAAACGAAGCTCGCCCTGCGAGAGCGGGTCGTTGCAGAGGAAGACTGTTGGGTTTTCAGAAGGGAATATAGCTTCGTAAAACACACTTTATTTACAAGATATTAATTTAAAATATTTTAAATGTCATTTATGTTTTTTTGTTATTTGTAAAAATATCATATTTCCTTATTTATATACGACAGTATCGATCATTAGTGTTATTGTAACAATTAGTAATTAGGTTAACAGATAAGATCGTTAACGGTGCTTTCCATGTTTCCTGGGCGTTTCTTGTAATATGCTAGTACTGATTTTTAAATACAAAAACATTGTTGCAGGAAATCGAATAGAGAAGCGGAAGGATAAAATTCAAATAGTGTTTCAAAGTGCCTTAGGTTTGAATTAAACAAGACTGAAATTGTACCAAATACCCAGAGTTTATCGAGGTAATTATGAATTCTGACGATGCCAAATAATGAATTTTAATTTAAGCATTGCATTTAAAAAACTGCATCATATTTGTGTTTATTTTTTACTGATACGTTATAGCTAGTTATTGCCTTCGATACGGATCTCGATATACACTGCATAACTTACCTGGATCGAGAGGTTCTTGGTTACCAGGGAAATATAAAAACAGTTAACTGATGCTACATGTTCTCTTATGGAGGGAATTATGAAAAGAAATTGTGAAAGGGAATTATGGAAGGGAAATATGAAAAGACATATGGAGTCAACTTGTCAAGTCATCTAGTTAATTAATCAGTTAATATGAAACAATAAAATTAGATAAAAAAATTATGTATGTATCACGAACGTTATCTGATTCTGATGATCTCAATTCAAAGGCCCTCCGGTATTTTGTCGCCGCTCGATCATTAGAACCCTTACAACGCCCTTGATGCAAAAATACCCATGAACCCAAGAAACAATAATTCTGACACAATATTACTTATTTGAAAGATCTTTACTTTGCTCTTATTGTTGTAATAATTTTTTTGTTTACTCTGTTCCTAAGTCAAAACCTTGGTCTTGCTTTTATCAAAGAACACATTCATCCCTGAAAGAATAAAGCAATTCGTCAGCAAAGGGAGGAGTGTCATTGAAATCGTTCTTTTATGAAGTAAAATTCAGGAAATAGTTGAAGTTGCAGTGATTTTAGCTACACTTTAACGATTGATTGTTAGTGATTCCGGGCGCGTCAACTGCTAAAGTCATTAGTCCCGTAAGGGACTTAGAGTGCATGTTATCCTCTGGAACTTCCGCTTGAATGCGAGAACCGGAGCCGACCTTCCGTCGGCTGGCAGGTTTTTTCCTAACCAGGTATCTCTTACCAGCGAGGCACTGCCCCAGCCGGGACAAGCTCTAAGCTCCCGACCGGTCTCACAGCATGTGTGGTAGTGTAGTATATATTAGTGTAAATGTGTGTCCCTAGGAGGCGAGTGTTGAACAAGGAAGAGGAAGGAGGTATCACGTGCAGTCCATGGCCCGTATGTTGTGATACCGCACCGGTATTCGCCTGGTGTTGAGAAACCACGGAAAACTACCAGTCAGAGCAGCCAGGCGTCAGAATTCTTCTCCAGTCAGAAATGAATTCGACTTAGCTGTCGAAAATCGTGCCACCGTGGGGAATGAGGACCTCCGGGTCAGAGGTACTGCAGTGACATCGTAGATGCCACCTCCCACAATAGCTGCGCTTTAAGATACAATGGAAATATTACCTTTCATTATGAAACTAATGTAACAATTGTTTAATAGGGAGTAGAGGTCTTGTGTTGAGGTCTGTAAGATTTAAAAAATGTAAAATTGTAAATAATATTGAATCCATTGTAGTGAATTAGTCATATAACACACTTATTAATCTAAAGTATATTCCGTTTGTATTTCAAATTAAATCTTGTAAAGATCAACTGGTTCGCATTCAGAAATCTAATTTTGGGAGAAATTAAAAATCACTCTGTAACAGAAGCAATCAATTTGAAAAGAATGACTTTATATGTTCCCATATCAATGAAGTTATCGTGTACGTACACATCCATTTCAATGCAATTACATTTTCATCATATTTCTGCCGAGACAAAACGATAACTGATGTTCCTCTTTAGGAATGAAAAATAGTTCCCAACACGAACACATTGTGTTCATAAGCTAGCTCGCAGCTTTATTGTTCCTAATAGCAGTCCATTTTCCATTGCTGTGCAGGCAGGCGGGCTGGCAGGCGGGCAAGGCGGGGCGGGTCGATACGTCCTAACACGTGTTGCACTTTGAAATACGAGGCGAAGTGTGCATGGCGTTTAACTTCCTTCGGACGGAACACTTTAAAGCCGCTCGCGCGAAGGAGGGGATCGATACCACTCCCGATTACCATGACCGGCGGGCGCGGCGGGGGCGGAGGCAATGGAGGCAGTGCAGTAGGGACGGCGGGACGGCGGGGCGGCGGGGGCGGCGGCAACGGAGGAAGTGGGATGTAACGCGGGGGCGGCAGGGATGGCGGGGACGGCGGGGACGGCGGGGACGGCGGCAACGTAGGCAGTGGGGTAGGGACGGCGGGGCGGCGGCAACGGAGGCATTGCGGTAGGGACGGCGGGACGGCGGGGGCGGCGGGGCGGCGGGGCGGCGGGGCGGCGGGGCGGCGGGGCGGCGGGGCGGCGGGGCGGCGGGGCGGCGGGGCGGCGGGGCGGCGGGGCGACGGGGGCGGCGGAAACGGAGGCAGTGGGGTAGGGACGGCGGGGCGGCGGGGCGGCGGGGGCGGCGGCAACGGAGGCATTGGGGCACGGACGGCGGGACGGCGGGGCGGCGGGGAGGCGGGGGCGGCGGCAACGGAGGAAGTGGGGTGGGACGCGGAGCGGCGGGGACGGTGGGGACGGCGGGGACAGTGGGGCCGGGGGGACGGCGGGGGGTGACGTGGTGTGCGTAGCAGTGGGGTGGGGACGGCGGGTGTCGCGAGGCAGCGTCAATGGTGGCAGTGGGATGCCAGGGGCGCAGTCGGTGGGCGGCTTGGGACGCCGGGGTGGCAGTGAGGGCGGTGGGGGGCCAAAAACGGCAGGGCAGGCGGTAGTGGCGGGAACGGAGACAGTTGGGCGGTGGCGGATGGGATAGGGAAGGCGGGCGTGGGTGGCGTGAGAGCGGAGAGAACAGAGGCAGTGGGACAGGGACGGCGGGCGGGCGTGGGCGGCGTGGCGGCAGTAATGGAGGCAGTGGAGTGGAGGTGGAGGGGGCGGAAGTGGCGACTGCAGCCCCGGTTGTGTCAGTGGTAGGATCAATGATATCTGCTACAATGAAGTTACTCGCCCCCCTGGCATTGTAGAGGAGAGGGGCGGGGCAGCTGTGGGGTCACTGGTACGGGTAAGGGGCGGGGGCAGAGATATTGATGAACGTGGGGCGGTAGCGCGGGCGGTAGTGTCGTCAGCATGATTGGTTGTTGGTTGTTGCACCAATGGGGTAGCGGCGACGGCTGTAATGGAAGTTCCCCGCTGTGGCAGTTTTACGAAGGGAGAGGCGCAGTGGCAGTGGGGTCAGTGGCGGCAAAGAGAGTAGTGGTGGGATTGGACGGAGACGTCGGTGGTTACTTGGTGGAAGTGACGGCGTTAGTGATGGCACCTGTGGCGGTCGTGGCAACTGTGGAGGTTACTAAGGGGATTGCACCATTGTGACGGTCAGGACGGAGTTGCTTCACTGTGAGAAAGATGTGGTGGAGAGAGGGTGGAAGCAGCTGCAACGGTTGGGACTGGAAGCAACGTTACGTACAGTAAGGCCAGAGGAGTAGGGAATGGGTGCAGCAGGGGCTGGGTACGGTAGAAGCAGCAGCACGGGGTGTGCCAATGATAGGAGAAACTGAGTCAGAAACTGAAGGGGGGGGGGGGGCAACGGCGACTCGGAGCAGAGCAGTAAAATTCAGTGCATTGGCAAAAACTGTATTGATGGCGTCAAAGGCGTGGAAGGAGAGAAAGAAAAGTCGGTAGTGGCAAAGTCAAGTTATGGGAAGGGTGGTGACAACGGTGACGATGTCCTTGACGAAAGGTAGTGCGATGAGAGTGGCAAGTGGGACAGTGTAACGATGTTGGCGGAAGCAGCAATGACAGGCAAAGACAGAAGTCGCAGTGGTGCCGTGAGATGTGTCATTATTGTTGACCCATGGGAACAGTAGACATTAACCAATTAGTCAGTATCCCAAATGGGTGTACGTTGTATCCTAATTCGACTTTTCTAATTATTTCTAAGATCTAGGTTGAAATTAAGGAACTCCGAATACTTATAAGGTAAATCATCTAAATAAAAATGACAAAATTCACTCTAACAAAGTCAATAGTCAAGTATGCTTAACAGAAAACGTTAGTGCTACAGAACTCCGGAAAGCTAAAAATGGAAGCGAGCGCTTGGCACCGGACAAGTTTATTTCAAAACTCAAATTGAGTGACATGATTGCAGGAGATTTGTTAAAATCTACGAGAAGAGAAGCATTGTTATTTTCTTTAAGCTTCTCTTCGAATATACGACAAAACGTTGAAGAGTACGAAATAGACCGGAATAGGAATAGGAATAGGAATAGGAATGAAGCGAAAGCTTGAAAACTGAACCAAAATACCGCGTGGAAAATTTAGGGATAACACTAATCGCAGCAGGACAACGTTTGATTTCAGCGACGTCTGCGCCGTATCTCTACGGGTGTGGAAGAAGCTGCGACATCGAGGCAGGAGGGTAAGCTTCGAGGGCGAGGTGAGAGGCCGCTGAACAGTCAATAGCATCAGTTCAGTTGGCAGATACTGAAAAAGGGGCGTTACCTGCGAAAAGGCTATAAATAATTTTTCTTTGAACATGTTCTTTGTATTCAGGCACTAGTTAAAACCCCGAGTTTTGGACCTTCTAGTCCCTGTGTTACCTCCGGGAGGCCCAAAAAACCGGTGTTTCTGTCGTTTTTCGGGTTTTACTCTGTTACTCTTTAACTTCAAGTTTTATAGAAAAAATTCTCGAAGAAAGAGATGAAAGGAGCGAAACCTTGAAAACTACACAACAGTGTCACGTGAAAAATGTAGGGATAACACAATATTTAATTTCCATTTATTTTGTAATTTATTTGAAGTATATATAAACTCAGGCCATTTTTTAAAGACAATTAAATTTTCGTTTGCTTATTTCTTATAAAATTTAATTAAATATGGTTTGTTTTATATTTTAAAAAAATTGTAATAAATGTCATAAAAATGAGCAAAAGAAAATTTAATTGTCTTCAAAAAAATTGTCAGAGTCAATATATTCTTCAAATAACACAAACAGCAGCTGGGCAGCGATTGATCTCAGCGACATCTCTACGGGGGAGGTAGGAGCTGCGAGGGCGAGGCAGGAGGGGCGAGCCCGCGAGGGGGAGGCGAGAGGCCGCTAAACTGTCAATAGCGATGTAGGCACAGGCGCTTGCTCACGCTGGCGGAGGCGAGGCGTTAGCGAGGCGCGGCGGAGCAACGCTGTTCCCCTGCTTGTAGACCTCATTACGATTAACCGCTTTGTTGCTTCATGTGTTGCACGCGCGCTGCGGTGGGCGAAATGGAGGCGGCGCGACGCGGCAGAGGAGTGACATTGTGGCGCTGTGAGAGGGGAGCGCTGCTGCGGCGAGGCGGTGGCAGGGGGCGGGGGGAGGGGGGGAGGGGGTGTGGAGCGCATTGTGGCTTCGCGGTGAGTCCCCGCGTCTAGTGCGGTGGTACTGGCAGGTGAGAAACATTTGGTACGGCGTGGTGGAGGTGGTGTAAAAACATCAGGGAGTGGTGTTAGAATGTGTTATGTGGGGACTGTAACTGCTGAGTATCAATAACTGAAATTAAATGGTCTTGTAGATATTTTTATTCCTCACTGCCTTCGTTATTCATGCAATATGATGAATAAATTTTGTGAGCCAAAACGTTTCAAAACTCGAATGTTTCTGTTCCTCTTTTTAATTCAAGATATGCATTCCATTGTATTATATTTTTAGAAGAATCGCACCTGATCCTCCTTGGCGGTTAGGGATACTGATGAGGCAAACAAAATGTTTCTAAGACGAGGATCGCTGTATGTGTGAGCTGGAGACACACACAGAGGAAATGTCGGTGTCGAGATTTCTAGTGAGAGAAACGGTGATGATAAAGGCACGATGGTGCAAGAGGTGGAAGAAGAGGTGATACAGAGATGATAAGGGAAACGGTGGTAATGGAGATTACCATGGCAACGAAAACAAAATGGAACTGGAAGATTTTACAGCATAGTAGGAACAAAGAGAGAAGACTCTGGAATCAGAAGGAGTGTACATGGAATACTACATGAATATGTCATTTTGTTCACAGCGATTTCTGACCCATATCGGAAACTGAATCCTAGTACCTAGGCAGGCAACTAGAATAGTCGGGCTACTCCACGCTGAGTGGCTCTTGCTGCGGTGATGGAGGTACATTTCGAGTGTTCTTTTGTGGTGAGCAGAGGGCTGGTGATTGGTCAGAAGCTGGCAGAAATCGCCACCCAATGAAAAGCGACGGTGAACGTGACGGATGCAGCGATGTGAAACATGTCGATTTGATTTTGTTTCCGAGGACGTAAACCGCTTAGGGCAATTGTCATGTAAGTCCTTTGAATGTTTTTTACCCGGGAGATTGCAGTGATGTTCCTCTGCTGGGTGGCGAGATCCGACGCCGACCTACACGTCGGCTTGCAGGGTTTTCTCCAACCAAGGTATCTCCCATCAGCGCAGCACTGCCCCGCACGGGACAGGCTCTTAGCACCTGACTAGTCTCCTGACATGTGGGGTCGAGTTTTGCATGTCGGTGTTTAGGTCAGTACAGGATAGGACAAGGAAGAAGAAGGAAACATGGCGCGTGCTCCATAGGTACTTTGTTAGGATACTGCTTCGGTACTGGTTTCGCATTAATCGGACAAACCACGGGAAATTGCTGATCATAGGAACCGACCGCTAAAACTCTCCTCAAGACAGCGACTGAATTCGACCCGGCTATATAAATAGTGCCGAATATTCACTTTCATGGTGATTCGAACCCAAGGACCTCCCAGTGAGAATAACTGCAAAGACAATATCAATGCTGCTAATATTTGGGCACGAGATAGTGAGAGCACTAGTCGTGAAGGTTGAGCAGGGGAGTTAGAAAGAAACAGGCGGGAACAGTGCGTATACGGTCCAGAGGCGGGAGAGAACGGGCAAGGTGCAGGTGTGGTATGGGTGAGGCAGGCGGGGGAGGTGCAGATGAGGGGGACGGTGGGAGTGAGGTCTGCGAGGGTGGGGCAGGTCGGAATGAGGCTGTTAGGCACGGGCGAAAGAAGGGATCAGAGGCACTGTCCACGACAGGGGCAGTGATGGGAGTGGGTCACGGACAGGCAGCGTGGTCGGAGAGGAGTGGAGTGATAAGAACAAGAGTGGCGTGAAAACACAGCTTGGTCAGGATGGAGATGGAGTCCAGTAAGGAGGAACATGGGGTAGAATGTTTGTGGGGAGACAAGCGGAATGAGAAGGAACGGGAGGAATTGAGGGGTGTGGTTGGAAGACTGCGGGAGATGTGAAGGCTGGCTGTGCAGCTGCGGTGTGTTAGCGGCGGCAGCGGAAGTTCGGAGCCGGCGGGATGAGGTCAGACTACGTTGAGGGGTGGCGAGCGCGGCGACGACGGGAAGGGGAGGGGATGGGGGGGGGAGGGGCGGGGAGGGGAGGGAAGGCGTGGTGGTGCAGGCGCCCTCGCAATCGGGTTGACAGTGCGCGCGGCCGCCATTACGTATTCATGGAGCAGGGTTGGCTCTGACACCGTGCTCGGCGCCCGTCCACCGGACCATTCGACCACACGACCACCCGTCCACCGCCCACCCGCCCACTGCCCACCGCCCAGACTTTTATGGGGGGAGGAGTGTAAGAGTAATGTAATTTTATCATTATCTGGTGTTTCGAGACGCGTTATCGGGTATGATCATCAGACCCGTACTTGTAGTTCACATTACATCACAGAGCTGGCTATTTTCTCCTCTGTTTAAACATGAGATCCGGAGCAGACCTAAACGTCTCTTACCGGCATCTCTCCCCTTCACACACACCAGAAATTTCCTCCAGCAGAACTCCACCCAAGCCAAGGGCAACAAAGCTTCCTTTATGTTTTCTCTAGCCAGCGGTTGAATTCGTCCTCGCTGCAGAGCTAGTGTGTCTTCATAGTTTTTATAAATAGCGCTATGCTTCAATGCACTACTAGTCTGATATCTCGAAACTAAAGTGCAAATTAAAGTTATTGAATACTTTGACCATCTGAGTTTTGAATTATTGACAGTGATCACTATCGGGAAGTGAAATAAAAATGAAAGAGAATTAAATAATCTCGATTTAAATAATAATTGTTACGCCTAGTTCATAGTTTCAAAGCATTGCTACGCTTAGTTCATACTTTTTACGTAATACATATAGCAGAGTGAGTAAAAAGGGAAATTTAAATTTTCAACTTTATCATGTAATATATTATCATTATTGTATTTTATAGTGTACGTCGTAGTAAAAATATTCGAAATATTTTATACGTGCTTTGTTGAAGTATTGTTTGCAATAAATGTAATAATTGAAATTATTTATACACAATTCAACATACGCGTCTCTGAATCTGAAATGTTAATCAACAAACTGTCATTCTTCTTACCACGGAAATAATGGTTTCGCACATTTATCGATTGAATATATAGAATAACCAAAATAGGTTTTTGACGGCAACGTTTTGTCGGACGAACAGCGAGTGGAGGGGTAGAGCACCGACAGAATGGCGTCCCAGTTTTCGCTACGTGCTTCTCATTACTGGGCTCCGTGGGAACTCCTCGCCGCCGTCCGCGGGGATTGGCAGGGCGATGACGCGGCGCAGCACGCCCATTCCCGCGCTGCACGCCCGCGGGCGACGTGACGCCGACGGCGGACACGGCGGGAGACGGCGGGTCGGGCGGGGGCGGCGGCCATGGGCAGCGGTCGGAGACGGCGGGTGAGGGCGGCGGGGGGCGCAGGCCATGGAGGTAGGCAACGGGCTAGAAATGCAGGTTGGGAAGTGATGTGGGAAGGATCCGGAGGAAGGGTTTTTTGATTGATTGATTAGTGGTTCCTAGTGCATCAACTGCTAAGGTCATTAGTCCCGTAAGTATACACATGTGCTCTTTCCGAGCTGGATTGTGCGATCTGGTGCCGATCTACTCCACCTTGCAGGGTTTTCCCCAACCAGGTACCGCTCATTATGGGGACACCGCTGTGGACGGGACAAACTCTAAGCATGTGTGGTAGTTTAGTGCTTGTAAATGTAAATGTGTGTAAGTAGTGAGGATCAGACAAAAAGAGAAAGGAAAGACTGCACGCGGTCCGTGGCCCGTTGGCTAGGGTACTGCTCCGGCTTACGACTGGTGTTGATCGGATAAAGCACGGAAAACTACAGATCAGTGCCGACCGCTGTAATTCTCCTTCAGGCAGCGGCTGAATTCGACTTAGATGACAAATTAGTGTCCATAATCCTGTCACCGCGTCAGGACTGGAATCTTAGGACCTCCTGATCATAGGCACCACAGGGACATCTGTTAATGACCTGAACCAACTAAATTGGTGAGGGGAGGGTGTAAATAGGTCAGTGGAAGCTGAAGACAAGAAAATGACGAGGAGAATGTAGAAAGAATGGATAAAGAGAAGAAAATGACATAGAAAAATTAGGAAAATGTATTAAGGAAAAAAAGGCGAAAAATGTTTGGCACATTTTACAAATATTTATATCTGATCGTGAAGTCTATCGTATGAATAACTGAAGTTTTCAATTCAAACATTATTTGTAAGTCGTTTTTTCTAAACATTTTCTAACTTCCAGCTCCATAGCTCAATTGCTCCATTTCTTCTGTGCCGCATTGCTTCTCGAACCATTCCATAAATATGTATAGATGTGCTCCGCGTTCTGAGAATTTCATTCCGATCACTGAAGGAATCATTGAACGTGACAGATCATGTCAGAGTCAGTTTTCCGAGAAGATCTATTGATCGTCCGTAAGCGGAGGATGCAACGACGGATGTCTGGTTACACTTTTTCATGCACTCCTTATTTGCCCTTTTGTTGAGGCAGGAGGATCTGTTGCCGCGTGCACGTATTCGGTGAAAGACAGGCGTTCAGGCGCGGGGCGGGGCAGAGCCGTGAAGGTGCAGGCCGAGGCGAGGACGCGACTGGAATGGGGACGGGTCAAGGCGATGCGGGGTTGGAGTATGGTGGTGTGAGGTGAGGCGGGACTGCGCAGGTGGGAGACGGGCAGTGAGGAGAGTAGGTATTGGGAGAGAGTAGGGGAGGTGAATGGTAAGTGTTGGGAGGGGGTGGGCGGCGTGGATCGACTACTACTGTGTTAGTTGAGACAAGTGTGGGGGCAGGGTCTGGAGCGAGTGTGAGGTTGGGGATGGGGTGGAGGCGCCGCATGGGGGTTGGGGCGAATGGGGACGTGGGTGGGCGGCGCCGGTTAGTGTGGGGCAGATCGAACGTGCAGGTGGAACGGGAAAGGACGGCTGGGGTTGGGGCGGAAAGAATGAAGTGAATGGGCGGCGGTGGGGGTTGAGGGGAGTGGTTGGGCGGCGGTGGAGAATTGGGGCTGATAGGGAAGTGGGTGAGTGGTAGCGGTGAGTTGGCCGGGGCGAGGGTTTGAGGCACGTGGGTGGCAGCGGGAATAGGGGTGGGTGGGAAAGCGGGTGGACGGCGGCAGGGGTTGTGGCGGGTGGGGAAGGAGGTGGGTAGCGGGAGCTGGGGTTGGGGTAGGTGAGGAAGTGGTTCGAAGGTGGCGGGGGTTGGGGTGAGTCGGGATGTGGGTGGGCGGAGGCGGGAGGAGGCGGGCGTGGAAGTGGGTGTGCGGATGAAGCGGAGATGGTGGCGCTAACGGGGTGTTTGGAAGCGGGAGAGGAAATGGGTGGGCGAAACGGGGATGGGGCGGGTGGGGAAGTGGGTGGGAGACGGCGCGAAGAGGCGGGCGTGGGAGCGGGTGGAGCGGTGATGGTGGCGCTGACGGGGTGTGTGGAAGCGGGAGAGGAAATGAGTAGGTGAGGCGGGGATGGTGCGGGTGGGGAAGTGGGTGGGAGACGGCGCGAAGAGGCGGGCGTGGGAGCGGGTGGAGCGGTGATGGTGGCGCTGACGGGGTGTGTGGAAGCGGGAGAGGAAATGGGTGGGCGGGGCGGGGATGGGGCGGGTGGGGAAGTGGGCGGGCGACGGCGGGAGGAGCCGGGCGTGGGAGCGGCGCGATGTGGTGCGGCGCGCGCTTTGCCCAACGAGGCAGCGCCGTACATCACGCGCCCTGGCGGCGGCGGGGGCGCGGGGCGGGGGCGGTGCGCGGTCGGGCGTTCGAGCCGTCAGCCCGGCGCCGTCAGCCGCCCGTCAGCCTGTCCCCGTCGCCCCCTCCTACCCGCCCGCCATCGCCCGCACGGCCAGGACGCCGCCTCGCAACACTTCATTCTGCACCCCGGCTCTGCCACACGCCCCGCGCTCAGCGGCCACACACAATATGCGCGATGACAACAGCCAAAATAATATTGATAACAACAGTGATTTATGAAAGATGGAAGAGAGGTCTAATTTCGGACAAATTTAGAACGTAATCTACTGATTCCCTGCCTTTACAAACATACCACTTCATCAAATAGTGACAACATTATTCATCACCGTCAGGTAGCACACAAATTTGACATCTTCAACGTGCTCTGAAGCATCTGTCAATTGTCGATATAATATATTATATTCAGCTATTTTTGCTGAATCACCTGTATTTGTATCTATAAGTTGTCTCTAATTAGCACTTTTTAACTGAAAGTATCAAATTTAATATGGAAGAGTTTTTCATTTCAAAATGCACAGGATTTCCTTACACAGAGAAAGTGATGCCACTTTTTCCTATAACAAAAGAAAACCAGATTCTGAAATCTTTATCGTAATAACTTCAAAATCATACAAATGGTTGTTTTCATGAGCAAAGGTTTTATTATTTTAATTGTATGAACCATAAATTAGACCCCAACTAACCCCTTCCCAAAAAAAGATGATATTGTAGAAGTAATGCTGCAGCGAAAAGAGCCAGTGTTTCTACAGAAAAAAACTCGTTTTGTTACTAGTTGATACCGTATCGCTGATGCGTAGAATATCCAGATTCCTACCCCACTGAAAGACCTGAAATTTTTGAAGGAATTCTTGTCAATACAGTTTGTGTGGTACTTTATATGAAGCTCCTGAGATATTTTAATTTTTGTTCTAAAAATGGTAAAAAATATTTTTCTTTATATTTCTTGTAAAACAAGAGTGAAATACATTAACAAACATACTATTGCCAGTGTTACCCCTGAAAGTTCAAAAATTACAAAAGTTTGGTATTTATTGGTCCCTCGTACAACGACATTGAATATTATCTTTTTACTCCTTCAGTGCACTTAGTGGGTCTCAGAGACCCGGCTGTGTTTCTTAATGCTGTAAATATGTTCCCGTTAACACTACAGGTGTCCTTTCATGATACTCACTTTTGTTATGTTTCTTTCTTACATGATCAAGAATGGTCCAGTAAGCCATTATATTTTTCCAAATTTTTACATTTCTGCATGTAGTCGTGGTTTCCACTAAATGGGCCTCCCAGGCCCAGTAATCTGTTTTCCTTTAACGGATATTTTAACGCATACGAAATATATTTATGTTGTTGGAATTTATTCCTGGTCATTCCAGACTTCGTTATTTACTTGCCAAGAAACAGAAATCATGAGCACATAAATACGGAATAAATAGTTTTTATTGCTAAATGGCAAAATATACAACGGGAAAGAGAAAGGTGAACATATTGCAAAACATTTTACATCAAATACAGTAAAGTATTTGGTACTACCATTATTCACTGGTGGTTTCAACTTCACAACAAATAAATTTTTGAATTTCTAAGAGTTTCTAGTAATTTTCTTTTACGTCCATATTCCTGGGTGAATGTCTAATGGAGAAGAAACTAACATTACGAGCTAACAGGCAGAAAATACCATCTGAACTGTGAGATTGATCGACAATTACACATCTTAATGGCATACTCGTCGTTGACCAATGGGGTATTTTTACGGGAAGATTGACGTTTCTGCTTTGAATAAAGGTAATGTGCCGAGATTGACCTACACGATATTCCGAGAGAGGGAAGGTGCTTTTTACTGGGAATGTCCCTTGATCGAGGGAGGCCGCGAGAGGAAAAAGTAGGTGTTTTAGACGCCGATAGATAGCAGCTGGGAAAAGAATACGGCGAAACCATAAAGCTTACTCCGATTCAAGAACATGAAACTAACTTCTATACTTCGATTTAAACATAAGAGTCCGTTGACGTTTAGTCAGCTGTTATGTTGTCATCCCATCGGGAGCTAAAACGTCACTACAGTAGTGACGTTCAAGCTCCCGATGGGATGACAACATAACAGCTGACTAAACGTCAACGGACTCTTTGTTTAAGTCGAAGTATATGAGAAAGTCTGGCTCGTTTTATTTTACCACTAGTTTGAATTGTTTTGCTGTTAGACAGGCCGGCCACAAAACACATAAATGGATTCTACATCGGTAGAGAAACTGCTCTATATGGCTTTGAATTCCTTTAAACTCATCCGCTCCGTTGAAGAGTCGGTAGCGAACGAGGTCTTTGCCCCAGGCTGCGTCCTAAAGGCGAGGGCTCAAACCCAAGCCCTGGGAAACTCTTCTCGATTTCCGGTTGCAAAGCGCAGGCAGCGCGTCTTTCATCCGGGCGAGTGGTCTCATTCATCAGCTGCTGTTCGCTCCGCGCGCCTGCAGACGCTAACTGTGCGTCCGCTCGCCTGCAGTGCACGCTGCTGCGTCCGACCACACAAAGCAGACACTGTCTACCCACGCGGGAACATGAACACGAAAAATTAACAAAGCTAGTGGTCTCCCATTGGCCAAAATACGACAATAATTCATTAAAAGTTTCATGTTAAACGTGATTGAGGTTATTTTGTCCAAGTGTATACCTGTTATAATTACTGCACTTTTTTTAAAGTTGTTCTATTACGTCATTTGCGATCATGTACAAATACGTAATTAGCGAAAAAAAGATCCAAGTAAAAAAAATTTAAAAAATTGATTCTGCCTTGCCAAAGCTGAAGAAAATATTTTCTCACTGACCTTAAACATTTTTTGATCGTATGATACTATTATTTATAGTACAATAAAAAGGATTACATTTGAAGTTACATATGTGAAGAATAAAATTTCTAATGGGGACGTATGATAATTGTTAAAAGCAGTATACGAAAATGTCAAAATGTTCCTTTTTCATCAAATCCCGCTTCGTCCAAGCGGATGCACTTTTGAATGATACCTTACATTTTTGAATGAGTATTTTTTGCGAACTATCATTCAATGTCGGGCACTGTGCACGGCTTTCGTTAAATGCGCTACAGAATGAAACCGTTGTGAATGAGAGCTTGTTCTACTCTAAAACCCAGCCTACGCATACGTGCTCAGCTAAAAACACGACAACCACGTAAGCCACAGTGAAGTTACGAAAGGTACCGAGGTACAAAAGCTCATTCACACGTGTGTCGGAAACTGAAAAGTGAATGGACTTCTCCGACGTTCACTTAACTTGTGGAAACACTCTGTTTAGTCATATTTTTTTTCGCTTTCACAGAAATCCTCTGAAGGTGGGAACTCATTAATTAATTTTTGGGTGCACTGTTTTAGTTTCTTACATAATGTAACTAAAACGAACATTAAAGCTAGCATAAATACAATGCTATAATTAACTTATTCTTCATTGTTTCTCAACTAATATATTTATGTTTGTCAAGAAAGTAGTTTATCATCGTTTTTGTTTTATTTTTGGTCGTATCTTGTTATTTGAATCTATTTTTTTTTGTATTTTTTGAGGCTGACCAATTTATAGATAATCTAACTCAAATTGGGCGCGAAGTATACCTCCGCTTTGAAATCCATCCATGCCCTGACCATGCAAAAGCGACAAACCAGATTGCCCATTACTATTTTAGGAAGATTGGAATTTTTTCAACCTCCCACTCACGTTCTAAGTAAAATATGATGAAAATGATGGGCACACTTTCATAAGAAGATAAAATACTATTAACCCACCAAGTACTAAGATTTTTAGAGTACTCTATTTTTTCCCTAGAAACAGACTGTATTGCTATTGATACATATGAGCTCGAAAAGAGCTCACTCTAAACTAAAACTGAGAACTTTTCAGTTCTTGCACGGTTTTATATGATTAGATATTTTCGATCGTAATAGTACACGAATCACTAAATACGATTTGCTCATCAACACCGTACAGACATAATTTCAACCTTACATTTTTATTTGAAAATATTATTTTTCTGAAAAATATTCCCTACTTTCTTTGGTAAGATCTTATCTTTATATTCTTCTTTTCTTAAAAAATCAAACAGTTTTTTGTGATTGATTATCCACGGTGACAAAAGTGTAAAATACTTAAATGGTCTGGTCATTTGCGTACCAAATTGTTGATATATTTAAGTTATGTTGGGCCGGGGGAGGTCGAAAAATACCGATCTTGTGAAAGTAACGTGTACCCTAATACACTTTCAAATGAATAGCGATCCCCCTTTCCATTTAACCTTGTACCAGTGGTATTGTTTGGAGGATCGCCCACTAACCGGTATTTGAAGCACTAATTAGACGAAAACAAAATTCGGCGAAAGGCATTCTTCTCCGTTCTTGTTCGACCATGAAATATCACCCTCACTTTCGAACAATGGGATTCCGAAAGAACCAACGGCCGTATACAAACCCGGGCATGAATGCATGTTTACACAGACGCTGCGCTATATTTTCAGGGAAACAACGTGCTTCTGTTCGCGAATAGAGGCCGGAAAGACGCTTCTGATTGCCCTATTCTCATGCTAAAGGCAACCGATATTCCGAGAACGGGGAGCCCGCTTGCGGACAGGGAGGCGGGCCCGCATGAGGGGGATAGCGCAAATGCCAGTGATATTTGCACCCGCATTCGCCAGACGCAGGCCGATGTTTTCGGTGAAGATCGCAGTGGACTGGTGCAGTTGCCGTCTAACCGTGGGACCGGCTCAGCGATCGCTATCACAAGGGACGTACTCTTCGGTTGAGATAAACATATGTGAGAGTATCGTGTGAATTTGTTTGCGGCGCGGTGACTATCACGAAACAGTTGATAGAAGAAAGTGTTTTGAACATGTAGCCAACAGGAGAAAATGATATACTTTGTAAACAACCGTAATTAAGGCGACTGAGTTTTGGGAAAATATTTCGGATGCCGAATTCTGATGTTTTTCAGTCTTTCAAAAGAGTTGGGTGTCCAAACGTTTTTACTCTAGTCACTTTATTTACATGGTTTTTTGCCAATTTAACCTTTTACTTCTGCATATTTCACACAAAACTTTCTTTTGGAAACCAAAACCTTTACTATAGCCTTTGGTGTTCTAATCCTTTTTGCGACCCGAATTTTCACGTACTAGAACATTTCAACGACTTATAACATGTGAATTTCTTTTGTTTTTGGTATTAAACTATCCGTACACTTTGGTTAATAAAATCACGTAAATCTATCCTAATAAAAGTGAATTCTATGATACGTAGCCCACAAGAAAGGAGTACCAAAACGTCTAATAATAGCTATACGGAGCCTATATAAAGGAAATATAATAAAAATAAGGACAACACAAATTTTTTTTTTTTAACATCTGCTTTATTTGCAATTTGTTCTACACGAACATTCGGCAAATACAATTGTACATATATTATCGACATGTAAAGAAACCATACAATTCTGGTTCTTTCTAAAAATGGTTTTAAACTAATTGTCCAGTTCAGAGAGAGAAAGAAAAAAAAAGACAAACAAACAAAAGCAACAATAAACAATATCACATTGAAATAACAAAAAACACAATAACAAACAAACATACAATAGTGCAAGCATTGTGACAAACAAAATATATCTACAGTAACAATTATTTTAAAAGAAAAATATTATTTATATCTGTGGTCCAGATCAAGAGGATGTACTCTTTTCAATCTTCTTGTCGTTGTGCTGTTATCTAAGATGTTTATGGCCAGATGATTAATATGATTTTCGAGTCTGTGTTGGTATTTGTGAGATTTGAGAGTGATTTCCTCTTTAACAGTGGTGATATTGAGATCTTTATGTAGAGTGGCGTTTGATACAAACCAGGGAGCATTGCTTAATAGTCTAAGACATTTGGATTGAAATCTTTGAATTATTTCTATATTTGAATGTGATGCTGTTCCCCAGAGTTCAATTCCATAAGACCAGATAGGTTTGAGTATTGTTTTGTAAAGTAAAATTTTGTTTCCTAGACTTAAACTAGATTTTCTTCCTATTAACCATATCATTTGTCTACTTTTCAGTTCTGCTTCCTTTCTTTTAATCGAAATATGTTTCTTCCAGGTTAGCTTTTTGTCGAGATGTAGTCCGAGATATTTGACGGTGTCCACGTTTTCAATTAGTTTTCCGTTTATTTCTATTCTTGTATTTCTTGTTCGTCTGAGGGTAAATGTTATACATTTGGACTTTGTTTCATTCATTCTTATTCTCCAGAGTTTACACCATTTGTTTATAAGCTCGAGGTGCTCTTTCAATGTTCTTGTTGCCGTTTCTTGGTTTTCGTGCGAAGCTAGCAGGGCTGTGTCATCTGCATATGTTGCAGTGGTGACGTCTGGGGACTGAGGTAAGTCAGCGGTGTAAAGCGTGTACAGCACTGGTCCAAGGATGCTCCCCTGTGGCACTCCTGATAATACTGGATGAAACGGTGTTATTTCATCTCCGAATTTTATTTGAAAAAATCGATCTGAAATAAAGGATCGAAGTATATTATAGTACGGATGCGGCAGACATTTCTTGATTTTATATAGCAAGCCTTGATGCCACACTTTGTCGAACGCTTGCGCGATATCTAGAAACAAGGCGGAACAATACATTTTATTTTCTAGAGCTCCGTTGATGGTGTCGACTACTCTATGAATTTGTTCTATTGTAGAATGACGATTTCTAAAACCGAACTGATGGTCTGGAATTGTGTCATTTTCTTTAAGTAATGGATATATGCGAAATAGTAATAGTTTTTCGAATACCTTAGACAAAGAAGGTAATAAACTTATTGGTCTGTATGAGGAAACATCTTGTAGCTGTTTTCCTGGTTTTGCGATTACAATTAATTGTGCCAGTTTCCACTGCGAAGGATAGTGTCCGATGCGTATTATTCCATTGAAAATGGATGTTACAAGGGCAATGAGTTTCTTAGGCAGTTTTTTAAGCATTTCCCCTGTAATACGATCATGTCCAGGAGCCTTATGATTTGGTAGTAGTTTCAGCCCTGCTGTGACTTCTTTTGTTGAGAAGAATTTAATTGGTGGCGACATTTGATGAGGACATTCCAAGAATTCTATGATTTCTTTTTCTTCTGTGAGTAGTGCTGAGGGGTGTGGTTGAAATGTTTTTGCAAAATATTTTGCAAATTCTTCTGCCTTATCGTTTTCCGTTCTAGCCCAGCTTCCATCGGTTTTACGAAGAGGGGGGACATGTCTTGTAGGCCTTTTTAATTTTTTGGTAATTTTCCATAAGGAGTAATCTGTAGCTTTTGAGGGTGACAACTTTTCTATTCTTTCCTTCATTTCCTCCGAATGAATTTCTTGTAATTTTCTTGATAAGAGGCGGGAAGTTCTGTTGAGTATTCGTTTGTCGTCCGGGTGATGAGTGCGTTGCCAGGTCATCTTCATCTGTCTTTTCTCTTTAATCATTTTTAGTATTTCTGATGGGTATTTATTTTTTTCAATCACTCTCATTTCTGGAGTTGCATATACGGCTGCCTGTTGAATGTGTTGTATTAAGTATTCAACAGCATCGTCGATATCTTCTGGACATTTTAGACGGACCTTGGCAGTGGTGTTATGGTAAAGCCAGTTGCTGTATTCTTCCCAGTTCGTTTTTCTGTTTGTAAGGTATATGCTTTCTTTCTTTTTGATTTCAGAAGAACTGATTGTCAGTATTTCTGGAGAATGATCAGATGAAAGATCAAAAGACGGTTCTATTGTGTGATAGGTCTGTGCCATTCCCTTTGTGACGAAGAAATCAAGACATCAGGTACCTTGTTACCATCCGTTGGCCAGTATGTGGGATTTCCTGATGAAATTGTTTGGAGTTTTAGTGTAGAGATGGCTCCTTCTAAAGCGCGACCTCTTGTAGTTACCAGTCTTGATCCCCATAGTTGATTTTTAGCATTGTAGCCTCCTCCAGCAATGAACCTTGTGCCGAGCGTTCTAAAAAACTTGATATACTGATCGGTGGTTATCTTGTGTTTTGGAGGGGAGTATATAGCTGAAATAACGAGCGGACCGAACTTATCGTATACTTGTATAGCGGTTGCTTGCAGATAGTCTTTAGCATTATCTTTGTACATATTGTGTCTGATTCTTGTTTTAATTATTACTGCTGTGCCTCCATGAGCTGTCCCATCTGGATGATTTGTGCAATATACTTCGTAGTCAGATATACGTAGATAGCTTTTTTCGGTAAAATGTGTTTCAGACACTAGAAGTATGTCGATATTTTCTTGATGTAGAAACATTTCTAACTCTCTTCGATGTTGAAGTATTCCGTTGGCATTCCAGGAGACAATTCGCAGTGAATTACTCATAGTTTCTTCATTATTGCAGTCATGATATTAATTAGGCTGGAGATTTGTTCAGCTTGCTTTGCTAAGATGGACTCGAATTTTTTAAATGATTCTTGCATTATGGAAATCAGATTATTTTCATTCGACACATTTTGATTATTGATTTGCGAATGTTGGGCCATTTGTGCATATGTGAACTGTCTACCTGTTCCTATGGTTTGATTACTTGTTAGTGAGCTTGAATTGTTGCCTTCAGTTATGTTTTGCGTAGCATTTCTACGGTGTTGACTTTGACTAGGATACTTGCTGTTACGAATTTTTTGATATACTTCGCAGCCTTTATAATTTGCTGGATGGTCACGGCTACATAGAGCACATGTAGCTGGCGTGTCTCTCGTTTTAGTACAGGTTCGACTATCGTGATTTTTTCCACATTTGACGCAGCTATACGGAAGCGTACAATACCGAAAACTGTGCTCGTAGGACTGACATCGCTTGCATTGTACTATTTCTCGTTTTTTACGCGGTGGTTCAAAACTAATTTTTGCATGTAGTAAGTATTCGACGTCATATATTTTTTTGTTGTTACTTTGAGGTTCTAAGTCCACAAAAAACAATGGTAGAGGTGCTTTTGTTAAACGATGCTTGATATTATGAATTTGTCTTACTTTGTGGCCTTGTACTTCTATAGCTTCTTTAAGTTCCGTTACGTCTGCTGTTGGGTGCATATTTTTTAATACTACCCGAAAGGCTCTTTCTTGTTTTAACTGAAAAGTATAATGAGCAATATTTTTTTGATTCAGATGTTTAACAAGCGTTCGATAAACCTCCGGTGTTTGAGGTACGATTTTCACATTGTTCATAGTAATTTTGGCGTCATCTTGGTAGGTTTTGACAAGTTTATATGAGAAGTCTTCATCTTTAATGACTTCTTTAATAGATCTGATCATATCAGATATTACTCTGACGCCTGGAATGAAAATAGGCGGTGTACGATATTTGTCTTGTTCTTGCATGCTGCCCTTGGTTGTTGTATCATTTATTTTCTCAGAATTCGAGGTTTCTTCCAAATTTTCATCACAAGAGAGATGTTCATACCTGTTTTTTGATGATACGGGGTCGTGTTCACTGTTAGTCTTCTTAGAGGGTTGTATAGAGTTGTCATCATTGCGTCTTTTTTGTCGACGCAGCGGGATTGTTTGCCATGAGCTGCACAAGGTTGAGGCCGTTTCCTGCGTTGTAGATGCTTGGCCGTTAGTTGCTGTAGCTTCTAGGACGGTGGTTGGGGTTTCTTTTTCACGCACATATTGCTGTATTTGAAATTGTAACTGTTGGTTCTGTTGCACTAATTGTTGTAAGTGTTGTTTTAGCTGTTGATGTTCATGCAATAAAAATTGGTGCTGTTGCTGAAGGTTCAGTGTTATTTCACTGTGTTCTAAAGTCAATCCGTTCGTACTATTGTTGACGAAAGCTTCACTGTTTTCTTGGTTATTTAGTATTTCTGTTGTTTGTGTGATTAGTCCCCCGAAGGGGACGTGGTCAGTTAACATAATTCACTTCACTATATATGTGCGGTATTGATTTTCAATAGTTCTTGACGCACCACTGTTCACACGAGAATGAAGTCACCTTTGTACACAAATACGTGCGGTCACCACTGTATCACTAGTAAATTTGAACGGTAAGTTGAAAACGTTCCTAATTCACCACTGTTCACAAATAAATGCACTTCTTTCTGACCCCGGACCGGCACTAGTAGCGGCCGGGGCAGTCGGACTTGCGATAAGCGCTAGCCTTCGGCTAACTGGCGGAGCTGCGGAGCACGTCTGCTCGTGACCGCTGCTGAGCGAGAACTACAACACAAAATGAAAAAAAAAAAAAAAAAAAAAAAAAAATGTGCAATCGTTAACTAAGGTGTAAGACAAGGGTGCCCAAAGTCACCTACTTTATTTAACATATGTATTGCCAAAGTCATAAATAAGTGGCTAAAAATTTGAAACAGACAATTAATTGCATACTCTAAGGTAAATATTACTACAGTACTGTTTGCAGATGATCTAGTCATTGTAGGCCCCACAGAAGACAGTATCCAAGAAGCAATATATAAATTAGATAGTATAGGTAAGCAATATAACATGATTATATCAATAGAAAAAACTAAAATCATGGCATTTAAGATTAGTGAGCCAATAAGAGCAAAAAACGCCATTGGAAAAAATATAATAGAACAAGTGGATTTAATTACCTTGGCTATAAAATAACATATTATAAAAACAGTGATTTACAAGTAAAATTAAACAGATATAGATACTTCTGTGACGCAATAGCAGGGACTTTGGAAAAATATGGTCAGATAAAAACAATAATGAAACTCTATAGATCAATGGCCCTACCCAAGCTGTAATACGGAAGTGAATGTTGGACATTAACTAAACACCAAACTAGATTAGAATCGGCAGATATGAAGTTTCTTCGAACCATAGCAGGTTATATACTTCTTGATCAAAAAAGTGAAGAAATCAGAAAAGAGATTAGAGAAAAGAAATGAATTATATTAGTAATCAAAATGTTAAGTGTGAATGACATTATTAAACAAGATAGAGGAAAAATGAAAAACTCATATTTTAAGAACGTCCGAAGAAATGATAGTCAAAGTTGCCTTGAACTACAAGTAAAAAGGGAGAAGAAATGGGGGAAGACCACTAAGAAGATGGAGTGAGCAGTTCTCAGGAGCCGGAACAGTTTGAAAAATCTAATCCTTACAGTTAATGATGATGGTATACTCGACATCGATAGTACTGTTGTAGTGTAAGAATAGATACATTTTAGTTTGAGCAAGTCTAATCCCTGCAGTAGATGATGACGGTGTACCCGACATCGATACCACCATTGTTCGTAGTGTAAGAATAGATACAACATTTTTACATTCTCTTCTCCAGGATTGTCGTAGTTTCCTTGCAAAGTTTGGTAAATATTTATACAACACAAATCCGGAAAATAATTAAAATAAAACGTTGGAAGAAGCATCACGTTTATTATTTTTCGCGTGACGCTAAGAGTGGATTGCTCTCTAACATATTTCGCCAGAGTCCAGTAGCGGTGCAGCAGAACTGGTAACTATAGATTTGCTAGAAGTTAGTAGCAGTGCGTACGATAAAAAAAGGTTAAATCTCTTGTAGTAGGAACTTGATAGTATTTTATTAAAATTCGAACCAATTACATTAAAAATTATAATCTTAAACAGTGGTTTATACAAAATCGATCTTTTTCCTCCTTCATAAGGATTGGTCATGAAGAAAACCCACTAAATGCCGGGTATTTTGCTAGTGTGACGTCATGGATACTCACAGCGAACACAGACACAGAGCTTTCATATAACAAATATATTTATTAACAAAGAAAAAAAACAAATACTTACAATTAATTTCCTTCTTACACCCTAGCTCTGATAGACCTACTATCCCCTGATCGCGGGAGCGATCCAAACCCGATTGATGATCGGTTTCGATTGTGGCATTCGCCACTCCTACTTCTGAAGCGCGCACAAAGCCTAGCTTCCGTGACCGGATGTCACACTGGGACACAAAGTCCGTTCTGGCGTACCAACGGATGGTTTGCCTCGATCGCAGGAGCGATCTTATCCGATTGAGAATCGGCGTGAATCGTAGCACTCAACTACTCCTCACCTCGGAGCACGCACACAGCATCGCTCCCCCGTGACCGCAGTCACCCAAGGACACAAAGTCCTCCGCAGGCTTCGTCAACTCGTGACTTGCCTCGCGAGCCTGGCTCGCATATGCACCGACGTGGCGCCAAGTTTTGTGCACATGCACGAGGTTCTCCCACTGTCTCCAGAACCCACCCACTGGCTCTGAGCACTCCGTTATATAGACGAGGCTCACGTGACCTACTACGTCACGCCACCCCACCGCTGTTATAACAATTAAAGGTTTCTAACGACTGGAAGACCCCAAAGCCTTGTGTCTCCCGTTTCCGCGTTCTTTCTTTACGGAAAAACCCTTCTCTCCTTCCTGTGGCGATGCTAATCCTCTACCAAGCGTCCCCAAATAGATGCCACGAGGCACGCTAGTATTAAACGTTACACTAGTATTAAATGAAAGTCAGTTTATCATTCATAATTAGTAATATTGCTCCAATGTTTGAATATTTTTTTCACTAACAATGTTTGAATACTTTTTGAACGTAAACTCACCAAAATGCAATCCCTGCGCATTGTAAAAACTGTTTTTATAATATCAAAAAACAGGTTCACTAAAGGCATCGAATGAATAACTCAAAGAATAACATTCTCACAGTGTTTCGAAATCATCTGAAACAAGGACGCGCTTAGCACATCTCCAGCACTCTCTTCACTCCCATCTGCTTCCCCGCAGCTACCGGCATCAACTATCGCCACTCCCGGCCGCTCCGTCCCCTGCTAGCCACCGGGCCCCCGTGGGGCGCGACCCGCAACGGCTCAGAACAGGCAATTCCTGCGACCTTGCACCGCGCCGAAGACTCGCCAAGACAGTGCACGAGAGGTCGAAGGCGGGAACGGACGTGAAGTCGGAGACGGAGACGATGGCGGGACAGAGGCGGGGACGGGGGCGGGGACGGGGGCGGGGGAGGGGGAGGAACGGAGGCGGGGACGGAGGCGGGGACGGAGGCGGGGGGAGGTGGGGACGAAGGCGGGGACGGAGGCGATGACGGAGGCGGGGACGGAGGCGATGACGGAGGCGGTGACGGAGATAGAGTCGGAGACGGGGGCGGAGTTGGAGGCGATTTTTTAGGAGACGGCGTTGGAGTTGAAAGCGGATGGGCGTTGGCGAAGCTGTGGGCGCAGGTGAGGCGGGGGTGGAGTTGGTGGCAGCGGGGGATGCGGAGGCGAAGGCGTGGGCGCGAGCGTCCGCCGAGGCGCGGGCGGGGGAGGGGGAGGGGCAGGGGGCGACGCGGACGGAGGGCTGGGGCGCGCGGGGGTGGCGCCGGGGTCGAGGGCGCGAAGACGCGCAACACGACGCAGCGCCGGCCGCCCTCGCCCTCCCCCGCCCATCCGCCGCACGCGCCGCCGCCGCCGGAGGTCCCAGAGGGCAGTGGAGAGCCCTGCTACTTCACCGGACAAAACCTCCGCCTCCGGCTGGGCGAATGTTGCAATTGTCGCCATTGACTGTTGCAATTGTAGATACGTTTTTGTGATTCATGACATATATTACCTTCATATTTAAGGCAAGCTATACTTTTACTCGCTTCATCTTTATTCTTCATTGATACTGCTATAAAAATCCGAAATTTTTGATTGGTCTGCAGCGCTACCAATACTTCAGATTAGCTAAAATGAATGACGTTTGAAGATGGGGTTAATTCAGTACACTGTGTTAAAAAACTGTGAAACACTAGGATTAGCCAATTGAAAATTGATATTCACCTCTTATTTGTATGAATAATTGTTATTTTTCGCTTAGGTTTTGTTGTGTGTATAAGAAACGTTTAAGGTTTTAGAAAAAATTAAAGCAAAACAAAGACTTTAGTTTAAAAGGAAATAATTTTCAACATGATTCCTAAAGGATTATTACACTACGTACTCTATATTTCACTGCTCTGCACCCACTTTGGAAGTTATGTTGGTTTGACAGTTATTTTTCATGGCACGACTAACCCTATAGAATAGAATCAACTTAATTTCCACATCTGTTTACCACACTCATCCTCATCCAATCGTGAGCTTTCTAATTGTATATTACATAACTAGTTTATAATGTTACGCTTTAACGCATGAGTACATGTTTGGATTACGAGCGACGTTAGGAGCGAGTTTTCCATCTTTTTACGAATGCAATAAAGAACACTATATTCGAATCATTCGTTCTTTTTTGTTTGTAAGGATTCACAGAATCAAAGTTAATTTTTGGAAACAATTTTACTATGACTTTTCGGGTATTTGACATCTGTGCCAAAAAACGGTAGACAGCTGTTCGGTTTATTACTACCCCTCCTACGATTCTCTCGCTGTAATTTGCTGAAGTGTAATGACGCAATTATTCGTGCCATAAACGGCCCGGTGTCATAATGCCAGTCCGGATGGCCGAGATCGCTAAGGCAGTGATGCCGTAGCGATCGCGGACTGAAGGGTCGCGGAATCGGGTCCCGGCTCGGGCATGATATTGTGTTCGTCCTTCCACCCCTTGTCATCATATCGTGTCATCCTCATAGTTACCATACAGTTACACGCAATAGTGTTCACTAATGACCAAGTAGTTGATGTGACCTTAAATGAATTTTTGAAAAACGTCATAATCTGTGCCATAAGACGTCATTGAATGAACGATTTCTTGTAACGAAAAAGGTAGTTAATAATACAAAAAATATGCATTTAGATCGATTAATTCATTGACAATAACACTCGCATGAGTGCATCTCTTCCTCTCGAGCACCGATGCACTGTGCGTATTCACTTCTGCCCCGTCGACCCGGCCGCCCTCGTGTCGTCGCATCCCGGAGTCCCCCCCCCCCTTACGCTCTCCTACGCCGCCACCAATTAACCGCGCCTGCGGACTCGCCGCTGCGCCATTGTCTGCGCGACACTGCGCGCGCCGCGGGCGGCGACGGCTGGGCGGGGGCGGCGGGAGGGGGGCGCGGCGGTTTTCGGACGGCGGTGGCGGCGAGACGGGCGAGGCGGAGCGAGGCTGGAGTACAGGCCCGTGCAAGGCTAAAGTGGATGCGGCAATGGGCGAAGGGGACACGGGTGGCAAAGGGGAGTTGCATGGGTGGGGCGGAGGCTATGCACGAGGGTAGCGGGTTGTGACGGTGGAGACAGCGAGGGCTGTGGATGCAGCGAGGGCTGGGAGGGCGGTGGAGGTGGCGCAAATGGGAGAGGAGACGGCGAGAGCGGGAGAGGTGGCAAGGGTGGGAGAGGCGGCGAAGGCAGTGGAGACAGCGAGGGCTGTGGATGCAGTGAGGGAGGGGAGGGTGGTGGAGGCGGCGAAAGCGCAAGAAGTGATGACGGTGTGAGTGGTGGCGAGGGCGGTGGAGACGGTGTGGGTGATGAAGAACATTATGGCTGGAGAGGAGGCAAAGAGAGCGGGTCGGTGATGGTGGCGGAGGGGGTGGCAGCGGCAGAGAGGGCGAGGAGGCGGGACGGCGGATCGCGACACGGTATGGGCGGAGGGGTCAACCGTGGTTGGCATGAGGGTGGTGGCGAAAATGACGAGTGGAACAAAAGCCTCAAGGAAGACACTCTCACGTCGTCGTAGTTGGAATGTGGATAACATGAGGCACCACGCACAGGTTACCTACTAGAATGCACTAGTAATGTTGAAACGTAAGTGAAAACAAAATAATTTCCACAATAATTTGCAATTACGAGTAATGTGAAAATTTTGAAAAAAGTCTCATCCTACTCAGTGATCGGGAAGACAAGGAGAAATGAATAGAATAATCCAAATTTAATCTACGAAATATTTTTCCCCTATTTACAGCGACGACTGCATGAACTCTACAAATACGGTACTTTTAACAATCTAAGAGTGCTTTTTCAAAAATCTATTTAAAGTTATTATTATTATTATTATTATTATTATTATTATTATTATTATTATTATTATTATTATTATTACTATTATTATTATAACAAGAAACGTTTTTTGGTGATATTCCAATTCCAATGACTAGTTTCTGTTGTTTCCGCAAAGGCATCCATAAAGCTGGTATTTGCACAAAAAGAAACAAATTTTCTTTAATTCTTATAATTAGTCATATTCAGCATACATTCATGAATCTCGAGCTTATATGTCCATAACATAAGAAACTCATTTTGCTATGTAGCATTTTTAGCACACAAAAGATTTTATAAAACCAAATGTGTGAGACAGTTTAAAGTATGAAACAGTTAATAAAAATGCAGAACACTGGTTTATTGAAGTATGAAATATATTTGTTTCATAAATAACAATTATTAAACCCTGTGTTCTGATTTTTTACGTTGAAATTTTGCTTAGAACCTGATGGCCATGTATTTGTGAAAAACTTTTAAATTCTTAACAGACAAAAATAAAGTTTAAATAAATCTCAAGAGGTAACTTTGCAGTAGTTCAGTGGCAATTTCCATAAGAAAAGTTCTATTTGGATTTTAAAAAGCGTATTTAAGCGTACATTTTTTAACTGAATTTTGGGAGCGTAATATCCGCGTTCTAGTTCTGTACCTAAGTCTTCCTGAGACGATGGCGTGAATGGGAGCGGAAAGAACCAGAGGGATAGTCGTAGGGGCGGCGAGCGCAGCGGGGGACGGAGGGGGCGGGCCGCCGGGGGGTCGCGCCCCCCCGCCGATGAAGGGGGGCGGGGGCCCGCACGCCGTGTCGCGCGGTGATGGAGCACGTGCGGGGTGGTCGTGTCGCGTTGCGTAGCACTGTTTGGAGGGTGGCCGAGTGTGGGCGAGGGTTGCTGAAGACGGACGATGAAACGCTACCCGGAGAAGCCGAAATGTGACAGGGGAAGCAGTCACGTTGCCACCCCCGGTAGCGGCCAATACAGGGGCACACAGATTTTTCTCGGGAGGGGGTGGGGGGCTACTGACATAGTATCCAGCCGACTTGATGTTTCCGTAGGAAGAATTTTTCGTTTTTGCTAAATATAAAATGTATTTTTTATTGACGTATTGTTAATATTTATAACTAGAGACCGGAAGTTTGGCAAAACGCGGTTTTTAGTTTGTACGATTTTACGTCTTTTAACAATAGGACTGACTTAGTTGTACTTCTGGAGTTGTTTTAATATATTTTCATTTTGGCTTTTTGCCTACATTAGATTACGATGTCTATTTGTTGTATTTTCCTTATTTTTGCCCATTTCTACATTTTTCATTATTTTCCTTGTTTTCTCATTGCAGTGATCTCGAACAATTTGCAAATATGTCTGCAGACCTGTACAACACGAAAGCATGGTCGTGTTTTGTGATTCTGAAACGCATCTCCAGGGTCAGGTAGTGTGAAAAATCTAAATGAGAAAGGAATGTGATACCAGTCAATTTTGTTTTTACCTTTTACATTTATGGCTTGTGGCTTTGTTCTCTCACTAGAAATCCCTTTAGACTACAATCCCTTTTGATGACAGAGCTCTGTGTATATCGTGTACCCTTCTTGGTGTTAGAGATTAGGCAAATGTGAAGAACGAAAACTAAAATTCCGAATTTTCTCCGATGTTTTTTCAAAATTCAAGAGGGAGACAACAATAACATTTCGCAGAAGCAGAGTAGTGAGTAAAACAAATTCGTAGACATCATACCGGATAATCATGAGCAATCAAGATTACAAAGAATGACTGTCTCATTGCATGTAAGAGTTAATTTAAATTTTTGAGTTCGAATATAAATGTGAATCGTTTAAATTATTAATTTTCAACAATCATTCCTTTTAAATGATCATTTCTCATTATTTAAATGACATTTGCACACCTATTTTAGCTCGAAACAATGTCTTTTTGCCTGCCTATTTTGGGTACAGTAATTGTCTAAACATTCGGGCCCTATTTATAACGTTAATACTTGATATACCGAATGGCTTACGGTGGAATATAAAATTAGTAAAACAAATCCTATATTTTTAAATATGTATCATAGGCTTCTGGGCTCCATACTCCCCGGCCATTGGAAGACTCTTCCGAAGCAAAGTTGTCAGAATAGTAGGGAAAATTCTTTGACAGGTCGCCGTCAAGGACTTTTCCAATGATTTACCCATTTAGTATTTTCAAGCATGAATATTTCATTAATTTCTCCAAAATTTACTCATATTTTGCAACACGTTCTACTTTAAACATACTATAGAGCCATAAACTATTAAAACTCTAGTCTTCAAAGATTTTAGATCATCCGGTAGGACTTCCGATACGCAATGCAGCAGTGTGAGCGCAATAGGATTCAACTCCGAAAAGAGGATCGCAAGTCACATAAACTGCAGAATTTTCTGAAACAGAACATGGTCACCTTCAACCCAGTCAAAAAGTTATATTTTATATTAAGAATGTATTAAAAATAAACGTTAATAATACTGTATTTGTTGGTTGTTTAATTTCATACCGGAATTAACATGTCAAATTATCCATTATTTCTCCACAGTGCAGTTGTACTGATTTTATTCTCACGCGTAATTATCCCCAGCAGGAGAATAAAACCGGGGCCTCTACCAACGGCAGAGAGCAGCAAAACAAAGCAATAATGAAAGTGGCAGAGGTTGGCGCCAGACGTGATGCTCGGACTATGAACGGGGCGCTGCAGGGAAGATAGGAAAGAGCGGGCGGCGTTCAGCGGTCGATATGCGGACTATGCACAGCGCTGCCCCTCCCCCCGCTTCCGAATTCCTCCCAAATTGGCCATCACGGGCGAGGCCTTGGAGATCGCCCTCTTATCCCGGAGGAATGCGAGGGCGCCATGCGCTGCCTACCCGAGCATTTTTCCCTCTTCCCGGCGACGACGTGCACTTGGCGGGATACTGAGACTGAGTCCAAATATATACATTTAAAATTTGGGTATGAAATAGGGTAATTGGTGATTTCGAAAAGTAATAACACGATGGTTTCCATCAGTGCAGTCAGGGGCAAGCATGCCTCCCTTCCAAGGCAACATTTTGTTTGTAAATTACTTGATTTGTTCAAAATAATTAGTGTATAGATCTTGTAACATCCAAAGAACTATTCCCACTATGAATATACACGCTGATTTTTATTTCAAGGTAACTATTTAAAAAATATTTGTTGGAGGGGGTCCGATTTAATATTGTCTCCCCATTCTCCGTCTCATATTTCTATCTCCACCCCTTACTTCGTGGCACCAGTGCCGCAATGAAGTCTCCTCATCACACAGTTGACCATCTCGGAGCAAGAGACCAGTAATGAAAGAGGCTCTGGAACTGAGATGCGATTTGATGCGTAGAGAAAGGACAATTCATTACAGTACGTTTGTTGTTGTTATGTTTAGGCTGATCTTCTGTTTTGCAGAACCAAATTATTTTATATCCTTAGACGAATGCGCTGCAATAAATTTCGACAGATCCATCACCATATACCATCCGTCGTGCATTGATATCACTGTGAAGTAAGTTATTTGGTCAACAGGTGCCGTACAACAAGCTGCGAGTCTGTAGCTGAAGCTTGACAGAACGGAAGTTTTTAAGTTCGGGTAATGACTACGGTAGGTGTTCGGACCAGATAAGAAGCTAGGTCGAAGAGATTTAATTAGTGAATGAAGATTGTGAAATTACACAGGATTTTTTCAGCCTTTAGAATCCAATTAACGACGAAGGCCTACAGAGAATTCTGTTACTACACATCGTTTAACGTTTCTTACTATTTTATTTCTTAATTATCCTGAAGAAAACGATTCCTCCGTATGTTCAATAACATCAGAACATAAAATATTCAATTAATTATCCAGAATACAGAAATCATTTTTACTAACCATCAATTTTTAAATTTATGTACTCGTCTCAAATTAAAAAAGCAGAATAATTAAAATAAATTATCACAAATTACTCAAATTTTCATCTGAAAATACTACATTCAATTTTTAATTGTGGATAATTATGAGAATCTCGTCAAATGTATAGTATTAATATATTCATATCATCTACTTTTATTTTAAAAGATTTGGTTGTGACATAAATGTGTAACAATAAAAGGCGTAGCGTATGACAACATTTTGTATGGTTCTCCTTATTTTTGTTTGCCCCTTCCTTGTTATGTTACAAAGTGATCCAATCCAGTCCTATCGGTCTCTCTCTCTCTATCTGATTGGCCTGACCTAACGTTCCGGACAGACCTGATTGAATTCCATTTGATCTGTTCCGCTCGACTCGACCCCACACCACCATCCCCGATTCCATTCAATCAAAACCAATCCTTATACTATCATCCTCTCTTCTCCACTCCATTGTAACCCGTATCATTTTGTCACTTCTTTAATTCCCTTCCCCGCCCTTATAGTTCTCACTACGACAATCACGTCCCATCAATTCACATCGACAATTCCTGACCCAGCATTCCCCGCCCCGACTATCCCCATGTCGACATTCTCCCCCACGACAATCCCTGAACTGACAATCTCCATCTCGGGAATTCCTTGCGCGTCAATCCTTGTCCCAATAATCCTCACCTCAACAACTCCGTCCCGACAATCTCCATCCTGAAAATCTCCGCCAGACAATCCGTGCTCCGACAATCCCCGTACTGACAATCTCCACCAGTCATAATCCCGACTACTCTTGTCACGACAATCCCCGTCCCGACAACAAGCTCCGTCCCAACAATCATCGTCCCGACAATCATCGTCCCGACAATCATCGTCCCGACAATCATCGTCCCGACAATCATCGTCCCGACAATCATCGTCCCGACAATCATCGTCCCGACAATCATCGTCCCGACAATCATCGTCCCGACAATCATCGTCCCAACAATCATCGTCCCGACAATCATCGTCCCGACAATCATCGACCCGACAATCATCGACCCGACAATCATCGTCCCGACAATCATCGTCCCGGTAGTTCCTGTCCCGGCAATCACCGTCCCGACAATCCCTGTCACGGCAATCCCCGTTCGGACTATTCCCGCTCAATCTTTTCCCGTCACTCCCTCGCCTCATGATATACCTACCCCCCAGTCCGATCTATTACCGCGCTCCACCCTTAACCTCGCAGTCCTCCCTGCCGTCCATGCTTCGCCCTCCTCTTGACCTCACGTCGTTATCCGCGTGCTTCCCTCCTTCGCGCCGACGCAACGGCGGTGGGGGCGGCGCGTCGCTCCGGGCGAATCGGCGCAGCGCGGCGGCGGCCGCCGAGGGATTCTTGCGAGATGCGCGCTCCTCGAAACAGAGGGGTGAGTCACACATAATAACTTTGCAGATTTACAAGGCAACGCTCCGTCATACGAGCACGAAAGAATGAGAGCACAGGTTGAGTCAGAATTCATATTTTTTTGCAGGCAGCTTACGAGCTCCAGAGGCATGTCGCCTCCAAGCTCTCTGCGCTTTTAACGATCTGTAAACAAAGGTATTGCAAATTGGTCTGTTTCTTTTTAACTGTGCTCTATGTTTTGAAACTCCTGCGTTTCAGGAAACCATGTTTTTTATATAATGTGTTGTAGGGTAGTAATAATGATGGATGTGAAATGATTAATACGTGTGAAGTTTTGTGCTATTGTTCCTCAAGCCGCAATGAGAAGGTATTAAAGGTGAGTTATCTGTGTTTATCATTAGCTACACAAGACATAACTTACTCATTTTCAATATTATCATAAAAATGCATCATTTTGACAATATGTAAGTTGGTATCAAAAATTAATATGAAAAATATGAATTGCTTGCTAAATAATTACAAATTTGAATGGTTATTAATTTTTAGGTGCTCGTTATGTCAAAATTTGAAGGTTACCGATTTGCTTTCTCATATTTAAAACCTAAATAAATGAGAATAACAAATTTACAGAGCAATTACACAGTTGTAATATGTGCAGCCGAGCAATTCAAGTTTTTTAGAAAACCATTTGAATTTTTGTAAATGAAGAAAATAAAACAAAGTCTGTGAAGGTTTAGTGTGATGTTTCAGAAATATAGGATGTACGTTATGTGCATTCCCGTAAAGATCATGTGCAATTGAAAAATATGAAGTTGAACTGCATTTTATAATCAGTGTTATTGCTTATGACGTTAGCATTTTAAAATCTACCTTTAAAAAAATTCAAATTACATTGTAAATATACTCCCAATATCTTGTTACAAGATATCGCCTAAAACCATAAATAGAAATGTTACCCATATAAATATTATTGTTTTAAATAAAAAAGTGACAATGAAGATAGAACTGTACGGGAATGAAAACGGGATGCTTAGGTAATGGAGAATGCAGTGAGGATTTATGCCAAATGTTTTTTGAATTAAGTTTAAAAAAGTTTGGACATAGATTCCTTGTTTGACCGCGAAGATGTTCGTATTTTTCATATTGCGATTTCACTTTGTGTTAATCACAGAATCATTCAAATGAAACGATTAATTTACAAAGTCCATAAACGTTCGAACTCGTTGAAGCATAAGAGGCGGTTCTCAGAATCAAGAGCCCAAGATGATTCACTGCTATGTAATCGAATACTCGACCGCGCAGTATTCCATTGTTCTTACCAGTATCTGAGTTTTCCTTCTACGGAACGACGCCCCCCCCCCCAAAAAAAAAAAAGTCCACAGTCCCATGTTGATAGCAGAGGATGGTATACCTCCCATTGCAATAAACATTGTATTGTAATGATAAACGAGTATTCCCAAGTACGGAAGCCTCTAATCAACTCGGTTATAAAGCGCGACTACCTCATTTCGAGAAACTAATGAAAATAATTCCTGATTACAAACCGCTGTTCTTTTTTCTCCGTTTTTTTCCATTTCGTTCGCGCATTGTCTTTGACTCGCAATTATACCTCTTACCTTAACATCAATTACCGCGCCGTGCAATTGTCCTTTTGAAGGATGTCTCTAAAGAGACGTTGGCGCGCATTTATCGCTCTCGCCGCTAAGCTACGCGGCCGCGGCGGGCACGGGCGCGGGATGGCGCTGCATACTTTATAAGCAATGTCGCCTGCGTTGCATCGCGCGGAGAGCCATCCGCCCCCCCCCCGCCCCGCCCCGCCAGTCGTTTGTTTCCCTTACGCCACGACGCGAGGACAAAGAGCGTGCACAAAGCGACTCGCGTACGCGCGCAATCTGGTGGCGTAATGTTGTTTCCGCCGAGGAATCTTTTCGTGAGGTCGCGCAATATTTCTCGGGGTCGAGCTTTATTGATACTGGCTTTACTACAGTGTCCGTCTAATGATTAAAAAGAAGTATTAGCATTAATATTTCAGATAAACGAAAGGGTGTAATTTCAATAGTTTTATGTTTACTTATAGTCGATGTTTACGAGCGTATGATATAGGTTCTCTACATAAAATACAAACTATAATTTTGAGAAGGCCATCAATTCCAATTCGAGTTACAATGAATAAATTATAGTTAATTACCTGATATTCAACAAGATATAAATAATTATTTATGAATAGTTAAATAAATAAATAATTAAAGTGTACTGTTGAATTCCAAAATCACGTATACATTACGGCCAGTGAGGGTAGAGCATATGTAGGGCACAGAGAAGGGACTGTTATTATGTAAACACTGCTGTTAAAAGCTACCTGTAAAAAAAAACAATTGGAAATGGTCATGTTTTAATTAACTTATGTCGTCACTGAAAATTTTGATTTTATTTGTCACAATTACCCCCAATTATTCGCTACATCTCGAAGAACAGATTCTATTAAAGCGTCGTTTGGAATTGTGGTGTCGTGTACCTGTGACACTCGACAGGCCATATTGCGACAGAGAAAACAGACTTGTGGTCTGCAGGGCTGTACATCGACCCACGCAGAACCAACTTCAGTCGATACCAGAATGAGTCGAGGGGGAGCGGAAACAGAGAGATGGGGGTTGGGGGAGGGCAGGCGGATCCGGTGCATTACAGCTTCTTGTTTTATTTTGATTAGTTGCGTTACACTAGCTTAGCATGGCGGTGCTTATGTAAATAAAAATCAGAATTCTAACGGTCATTTTCTCTACATGTTCCTGCCGACACCCCCTGAAGGAAGACCCCCGAAAATTAAAGTTTGATATTCATGTGCAATCGTATGACAAATCATTTAACAAATTGGGTTTCATTAAAAATGTAGAAAAATAAAATATCCTGCCCACTTCACACTTTTTGAAACCCCCTAATTTGGCTTATAAAATTAAAAATATGCAAATTCGTATGTTTTTGTTGCCAATTGTTTGGCCATCTTTTACCACTATTTTTATCATCGTCAACAAGACTGTCTACATCAATTCTCTGACAGATAAGTGCGAAAAAAATTGTTGTGATGCAGTCAGACGTCATATCTGACCCCTTTTTCAGGGTGAATAGCGCGTGGCAATACGTATAACACTTTTACTCCGGAACAGCTAGCTGGCCGACAGTCCGCCATCAACTGCGTTTGAAGGTCTGATCTCATTGAAACGTGAGAGCAAAAGCACGTTGTCACGCGCAACAGTGCACTGTCCGCGGCATTACACAATATTGTGACGCGAAGGATACATGCGTAAGAGTACTGTCTCCTGTCCGGCTCGAAAATTCAACCTGAAGGCAACCCTGTAGGTGGAATGGTACAGTTCGAGATCTGTGAACTACAAAACGTCCGTGATGTTCCTCGGGGTGTGCACAACGCCAGACTGCGTCAAGCGGCCGCTTGTCGGATTAATGGCGCTTCCTGCGTTATTTAGACAGATAATTTAAATTGGATTCGAATTGAGGAACCCTTTGTCTACGAAATAATAGGCAGCTGAAGAGTTAATGAGTGGCAGCGAGTCGGCAGAGGCGGGGTCTGTTTGCTATTCCATCAATACATTTCCAGGAGGGTCGTCGGTGATGGTAGTAATCTGACAGCAATATGCGGGTTGAAGTGTATTTGATGGATCAGTATGGGTGAAGTGTCGCGACTGTCAGAGGGGAATTTTCTGAGGAGATACGTAGTTAGGGACGTGACTGATGTAGGATGGATGATTGGTGTGATCCTCAAAGAACGACGCACTGAAAACAAAAAAAGTCAAGGATTACGCGGACAAGATTGATGGTCAATTAACAACCACTGAAGTGAGTGTAGTGACTAAGTGGTTTTAAGGAAGATGGGAGTTTTGGGGTCGTATATTCGTCCCTCAACGATAGGATGTACAAGATGGAGCTGATTTTAAACAAACCGATATTCCTAGGTAGATCGTGAGATACCGCACACACTGTGAAGAAATAGGCTTAACAAAATAAATTGAAAAATCAACGGTTGACGAGAGGTAACACGAAGAAAACAGGGAAAGGGAATTGCAGCATTGATTTGGGGTGATAAGACCGAAGGCGAAGAAGTGTTGCGGGGAATGCCTGAGGCGATAGTGAGGCATCAGGATAGAATGTGGGCTGCATGTCTGGAAGAGGTGGAAGGGGTTGTGTATCGATAACGCCGTGCACGGCACGGGACGACGAGGCAGGTAGACCGGAGATGAGACAGGGCGGCAGGACAACACCGGGTGAGAGGACCGGTCTCCCGACAGGGACGATGGCGGGCGGCGCTACGGGACGATGAAGCGGAATGGGACGACGGTGAAGTGAGACGGCAAGTCGACAAAACACGTAAGGCATTGTGGGAAGGGGACCCCGGCAATAGATCTTCTTCTTAGTCTATGGCCCGGCGCGGCGGTGGCCGGCGACGGGAGGGGTCAGTTAGAACGGAGGGGCAAAATGATGCAGTGGGCGGGGACGAGGGGCGGGATAGGCTAACGGAGCAGGGAAGTGCGGATTGGGAAAGAGCAGGTCAGGATGCAGGCACCAGCTAAGGTGGCTCAGGGCATCAATCGATGTCACTGCACTGCCTCTAACCCGGAGGTCCTATAGGGTTTGATTCCCGACGGTGGTAGGATTTGCAACCCTAGAGAGTTAAGTCGAATTCAGCCGCTGTCTGGAGGGAAATTCTACTGGCCGCCTGCTTAGATGAAAAGTTTTCCATGGTTTCTCCGATCAACACCGGGCGAATACCGGAGCATGACTCTAACAAACGGGCCACCAACAGCGCGCGATCTTTCCTTCATCGTCTTTGTGCTACCCTCACCCTTACTTTCACTTACACTTACATGTCCGACACAACCATACATGCCGAGAGACATGTCGGGAGCTTAGAGCTCGTCCCGGCAGCGGCGATGCCCCTCTGATGTGTGATACCAGTTTCAGGAAGTTCCTGCAAACTGACGAGATAGTGGGCGCCAATTCTCGCCAACCATCGGGGAAGAATACCTCCGCCTCCCGCGATAAGAGAACATGCTACACTTACTGGTTTAATGACCTCAGCAGTTGATGCGCGCGGAAACACTAATCAATTCAATCAGTAGGGGTGAAGGGCCGGTCATGGGGGCGTTCTGCGCGGGAAGTGTGGGATGCATGAAGAGGCGGGGCTTGTCAGGGACAGGAAAGCAGTTTGGGACGGGACAGAGTGGTGCGAGGCAGAGAGGTGCGGTGCAGAGTGGAGCGGGGCAGAGTGGAGCGTGGCAGAGTGGAGCGGGGAAGAGAGAAGCGGTGTCGAGTGGATCGGGGCAGAATGGGGCGTGGTAGAGTGGAATGGGATAGAGTGGGGTAGTGCCGAGTGGAGTGGGGCGGGACAGAGTTGGGCTGAGTAGAGTGGAACGGGGCAGAGAAGGGCGATGCAAAGTGTTGGGTCCAGAGTAAAGCGGAGCAGGGTGGGGCGGGGCAGACTGGAGGGGGATAGAGTGGGGCCTGACAGAGTAGCGCAAGGCAGTTTTGAGACGTGCGGAGTAGGTGGTGTAGAGCGGTCGCAGGGCCGGCCACGGCAACGTCGGCGGTGCGGGATGTGGCGGGAGTGGCGCGGAGCGATGGGGCGGGGCGGGCGGGGCGGGGCGGGGGTGGCCGGCGCGGCGGCCGGGTCTCGGGCGCAGTGACTCGTGCCGGGCGAGGGCGCGCGAGGAGTGCTGAGAGCGGGCAGCTGTTGGATGGTAAAATTCAATTCTCGATACAAAGGTTGGAGAAAGAGAGCGCTTTGAAAGTTGGAACGCAGCTTGACTGCCGCATCGCATCGACCTCCGCCAGAGTCCGAAGCGGTGTTCTGCCCGCACCCCCCCCCCCTCACGCCGCACCCTCGCCCCGCCTCAGCACAGTTGGCGATACCCGGAGGGAGAGGAAACAGCAGAGGGTGGGCGTGTATGATGCTTGTCATGTTTGCGTTCGTTTATTTCTCTTGTAAATTATTTTTTCTACACCCAGTATTTCATTCTGCTATCATACGACTCATTTAATAATGACAAACTCATTTAATAATGACAATCATTATGATACGAACTCATTATTTTATAAATTTTCCATCAATCGAAACGAAGTTTGCAAACCATGTATTGAGTTGTAATTAATCATTGGTCATTAAAAAAATGGTTCATTCAATTATGTATTTAGAATGAGGGTGCGGGGCCGCCCGTGGGAATATGACTGTAAATTGCGCAAGCCCATCCATGTTTCCAAAACTAAGATTAATATTAAGAAGCTATCGATGGAGACTACATCACATATTCCGCGGGAACGACATAAGAAGAGATACAAATTTATTTAAAAAAGTATTTTTTGTAGAGGCTAGTTAGCACTTAGAATGTGCTGAACAAAAGGATGGAACTTAGGACACCTACCATGCAGTCATCCAGCAAAACTCAGTATCCCTTCTGTCATACAATGGTCCAATTCATACTTCTATGAGTTTTTATTTGTCGTAGAAAAAGTACTGTAAGCTACTCGAATTAATGGGTATAAATATTTTTGTAAAAAATTTACTAAACTAATTCGATTTTCTCACATTGTAATATACTTCATACTCAGTGTATTAATATCGATCATTATTCCATTGCTTCATAAAATATTATTTATTTAAAGTTCTAATATTGGACTTTCAAATCAATATAACGATGCAAAATTTAAGAATACCAAAACTATTAATACTCCTCTAAATACAGTATTAGAAATTTTTTCAGTAGTATGCTTCAATTCTGAAGAAAATAAAAACATTGGAGGCTCAAATTCAGATAGTACGTTATAGATGTCGACTGTTCTCCGCGACTGAACAACACTGAAAATTCCAAAGATGCAAAAAGCATTCCAAAAGATGGCTGCCACCTTGCTGCAACCAGCATGTTTTGCTGTTTTCATATATTTTTTTGACCATGTTGTGAACATTCATGGGAGATCCACATTGCTTGGGCAAGATCCATTGAGGATTGCAAAAGTGTTTTCCCGAAAGTTAATTCTGGTAAATTATTAATAAAAATTGTTAAAACTTTTGTGGAGATTATTTCCTTTAGCATATTGTGGATTACCACAAGATATCTGCTACCACCACGGAATTTTCAGATGGACTAAAAATCCTAGAAATAATACAAACGAGTTTCTTCATTTCGTTTAAATACAAAATAAATGTACATTATTTCAACAGGAATATTTTACTACACGTAAACGTAAATATTTAATGTCTATGCGGCATGAGACAATATCAGTTTTTGCATTTCGCTCTTCGATCCAAGTGCATTCTGCCTCTGTATCCTACAACTCCAGAGGCGATACAGGCCTGGCGGTTCTACGTAATCCGCCGCCAGAACTTTGGGTAATCTTCTGGTATTGGCTTGAGGGGGCGAGGGGAAGCAAAAAAGTGGGGGCGTTGGCGGGGACGGCGACGGTGAGCACGGCAGTGGCGGCTGAGATGACGGTGGTGGCGGGGTGGTTTGAACGGCGTTGAGGTGAAAGAAGCGGTGGGGGCGGCGAGGGCGGCGAGGGCGGCGAGGGCGGCGAGAGCGGCGAGGGCGGCGAGGGCGGCGAGGGCGGCGAGGGCGGCGAGGGCGGCGAGGGCGGCGAGGGCGGCGAGGGCGGCGAGGGCGGCGAGGGCGGCGAGGGCGGCGAGGGCGGCGAGGGCGGCGAGGGCGGCGAGGGCGGCGAGGGCGGCGAGGGCGGCGAGGGCGGCGAGGGCGGCGAGGGCGGCGAGGGCGGCGAGGGGGGCGAGGGGGGCGAGGGGGGCGAGGGGGGCGAGGGCGGCGAGGGCGGCGAGGTGGGCGAGGGCGGCGAGGGCGGCGAGGGCGGCAAGGGCGGCAAGGGCGGCGAGGGCGGTGTGGGCGACATGGATAGCGCGTAGGATAGCTTGGGCGACTTGAGGGGCGCTGGCAGCATGGCCAGAGTGGGCGGCCTGGGCGGCGTGGGTGGCGTGGGCGAGGATGGCGGGAAGGGAGATTGTCCCGCATTTCGCGGCCTACGCTCTCGGAGCTTTCGCCCGAAGTCCAATCAAAACGTTGAAAGCACTACCAGCAATGGCGCAGGCCACTCCGAAGTGTCCTTTTGTTGCTTCACAATGGAGTGCAAATAATTGTCGTGAAAGTTTGAACGTGTACTAGGTTTTCTTTATCATTGTGTTCATGAAAAAAATACGTTATTTTCACATTTGTATTTTTGGTCTTTCCGCGAGAATTTTTGGTGAAATAAAGAAGACAAATTAATTCTACTTTTATGGATGTGTGGGTTTTATTATTTTTAAGATCTTTTGACTCTAATCTACGGAAAGTAACTGAGACCACGTGAAAATAACATTAGACACATGTGAGTGGATTTCTAAGTTTTGACGACAAGATAGTACCAGCGGCAGAAGACAGGAGAAGTTGCAATATGCTACCGGTGCCAGTCTAACTTGACCCTGTCAGTTATATCTATCAATATGAGAATGATTATTTCAACATTTTTTTAACAAACTGTCTCATCAGACTAACTACATCTACATCTACAAACATCTACAAAACAAACTACATCTCAGATTTTCAGAATGAAAGAAACCACGTGGAGCACGAATTCGCCCCTTTGACTATTTTTTTTCGGTCATAACGGTTAAGACTCAGTTCCAGTGTTTGAAATATAGTGGGGAAAAGTACGGGATACGTCTGCAGTTAAATTGCACAGCTGTAACTATCATCGCGCTTCACATTAAGAAAATTACCTGTATTTTCTTCGACAAATGTGAACGCTCACACACCTACTTGATACATGGGTTTGGTGGCCATTGACTGAAAAATATTGAGAAAGGTTCCATCATCCCCCACCTGACTTCGCTAAAAGTACAGGTGTTCCATTTAGCCGGAGACACGTTCCGTACACACCCCCAGCACCGTAGTTGAGTCGCTTCCTTACAGTGTCCGTAGTTTCAACAGTTGCCAACTTAGTCTTTATGGAGCTTTTAATTGCGCGGGCCGCGATGCGATGCCAGGTCGCAGCGGGGCGGATGTGTTTGGGTCGGAGAGTAGGGCGCTTGGATTCCGCTGCCCCTTGCGAGTTGCGCCCTCGCGTCGCTGGCAATGCCAACCCCGCCGACCCCGGCCCCGCCCCCGTCCGCCCCCGCTCCGCCCCGCCCCCGCCGCCGGTGCTAAGGTCATGCGCCTGAACTCAATTACTCTGACGGCCGGCGCGGCGCGGCGGTGGTGGCGGCGGCAGCGACGGCAGCGCCCGTCGCCTCCCTGTAATTGGCTGCGACACTCGACAACGCTCGTATATACGCACCCGCCCACGCGCTGCTCTGCTCACCGCCGCCAGAAGAGCTGACCACGCCACCGCCCCCACTGCCGCCCCCGACGTCGACTCCCCGCTGCCCCAGACGCTACCGCAACGGCCACCGCCCTGGTCTGCTCCCGCGCGCCACCGTTTCGCTGCCACCCCCGCCGGCGCACCCACTTCTGACATTGCCAACTCCACGCTCGTTGCATGTCGTCATCTACGCTGCCCGCTCCACAGCCCGCCCCCACCGTTGTTCCCCTCACTGGCCCCTTCATCATCCCTGACACTCCTACACCTCTGTTCCCGCCACTGTGTCTGCCGTTGTTCGCGCCACTGTTCGCGCCACCGTTCGCGCCACCGTTCGCGCCACCGTTCGCGCCACCGTTCGCGCCACCGTTCGCGCCACCGTTCGCGCCACCGTTCGCGCCACCGTTCGCGCCACCGTTCGCGCCACTGCTCGCGCCATTATCCCCACCGTCTCTGCAATCGTATTGCCCTCTGTCCTCATATCTTCCGCCACAGATGTTTTCGCTTCACCACCCCCGGCAGCCAAAACGTCGTCCCGCCATGGCAGCCTCAGCGACACCCATCGCTTGGGACAGCTCCAGCTGCGCTTCTCAGCAGCACTCCCTCAATCTGCCCTCTTCTGGCACTGCTTTTCGCGCTGCTTCCTCTTTGCCTCACGCATGTCCAACATCGCCATCTCTAAGATACTGACCACGCCAACCTCTTTCCTACCGTTCCGAACATCGCAGCTACTCCATTCAGCGTCTCAGTCAGCGTCCTCTCAGCCATTTCGCTGCCACGCCCGCTTACGTTTCCGGATTTGCTTCCAGTCTTTCTACTAACCACTCTAACGTGTCCGTTACTGTCCGCCGTTCCCGCTGCCGTAGCGTAGTCATCAACGCCGCCTGACATTCAACGTCGCACCTCAGCCTATCATCTCGCCGTTCATCTTCAGCCCTTCCGGTCCGTACACTCCCCTCCTACCGTCTCCCGGTTTCGACGCGGCGACCACCTAATTTCCCCGGCTGCCGACTCCGCCGTCCTGTTCTACAAGATAAGCATGCTCTAGTCTCCGTCGCCTTCATCCTCGCCACCGCCGGCAGATGCATCCTCGCTCCTTCTCCACCTCACGCGCACACCACATTAGAATGATGCCTCAGTCACCCGCGCCTTGCCGTCCTCGTCATCCCTATGAACCCCAACCCTTCGTTTGTGGACCCTCTCGCCACGCCGCTCCCATCAGTCCCTTCACCACTTCATCACCATTTCCCGCGTCCTCGCTCTCATCCGAGGAGGCAAGTGCATCTCGTCCGCTAGCCATGTCCGATCCCAACCGCGCAACCTCGTAGCCCTTTCATCACACCGACTCCCTTCCCTAGGTCTTCAATGCTTGGCTTTAACATCATGCCGCATCTGGTTGCATCGTCAAGTGACGAACCATGGCCTTCCCAACTCCGTTCCATATGTACGTGCCTCTGGAAGACTGTATATCCATATGTTCACTCTCTTGCCTGTCCCCTACGAATGGTGATCTGAATGTGGACGAATTCATATTAGTTATCACCGGGTCAACTAAAATTATAGTGTTGCATGCAATTGTTAATCATGGAATGGTTATTTTGAGGTACTATGCGCCTCGGTGAATGGGTTGAACGAATCATGGAATATCAAAAATAGTGGTGCGACAGAATAGGACAGATATTCTCGTACTTGTTAGTTGTTCGATCCCCTAACAGTAGAATTGAATTATCCATTTAAAAATATTGTAAAATAGTAAAAACCTTGTGCTATATACAAATATTGATTGAAATATTTGGAGCAGTTTTTGGGAAAATGTTCTAACGTTCCTAGGAAAACACGATTTGAAACTTATTTTCACAGAAAACGTTTGTTTTTAAGAAACGTCATGAGAAATAATTTGAAGTTCGTGTGCTCACACAAACAATACTACATAAAAACGCCAGACGTACAAATATTAACGACGCGAGAGACATTTTAAACAATATATGTGCCATTTAAAAAAAATAAATCTTAAATCAAAATTTAGTTTATGACATGATACTCAATGTATTTAGCACTATCCTTAGAAAAGAATTAGGAGAGGTTGATGGAGTGTCTGTGGAAGGAAAGAACCCAAGGATAGTGCTACGAGCTGTGCAACTCAGGCCGTGACGTAGTTTGTTCGGGAGCCTATTTGTTAGCCGCGCCAGCACGCTCAAGGGGGAGAGAAGAGCAGTGGGCGGGTTCTCCACGGCGCGCACCGAGCGACCGAGCAACCGAGGCGGAGGCCTGGCTGCGAATCGCGGGGACAGAGACAGCGCGGTCGCAATGACCCAGGTCGCGCGAGGTTAGCGTCTGCGTCCGGCCCCGTTTCCGGTGCCCACCTCCGCCCAGTTGTTGCTTCTGTTGCTGCGTGCGCGGAGGCAGCTTCTGCGATGGCAAGGACAATGGTGGTGGCAGTAACAATGGCGACAACTAAAGAGGGACGGCAGCGGTGGTGGCAGGGAGGAGGGAATCGAAGGATAGGGGAGAGACGGGAAAAGGTTCGGTGGCAGTGATGGAAGCAGGGGCGGGTAAAGGAAATGGCAAAGACGATGGAGATTGTGAGAGCAAAGGAGAGAATGACGATGGCGAAGGCGAAGGCGAGGGCGAGGGCCAGGGCGAGGGCGAGGGCTAGGGTGGTGGTGGTGGTGGTGGTAGTGGTGGTGAGGGCCAAGGCAAGAACTAGGCGAAAGAAAGAGCATAGGCGATGGCGAGGGCGAAGTCAAGAGCGAGGGCGACAAAAAATGCGAAGACGACGAGGTCGAAGGCGAGGGCTAGGGCGAAGGTAAAGGCGAGGACCAGGGCGAGGGCGACGATGAGGCTAATGGCAAGGGCGAGAGGAAGCACAAGGGCTACAGCGAGGACGAAGGTGAGGGCGTGGGCGAGGACGAAGTCACGGGGAAGGCTAGAGCAAGGGCAAAGACGAGGGCGAAGACGAGGGCGAAGACGAGGGCGAAGACGAGGGCGAAGACGAGGGCGAAGACGAGGGCGAAGACGAGGGCGAAAACACGGGCGGGGGCTTGAGCAGAAGCGGAAACGGGATCCGCAACGGTCGGAGGTGCAGGCGGATCTGGTGGCGGGGGCGGGAGGTGTGGTAACGGTAGCGGATACAGAGGTCCCTGTGGCGGTGGCAGATGGATGCGCGCGTCGCCGTGTGCTTTATCGGCGCCGTCGCCCGCAAAACAAAAGCTGCGTGTCTCGCGTGCTGTTACACGACCAAGAGAGCGGAGCTGCGAGGCAGCAGCCAATGCACACGTGGAGGTGACTGCTAGCGGAAAAAACCAACGACAGTCCCGGCCTTGCAACGACGGTCCCGATTAGAAACTGCACAGCCCTGAAATGCAAGTGATTTCAAGTGCGATGTTCAATATAGTTATGGCCATTCTTCATATTAAAAATGAAAATATAAGTTATTAGGTGCATTTTTAATTCTTAATGCCCGGTTTTCTGATACGCAGTTATTTTCGTTGTAGTGCATTACTGTACTGTTTACTTAGTACTGTTTATTTTCGGTTGAGGTGGCGGTGATCTTCCCTCGATAGATGAAAGCTTTAAACTCCCGTCGATATCCCGACATCTATGGTAGTGTAGCGGAAGTAAGTGTACGTGTGTGTAATGGTGTATAAGTAAGGGGTGAAGATAGGACAAGGAAGTGGAAGGAAAGATCGCGCGCTTTGTGACCAGTTTCTTTGGATACTGCTCCGGCATTCGCCTGGATCGGAAAAGCTGGAAAACTACCGATTCTTCTCTAGACAGCGTCTGCATTCGACCTAACTATTTAGCTTGTGTCAAAAATCCGACCACGAACGGGACATGATGCCTAAGGGCATGCCGGTCAGAGGCACTGACGTGACATCAATTGATGCCCTCAGCCAGTTCATTTCTTGGAATAAGTGTACGCCGTTATTAGATACATCTTATTTGTTTCAGTGTTTCTTAACGGACGGCGTCCGTTAAAGGAAATTTTTTATTATTTGATATGTTGTGTTATGTCAAAAGTACACTATTATGAAAAGAAGCACACGATCCCCGGGCGTCTAATCTGCGTTGCTGGCCACGTAGCGATGCGCCGGAAGCGAGGAAGCGCAGTCTCACACTGCAGCGCAGTGCCCACCGTCTTCAATTATTTCTGGTGTTCAATTCTCCGCCCCGGCGCCCAGCACGACGTCCAGCCTCACAGAGCGCGCTGTGTAGTTTCTTATGTATCGCCCCGTCTCTCTCTGGGCGGCTCGTTCGGCACTTTTGGCTCACCCTAACCTCTCGGTTCAAACCAGTGCTAACCTGTTCTTCTTTTCCTCTTCACGCCCCATCATGTCCCGCGTCCTATCAGGCAACGTTGTTTTCCACCCCGCTGTTTGCTACACTAGCTTCTACAATTCAGCCGCTGCTTGTGAAAGAATTCCAGCGTCCGGCAGCTCTGATACTTTTCCGTGGCTTCTCCGATTAATACCAGGCGAGTGCGATGTCTTAACAGATGAAGAACTATCTTAACAAAGCCGTTTGTGAAGATACTGTTGACCGCATGTTAATCTTTCTTCTTCAACATTTTCTTCCCCTTATACCCTTGCAAACACACAAGCGCTGCACTACCACGCATGTCGGGAGACCAATTAGGAGCGTGGAGCTTGCCAAGCTGCGACAATGCCCCGTTGAGGGAGATAAGCGGATGGAGAAAACCCTGCTGGCTGACGAGCAGTTCGTCACCGGATGTAACATTCCTGCGTGAGAAGAACACCGCCGCCTCCCGGTTATAGCTTGCTCTCACGGGACCAGTGATCAAAACCGTTGACGCGACGTGAAAACATTAAATACTCTTTCACTCCTTCTTCCCCTTTTCGCTCTCTCGCGCTGGGTCCTGCGGTATCAGCCGCCGCCGCGTCGCCGTGTGGGTATGCGCGGCCCACGCCCGGATTTATTCATTTTTTTCTGGAGAAAGCCGTGGCGCCGCCGCGCCGGCGGTGTCGTTTGTGGCGCCGCCACACATACCAATCGCCACCGCCAAGCGCCGGGCCCACTCGGGGGAGGGGGAGGGGGGAGGACAGGCCGGCTGGGTGGGCGGAGATCACGAGCGCTGACACCCACGACTATCGTACCTCCTAGGTGCATGGGACCGTGGGCCGAATTCAACGACCGCGCTCAAGGAATAAGTGCAACAAGGGCCACAATCATTGTCCACGCTCAAGGAATACGAACACCAAGGGTCGAATTGATTTTTCTATGCTCAAGCAGTAAGTGCAGAATGATCATTTTAGGTTCCCGGGCTAGGATACTGATGTGGACATGAGTCCCGTAGGTAAGTTGCAAGTGATAGTTTGGGAAGTGGAGGCTTTCAGGTCATATCGAACGTGATATCCAGCGCCGGCCTATTCGCCTACTTGCCGGATTTACCTCCAGGCATCGCCACTAGCAGCGCATCGCTCCAGACGGGTCCAGCTCTATGCCCCTGGCTAGCTAACCGATATGTTTTGGTAATGCTGCAATTGTAAGTGTGTGTTATGTGTGTGTGTGAGGAAGTGAAGAGGAGGGAATAGGGATGAAGAAGGAAAGATTGTGAGAGGCCTACGGTACTTTTATTAAGAAACTATGATCTAGAATTTGCAGTAGAAACCACGGAGACTACTAACCAGATCTACCGACTGCGAAACTTCTCCACACTGGCTGAATTCGCTAGTTATTTAATGTTGAAAATTCACCACCATGAGTTCTCTAACCCTAGAAACTCCCAATCAATGACACTGCAGCGGCGACACTTGTTACTACGAGCCATATCAGACTGTTGTCAAATTCCTAGTTGACACTTTAGAATTAGGCTGACAGTAATCGATAAGAAATTTCTTTTAAAATAGGTAAGTGTACGCCAATAAACACCAATGTAGGCCAATGTAGACCGAGTCAATGCCCCAAAATTAGGAGAACTGTATACAATGCTATTTTAATTCAAATGTCGTTCATTTTCACCTCTATATTCTATTTTTAATTTCAAATTTTTAAACCGATAGAATTGGTTTTAATTATATTTCACTATCGACCACATTGTTTAAAAATACGAAAAAAATATATGTTATAGAATATAAGAAGACGTTCTGGGGGAGACAGAGACAACGCTCCCATGTTATCACGTCGAAAATCAATTTCAAAAAATATTTATTTTTCTATTTGAATTTGGCGTCAAAATTGGTTGACAAAAATACCTTTATATTCAACGATTTTTCTCCTTCCCTAAAATTTCTTTCAACCTGATACACGCTATAGATGTCGAGAAAAAAATAAATCTCGTTTCTCGTTGTATCTCTGCAAGATATGGCCCTAAAAGGCTGATTTTTTGGGGGAATCTACGGTGTTTTTTATTTTCTTTCTTAAGAGCATCGTGGTTATCGATTTGGTTTGGGAGCATTTTTCACCGCCTTATTTGGCTCATCATATCACAACATTTCTATTTATTGTCGAAATATTAAATAGAGAACTTTTACAGTTAATGAGAAAGTAAGAATTAAATTTGAGCAATAAAATATTATTTACTCGATTCGCTAAATGAAAATCTTACATTTTATTATTTAATTTTAAAATTACATATTTCTTTATTCTTTTTATTTATGTTTTGAAAACTTGAATATCACATAATATCACATCATATCACAAATTTCTACTCTTAGCCTAAATGTCAAACGATGGAATTTTCCTAGTTATTGAAAGAGTAAAAATGAAATTTGAGTATAATAAAGAATGTTCTATTTATACCATTAAACGAAATATTTGATTTTTCTTATTTATTTTACAATTACATCTCTATATTATTTTTTTTATTTAAAATCGTATATTTAAATACCATCATATATCACTATAATAAGAGTGTGAATATTTAATGACGAGCATTTTGTTACGAAATCAAGGTAAATTATGAATTATTGTATTCATATCATAAAAACAATCATGTTTAAATAATAAAAATCAAAAATTATTAATGTCTTCATAAATAATACAGAAAAAATTCATTTCGTTTTTGGAGTAGTCAAATTACCAAAATAATACGTTTTAAGAATGCTTTGGTGATTACGGAAATTTGAAAAACATATATCACCAAAGCCGTATAATTTCTTACTTCCTTACAGCAGTCTTCACTTATTGACTTTCGCGAGCAATTAATGAAATCACAGTTTGCATAAATTTTCTTCGTAATTTTTCTTATTAGTGTCGAGTCATGTCAAATTGTCTCGTTATTTACAACTTACTGCAGGTTTCTCCAACGGAAGACCCTATTCCCATATTCGAAATATAGAGGTCCGAATGAACGATGTTCGAATTATAATAGCATTGTAGTTAACGGCTTTTCTTGTTTTGAGTTATTGCCTTCATTGATGTTTCCTAAATACTGAATAACCTAACTTGGAAATGTCAGAAATAGAATTTGAAATAGAAAAGTTCAAGAAGAAAGCAATGTACTATTCATTAGAATACACGGGTTATCATCACAAGAAAGATTCTGTAGTTTTTCATTTTTAGTTTTTATTTAACATCAAAGACAATTAAATTGTCGTAAAGTATGAGCGACACGACTTTGCACGACTTACACAAATCTTATACTAATATCTGCAATTATCTGCAATTATCTGCAAATGCCAGTATGCTCGTATACCCTTCAAAAAATGATACGTATCGTTTAAATATCGTTGTACGCTAAAGATGATAATAATGTAGTAGTAATTATGTTCAAATAATAATTACTGTAAATATTTATTATGTTGAAGTATTATAATAATTATTATTATTATAATTGTTATTATAATTATTAACTTATTTTTGGTGCAATAGTGGGTAAAAACAGCATTAATCTTGAAGGAACAAGTCATTTTGCCGCACAATTTCGAAATTAAAATTGAACAAGCCGCAATACATATCTCTTCTTCCGTGTATTATCGATCCACTAACACAATAAAAAAAGCGTGTTGTGCTTGAGAACAGCTTGCAAAGAATCTACATTACTGGAATAAGTTAGAGCGCAATGGCTAGCGAGTTTCATTTCGACGAGTGGAGGAATTGTTCCTGTGTCGCAAGCATTCTGTTGTGCCATCATCGCCATTGACATCACTACAGCCATCTCAATCACGACCGCCGCCACCATCAATGTCGTTTTCACCACAGCAGTGACTCAGGGCGTAGCGCGCTAACTTCGCATTCGGGAGGCCCGGGTTCAGTCCCTGAGCCGACCTTCCTGACCGAGGTTTTCGTGGCTTTCCTCGATCATCCAGGCGTCTATAACCGAATTCGTTAACTACGTGAAGTCACAAAGGTTAAGCGAATTCGAAACAACTCGGATTCCTAAATGGGTGACAGACTAACGGCTCCGAGGTCAATTGCCGTTTCCGGAGCATATAATGCAAATACAAATTGTCATCACCGACATTTCATTCGCGCCACACTATCAGTGTCAAAGCATATCGAGACTGTTTTAGTAGAGGTGAGAAATATTTTCTTGAGATCAGAATTCCTTTTACTATTGGATAGATTCAGTGATGAATAAATATACCAACGAAGTGTAGATAGCAACATTTCAAAAATTGAAAGAATCTCCAGTTATATAAACTTATTTGCATCGGTAAACAAACTAGAGATTTAATTTTATGTTATTTCCCAATAGAGTAACTACTCACACTCCCAACCCTACTTCGACGTATTACACCTACCGAAAATGACTGCTTAAACAAACTTGCTATTCTTATGTTCCATTCACTCTCCAATTCCCTTATATCTAACTTCATTGTTAGAAAGCCTCGTTGCAGTTCTATCCCTGCGACTCTTAACCCAGGGATCACAATCACAGGGATCACCATCACTTTTATTACCATCGCCGTCGCCGTCGCCGTCAATGTCATCGACAACACGATTCTGTCATGAGTCTTAGAAAACTCGCGGTTTGATCATCTGAACTTCTATTGTCCCTTTTCCTTGCCCTTCCTTCTTACAATTTTGCATTTTCTGAACCTGCTTCTGGTATCCTTTTCACTATGATCTTAAAGACTTCCATCTCAACTTCATAGCCATTTCTCATTTCAAACATTTTTCTTTCTTTTCGGAATGTATACATTCATCCATTACCACCGCTGTTTCAAGACTCGACAACACATCTACCGCTTCCACCTTCATTCCCGTTGCTTTCAGTAGACTTGCTGCCGCTCCGTTCCTGTCACGCCCACCCGCCCCCAAGCGTCACCGCCCCCGCCGTCTTCGCTGTCGTCGCTGTCGGGATCGCGTTCGCGGCCGGTGGCCGGCGTCGCGGCGCCGCGTCGCTGTGTACCGAGTCGAGTCGATAGCGATGACCGCGAGTCTGATGTTGCAATGAATAAATTACGAAGCAGCGCAGCGCAGCGCGGCGGCGCTTGGAAGGGCGAGCGGTGGGCGGGCCCGAGGAAAGCGTGAGCGAGCAGGGGCCAGAGAGAGAGAGAGAGAGAGGCAAGAAGAGGGGTGGTTAGCAAGCAGGGACGGGGAGCGAGCGGGAAGAGAAGTTAGCGGGCGGAGAGGACACGGGGAGGGGAGCAAGCGGGGAGGAGAGCATGCGGTGCGAGGAGTAAGCGGGGCGGGGAGCAAGCTGGGCGGGGAGCAAACGGGACGGGGATTAAGCGGGGAGTGGAGCAAGCAGGCGGAAGGCAGCGGGGTGGGGAGTAAACGGGGCGGAGATCAAGAGGGGTGTAGCGCAAGCGGGGTGCGATCAAGCGCGGCAGGGTGTAAGCGGGGCGGGGAATGGAGCAAGCGGGGAATGGAGCAAGCGCGGAATGGAGCAAGCGCGGAATGGAGCAAGCGGGGAACGGAGCAAGCGGGGAACGGAGCAAGCGGGGAATGGAGCAAGCGCGGAAAGGAGCAAGCGGGGAACGGAGCAAGCGGGGAACGGAGCAAGTGGGGAACGGAGCAAGCGGGGAACGGAGCAAGCGGGGAATGGAGCAAGCGGGGAATGAAGCAAGCGGGGAATGGCGCAAGCGGGGAATGGCGCAAGCGGGGAATGGAGCAAGCGGGGGAACGGAGCAAGCGGGGAACGGAGCAAGCGGGGAATGGAGCAAGCGGGGAATGGAGCAAGCGGGGAACGGAGCAAGCGGGGAATGGAGCAAGCGGGGAATGGAGCAAGCGGGGAACGGAGCAAGCGGGGAACGGAGCAAGCGGGGAACGGAGCAAGCGGGGAATGGAGCAAGCGGGGAATGGAGCAAGCGGGGAATGGAGCAAGCGGGGAATGGCGCAAGCGGGGAATGGAGCAAGCGGGGAACGGAGCAAGCGGGGAATGGAGCAAGCGGGGAATAGAGCAAGCGGGGAATGGCGCAAGCGGGGAATGGAGCAAGCGGGGAATGGAGCAAGCGGGGAACGGAGCAAGCGGGGAATGGAGCAAGCGGGGAACGGAGCAAGCGGGGAACGGAGCAAGCGGGGAACGGAGCAAGCGGGGAACGGAGCAAGCGGGGAATGGAGCAAGCGGGGAATGGAGCAAGCGGGGAATGGCGCAAGCGGGGAATGGAGCAAGCGGGGAATGGAGCAAGCGGGGCGGGAGGAAACAAGGAGGGGAGTAAGCGGGGCATGGAGCAATCAGGCGGAAGCAATTTGGATGGGGAATAAGCGAGGCGGGGATTAAGCGGGGCGTGGACAAGCGAGCGGGATCAAGCGCGGCGGGTAGCAAGCGGGGAGGGGAGCAAGCCGGGCGGGTAGCTAGCGGAGCGGGGTCCATGCGAGGCGGGGAGCGAGCGGAGCTGGGATTAAGCGGGGAGGGAAGCAAGCGGGGAGGAAGCAAGCGGGACGGGGAGTGATCGCTCATAGGGCCAAGCGGGGCGGCGGGCGAGTGGAGTGGGGTCCAAGCGGGGAGCGCGGCGGGCGGACGGGCGCAGGCGGAGGGCCGGGCGTTCGGAAACGTTGTTCTAAGCGCTCCTTTACGCAGTCGGGGCTGAATAATTAACTTGGCCGAGTTGCTCCACTCCTCTGTTTTCGTTCTGGGTCACCGCGCGCACCTTCGCCGCCGAGAGCCTCCGCGAATCACATCGATCCCTGCGCGCCGCCCCGCGCCGCTCCGGCGGAGGAACGTCCGGATGAGCCGCGAAGCACAGGGCGGCGCAAGCCACGCGAAGACGTCACGGCGCTAGGTGAAGTCGGGGTCCTGGCGAATAAAATCAGTGAACGTAAGTGTAAATAGTGAAGTGCTATGTAGTATGAATGAGTGAGGGAATGTGTTTGAAAAGATTGTGAAAGAAAGAAAAAAGTGGGGGGGGGTTAAGTCATTAATACTAAAGAAAAGCGAATGAAATAGAAATAGGACACGTAAAGTTTTTTTTAAAAAAAAGTAATAATGACTTAACCCCCCCCCACTTTTTTCTTTCTTCCAGTTTCTAGAATGTTAAATATATTTTCCAAAAATATTTGTAAATTATTTGTGACCTTTATCATAATCTTGTTGTAAAATCAAAGGAATATTCACGTTTTAATGTTTTGTTTTCTCTTCTTGTATCAGACAACTGATGGTGATGGCTAAGCCATCGAAAGCTGCTATTATATTAAATACTATTGTTGGCAATGACAACGTTTATAATTATTTCATGAAAAATGCCAACGATAACGCACCACAACACCTACTTACTGCACGAGCCGAAAGACTGCAGTTATATATGTATCCCAAGTAAATTCCGACATATCCAAGGGAACTGGAGAGAGGAAACTTGAAAAAAACGACATACCAGATGACATGATGAATGAGGATATCTAGGTCACATTACAACAAAGGAATAAACATTAAATAATTATATTCTCATCATCATCGGCATTAAGGATTAGATTTTACAATTTAGCAGTTTTTTCTCTTATCCAGAATATGTAACAATTTTTTAAATTTTTTTAATTATGTCTGTCGCCTACTCAATATTATGTGCGCTCCTTGTTTGTGCCGTAGCTGTCAATATCTTTCCAGATAGTGAAATATTTCAAAGATTCGCGTTGTGTCCATTTCTGTCATCCATACATCAACGTTTGTAAAGAGTAACTGAAGAGAACTAAAAAAAATAATCAAAAACTTTAACACATATTAAAAAAATCTTTGTGTTGTTAAATTTGATCTGCAAACTTTTGTTCGTGAACAATAGAAAGTATCGTTTATTGGATGTGGATTGTATTGATATTCATGTTATGAGAAATCATGCATGAGAAATCCCATTCATTCATTTGTAAACTAGAAAGATATTCTACAAGCTTCACAACCTCGGTGATGAGGTTAGAGGCCGTTGGATGAAAAGAGTCGACCGTGACTAGAATTGTACAGCAATCGCTGGCGACACTTTCGCCTATGGAGTTGCTCGTTCAAGTTCTTCAACCGGAAATGATAGTGGAAAAGAAAATATACCATCGACGTATGCTAGAAAACAGAAAAGCTTGAAACGATGGAATTCTGTGTGTTAAATATAACTCCGCCATATCAATGACTTTCGAATTTGCCCCTAACGTCATCGTTGAATAATAAACGCAATTTTATTAGGGCTAATGTGCTATTTCTAATCAGGAATGTTTTAAATATTGTACAAATTATGTAGTAAGTAAATTTCGATAAGATATTGTTGTGTGAAAGTGAAGTGCAAATGCACTGTTTGGGAGCTTTTCGGCAAAATCGGCAATTTTTAAAGTAACGATAGGATCTAGTACGTTGAAAATATGTACTACAAAACGAATGTTATGTTGATACATTTTTCACTAAATTTCTGTCTTCTTACCAAAATATTGAGGTATCTATGCAACATTAAACTCTCGATTTTTATTGAACACTAGTTTTTGCATTTTTACCATCGTTTGGACATTTTATGCCTCCGATGGATTATTATGTTAATATTTTGAAAGCTTCAAAACCACCTCCTTTTAATGACTTACGATATAATTTCTAGAAGATACTTTTCTACAAAAGCAGATCGAAAGTTGTATGTCACATTACGAAGCATCTCACCAAAATCATCAAATTTAAACATGATATCTAAAGTAATGGAAAGAAATAGAAAGTCAACATTTTATTTATTATCTTTACGAGTTTAGTAAGCATTCTCATTTCAAAATAGCAGATATATTTTATTATTATTATTTGTACGAAAATTCATATCATGCGAACAAAAACATTCGTACTGCTTGTTTTAGTTTCTATTATTGAAAATAATACTACTTTCATGTCAATTATATTGGAATGGAGTCCTGATTTTTGGAACAGTCAAAACGTACGAAATATAATTGTATTTAATTAATAATTATACATTGAATAAAATGTATATTACACATGCAGTGGTGTGAAACTTATATTTTCACATCTTCGTGATTGAATCTCAAACATTTCATACGGGGGAAAAATGTAATTGCAATGTTTTTAAGTTAGTTGAAATGTTTTACATAATAAATGTTATTTTCATGTGTCACTGTAAGTTGCATTGAATCAATATTTAGGAAAGGTAAAAACAATGGAACATACGTACTTTACAAAAAAATAGTTTGTTTACTGAGATATGATAGGTAAAATATTTTCTACGAATAAATGTGACGTCGCAATATTCAAGCTGAACAAGTGCGACGGTACAATTCCGATGCAACCGGAAGTATCTGTGCATTTCCGCTTGACAGATTCGCGGAAGAAAAAGAAGGGCAACTCGTCGTGTTGCGAAGTTACATGTTGCTATAGCAACAGGTCTGCTGGGATTATGTCTGCTTGTTGTTCTCAACTGTCGTAGAGTTCCTTCGTCTCCTGAGAGAGATAAGAGAGCGTCTCTCCCAGGACAAAGTGACTGCTTCTGCTGAAGAATGTCATTTTTAAAGCGATAGCACCGAAAGCTGCGGAAGCAGTGCTAGGAACAATGACCCAGTTTCATATCGGGCACTGAACGTGAAATCACGCTGATGCAAGTTTATACCATGTTTTTTTTTTTTCTTTTCATTTTCGTCAGAGGCAACGCAGTGATTTATCTTCGAGCATGACTTCCAGCCGGATTCAAAATTAATACTCTATTATTTCTTGGCAAAAACGGTTTTTGCGACCATGCACTTCAGCTTTCATTTTGTAAGATTCCAAAGCGATATGAATACAACAGTGAATCCTTTGTGTTATAAATTCTGAAAGCTGAACATACTAAATAAAATGTAATAATGTAATGAAATTATGTTATCAACTTATCTGTTATTGTGTCCCCATATGAAGACTTTTCAGTACACCGGGAAAATAACTGGCATCTGCTAAGGGGCACAAGCTATTATTTTAGGGCCCAGATGACGCTTTTACTTTTCGTTAATTGTGTATGTTCCTTGTCCGTATTCTCCATACATTGCATCATTGCATTAGGTGCAAATGGATTACCCTACATGAATTGAATGAGAGGTTCTAAAAGGCGGTGACCTTATGAAATCAGACAGCAGCACTCCCTGAATATTAAAGTAATGCTAACCTTCTGGAATTACTCACATTAGTTAACTCGTTCTAGTAAAAAAAGTTTATTACTGGAGCAAGTGGTGTATTGTTTAGCATTTTAACTAGGTTAAAACCAAAACTGCTTTGCAATCGTTTTCATTCTGACAGCTTGACTTCAGAAATTCCCCGCAAGAAGAAAGCTCAAGAAACGATATTCCTATTAAGAAGTGTTTCGAAAGGCATGAAGCGAGCCAGAACTCCGGTACAGTAACTTTAACAGCAGGAACTGGTTCACGTTCTTCAACTGCTGTCACCCTCCGTCAGTCGGAAAGTTTCGAAAACGATTGCGCGAAGCAGGTAAACCGCTTCCTTTCACGTAGAACAGCTCGGCTCCGCGACCTTCGTACGATGTAGTACGGCGGCTTAATGGCCGAGTTTCACGATCAATATTCGTGCGCTTTGCTACAAATTTGGCGGGGCGGGCGCGCGCGCGCCGACAGAGAGGCCATTTGTCCTTCCGCTGTCATCGATACATCTCCCAGTCGCTTTAACGAGCAGCCGAATCGCACTCATCATCTCTTGTTAACGCGGCAGAACGCGATTCACAGGGCTGCTCAACGGCGGTGACAGTGATAGCTGCGGAAGCGGGGTGAGGGCTGTGCGGCTGAAGATGGGGATGGGGCAGCGACGGGGAGGCGAGTACGAGGTGGCATGGCAGGGGCAAGGCAGTGACGCAAGGGAGAGAGGGGGCTAAGGCGACTTATACAAGGAGGAACACAGGAGAAAGCGGGGAGTGGCGGGGAGTGTTCAGGGAGTGTTGGGAGCGTTGGGGAGTGTTGGGAGCGGCGCTGGAGGGGAACTGGGAGCGGTTCTGAGAGCAGGGTTGGGAGTGGGACTGGAAGTGGGGCTGGAGCGGGGCTGGGGATGGAATGAGAGCGGGGCTGAGAGCGGGTGTGACAGCGGGTCTGACAGCGGGTCTGACAGCGGGTCTGACAGCGGGTCTGAGAGCGGGTCTGAGAGCGGGTCTGAGAGCGGGGCTGAGAGCGGGTCTGAGAGCGGGTCTGAGAGCGGGTCTGAGAGCGGGGCTGAGAGCGGGGCTGAGAGCGGGGCTGAACGCGGGGCTAAAGCGGGGCTGAAAGCGGGGCTTAAGGCAGGGTCGAGAGCGGGGCTAAATGAGGGGAGTCTGGAAATGGAGCTTGGACCGGGCCTGAGGGCTCGGCTAAGAGCGGTGCTGAGAACGGGGCTGGAAGTGGGACTGGAAGAGAGATGGGAGCAGGGCTGTGGGCTCGACTCAGAGCGGAGCTGGGCTGGGGCTGAGAGTGGGGCTGGAATTGCGAATGGGTCGATGAGGGGGGCTGGAAGCGGGGGGGGGGGGTAGAAGAGAGGGGGGGAGCGATCCAGGGAGCAGACCTGGGAGCGGGACTGGTAGCGGATTTGGGGATGAGGCTGGGAGCGGGGCTGGCAGCGGGGCTGAGAGCGGTGCAGTTAAGGGGGCCGGGAGCGGAACCAAGGAGGGGGAGTGACGTTAAGATCGAAAGGAGGCGGGGAGTTCAGAAAGGAGAGGGATCGGGAGGTAACACTAGAAGATGGGGTAAGGCGAGAAATAAGGGTGGTGAGAGGCCCGGAGAGTTAGTGAAGGTAACTGGTGAAGGTGGCATCATGAGGCAAAGTGGCGTCTGGGCGGAGGCGGAATAGCGGTGGTAGGACATGGGGATTACAGCAGCAGCATAGACGGTGATTGTGATAGTGGTTGTGGTGGAAATGGAGGCGGCAGAGGTAGTGGCTGTGGTGGTGGCGGGGGCGGGGGCGGGGGCGGGGGCGGAGCCGCGCGCCGGCTGAACTGACGAAGCACTCGGGTGAAGCAGCGGCAATTAACAGGGACACGGGACCGACCGAGGCGGATAATCGGGACACGACACGCGGTAACGAGAGCCAGCGGGCGGAGGGCGGATGCGTTTTTGGGGCGCGCGACGCATCCCCGATGTAGGGCTTGATAAGCATTCCGTTTGGACCTGCACAGAACTTCACGTTCCTCTCAAATTGTCGAAAGCCACAAACGACATCAAGATTCACTTATTCGACATTTTTATCTTCAAAGAAAGAAAAATACATACATTCAGAAAAGAAAATTAAAAGTATCACAAACTGGAAGCACTCTCGAAATAAGCAAAATAATGACAAATGTACTGAAATTTGCTTCTTAATTCAATTCTGAATAACATATATAACAATGGCCTACGAGATTTGTAAAACCGGAGCTATGTTTGTATATACTGAAATAATTTATTTGTGCTATCATTCTTAGTTTCCAATCGCTTACATTTATCTCCATTCTCTATATCTGGAGCTTTAAAATAATGAACAAATCAATAGCCTAAGATACAGACAGTGAATACCTTTACGCAATTTTCTGCCTGATCTTAATGATATATCACGAGATTGTTCTCAATAGAAATTACTTTTACTTTGACAATCTTTAGGTTAGTTAAGACAATTTGGGTTTGTTTCGATGTCATTTGTGATAGGTCAGTTTATTATGTGGTAAAAGGAGGAAAAAGTAGAAGTATGCATTCAGTAGTTCTATACATCGTAGGAGGATCTACAGTCAATTTTCTCATTTACTTATGAAAAAATAGCTCTTTGCATGTTAATTAATGTATCTAAATAAATTTAAATGTTTATTTTCTCAAATTCGTAGCCAGAATCAGACACGATCATTTACTTTCAAAGGCGGTTACACCATACAGCATAGAATAGCTAAGTATCGCACTGCAGAACAATGAATACTGAAATAACAAAAAATGAACTCCTAATAGAATCTTCATCGAATCTGTGCCTGTAGAATCTTTGTTGAATATATCAAATGCATCCACAGGGTGGTGATCATGAGGTGAAATGTTTAAAACTATATTTTTGATGCGAATAAAATTTTCGTCTCTTTTGTAGTCTATTAACGAATACATTCTTATAAAATGAAAGCAAAAATCCTAACGATATTCCTGAGAAAGAAAGTGAATTATCACATTCTTAAGATACCAAGTTGAAAGATTCTGAACTTCCAACGAGCGAATCTATCACACATTCAACCTAAATATAATTGTATTTGATTATAGGGTTTAAAAAACAAGGATTTCGGAGCGCTGAGTAAGCAAGAGCATGCAAAGGTGGAATGTCGGTCGAAAACAGGGGGCAGGGCTCGGGGATGGGGGGGGGGGGGGAAGGGAGGCGGCTTTGGCGGTGCCAGTGGCGATGGCGGAGGCGGCGACGGCGGAGGCGGCGACGGCGGCGGCGGCGCCAGGCGGCGCAGAAGCGCGACGGAGCCGGAGGCGGCGGCGGAGTCGGAGGCGGAGACGGAGGCGGAGACGAAGGCAAAGTCGGAGGCGGGTTGATTAGTTGATAGGGGGAGGATGTGAGGCCTAAGCGACTACAAAGACTGTTACAGTAAGAAAGAAAATGCATATAAAAATTATGAAGGTATCGTCTTTTCTAACTATATATTAGTATGTATGTATTTATCACATGCACACCTATAGTCCACTTTTTCTTCTTTGTTGGGAGTTACTTCAGAAACCTTATTTTAAGATATATTTTAATACTATTATCTTTAACTGATACTATCGTTTAGTATGTAATGCAGTCTGTTGCATTAACAACGGTTATGAGCTATAACTTCAAGATGTTAAAAATATTTATATATTCTTATAAGTAACTACGTACGTAGTATAGTAGTAATTAACGAAACAGGTGTATACAAAGGAGGATAATTGCATAAGTGGTATGTTTAAGAAAACGAGCGATGATAGGAGCAATATTCTTATGTACCACAAGAGAAATTATACCCCTATATATATATATATATATATATATATATATATATATATATATATATATATATGATACATTCAATAGTTTTTTTCCTTCCATTTAAGAATAATTTAAATTTTCAGAAATTCAAGCATACCTTTACTTTTCAAGGTGTACTTTGATGACGTAATGCTTCTGAAAATATCTATTTTAGTGTGCCTTGCATTGTTTGTTTGTAAGAAATATTTGCATGTGGAAGGTACTGAACATATTGTGGATAAAATATTAGAAGGAGCTGACAAAGTCATGTAAACATTTTTAAAACTGGTAAACACAACTGATAAACAACTAACGTTTGCAATTTTACTTTCCAGTATATACATACGTATATATGGAATAATATACGTAGTATAGGGAAAGTTAGGTAATGCTGAGGAAAATCGATTTCGATATTTCAACGGAAATACACGTGTTGGGGTCCCCTGATACCAGAAAGTGTTTTTATCTTCAAAACGTCCGTCCGTCTATCCGTCAGTCCGTCCGTTAGTCCGTGAGTATACACCACTAGCGCATAACCATAAGCATCATATTTTCCAATTTCAAGAAACCCCTGTCGATCTGACTCGAGTCAAAGCTTTGAGATTTTGAAAAACATACTTTAAAATTTAGGGGTACTTTACATGAAGCCTCCCGGACATTTTCAAAAATTTCTCAAAAACGGCTCAATTTTTTTTAAAAATTTCTTGTAAGAATAGAGTAACATATATTGATGAAAGTGGCATAGGTCCGATTTTCACGGTTAACTCTAAATTTTCGAAAATTTCAAACGTTTGCATTATTTCCGGCGTCTCCTTACAACTGCAAAATTAAAGATGGAGATTTATCCTTAAAATGAAATTTGTTGTTAATAATCGTTTTTTTCAATAAGATCATGTACATTTTTTTTGTTGAAAATTTTAGTCGTTTTCGAGCGATATTGCAAAAAAATTACAAAAACAAGACTTTTTCAAAAACGGCTTCAAATTTGTTTCTTTAAACTTTTGGTAGATACAGTACTAAATGCACTCTATAAGATGATATAAACGCCATATTGCTGTATTCTTTGGATTGTTAAAAATTACAAAAATGTAATTTCTTGACCGGTCTCTCTTGTCGTTAATATTTAGATTAGCAGCAATTTGTTCACATTATTGTAGTTATAAGTATATGTTCTTTAAATGATGTCAGATTAAGTTTCTCAAAAACGCAATAATTTTCTGTGAAAACTAGATGAAAATTCCGCATATTGAGAAACGCTCAAACGCCATTTTCTCAAACATGGCTCCAAATTTTTTCTTTAAACTTTTCCAACAGATAGTGCTATTTGTACTGTTTAATATGACATAAAATTCATTTCGGTGTATCCTTTTTTTTCTTCAAATAAATACACAAATGTAATTTTTTTAAAATATCTCTCACGCCTTTAATATGCACATTTCCAGTCATTTCTAAACACTATTGCATGGGTAACTGAAGGTGCTTGAAATTACTTCACATAAAGTTTTCCGAAAACTCAATAGTTTTCTGTGAAAAAATTCAAATTTCGCATTCACAGAAACGCTTAAAGGAAATTTTTTTAATAACGGCTGTAAGTTTTTCAATGAAAAGTTTTATATTAAACGAGGTGATACTCTTCTTTAACATTTTTAAAGTAATAATTCGATTATACTATTTGGAAACCAAAAAATTGAAAAAATGTTTTAAAAAGAAGTACTTTGTGCGGCGATTAATGGCAGATGGCAAGAGAATATGGCAAGTCCGAATAGCTAGCCGAGACCAATGGAAACAGAAAACTAATACGGACCATTCTGTAGCATCACTAGTTTACATTCGTAATCCTAAGACCAAATATTCTACATGTAAAACCATTAATTTATTCACGTTAAATATTTTATGTTGTACTATAGGTCAGCCAGCTTAGCATTTACTCTTCCAATTTCCTTCTCCAATTCGCTGTATAGAGTAAAACACTATCTTGGACCGCAAAATAAGGGGCTCCGCTCAGATAAAAACGGTTCTTATAGAAAATAACAATCCTCGAGATGTGTCACTTTTCTTGTATATTTTGCCTACATATTTTGTTGGAAACTTCATTACCACGTTGTTTTAGTGGGCTTGGGTGGAGATTATTTTCATCTTTAGACCGATTATTTTGGCTTTGCTTTCGACGTTTTCGGCCTTTGTTTGGCTGTGGCGACAAGACGATCAGCTAGGTTAGAGGCAGTCTCGTGGCTGCGACGATTCGGCGAAGCACTTAAACTCCAATTAGGCTGCGGATAAGGTTAGCAAAACAATCATGTGCAGCTCGGGCGTGCGGGCGGAGGCGGGCGGGCTTTTGCCTGTGTGGGGCTGGGGCGAGCCAGGTACGGGTTGGGCATGGCGGGACGGGGCTGCCGGGAATGGAGTGGGGTGTGGTATGGTGAGGTTGAATGGGGTGGATGGGAGTGGGTGGGGTGAATGGAGAGGATGTGGTAGGGTGGGGTGGGGTGGGGTGGGGTGGAGCGAAGTGGAACATGAAGGGTCGGGGCGTGACGGAGAGGGTTTGGGCGGGGCGGGGTGGGGTGGGGCGGGGTAGGGCGGGTTGCGGTGGGGTGGGGCGGGGTGGGGTGGGGTGGTGTGGGGCGGGGTGGTGTGGGGCGGGGTGGGGTGGGGTGGTGCGGTGCGAGACGGTGCGGGGTGGTGCGGGGTGGTGCGGGGTGGTGCGGTGCGGTGCGGGGCGGGGCGGAGCGGTGCGGTGCGGGGCGGGGCGGGGCGGGGCGGGGTGGGGCGAATGGCCATGTTCGCTCGAGTAGTGGTGCGCAACCTGTTATTAAGAGGAACCTTGGCCGGTATAGTCTGCTCCCAGGTAGGCCCAGGCGCGGTTTTCCTCCCGGCCAAGGAGGAAATTGGCATGATACTGGAATTTTCAGGCAACTCTTGGGAAAATCTAGAAATCTAGTCCATTTTTCATAGAATTTTCATTTCACGAAAATCGGATATCAATAATAATACAAAAAATAATTATGGTGGTCATTTCGGAAATTTGGATTTTACTGTATAAGGGATCTCAACATTAAAGCCTAAATTAATCTTCCGTTTAGATGAGAAAAATTAAGTGAAGGGAAATAATTTTTAGATATTTTCAACATGTAATGTTTCAATTGAATCAACATGTAATTCTCTACGAATCTACGAATTTGGTACAAACCACGGGGCTTGGATTATCCGTCTAAAGCATTTGTTTTGCACATTTGTAATTTCTCTATTGTTCTGACTGCAGTATTGATGGAAATTGGGCATGCATGTATGGTAATATTATAGATTTGAATAACAACAATTGAAATTCAATTTTTAATGATTTTCTAATAATAAAGGTAGCTGAGTGTTTTATGATTTTTCCGCGTGTATTATGTATATTTGCCAAAATGTTTCGTTTCCTGGTTAGTCTTTTATCAAAAACTACCATACGCAAAAATATTTGACTGTTTCATTATTCCATATATTGGTGTTATTATAATTATTATAATATTATATTTGTATAAGGGGGTATCTTTTTTTTAAATTTAGAGATGGTGTGCCTACTCCCCACTCAACTACTCCTTCTATGCTATTCCCGACTCAGAATTTGCTTTTGTTGCGTGGTTGCGCCGTCACTGCGTCGTCTTTCTGGCGTCGCGACGCTTCTTTCCGCTCGAGAGCGGCGTCGCGGCACCACGCTCTCGAGTTTGCTGAAACCGACACTCCGCTCCGCTGCTCGCAGGCCTCAGCTGCCTGACGCTCTCCTCTCGCTCTCTCCCTCCTTCGAGAGCGCCGCTCACTATAGACATTCGTTAAAAAGCAAAGGCAGCCTGACGAGACGCCCTCTAAAATTTGCATCGCTTCTTTGAATGCAGTCCTTCGCCGTCTCTTAAAAGTTGTAAACAACATAATCCTCCTTCACCGACGAAGTCATAATAACAATCCGAGTTCACTCCATTTACTGTGTTTTATCGGGCTGAGTGTAGTGTCTCGACGGCAGCGGCGAGAGCTTTATACACAAACGAAGTTAATGTTTGCTTTCTTCCAATTAATGAAGAAAAAAGTCCGGGGTTGGAGCTCCGTATAGTGGTGTTCTCTTTGTAATTTAAAAACTCGTAGAAATGTCTCTAAAATATAGAAGGAGCCTTTGCGAAAAATGCCTCGGCCACTGTAATCCCCTGAACTCATTATCAACTTTGAAACGCAGAAAATGTTTCGTCGGGATAAGACAATTGCGTTTCTGGAAACGAGCGAGCGAGTCGAAGTTGGACGGAGATGCTCAACGCGAACAAGTGGTGATCCACTAAGGGGATATTTAATAATTTTAGAAGTTTTGTGCGTTAGCGAGATTCTCGAGCGAGTATTTGTTGAAAGAGTACTCATGAATTCACTCAGAGAATCACTTCATGCAATTTGTTTTGCGATCCTGGTACAAAACGCTGTATCTCATTTTGAAGCGTCCACAAGATTTTTAATTCTCTCATTGAGAAGATACTGAATAAATGGTTGCTTTCCATCATGTGACACAGATTTTAAAATCTCCTGTCACAAGACTGACAATTTACTTGGATGAAAACGAAGAGCACGTGTTATTTCTTGAGACGTAAGAAGACACGTGGGATTATACATTTTAGACTGTTACTGAATCTTATTAGATAGTCCGTAATCAGTACCTCACAATGTCTTCATTTGGAGCAGAGTGCATGGATGTATTGAAAAAATACAATTACACGCTATCTGAAAATATTCAATTATTTTCATTGAAACTAGAGATGAAAGTCACTTATTTATAACATTCTTTCTTATATACTGAAGTAATATTACGTACCACATTTTCATTAAAGAAATAAAATACGAAAATAACTTTTTCCGACTTTATAGCGCCAGTTAATTCGTAGATAGATAAATGAAGTGCCCTGTAAAGTGTATTTGCGAGTGCAAAGTGTCTTGAAAATAATTTCTTCGGAGGAAATCGCAACCATTTCTCGTACATTATTAGTAAAATTCAACATAAACTTCTTTGTGACAAAACATTTTTTAAAAGTATTTTCGTTTCATAATAAATCTACGTTAATCTTTGAAACAGCTGTTGTTTAGGGGAAAATACTCAACAATTAGTTTCAAAAATCCACAAAAATGAATAGCAATGTTTCCAAACCCATGCTGTTTAAGGTAAATGCGAGTATTGGCTCCAAATTAATCGGTCCGCAATTTCACGAAAAGCCGGCGATGTTCCTTCGACACAAAACAATAAGTGCGCTTCGCTCTTCCATTCTTTTGAGAAGCCCTCGCCGCTCGTGTGCTTAATAACGTGCAGATTGGCTCCATTCCCAACTGGGCAGAGTTACCGCGCATTACGAGCTCCACACCTCTTACTTAAGGAGACTGCACGTCCTGTTGGTTTCTCCAGCATCTGCGGGCGCCCATAACGTGAATGGGGGTTTGCGAGGATGCTGCGGCCCCCACGCTGTAATTTGTAAATACCGATCATGCGTGCGCTGTCGTCCTGCGGTTTCCTTCCGACGCCCAAAGCAAATATTTCCCCTTCCCCCGATGAATGCTTTCTCTTTCGATCAGGGGTGAGCAAACAGAGAAGCGGGCCACGTTCGGACGAGTTGAGGAGAACTGGAACGAGGAATATTGAAACATTTTTAAGAAATAATTAATCCATTTCTCCAACAATTAGACCATTACTCTGAAAGTAATAGCAGATAGTTTTTCTTACTTACTACGTTGATTTATATATTTTTTTTTTTTACTATAGGACGATGTTGGGAAGTTTTGTGCAGTGTAGGTGTTAACTGCACTAGAAGTCAGTTTGCTTCTAACATAAGTCACTGGATGTTTATGTAATTGTCTTAATTTTTCGATAATTATTGTTTTCTTTCTAATTATTATTACCATTACAAGTAATTTTATTGTATTTTTACAATACATTGTATGTATTATGTAATGTGAAAGGGGTTTGGGAGGATGCTGCTGTATGTATAATAAACACTCTCCCCATTGCGGTTCAATCAAATTTGGTAACACGGTAAAATAAATCTGAATATTTATTTTTGACAAAAATATGAATCCTGTAAAGAAGACTTTAAAGTTGGAAGTTCAGGTTAATTGATAACGTTAAATACATGCATTTTAATCAATACAGAGATGTCTCAAGATAGAAAAATATATCAAACATTCTTGACGTAAGTGTAATGGCATTCACAATAACATTTTATAACAACATTAAAGCACATATATAAGCCTAGGCGTATGCTAAAGGCTTCTACAGTCTTTCGAAAGACTCCACCACATGGTCTGAATGGCGTGGTCTTCGCAGTACCAACTTTCTGAACCTCGCGGCGGAGGAATCTTTAGATTTCGCCTCGTGGAAAAATCTTCATGTGTCTAAAGCGTATCCCTTGCAGTATGTTGATCAACTTCTCAATTGAATCAATGTCACGGTACGTAGGTGAGCGAGTACCAATTGGATATTTTAAAATAATTTGTCTGACCTGTTTTATCATGGAAACAAGTTCATTGGTAAATGTCAATATTCGTCGTAAATCTAGTATTCCCTTTTAAGAAATGGAACTTTTCTGGATATATCAGATTATATTTTTTTATTTTCTCTAGAGCTAGTTCCGCACAATTTCAGACTCCTAAAGGGCTTCTCTCCGGCGTAAGCTTCTTGTGACAGACTAGCCACGTAAGTTAAAAAGCATTTACGCCATTAGTTGAATTACCAATAAACGCAATCACTTGTATGCAAATTTGGTCAATAGGTTCCAAATCTGTTTCAAATGAATAAAATAAAAAGTGGGAATATATTTTTCAGATATTATGTAATAGTGGTTGATATTGAAGAAAGCTAAAGGATATTTTAAAGAAAGGTATTTCAATATAAGAAAAAAATTTACAAACGAGTTACCTAGTTTTTAGAAAAGAAACCATATCAGCATTAAAATGCTTTTTTAAAAGTAAAAATGTCAAGGTTGTTCCCACTCCTGGTCATACAGTCACATCAAATTGAGCACCCCTTGTATTCGTATACATACATTTTCCAACGTTAAAAAAATGATGTTCTCAGTTTGAAGAACGAAACAAAAAAATCTAATCTAGAAGCAATGCCTAGGCACTCCCGTGAACACATCAACGATTAGGTTAGCAGCATTCGATGGCATTGCCCTCATCATCAAATACGAAGCAAAATACATCCATAAAAATGCATTAGGTATGAAACAGATCATAGACAAAACTCTCATAAAAATGGCAACGCTTCTTATTCAAATAATAGATATGCCAACTAAACCTCACCAATGAACCAACTTCTATGGTTTCCTACTTTGTATTGAAGATTTAAACAATTCTCTTCTCAAAAACTTTGGTGACCCTTTCTTCCAGCCACGAGTTCTTCTCCAAGGTTTCGGAGCTGCTCCTACACTTGCGGAGGAAACATTGAGATAACTACCACCTAAGTAATTTCCTCTCACAGCGGCGCCATAAGCGTACAGTTCGCTTTCAACACAAGTGAGCTCGTTCGAACCACCGTGCCCGCGTATGGTGCTTCGGAGACGTTCTTTTTTCCATAATAATATGGGCGTTTTCTAAGATGTATCGATACATGACGCTCATTCTCTTGCGGCAATCTAGTTGATGGCTTATTTTGCAACATGCGCTGAAAGTACTTGTAAAGTTCCTATGCGAGTATGAGTGAGAAGGTATTTGAATTGGATGCATTTAATGGTCTATTAGCAAAAGCAATGACTTAAGCTTTATTGTATGTTGTTTCATGCATTTTATTAATGTGAACTGTAATTGTGCAATTAGTTTCGATTACCTACAAGATATTGTTAATGGTAGAATATTATTCATATAATAAATGAATCAGTCATTAATTAGTCACGTTTTTGTGAAAACAGCTCCAAACTTTTTCCTTAACGTCTCTTTTGTCTCGAATAGAGTATATTAATCATTTAAAATTGTCAAAGGGCGCATTCTTGGAGAACTCTCTGTATTTTCAAAAATTGCAAACAATTAACTCTGCAAAATTACAATATTGATGAAAAATATTTTTTATTTAGTGAAATCCATTCCTTAAAATCATATCTTTAAATAAAGTCATGTACATTTTTTAAAAAATTACTATTTACGCGTAAGTTTTGCAAATAATCGAAATTGTTACTTGAAATTTCCCACGCTTTTCTTCACAGTTTTTGAAGTTTTGAAACATAATTATTTATATTTCAACAACAGATTTTAATAAGGCAAATGGCAATGCTGAGACACGCCTGTTCGGAATTCTCAGAATTTCTTCTCATGTTTATGGCCGAATAAAAACCAATTTTGTATTGCTGAATTTGTGTTGATGTATTAGATTTAAAAGAATTAGTATCTTAATGCTCCACGATTTGGAATGAGCTTTGAAATGTGTTAATTTTTGTGAGAAATTTCGATATTGAAATATTTCGTCCCTGTTAATAATGCGAGATAGTACATACACTACTAGTTGTTTTAGTTATAGGCTTATCTTAAGTGCACTTTATAAAAGAGAAGTACATGTATTAAATGATTTTCTTGAGAAGAATAAGCTACAAACATTATTTTAAAGCTATCACTTGTCACTTCGCATTCATTTATGTCATTTTCAGAACTGTTTCGGCTCTATCTTAAATGTTAATTATTGTCTCAAAAACGTAACAGGATTTAATTATATGGCATAAATGATGAGATATATACTTTACCTCAAATCTCAATTGGTGAACTTCCTTGTGTAATCAATTTTTTTATAATTTTAGTGATATTATTTTATATGAATTTTGTGTTTATGAATGTGTTTCTCATTTCTTTATATTCAGTCACTTCTTTGTTCATTTTCTTCCGTTAACGATGTATTTCCGTAAAAGGCATATTTCTATTAATGGCAGTGTATGTATTTCCGTTTTACATCGTAAGACTGTTGTAATGCTCTCGAGGATTTTACATGTATTATTAGCGGTATGAGAATCATTTGAATTTCAGAGCAGGTAGTTGGTAATATTCTTTTTCATTCATTGCTAATTTGTGACGACAACATAAATGCACCACGAAGCAGGTCAGCGCAGCGCGCGGTTGGGGATGAGGGGGCGAGCGAACGGGCAGAGGAAGAGACAGGAGGGGAAGGTTGTGGAGTAAGAGCGGTGGCTCATCTTCGTTTTCGTATTCTATGTATTGGAATGATAAGATACTTAGATCAGTACTACAGTACTTTTGGATACATATGGAACTTTTGGGCGATTTAAATTAATCTTATAAACTAACTTAATTCTAAACCAATTCACCTGCCGCCCCAGCTTTCCAATTCAAGGTTATGGAAACTCATCAAGCGCCTTATTTATTCTCCATCTCGGAATTAATGTTCAAAAATGCTTGAATCGGGAACCTTATTTAAATTCTTGTCCGGAAATATGTGATTTTAGGAAAATTATTGATTGATTGATTCATTGATTCTGAGCACGTCAACGGCTATGGCTAGTTCCGTAATTGTAGTGGATGTTTTCCTCCCGGGAGGCGGCGGTGATCTTTCCCTGGCGGCTGGCGAGATCTACTTCTGACGACCGGCCTACTTCTGACTTGCGGGGATCTTCCCCCACCAGATACCTTCGGTACCAAACAGAGACCCTACCAGTGGAACACCGCCTCAGCCGGGAGAAGCTCTAAGCTCGTGACTGATCTCCCGAAAAGTGTGATAGAGCACTGCAACTGAGTGTATGTGTAATTAAGGGATGAAGATAGGACAAGAAAAAGAAAAAAGAAAACAATGCGCGCGGCGCATTGTACGTTTGTTAGGATACTCCTGCGGCATTCCCCTGGCATTGATCGGCAATAACACGGAGAATTCTCCTCCAGACGGTGCAGTGACTGAATGTGACCTAGCTTCGTAGCCAGTGTCGAAAATCCTGTCGGGACTCGAACCCTAGGTGTCAAAGACATTGCAGTGACACCAGTTGGAACAAGATAAAGTTGAGATAGGCTGAGCGCGGTGGTGAAGGCGGAGTGGTGCGGGGCCCGGTCGGGATGGGTGGTGAGCGCACGGTGCCAGAACGTGGTAGCGTGGCTACGTGGCTGGTGTCGAAAATCCTGCCACTGTCGGGCCTCGAACCCTAGGTCCTTCGTGTCAAAGACATTGCAGTGACACCAGTTGGAGCAAGATACAGTTGGGATAGGCTGAGGGCGGTGGTGAAGGCGGAGTGGTGCGGGTCCCGGTCGGGATGGGTGGTGAGCGGGCGGGGATGCCAGAACGTGGTAGCGGAGCTGGCACGGTAGCAAGGGAGGAGTGGGCGGGATCAGGGGCGGGCGCAGATATCTCAGGCGGAATCGCGAGCCTCCGCGGGTAATCCAAGCGAATCGCAGCGCGCGCCGCGCCGCGTCCTTCCCACGGCCCGCGAGGAAACTCGGCGCCAAGTCCTCCCCAGGCGCCCACGAGCCGCAGGCGAATGCGGCGACGGGGAAGGGGGCGGGGGTGGGGTCAGGGGCGGGGACGGGGGCGGAGGTGGTGGTGACGGCAGCGGGAGCGGAGGAGGTGGCAGGGGCGGTGACGGGGACGAGAGCGACGGCCGGGCCGGCGGCGGGGGTGGCGGCATAGGCGGAGGCGGGGGCGGGGGCGTGGACGACGGCGGGGACGTGGGCGTGTGCGGCGGCGGGGGCGTGGGTCGAGGCGGAGGCGTGGGTTGCTAAGGTGGTGACGGCCGCGTGGGCTGAGAGGCGGCAGGGGTGGGGGAGGCGGCGGGGGCAGTGACGGGGGCGAAGGCGATGGCGGGGGTGGGGGGTGGAGGCGAATGCGTAGGCAGCGACGGGGGCGTGGGTGGAAGTGACAGTGATAAAAGGGTTGACTTCGTGACCGAATTGCGGAGGAATAGTGAGGTGCGGGTGTGGCAGTGGCGGTGGCAGCGCTGAATAGTGTAGTTACACAAGTAATGAAGATGATAATGATAGCGCGGAAGGACGGAGGTGGCGACTTGGCGAAGATGCGATCGGAAATGAAACAGCAGGGTATGCGGCGGCAGCGGCGATGGCGGTAGCGGTGCCGGCGCGACGGTAGCAGCAGAATCAGACAATATTTAGCGATGATAACGGTAGCACAACGGTTCAGACGTTAGAATATCACAGACGGCAGCAAAGCAGCGGCATCGGAATGGAGTGGCGTTTCGGGCGCTGACAGGAGCTGCATGGATCCACGATTGTTGACACGAGGTTTGGTCGGCTATTGCCCCTGAGTGGGGGTTGAATGCGGAGAAGTGCGGGTTGAGGGTAAGGGTCTTGGTATTTTGTGATTGTGAGGCAAGGCATGAATGTGTGTTCACGTGTGTGGTGTGGTTGGTGTGGGTGTGGGTGGTGGTATTGGCCACGTGAAAGTTTGAGTGCGAGGGTACTGTGGGGCAGTAGGTCTTGTGGAGATCAATGACGCTCAATGATCATTGGATGAGGCGACCGCCCGAGGGGGTGTTGGAGATGTCGTTTCGTTTTCATGTCAGGGCAATGAAACGTCAGAGAAGGTACGAGGTAAGAATAAAAGAGAAGAGAGGTATGGTGATAAAGCAATAACGCGGAAGGGGAATATAAGGACGGGAGGGAGAATAAGGATGTAGAATAAAAGGGCGATGGGATGATACGGCGGTAGAATGCTGGGGCGGTAAGATGTTTAAATGTCTTGAAGGTAGTATCACACTCGTATATGATGGACTGATGATAAAACTAGGATGATAGGGCGACAACATGGAAGACCGGCGAGATGGGAAGACGGCAGGATATGTCTTCACGATGAAAGAACGGCAGCTTGGTAGGGAAGGCAGGGTGGTATAATGGCAGGTTGCTGTAATAACAGGACGGTTTGATGGTAGGATTATAGTTCATGAAGGTGGTAGGGAGATAGTCAGCAGAGAAATAGGATGGTAAGCCGACACGTGGTACGACAGAGTGGCAGAGTGAAACGACGTGCAGGGTGGTAAGCCGTCTGATTGGAATGGCTACAGAGTTGTAGGTCGGCAGAGTGGTATGATGGCAAGGTTATAAGACGACTGTAAGGTAAGACGGCACGAAGGCAAGAGAGTCAAGAGTGGTAGAATGGCAGGATGGTAGAACGACAGGCCGGAAGGTTGAACGACAGGGCGGCGGAAGAGGCTCTGAGGCCGGGGGCTATTCGGTTCCGAGAGGCGGCAGGGAATACCCCGAACGAGGAGACGGCGACGCCGATGGCAGCGGGGCAATCGCCTTGGTGCTCGCACCAGAGCTCGGGGGCGGGGCAGCAGCGAGCGTAGCGCAGAGCTACGGGCGTCCTCGCCCGTACGTTCCCACAGGAACTTTCATTCCGCACACGCACCGCTCTCTCGCTTCTCCGCCCCCTCCCTTCCCACCCACCACAGCCGCCACCACCACCACTCCAACTTTCGCGCAACGCACATAACATATTCACCGAATTTATCAGGCAAAGCTTGATCCGCACAAATCTTCACAAAGTGAAAGTTTAAGCCAAAAATAAATCAGCCTCTCCCAAGTTTTGCGCCGCGAATGTAACCGGCCGCGCGCGAATTTCCTTCTCCCGCCGCCGCCGCCTTCGGCGCCACTTTCGCACTGGCTCTTCACTTCTGCAGTCGTCGCGTGTTTAGATTCCGCCTCCCCCTCCCTACCAACACACACACTCTGGCCTGGGACTCGTGTATGTGATTATGGGTGTTTATGTGTGTGTGTGTGTGTGTGTGTGAATTTATATCGGGATACTCGTCATATCCATAGCGTGTTTCTTCGGAAGTATCTTAAGAGTCCCTAACTCTCCACCTTTAATGTTATTTCTTTCCATTTTTACTTAAACGAGCTCCTCTTTGAGTAGGCTACATTTCAATGACTCTCTGCACCCACTTTGATTTCAAATTTAACCTAAATTGTAGTTTAAAGCTCTGCGACATCTTTTCGTGCCCAAAACACTTATTTATGAAATGAAATCACCACTTGGTTTCATCATTAATTATTATTATTAATTATTAATTATTATTAGTATTATTATTTTATCATAATCTCCATTGACTTGCTTTGTAGGTATTCCAAATTATTCTTTTGTGAGATTATTGTTCATGTTTATAATGCAATTCTCACTTAATATTCAGCTTCTTTTAAATATCGAATATTACACTTTCATACTCACATTTTCTGAAGCAATGTGTTCAGCTTTTTCTCCTTTACACAGTTTTGCATTAAAAATGTTTTTAAGCCAATTACCTTCGTTCCTTACTTCCCCAATCACAGAGATTATCGTTGACACCTTTCGTGCCACGTATTGCTTGTATTTTTGTTGTCAACAAATGTTAGAGCTCCAGTTACTTTCGTTTCCTCTCCATTTCCAGCCCCCTTCTTCCTATTTCCGCCCCTCCGACGAACTCCGTCCCCCTCCCCGCCCCTCCCCCTTTCCCCCGCCCACGCGTCGGCGCGGCCGAGGAAGTTATTGGACAGGTGAAAGAACACAGGGCCCGCTTTAAAGAATAATTGTGTTACACTTTGCTTGTTAATTAAACAGGGCCTACTTGCTAGTCCAAGCGTGCCGCTAATAAACTGCATGGCGGGAGCCAGGGGCGGCGCCGGGGGCGGGGCCGGTAGGGGGCGGGGCAAAGGAAGAAACTTAGTGATGAAGTTATTACAGCTACTGCTATCGACCGCTCTCCGACACCCCTTTACGAGAAGGGTAAAGGGGGGCTCCTGGGAAGCCTAAGGCAGGCAGGGGGCCGAAGACGGGGGCGAGAGGTGGAGTCCCCCAAGGCAGCCTGCCCGGGCCAATTGCTTCCTCGGGGGCCCGCCGCGGCGTTTAATTATTTTTGGCAGTTAAACGGCGATTGTACATAATTGAGGGCTTGAATTAAAAGCGAGTGGGGTGAAATGGATTTTTGCTTTGTTTTGGAAACTTCTTTTGGAAACGGGTTTATGTCTAAAGGGGTAAGAAAGTAAGCACATCGGTCTTCTAGATTTCCGAAGGGGGGGGGGGCTATGTTGGCCAAAAAAATACATTCAAGTTAGTAGCACGTTCTCCTTAACTCGCATGGAGAAACCTCTTTTCTTATCTCGATCGTATACTGGGTTAACTTGTTTTCTTTGGGCGTGGAGTAGAAAAATTAGGATACAAAAGAAGCAAACTAGTCGACAAGATTCGGTATCTTATCTTATTACCAACGAACCATTCTCTACTATCCCCGGGAATATTTAGAAATAAAACAACCAATAAGATTTCCGATAATCACCTGGTCTCTCATTAATTCAATTTTACAAGGTTAGTCTGTATTTTTTCATTGCTCCGTTGAGTAAACATCTGCGTGTTACTGAAATTTGAACGAAATCATTCAATTACTTTAACAATCGGCTGAAATAATTATGAACATATGTTTTGCAAACGTTTCTCTAAGACATTCTATCCAATTTAAAGTAACGATCGTGTTCTTGGTACGTTGGAAAGAAAATGAAAGGAAGAATTGTCCTTGCATTCTAAAAAAATATACTTTACCTTCTAGTTGAATTTAATTAATATTCCAACTAGCATTGATAATATTAATGACGTTTTAATTGTAACAAAGTATAAAAATTATATGAGAACTTTCAACTGCCAAAGTATTAATTAAACAAAAATGTTGATACTGTAGCTACTGTTTTAGAATGTATGCAAAATATGTAAAATTATACTCATTTTATAATGACAAGCAGTTTTAGCGAGAAGTTTATGTTTATCTGACTAGTTTTAAAACTCATCGTTTCTATACTGCCATTAAAAGTTGTGAACATTTGTTTCGTGAAGAAATGGAGAAATGCGTGAATTACCTTTAGCTAATACATCAGTGAAATACAGAAGTACACAAACCACTAAAAATATGTTCGGATAAAACACTCATCAAAATTAATAAGCGTATTTTTAAGAGTAAGTATAGTTTTATCATATTATATCCGATAATTAATATCATCTGACATTGAGAGGTGAGGTAAAGAAATATCAGGATGCAATTAAGCGAGAAAAAGAAAATGAAAAAGACATAAACGTTTACAATTTCCCATGGATGCTCTTTAAGTATAAAACTGTACGTTATATTAAAATTGTTCATGCTCCCTTTATTCAATTGACGCTATCATTGCACGAAAACAGGGAGACAAGGACAGTCTTAAGAATTTAAAAAAGATTAAGACTCAGAGTTATTAGAGTGTCTAAGAGACAAATAATTTCTCTTGACAACATATAAAATGTAGTTTCTTGTAGGAAGTTTTCAAGAAGAAGCATTAGGTTTCAACGATTTGGATTTTACCCTCCCCTTTTCCTTATCACGTTTGCATATTACCCATCATAGAGAACGTTTCTTCTTTTAAGACATTTGTATTTCAGAAATCTTATTAACATTTCACATTATGAAATTTTCTTTTAATGACATGTTTGTTTGCAGACGATATATTGAATATCCTGCATATTCGCCAAAGGAGCTAAAAGAAAACTGAAACAAACACCAACAAGCGCCAACAACGTATGCTTCCATATCTTAAACGCAATTCGCAATTCTTGATTCAAATTCTAAAATTTTCAAAAAACAAAACCACATATCATTTGTATAATAACAGTTTTTGGAAATGACTAAATGACAGCAAAATAACTAATTTTCTACGTGTCTTATAAGCCGTCTTCACGTCAAAATATAACCGAAATGATATCTGCAATTCTGTAACCCATTCAAATAATATGTGCAATACAGTGTTTCTGTTCTTGGGAACGTACACAGTACTCTGACTACTTCTGTAGCTGTCGCACACCAACATCATCTTGTTTTAACTACATTCGTCATCAGTTTTCGTGTTCTCTGCTTTCACCTCCACTCCTCCACTCACACATTTGCCTTTGGCTTCACCTTTTTGGTTGGCTCCATTCATTCAACCTCTTCGAATTCTAAATCGACTTCTACATCCACTACCTCACTATTCATCCATAAACCTCCACCGCTCGCCTCCGTCGTTCCTTCTATCCTTGCCTCCATCGCCCGCCTCCATAACCCCGCTTCATCACGGCCCATCGCTTTCCTCCATCACCCACTCCGTAACCCCCTCAATCGCCCACCTTCATCGCCCACCTCCATCGCCCACCTCCATCGCCCACCTCCATCGCCCACCTCCATCGCCCACCTATATCGCCCACCTTCATCGCCCACCTTCATCGCCCACCTTCATCGCCCACCTTCATCGCCCACCTTCATCGCCCACCTCCATCGCCCACCTCCATCGCCCACCTTCATCTACCCCCTCCATCGCCCGCCTCCATCGCCCGCCTCCATCGCCCGCCTCCATCGCCCACCTCCATCGCCCACCTCCATCGCCCACCTCCATCGCCCACCTCCATCGCCCACCTCCATAGCCCACCTCCATAGCCCACCTCCATAGCCCACCTCCATCGCCATCCATCCTTTCCCATTTCCCATTGTCACAACCGCAAACGTTACCCCTCAATCACGTTCTCCGCCACCACTCGCCTCAGCCAACCACCGCCTCCCCACCACGCCCACCCACCGCTCGACATCCAGACGCGCCCCCCGCCAGCCCTCAACCGGAGCGTAACCGCCTGATGCATATGGATGCCCGAACGAATCGCAGGAGAAAGCGGTCAAGACCAGTTGACAGACGAAGTGTCGCCTCCCATTCACGAGAGCGGCTTCTTTTTTTGGGGACCGTGAGCGCGCGCGCGCGCTTGCTTGCAACCCGCTCGTGTCACGCAGCGAGCGGCCGTCGCGTCGCCCGGTGCACTGTTACACTCAGCCTCACACAATGCACGCGCTGGGCCGAGGCGGTTGGAGCGGAGATGCCCATTGTGGCCTCACTTCAGACGCTCCTCGCTCTCTTTTTTTCTCCGCCCACTGCCGAGCGGAGCTGTGCTGTCGGAAGGACATGGGTTCTTTTGAAATTATTTACGCCACGGGGTTATAAAATAAATTTCAATTTGTGGTGATGACCGCGTGACGAATTGGCGTCAACATCTAGGTACGTTTTGTCGTCGCGGCAGATTAAAGTACACAATCCCGTTATGAAAGCGCGCTCTTCTCTTGGGTTAAAATGGATGGTGGAAAATTGAGTGCACGAATTTGGTGTAATATTATGACTTTGAAGTCTAGAAAATTCGGGTTTAAAAGGATAGAATGGAATGTAAAACAGTGTTCGAGAAAAATTGACTTTTGAGTTAATGGAATAAACAGAAATAAGAGGTTTTATACGCCTTACAAAATGTTATGAATACAAAATTTACGTTTTATCTGTTACTTGAAATTGGAATTGCCACAGACATTTTCCAAATTTTAAATTATTTTAGAAAATGAATTAATTATTTATTTTCATGTACATAATTTAAGTTTTATAAAATGCAGCCCTAGCTTTCTAAACAAATCACATTTGCCTAAATCAAAGTCATTTGAACATCCAGCTACGTTTTCGTACATTTCAATGCTAAGACGCTTAACCCACTATTCTTTAGTGTAATAGAGCTATTGTACTTACAGCGGCAGTCTTCTCGATTTTGGATCGCAATGACGTGGTTTGTCTGTGAAAAAAAAAAGATGACATTGCGAAATTAGTTGTTAGGTAGCGCAGTCAATTATTTTGTTTTATTTCATGGCGAAATTAGGTTAGGCACTTTACTCATAGTTTAGAAATTAAAATATTTTTTTATCAAAATGGCTAGGTGTGTTCGAAACAGAGGATTAATTCCCTTTTACCAGTGCGAAGGAGTTGTCCTTCCGCAATTTTGCTACAGGGTAAGTGAATATTAAATTAGATACGTAAAACTTTTCTGTACTTTGCAGTCATGTCACAGCATGTACCGGAATAGTAATAGATTAATTTATGATTGCATAATATTCTATGTAATTTACATCATTTCTTTTTCTTCTGGAATTTGTCTTATTGTAGAAGACCATAAAGATATAAAATGAGTTGATTATTGCTCGTCTCGATGTCACACTGCTGACATGTAGTTTCAGGACTTGCACTATCTTCTTAATAATTTTGTGATCGTGTAAATTATGAAATGGAAAGTATGTAATATATAATGCATGTTCAGAAATCGGAAATATTATTAATATTGTTATTATTATTAAAATAATAATAATAATAATAATAATAATAATAATAATAATAATAATAATAATAATAATAATAATAATAATAATAATAATAATAATATTTTATTAGAAACAACTAGTTTTGGCGGGAATTCGTAATACCAATATTATTAGGAATAATCCCTTCAATTCTTTCATTCAATATTCAGGTCGCCAAAATTTCAATGTATGTAATTTCTCAACATCCGTGAATAGGTTCTTGTCACTTGTTTTATACATTATTTAAAGAATTTAGTTCTTACAGTTCCAGTTTATTATTTGAGAGAAACAATAGGGGAAAATAATAATACGATAGGAAATTCAATTAGAACAATACGAGTATTAATACTTTCTAATTAACTTATAAAGCAGTTTCAAGAGGCTATTCTGACAGATATACTCGTATTGTAATAATGGGAGTAGGTACCATATTTTTGAGAGAGGAGCGGCAACTTGTTACTCATAGCTATTTTGAAAATACAAACACGCGTGTTTTATTTGTGGAAATAAAACATAGAAATCATAGAATATTTCGTTAAGGAGATCCCGCTTGCCTCGCATATTTGAGATCTGCCATTGTATTCCATTATTCAATTGGGAAGAACTCTGTGCAGATCTAGGACGGAAGTAAGTTTGTTATAATATTGCTTTAATGTAACAGAACACGAAGGGGCCGAGGAAAGAGGGCAGAGAGTGGCGGGAAGGTGTGGGTAAGATGTGCGGACGAGACGACGTGGAGACAGAAATTATGGAACACGGTGTGGTTCAATTTAAAATTATATTTTTCACAATACGATGCGGGATAGTAATCATTCCTTTTCTAGTATAATAGATGCTTATGATAAATACCAGGGCATCGCCGAGTTACTTAAGCATTTTTTGTCTGATTAAAGATTCATCGGATGTTCAAGACTAAACAAATTAATTTTAAGAAATGCGCAAAGAAAAAAAAGCAACTTTTTATCCTCAATCAACTATTTATTTTTAAAATGTTCACAAGGGCTTAAGAGACTCAAGGAAACATGTGTAGATGGTAGCTGCTTGGTTGCCCGTGAGTCGCGGCGTTCTAGTCACAAGTGTCAACGTTTCAGGCGCCATTTTGAGACCTTTCGCATAGGAAAATGCGCATTTTGCCCTACGGAAGGGCACAGTACCAGCCGAAACGTTGGAAGCTGCGCCTAGGTCGCTGCGTCTCTCGGACAGCCAAGCCGCTACTGACTCCGGCCGCGGAAGCCTTCGCTATCATGCGTAGATGGTACTTCTCCGTCATACGTCCTTAACAGTTTTCACTGTGCTTTAACTAAATAAGAAAACAAACAAAAAAATTGAATCGAAAAGCACCGCGCATGCGCGAGCGCAGCTGAAATGCGGGTGCCTGGCGCCGAGCCCGTACTGCCGCTCGCCCTTCTGCGGCTGCAACCGGCGCCGCCCCGTGGACAGCCCCTTCGAGCGCCTGCACCAGCACCAGACGCTGGCGTCGGTGCGCCGCTCCGCGCGCTTCGTCCCGTTCAACGTTCGACGCGACGCCCTCGACCTGGCGCTCGCCTCCACCTACGACCACGAGCGCCACGCCTTCGGCAGCATCGACAACGTGCACACGCAGCCGGAGACGCTCGGACTGCTCTGCAGGTGCGCGTGGCACACTCTCTCTCTCACACACACACACACTCATACACACACACACTCTCATACACACATACACACTCTCACTCTCTTATACACACATACACACTCTCACTCTCTCATACACACATACACACTCTCACTCTCTCATACACACATACACACTCTCACTCTCTCATACACACATACACACTCTCTCCCTCTCTCTCTCACACACACATTCTCTCCCTCTCTCTCTCACACACACATTCTCTCCCTCTCTCTCTCACACACACACTCTCCCTCTCACACACACACTCTCCCTCTCACACACACACTCTCCCTCTCACACACACACTCTCCCTCTCACACACACACTCTCCCTCTCACACACACACTCTCCCTCTCACACACACACTCTCCCTCTCACACACACACTCTCCCTCTCACACACACACTCTCTCTCACACACACACTCTCTCACACACACTCTCTCTCACACACACACTCTCTCTCACACACACACTCTCTCTCACACACACACTCTCTCACACACACACTCTCTCTCACACACACACTCTCTCTCACACACACACTCTCCCTCTCACACACTCTCCCTCTCACGCACACTCTCTCCCTCACGCACACTCTCTCCCTCACGCACTCTCTCTCACTACACACTCTCTCTCACATACACACTCTCTCTCACATACACACTCTCTCTCACATACACACTCTCTCTCACATACACACTCTCTCTCACATACACACTCTCTCTCACATACACACTCTCTCTCACATACACACTCTCTCTCACATACACACTCTCTCTCACATACACACTCTCTCTCACATACACACTCTCTCTCACATACACACTCTCTCTCACATACACACTCTCTCTCACATACACACTCTCTCACATACACACTCTCTCTCACATACACACTCTCTCTCACATACACACTCTCTCTCACATACACACTCTCTCTCACATACACACTCTCTCTCACATACACACTCTCTCTCACATACACACTCTCTCTCACATACACACTCTCTCTCACATACACACTCTCTCTCACATACACACTCTCTCTCACATACACACTCTCTCTCACATACACACTCTCTCTCACATACACACTCTCTCTCACATACACACTCTCTCTCACATACACACTCTCTCTCACATACACACTCTCTCTCACATACACACTCTCTCTCACATACACACTCTCTCTCACATACACACTCCTCTCACATACACACTCTCTCTCACATACACACTCTCTCTCACATACACACTCTCTCTCACATACACACTCTCTCTCACATACTCTCTCTCACATACACACTCTCTCTCACATACACACTCTCTCACACATACACACTCTCTCTCACATGCACACTCTCTCTCACATACACACTCTCTCTCACATACACACTCTCTCTCACATACACACTCTCTCTCACATACACACACTCTCTCACATACACACTCTCTCTCACATACACACTCTCTCTCACATACACACTCTCTCTCACATACACACTCTCTCTCACATACACACACTCTCTCACATACACACTCTCTCTCACATACACACTCTCTCTCACATACACACTCTCTCTCACATACACACTCTCTCTCACATACACACTCTCTCTCACATACACACTCTCTCTCACATACACACTCTCTCTCACATACACACTCTCTCTCATATACACACTCTCTCACATACACACTCTCTCACATACACACACACACACTCTCTCACATACACACTCACACACACACACACTCACTCTCGTCCCTCCTTTCCTCTTCCTCTTCCCCCCTCTCTCTGTCTCTCTCTGCCCCTCTCTCTCTCTTTCTCTCTCCTACTACAGTAGAGTCAGATAATCCAGGTAACTGGGGCTAATGGTACCTCAGATTACAAAACCTCGGATTATAGGTAAAAGCGGAAAAAAATAACGTAATTTTCAACTACAATGTAAAACGAAGTCAATTTAAATGTGCAGTTAATATTAAAGTTATTTATTCATACATACACGAACGCGAACCGGTCACAATGTAGCAGAGTGACACAGGCACCAACTGCCGCACATGTGACCTTCGACTCAGTGTTACAAACCTCGAAACAGCCAACTCTTGAGTATAACCGCTTGTGTGGTGACTTGGCGCCAACTCGTACTGCGAAATTTGGATTACCTCGACTCTTCTATAGATATTTTCCTCATCTCTTTTCGATGAAATCGATTCAATCGATGAAATAATTGAAGAGTTTTTTACAAGAACCAAACAGTCTCGAAATCCCATATTTTGAGATATTTCACAAAGTTCTTCCCTACAACTGGCGCTATCTGCTGGGACATTACCTTTCGGCAAGTGCAACACATTGAAATATATAATGCGACGAAAAATCATAAATTTATTATTATGTACGCCTACAGTATGAATTTTTTGTGTCCCTTGAAAAATCTCAAATTTGAACTATTTTGGCTCTTCTAAGTAACTTTTCAATTGAAGTCACCTTTGACAACTTAAGACCGACAGTGAATCGATGTTGACAAAGATGGCTTCATTTATTTCATCCTTTAGTCATGTCAACCAAACCTCATCAGCTTTCCCACAATACATCTCTTTAATCCAGGCTTGCTTTTTGGTATGTCCCGCCCGCTTCCAAGCTGCCATCTATTGGCGACTGAAACATTCTTTTTCATAAAATCTCATATCTTCGGTCACCTAATAATTAATTAATGCTTTATTTTACGTTGTGAGACTTGGGCCATCAAGCTCGCTCTTCCGTCCTACCACGCAAACGTCGCAATGCCCCTTTCACCATTTAGTGGAGAAAGAAAGTATTACTAAGGCAACGAAACAGGCGATTTTGAATTTAGCTTCAAGCTTCTTTTACTCTTGAGGTTCTTTTACATGCGGCAAAACGACATGGGACGCCCTTCTTTACTTCCCTTTCAAAGGAAGACGTACGAAGGACTTTTTCGCTTTTAAAATCACGGGCCAACAGGTTCGATCGGGTTTGAATTAGTTAACTTGGGTACAACAGCCCGATACGCTAACTGTTATGCCTCCGAATCCACATAGTGGAATTGAAATATGACTTTATAAAATAGTAAAATCTGGTCCTATACGCAAATTATTAATTGTAAAAATTAGGAGCCGCTTTTGAGAATATGTCTTTTGAGCGTTTACGAAATTGCTCAATTTTGAGCTCATTTTTACAGAAAACTTTATGAAGAGTTTGTATTTACAAATGCAATAATGTATAAAAATTCCATGCAATGAGAATATTAACGATGTGATTTAAAAAACTACATTTGTACAATTTTGGAAAAACACACATTTTTTTAATTACTTATTCTTCTATTGACTGTTGTTACCTTCTATGTGTTATGCATTAATATTACTAGTTCATTATGTAGCCTATGTTTATTACCTCCGCACAACTGCAGGTACCAAGCCAAGAATCATATCCGAGTCGTGCCTGTCTGCACGAACATCATTCTCTTGGGAGGGATCAAAGCAAAAGGCCACACCAGCCACGTGGGCAATGACATCAAGAACCCACACAGCGATCGGACCAAGAACGGATACAGCCGCAACCACCAAGGGGGCTTCTTCACCTTGTAAAGGCTTCACTTTTAAATTATACTCCCTTTGGTTAATAAAAGTAACTTTTTGTGAAAGAATACTTCTTATTGACAATAACTGATGATACATTTTACATCTCACGATTAACAGCAATAGAAACCATTTTGGAAAGATACTCAATAACATAAATTATCATCTAGTCGTATTGCTGGTTTTAAGGGAATTTCTCTATAGAACTAACTTCTCTTATGTGTGATGCTCTTTAAAAATATATATGTATTATTTTCAAAAGTTTTGAAAATGATAATTGCTAAATTACATGGCACAATGTATGTAATAGAATTTTCATTGAAATGGCCAACAAATGGAAAAGAAATGGTCTTGTAATAACATTCGATTTTTTTAAAATATTGGAATTGCGCTTTTTAAATATTGGAAGTGATATTTCAAAAACTAGATCTAAAAAATAATGACAAAATATTCTTGATATCACTCTTTGAAAAGGAAAATGGAAAAATTAATATAAAAAGTCATCTCTACAGCACGCCTCAACGTTTATTGTATTTCGAGGAATAATGGAAATACAATTTTTTTGAAATTTAATAAGCTTCATTTTTCCACTTACCAGAATTCTGTGTAGAAGTGAGGTACGTAAAATATAAAAGAAATATGAAAAAATAATCCAAATACTAGACAACATACAATATTGTTCAATCTTCCAAAACAAAGATCAAATACTGCACAAACTGGCACGAAAGTTCATTTTAAGTGCCTGGTTTGCTGTCGTTTCTATATTATCAATTTTCAATGCAAGCAGAAATTAAAAGATACTTATGTATCGCCAGGCAATGTGGGGGTTTTCTATGACTTTGTTAGATACCAGACACTCGGCAAAAATCCAGAAACAATAAAAAAATCGATTTTGAAAAATAAAAATTGTTTGTGTTATTCCACCAAGTTTCACACTGCGCGTCGCGACTGGAATCTCATACTCAGTGCGTCACTGCTCCCGACACAGATGACGTCGTTGCTCCGAGGTAGAGATAACCCGACATTACATGTTTGGTACCCATGTGTTGCGTCATGCAACAAAAACACTTTTTTGATAGTCTTGGTATATGAAGAACTACTGTACCGTATATCGTTATACTATAAAACTACATAACTGCAGTATTCGTGAGGATTATTTTCGTATTGAAATATTTAATGTATTATAGTGTTATATGAGTGTATTTTTTTGTTGATTTTGAGCATCGCGGGTGCCACATTTTGAAAAACTATATTGAGTGGTGTTCATCAGTAGTTTTGTAGCAGCAGGCCTCTAGCACCTACGGTCTACCATCTCGGTGCTCCGCACACGATGCAAAGTAGTAGAACATCAGCAGACGAAGGTGCGAGTTTGGCGATTGCCCATTGAAAGGTATTGAATAGCAATGCGAAGAATGCACTTCTATTGCCAAATCATACAGCAGGATCTACGTAATTTTTATAGCATCCGGTCACACTATTTGATCGCACTGTATAAAACAATTCGTGATGTTTTTGAGGACGTACTACCTTCCCAATAGGTGATCAATAACTAGAAAACTTAAATCAAAAGAGTCACTAACTGAGAAGTATCTTCTGCCACACGTCTACCTGTCCGTAAGCGACAAGTTGTTTCGACTTTCGGCCGTGCAATTCCCTGGTGGGGGAAAGTCAATGAAAGAAAGTTATCAAGCACACTTCTGTTGCTATTTCTCACAAAAGCAATTATCCTACTTTTATGTGACTTCAAATGATATATTCTTATATTCTTAGTTTATAAGAAAACTGACAATTGAAGAGAAAAATATTCAATTACCATCACATCAAATTTTTTAGGAAAAGAAAAATAAATTGAGTAATTAAATGCCCGCAATTAACCCCTTATGAACAGAATCACGAAGTATATGGTGTTTCAACAGGGAAATTAATATAATTGAACATACTATTCTTGGTATTTAAGTACTGCGAATAATACATTATTTCTTGAGAAGTGGATATAGCACTATTTGAACTGACATTCCTTAGTTACATATTGTCGTTGATGATGAAAAGCCTCATATGTGATGGAATTGACGATTTTTACATCTTGATATCAATGATTCAGAATTTGCTTATTATTTAGTTTAAGAAAAATTCCAAATAAAACAAAAAATTGCGATCTTAAAATTGAAAACAAAAAAACCTCTTATGTGGTCTTAACAATTTATTGATGATAGGTAAGTGGTAAGAGCAACATGGGCGGTTTTCGTAAGGTGCTTTTAGGAAAACATTACAATAAATAAATATTTAATATTATTATATATAATTTGTACAATGCCTAAACCTAGTCAACTGTACATTATTAATATCAAAAGGTGTTTTCATTTCCTCCTGCAAAATGCTTTTCTTTCACATAGGAGATTGTCTATCATCAACGACGACCTCCTTCGGCAGCCCGCTTTTTCGCAGACAGCGAAAAGCAAAAGCTACAAAAACCCAAAGAAAACGAGTCGTTAGCTGCAATACCTTCCCGTCACTTCCCCAACCTGGCCTCAGAGCTCTACAGGCGATACGAAACCGACGTGCGGCGCGGTGGCCGAGGGCGTTGGTTCGACGCCCGCCCGTAGAAGGCCCCGCGCCGCGCCGGTGGGAAAAGGGCGAGCGAGCGCTCGTCGCGGCGTGCGTCTACGTGATCGCACGCACGCGCACGCACGCTCACGGCGCGGCGGGGCCGGAGGCGGCCGCGCGTGTCCCGGGTGCGTGAGGTGCGTGCCACGCAGACACCGCGGGCCGTCTCCGGCGCAGCGTCTGTGACACAGAGCCACGGAGCTCGGCGGCCGAAAAGGTCAGCGTTGCGGGTAGGAACAGCGGGGCTCAATGTTCCTGCACGATCTTTCTCTGGCTTATGTTTGTTTTCACTCAGTTTATGGTAGCAGTATAGAATCTACTGCTTCCACGAACAGGTACCAGAGGAAATGATTTACGAACATATTTATTCTCACTGTTAACGTTGCGAACAATTGCGATCATTTAAATTGACCGGCTTAGTTAGCTCAGATACGTCGCCGCCTCAAGCGGTCCCTTCTTTGGAAGGAGCTAGGGTTTGAGTCTCGACGGCGGCGGAATTTTCGTCTGGTTGCTCTGGTAGTTTTTCATGGTTTCTTCCATCGGTACCAGACAAATTCCGAAGGAGATCCGTAACAATCGGGCGACGGACCGCCCGCGAGTTTTACACATATTTCTTGTCCTATCCTCACCCCTTACACAAACACATTCACACTTACATGACTACACTACACAAATGAAGGTATATCTGACAGGAGCGTAGAGCTTGTCCTGTCTGGAGAAGTGACCGGCGGGAGGAAATATTCAGCAAACCAAAGTGTAAAAAGGCGTTAGACTTCCCCATCTAGCAGAAAAGGAACAAGTATCAATCTCTTTCTTTATCTGGTTTACGGTAATTATTATTATTATTATTATTATTATTATTATTATTATTATTATTATTATATTATTTTGTGAAGATCAGCAATAAAGAATCTTCTGATTTTACCACCTACACGTACCAGAGGAAAGTTATGACAATTGTTTTTATTTCTACTGTTTATTTTACGTACAATTACTGGAAACCAATGAATGGAAGCCAATTTGAAAGTGAATAGCGAGAATCTTTTACAATATGTCGAATGTATACTTCGATTTGTAATGTTTAAAAGTAATTTTGAGTCCATGCTGCTGACTTGCGAATCATTTGCACACACAATGTGTATAGTTGTGTAAATCATTTACAATCACAATGAGCTGTAGAGAGCGAGCGGGAGAGAGCGAAAGAGTGAGAAAGAGAGAGATATTGCTGGGACCACGTCTATCAAAATTAAAGTCGCGGATAAGTGATCGCCTCGAAAGATGAATAATCTCAATAAAAACGCCAGCGGTGCAAACGTTAATCCAGATTCAAACGGTAGAAGGAGGGATGCTGCGTTTTAGAGAATCTTTTGTACAAACAAGCTATTATTTTTAGCTTATAGATACCCTCGTTTTGAACTACTCGAAGGTGATGTGTGGAAGTCCGTTCTCGGTACATTACCGGGCTCGGATCACACCATGTCTCAAGAGTTTCAAGGAAAGTGGTCCATACGGGTAAACAAAATGAAGCGCTATATAAAAAGATCGAAAACAAGACCCTGAAAATGATAAGTTTAAAAGACGTTCTGGTTGAGAAGACGAAGAAGAAGTTCTGGTTTAAAAGACGTTGGTTATTAAAAATAGGTCCAAATTAACAGAATTCAATTTATTCGATGTGACTCCAAAGACTGTGTCAAAATTGTTCCGTTGAATACTGTTAGAATACGTATTGGAATACGTATTTATGCGCAATTTTACGTAATAAGTAATTCACAGTGACAAGCGCATGTCTGCAATAGCATGTTTGCATTTTGCACAAGCGCATGTTTGCTTTTAGTAAACAACAGATACGTACGACAATAAAATGTTTAAAAAAATAGTGCTACAACGTACGTTCTCGCTTTAGTAAAATTATAATACCGCAATTTCTGTCCTTATTAACACATCTCAACCATCACTTGTAAAATTCATTACCATCTTAGCACATTAGGCGCGAAAATTTAAAACTAAATGGGAGACGCGTCGTCGGGAAAGAGGAGGACGGGAGACAGGAGAACGGAATGGGCAGGAGTGAGGAAGGGAGAGACCGGGAGTACGGTCGAGTACTATCCGATAGCTACGCTAGTGAACGGAAAAGGTTTGAACTTGTCACGTAGACTAATGCGTAACTGCTGAGATCGAATGTATAATGAATAAATATGTAACATAAAGATGTATCAATACAAACGAATTACTCATATGTTTGATTGTTTAAAATAAAAGAAGAACAACATACAATCCAAAATAATTCGTAAACAATCATTCGAAGGAAACGAAACAATGAATAAATGCACCCTCACTCTGCGACTCTTGAAACTTTCAACAATCGCGTACATGTATTTTTCGGAACATATATTACAGACATTCCTTTCCCCAATAACCACATTACCATATATTAACATTATCTATATTCCATTCCCCATAACCACATATCTCCATCGCATTTCATGCTTCCTCCAGTCACACGCCCTCCTTCCAGCGCGTCGTCTCCCGTCCACCTGCCCGGTCACCGTCCCCCGCCGTCCACACGGCTGTGCGTCCCCGCCCACGAGATCGCGCACGCCCCATCGCGCATGCGCGTCGCCGCCCGGCCCGGCGCTGCCCTTCCGAGTATGGGTAGCGCCAGCCCCATGCGGGTACCCGGCCGATTCGCACGAACTGATGCCGAGTGCGGGCGAGGACGTGAGCGCGCCGGTGGACGTGCCGGCCGCCAAGCTTTGTGCCAGCGCAGCCCGCGGGCGTCCGGGAAACGCTCACGTGTGTGTGTGTGTGTGTATGAGTACGCGTATTGCTGTCTGAATGTTTGTGTATGTGTGTACATGTATGTGTGTACGTGTATGTGTGTACTGTATATGTGTATGTGTGTACGTGTATATGTATATGTGTGTACGTGTATATGTATATGTGTGTACGTGTATGTGTGTACGTGTATGTGTGTACGTGTATATGTATATGTGTGTACGTGTATGTGTGTACGTGTATGTGTGTACGTGTATATGTGTACGTGAATGTGTGTACGTGTATGTGTGTACGTGTATGTGTGTGTGTACGTGTATGTGTGTATGTGTGTACGTGTATATGTGTGTACGTGTATGCGTATATATGTATGAGTGAGTAGGTGTGCGAGTGCGTGTGTGTGTATGTGTGTGCACGGGTGGGTAATAAATTTAAAGTTAGTATTTAAATACTTCGTCAGAATACTTTGTTAATAAGTATTTAAATACACTTTCAAAATACATTAGGTTTTGATTTGCTTAATATATGCGCATTTAAAATACTTCAATGCAATAGTAAATACAGTTGTAGTTTGGTACATCTTTTCTATTGCAACAGTATTTGTAATTGTCAATAACAATAAATTAGTACTTGACAGTCATACAAATTTCTGAACAATAAATGATTATAATGTTTATGTATGTACAAGCAAAAATGAGATCCACGAATTTTATTTTTATTAAAGTTCTGTGTATTAGGAAAAACGTTTTTTAAATGAACCTATTTTATAGTATGTATTTGAATATATCTACAAAATACCTGTCCACAAAAAACAAAAATACAGTTTTTAAAATCCAAAACGTAATTTAAATACGTCTTTCAAATACAAGTATTTAAATACTATCCAATCCTGTATTTGTGTGTGTGTGTGTGTGTGAGTTTGAGTGTGTGATTGTAAGTGTGTCAGTGTGTGTGCGTGTGTGTACTTGTGTGTGCGTGAGTGAGTGAGTGGATGTCACATTAGAAATGCGACGCCGGTCTCTGGTGTTCCCTAATGTAGCGTGAAAAAGGCTTCGATAGCTACTTGCTGCGGAATGTAGGAGTAACTCGGGTGCTTGCGCTTCTTTCGCTTGAAACGAACAGATGCGCGCAAGGATAATTTTGACTCCTTATGGAGGCGGAAAAATTGTTTCCACAGAAGGCTCTGCAAAGAAGAGAATTTCAGATTTCTTCCAATAGTATCCATGATTTTTCTCCGAAGATTCCGGGCTACCGGGAAAATTAACCATGTGCCACTCATAGCTCTCTAAAATTTTAAGCTAATTTCAAGAATATTTAAATGAAATTTAATATTAAGTTAGGGTTTCAATAAGCAATACGACCAAAATAATATTTTTTTTAAATTTTACTTTCTGTGAAATTATTGTTATGTATTGATATTATCTACGCACTTTTGTATTAATAAAGAATATTGCAGATGATTGTAATTTAACTCTGTGGAGTGCAAATGACGCGCCATTTAGTAAGCTTCTAAGGTTACGACAAACTTTTATATCTTGTTTTGTCATCCACTGGATTCAACAACCTTTCGATTCATTTCAATACTTACATTTGGCGTCTCTCTATGATTGACAGGGTTTAAATGAATACCGCAATAGAAAGTACAGGGAGTAGACAAAATATGGAAAAACAACCCGAGCACATTACCGGTGTAAGAAATCAGTTGGCATGCAAACATTTCTTGTATTCTCGAAATGGATGAATAGAAATTCTCCGTGATTTGCAAATAAATCCAGTAAGAGGGCGTGGTCAGCAGAGAATTGGCGAGTTGCGCTAACCATGATGCAGATGGATGGAGCGCATGGATATTTTCCTTCCACACAATGAAATTGAAAACTTGAAACACTGATGATCACGACAGACCTAACAATTCACTTTCGGGCACAGAATACAAGTCCGGAACCTCAAGAGATAAAAAATATAATTTTTATAGCTCAATAATGTTGCTTATATATTCTTACATCTGATAAATTAAAACTACTAACTGATCCACAAGATTTGATCTGGTTACAATTTCCTCTCGTCTTAGAGTACTTGTGTACAGTAAATCAACAAAAAGTGTCTTTTCTTGAACAATTTAATTGAGAAGAGCTCTCACATTCAGCCACTCCAACCAATAGAAACTCAGAAGTGACAATTTCGAAAGTTGGTAATTACTTTTTCCCTCGAATGAGCGGTGAAGGAGGACAGGTGGCTCACAACTTTCTTCTTGACATTCCTCGACAGTAGCATACAGGAGTGGTCAAACGTTTGTCTCGAAAAAATTACCTCATGCCCTCTATTCCGTAAGTGTACTGAAAAAAGAAGAGTATTTCTGAGCACGTATACGACCAAACATTGCGATGCATCACGGTAAGTTAGTTACCTCGACAGGACAATTGCAGATGTGGATGCAAGTCACTGTACGCACTTGCCTCGTATGTTACTTCGTAGAATTTAATTTACCTCCAGAACACTGGAGGAAAACAAACAAATGTTTTGGTATGACAACTTGTCCCTTTTATTTAACGTACGTTTGTATGCAACAAGAGTCAGAACCGTGAGATTTCACAGTTGTTTTGACTGCATACTTTATAGCGCACCTTGGTGCCTTTCAGAATTGAAAAAAATGACTAAAACATAGTATTAGTTCTCACCGAGCGAAGTGGTTCAGGTGCCGACGAGACGTAGAGCGCTGAATTCGCATTTGGGAGGCCCGCGTTCAATCCCCGTGCTGACCATGCTGACAGAGGTTTTCGTGGTTTACCTCAGTCATCCAGGCGAATGCTGGTATGGTTCTATTGAAAGGCCACAACCATGAAACCGGCGCGGTCACGAAGGTTATGCGAATTCGAGACATAGCGGGTTTCTGGATGGGTGCCCGACTAGGAACGCCGGGATCTAACTACGCTGAGATCCCTTTACGGGACATAATGGCAAAATACAAAAACAAAAATTTTGAAATACAATGTATGCTAATTATATACCTAAATGCATATAATATATGTACTAATAATTGTATTTAATGTTGTCGCTAATGACTAATGTTGTTGATGCGTCGTAAACGAAAAAAGGATTAGCGTTTTCATGAAATTTCATCAAGCTGAGAATAAAATGCGAAGGGATTCACATCATTGAAAAGTATGACATTTCTTGTATTATAACTAACACACTCTTTAAACGCAGTTTATTATCATTTAAACGATTCCATATTATCTCTGCTAATTGAAATTTTCCCCATATTTCTTCTTAATCTGGAGTGAAATTCCAGATACTCGCGCGAAGCTTTCAGAAACGACGTGGGTAGACAATTCTGAAACGACCAAAGGTGGAAGATGAAATATTGGTTGATACATGTGGTGTTGGTATATAGGCAAGGGAAGAGGGTTTTCGAAATCTTGTTTGAATGCTCTATAGTCAACAATAATGGTTTCTGGGCCAGCTATTTGGTATTATTATTATTATTAATAATAATAATAATAATAATAATAATAATAATAATAATAATAATAATAATGTCTTTATTAATGATGAGGCTCAGGCCATAGGGCCTGCTCTTCCGCCTAACCACTGAATTTACATACATTTAGAGTAGTAACATTTTAAGAGGGGAGGACAAGCTGTACATTTACCTCTGGGAGAACAAATCTATTATTACCTGAATTAACTAAGAATTAGTAACAGAGAATTCTGTCAGCCAGCCAGCACCCATTATTTGGGAGACTGACAAGGCTTGCAGTCCGGGTGGAGGGGGGAGGGGGTCGTGCTCCTCCTTCCGCCCCAGTGCGCGCGCGTCACGTGACGAGACGTTCTGGGAAGCGACGCGACCACCGAAGACCACCGGCGGCGCCAGGTGGTCGCGCCCTGCCCCCCCCCCCCAACACCACCCACCGTCCTCTAGCGCCCCCTGCAGCGACCGGACCACCACGCGACAGGGGGGGAGGGCGCTTCCGGTCACGGGGACCAATAATCGGACCTGGTGGCCCCACGCTCAGGGGTGTCTGCAACCTTGAACTCTGCTTCTGGGGTCTGCGTGACTCACCTTAAAAAAATGTTTTAATAGTAGTTTATGCAATTAGTTTATAATGTTAAGCTTTATTGCATGAGTACATGTTTTGAAAACGAGCGAATTTAGGAGCGAGTTTTCAAATGTGTACAAATGTAATAAAGCAACATTATAAACGAGTTGCACACTTTATTTTTTGTATAACATCATTATACATTTATAAGAGAAACAAACTTAATTTCGCGAAACAACTTCCCTGTGACGACTCGGATATTTGATATCGTGCGAGTAAACGGTGGTCGGCTGTCCCGTTTTGCTCTACCCCCTCCTGATTCTCTCGCTACGATTGGCTAAATGAGTGATGACGCAATCATTTGTGACATAAAATCTAATACGTCATCATTTGTGCCGTAAAATGTCCGATTAGGAACCATTTCTCGCAACAGAAAAGGTTCTTTTATAGTGCTGGAATACAAAAAAATAATTTGAAAACTTGAGGAAATAATTCGTCAGTGATTGATTGATTGATTGATTGATTGATTGGGGTTTAGAGAGTGCTTCAACTATTGAGGTCATTGGCGCCCATGCAAAACTACTTTTTTTTAGTGATGACGCAATCATTTGTGACATAAAATCTAATACGTCATCATTTGTGCCGTAAAATGTCCGATTAGGAACCATTTCTCGCAACAGAAAAGGTTCTTTTATAGTGCTGGAATACAAAAAAATAATTTGAAAACTTGAGGAAATAATTCGTCAGTGATTGATTGATTGATTGATTGATTGATTGGGGTTTAGAGAGTGCTTCAACTATTGAGGTCATTGGCGCCCATGCAAAACTACTTTTTTTTAATTAAATAGATTTAATAAAAGGAGTATTGCAGATGCTACTTATCCGGTGATTTGTACATAACCAAAAAGAGGGCTTCATTTCCGCATAAAATATGCAAGTAGATAAAGGAAAAGGACACGATAATAAATCAAAGACGCAATTTTTATAATATACGTAGAATTGTCTGTAAATGGCCCTAGAAACATATATAAATCATTATTGTCCTTATCTCTCAAACAAAATTATAGAATCCGCTTTCTCTCAAAAAAACCCTCTGAGAGCGCGGAATACTCATCGCTAAGCACCCCCGCACCTCCCGTATGGTCATGTTGGCTGCCAACAAATTTCGCAGGCTGATTCTGAGGGATTCTTAAATGTTCAAATAAAACTGTAAATGTAAGAAAGAAAACAAAATTCTTCCATCTGACCGCTGATCACGTGCGTATGACGCACGTAGTAAAATTTATTTCATTTTACTCACAGGATTGCGTCACTCCGACTATGAGCTTCCTGTCGCAGCATTTTTGAATCGCAAAATTAAATGTCAGTTTTTCCACTCGCATCACAAACAACTATTTTTTTCTGAGGAGCACGGTCATGACCATGAATTTCTCGTGAACTTTTCGCCTCTTATGATCATGAAACTATAATAAGACATTTTTTTTACTTTTCACAATGTTGTGTGTCTTAACAATCAAATATTATATTTCAAATAACTGAACTTTCAGAAACCTAATTATTGAATCAAATAACTGCAAATTATTTTCTATCTTGCAACTATGAGGTACCGCCACTACATTGAAATCTAAATATTTAAAATATTCAGGGTTTTCGTGTAAAACGAAATTTGAGCTTTCTACTCAAACAAATTGTGTATTTTTTCTTTAATTGAAAAGTAATGGACCATACATGCGTTATCACCAGCTCATATGAACTGGTTTGATAATAAAAGTACTATATTTTAATAATAAATTCAAATTAATAGAATGAACTCTTATCTGTCGTCGTTTGTTCATTACGTCAGTTATCATATTCAATTGAAGGGGCCTGGAGAAGATAGATCTAACCCTCATTTCATAAATCCAGACCAAAAGTCTTTGAAGGTGTCCTAAAAACAGACATTATAATCGAAATGCTGTACAAACGTTTTCATAGAAGTACAGTGTGTGTAGAAAGAAGCAGGAAATGTATAAGGAAAATAAGACACGTCTCATTGGTCTAAAACTTTTTTTTTCCTCTGGCTGACAATTATAGACACTTAGCACTATGATCTCCCGACCCCTCCAATTGTAGTAGATCTTGTAGTTTTGCTTAGCGAGTTGCAATCGAAAGTAGTAGACATTTTTCATGCTAATATGCTGTAATACATAATGCAAGTGTATCCTTGCATTAAATATAACCTCACATGTACGCATGAAGAAGTATCAACGCATGAAGAGGTAATAGATGGCGAAGCAATTATATCGACTACTTTAAGTTGGAAGATTGACTATTTTTAAATGCAAAGATGTGTGAGTGTATATAAATTGGCCAGCAATCTGACATGTCCCATTATGAACACTTTTAATGATCGTAATTATATGTGATGCATTTCGTTTTTAAGTTAATATGGATGGCAGTATATCCTAATATAGTCCACAACAACATGCGTACATGTACAGTTCTTGGTACACAAAACACTTCAAATTTATTTTACGAAACCTATTTAACTCCATGTTAAAAATTAATAGAGATTGTATCGATCCAGAATTTGTAAACCCATCCTATTTTATCGTTTTTAAAGAAATAAAGGTCGAAGAAAGTGGAGTTCCACGTAGAGTTAGTACTTCAAAAACTCTCTCTTAAGAATCATCGCACTTCGATAGCCAAACATCGAAATTATAAGTAGATCATCAGAGTTTTTTAGATTTTTTAAAGATTAGATTAGATTTATTAGTTATTTTGCAATTAAGTTTGAGAACTTGTGGCAAAATACACTAACTTAACATTACAGAACTTAAAAACTTAACAAAATCTACAAACTTTACAAATTAACGTGAACATTTCACCATGCAATCTTTCATAGCACTCTACTTCACCACAATTCACTTCATCGCTCTGCGAAACACCGAGCTGTAATGTCTTTTTTACACACTCGTTTCCCTCAGTTTCACAACGCCACTACACTGCTTATAATTAATAGTAATAATAATAACAATAATAATAACAATGATAATGATAATAATAACAATAATAACAACAATGATAATGATAATAATAATGACAATAAAGTCTCTCCTTAAAGTATCTCCTAAAGTATTTCCTTAGAATCTTCAAAATCACTTGAGACGCCTACGAGGTGCTAGCTTTGGAATACCGTTATATGCATTTTTATTTATGTGCATTGATAAAATGAGAATGATAAACAATGTTTAAATGGTGACTTTCGAAAAAATTCAACAAAAAAGAGCGTCGACTTAAAAATATTATTTTTAAATCCGTGTTGTTATCGTCCCATCTCCACTGATTGGTATTCCTAACGTCGTGTCTCCAAAGCAGGCAAACAACAACACTCTCACTACCCCTACATTATAAAACACCGATGTACTCGGAATGAACATTGAATTTTTAAAAAAAGTCGAAGACTTCTCTTGACACGAACGACAAGCATTTAATAAGAAACCCAGGTCCCAATTATTAAAACTAGGATACAATCCAACATACTGAAAGGAAATCATTCTCTTATATTATTATAAAACTAAAGAATGTTTGGCATTCGTATATAATTCCGTTATCTGTGATGTCCACGTCTTATAATTAGAGGTACTGCGGTCGATTACACCAAGTAAATATGGACTTCTTAGGAATACAGTCTAATAAGTTGTCGAATATCATCTATGGCTGTTATTTGATCAAGTAAATGTGGATAAATAACCTGTGAGCAAAAGCAATTATCTACGACCACCCATATTGTAACCGTCGAAAACTGGGACGCAAATTTCTCAGCAACTAGTAATAAATATATGAATGTATTAATCATAGAAGAGTTCGCAATATAATTGCTCTAAATGCTGCGCAAAATTGGTACGTACTAAGATTACGAAGTGAAGGACAAGTACTTAATTATTTATCAAAGAATATTTGTAGTTCCACTTACTATTGACACAGAAACGTAAACTGGGCCAACTTCCAATGCCACTAGTTAACGTCGAAAGGAAAAGGAAATCGATTGCATTAATTCACATTGAGCAGACTTCGCAAATCCGCAAGTCTTCATAATGCAGACTAGCGTATCTTTTCCACCAAGATTTCTAAGCTAACGCGATAAATATAGGATATTTTGCTCTCACAGATATTAAAAAATCAGAAGATGTGTATATCCAGCCAGTTGAAAGAAGTTTAAACATATTTTGTTCATCCACTAAGAACGTTGATAGTGAACTAAACAAAAATATGTATACAATTAGATTCATTTCATTCCGAATATGATATTTCCCTTGTATATTTATCGGTATTGCATTCGATTATTGTATTTATGAGAATACTGCATTTTTTAATTACTAAGTAAGTATACCACAAATGTTGTTCGAAGAGGTGCTATGGGAAATATGCAGTTCAAATAATGACGCTACAGGAATTAGGTATGTGATGGAAAGTTGCAATAGGCAGAAAAAGTTGTATTATACTAGTTGCCTCAAAGTACGAAACAAAATATATAAACACATTCGCAAGTAGAAACTCATTGCCTAACGTGCTTAAGAACCATGACCAATTTTGTACATATAAAACAATATACAGTTCCTTTAAGTGGAGGATATATATGATATTCTAGTGATATTCATGCCTGGAATAGGCTAGAGAGTAAACCCGGATGAAGAAGGGGAAAGAGTATGAAATTAAAACAGATAAAAAGAGCGGCTGCCGAATAAAAATAAAACTTATATAATGCAATCCATAACACATCCGAAATAAACGTCAAAGAGGAAATGAAATTGTGATATAAAATTTAGTTCATATTTCATCTTGTTCATTTAAATGGTTTTGGTTTCCAGGTCTATTTTACTATTGGGGGGCTTGAAAACAAACTAGTAGTTACTACTATTAGTAGTAAAAGATATAGATGGCACATGGACATAATTCTAGGGATGTTATTTTTTGATATAATGCAATCTTCTAAATAACCTTCGACCGTTTCATTTACGCAATTCACACTTATTTTCCATGTAACTCTTAAATATATCACAGTCCATTTCATATATTTCTTGTGCTCTTACTGGATACAAAGTGTTGGCTGCTTTGTTAGCTATATCGAGTATTTCCATGTGAACTGGAAAACACACTTCTAATTTGTGCGAACAAACTCGTCAAACTACGAGTGAGCAATAATAACTAAATAGCACTCTATTTTGTTTTATTGGCACCATATTGACAACTGACGATTATAATGCGTCTTTTCGTTTCTGAAGCAAGACAAATTGCTTCAAAGATGCTTCGAATTATCGTTTGATTCAGCAACGAACATTAAACCATAAAGTTTTGTTTGCACCCCAGGCGTTACTTGAAGTTTTGTCCCTCAGGCTTCTTCCAACCCCTCAGCCCAGAGGCCCTCAGATTCTGAAGTCACCCTCGGGGTACAACATTTATTTAAAGCTCTAGATACAACTACTTGCACTACCATCAATATGTAACAAAAGTATGTCAAAAAAGTTTTTTACTTTTTCAATAATTACATAAGTTTCTCTTGCGGATCTCTAGGAACATAATATTTACAATGTTTTCTTTGACGGACAAAAGTAGAAAGCGATTTCGCCGCACGGTTTTTGCCCCTTAGCAACGTATTACTTCGCTCCACGTACAAAACGTACAGATATCGCAGTTGAAAAAACTCCCTCTTTTAATGTTAGAATCAGATTGGTACACCGCAGTGCAAAAAACAAGCTTGAGAACCATTAGGGCAATGGGATTTAAATTAAATTTTAGTTAGAAAGTTTGACCGCGCGTCGCATCTCGGTTGCGTCAATACGGATGGACATTGCATATTTTTCATATCACAGAAATATTTCCGCAACCTTTCGCAACATTTTCCATACATTCAATGTAAGATAATTGACATATTTTAATGAGGTGGAGCAAAACATTCCGTAATTACGAAACCAAACAGTACGCGACCTCTGATCGAGAGCAGGGCGAGCCATTTGACTGCATTCATTTCCGACAGAGCTCGCTCAACGATATAACGTTGTTAAATGCATTTCATGCGACCGCCGCATCCACAGGAATAAAATTATCCAAATGTGACGCAACAACCGAGTGGAACAAGCCATTCGCGACACGCCCCCAAAACAACGAACCCTTTCTTCCTGGCGGGGGGAAATAATCAACGTTAGATAATTTAAAATCCCTCAATTAATTTAATGCTACAACTACTTCGAGTTCCTCGGATCAATCTCCTCTTGTTAATTCGTTTCACCGCCAGCAATCGTCATTACAGGAGGGCGTGTGAGCGTGAGCACATGCGTGTGTGTGTATGTGTGAATCGTAGTCTGTCGGAATCAAACTCATCAACGACTCGTCACAGAAGCACGCATCGCCCCGTCACGGGCATTCGGATGCAGATAAGGCATCGCCAGTATGATCACTTCCGGAGGGAGGGGTGCCTCATTAAGCTGTGGGAGGGGAGGGGGGCGATGCACGTGGGCGGTTTCGCTCGTGCGGGGTCGGGTCCCCTTGCCCTTGCCCTCTTGCCCCCCCTGCGCGTGGAGTGGAACGCGGACCCCAAGCGCCAAGCACGGCAGTTTCTGAGAAGGAGAGCGGTTCTCTAAAGCCGGGAATATATGGGGGAGTTTCTGTGAGCCTATTGTTACGTATCTGTTGAACTTATGTCTCGCAACAGTGTATGCACCCGTAGATGACCGCGATCGTTGGAAGCTCCAATAAATTCAGCTGCAGCTGTTTTTCACTCATCCAACGTCGTCTCTCTCTTGAGGTGATTTGAAGTAAAACACTTTAAATAAAATAACTAAATTTCATTAAAACTTCATTTTAAATCAAAGTTCCAACACAAAGAAAATATATTGTTTGAAAATTTGGGTTACCACAATAAATCGGTAAACCATTACCAGCTGCGCTTCGGTGGAAATCCTGTTCCGTATTTTGAACCAAAGATTAATGTTCATCAATACTTTTACAAAGGTTTCGCCCATCTTATAATCTCTTGAAGACGTTTGGTACTATTTGGGTATTTAACTCAGAATATCACTTGAAATATCTCTACCTGTATTCTGATATCCATTTCTTAGAAACCCGAACCAGTCTGTCTTAACAAAAACTTACGATCATAGCAATCGACCCCATTTCCCTCAAATGTCTCTTTCTTACGGTTTCATACACTCGTACCAAGTTTTATATGTTGATATCGTAACTCTGATGATAATATATGAGGCGCATTCAGAAATTAAGTTTCATTAGATCGTCAACAAAAAACAGCTGTGATACGGAATGGGACTTTCTCGTACTAGTTAATTTTCTAACCACTTTAGTCTAGACTTTCAGTATTGCCAAACACCCATCTCAACTGCTATATATCAGCGCCTAAAAACATTTAGTCACTTTTTTCAATATTTTGTTCACTAAAAATTGAATTCAAACCCATCATTAATATTATCATAACAGAACAACTCCTGATTCGATATGCAAATTTTCATTAAAAATGTCGACCTTCTTTTCAGAAAATATCGTTCGAATGTTTCCAAAAAATGCGCAATTTTGACGACCTATTCGCAGAAAAAATCTCAGTTTTCGAGAATTATTTTCTTCTGTATTTTAAGAGCCCATGCTTCCTGCCTCCGTATTTTGACAACATCCTTAAAATAAGTGTCATGAAGTATGGGTGATATACACATCATTGTCTCACTCCTTTATTTATAATTTCCTTGAGGATCTCACATGATTTTGTTGTTATATTAATTTGAGTATCTTTATACGTGCCTCAAATAACTTCAGTTATATGTTTTAGAATGCCTCTTCTGTTCATAATTGACTATAATTTTCCTCTCAGAACGTTGTCAAAGGCTTTTATATAACCTATAAATATCATACATGTGCGCAAGTTGAATTCTCGCCGCTTTTCAATCGATAAGTTTTAACACAAACATGTTATCAGAGCATGATCATCCTTTTGAAAAGCCTTTTTGATCTTCTATAGTTATCGCATCCATTATACTTTTCAGTCAATTATTAATGATTTTACTTACACTTTATAAGTGGTATTCAGCAGGCTTATACCTCTACAGTTATCTCTCATAGTACTCTTTTGAAAATAGTGATGACTAGGGCTGTTTTCCACTCTGTCAGAATTATGCTTTGTCCAACAATTATTATATTAATCTAGAATTCTACACTTCTCTTCGCTAGGGAGGTAATTGACTGGTTATATATTAATAGCATCGAGCCATGGCATTTTCTTCCTTTGTGCTTGTTAGTGCTTCTTTTAATTCAGAAAATTCTAATTTATCTCTTATACCTTGGAGAGTGAATAGATATGGTAAATTTTCCTTCTTCAGAATGTCAGAGGTGTTTACAGAATTGTATCCATTCTTTGTCATCTAAATTCTGTACTTTCGTAACATCCCTTTCATCTCTAAAAAGACAATTTGTGGCTTTCTAGGCTATTCGTTGTAGTCCGTGGATGACCTGTTCTATGTTTGGTACATACTTTCCCCAACATTCTTAGTTTACGAGGGAATTTCTTTTCCTACAGAGCATCTAATAGATTTTAATAGATTGTGAGTCCTTCTTTGATAGCGACTTTAGACAGCTGCCAGCCCAAAGGGGGCTCTTTGGCTGGGTGACAAACACTGGGACAGACAACATATGACCTCTGAACGGCGAGTGGTGCGAGATGGAACCACGATTTAGAAAATCTCCCCTTTTCGGGGCACGTAATCACAGTGGTGGTTACCTCTGCCTTACATGTACTAACAGTGGTTACGGGTGATCATCAGCGGGTAAATGATGACAACTAATAAAAGAATATGAATAAATTTAAGCTATTAGGGTTTATGGAAATTTTACCACGACACAAACAAGCGGTTAAAAACTTCCTTGTTCCAGGGAGGGATTCGAATGTTCCTCCTTCCAGGGATTCGAATCTGCAGCCTTAGACTACGACCACCTTGTATTCTAGATTGCTAAGACACTGAAAGCAAATTCATCTGTTCAAATTTAATGAAAATAATATTTAGAAAAGTGTTAACCGATAACAAAAGACATGACATTTTCAAAACCTAAGAGAAAATATTTCAATTTGAGAAAATATAAGTATTGTTAAAATGTTTCTGCGAAAGTTTCGTTTTATTACAGTTTATATTGATATTTATAAAATTATATTGTTATAGTGCTCAACATACGATATTCTGTTGTTTTATTTTTCTGTTGGTTTATTTTTACAAATATACTAATATAGCACTAAACACTCAAAATTTGGATTTACGTGGTCAATAAAAGCTATTAGTGTTTTTAGATATTAAAAATCAATCAAATTTCATTTATATCAATATAAAATATTAAATAAATGAGAAATGAATAATGAAATGTAATAAACTTCATCTCCAGATATGACGGTTCATCATGAGAATTCGATGACCATGTCAATCATCAGTATCTGATGATTCCCACTTATTTTCGTAACATTACATGAACTAAAACAATCTAAACTGTAGGTCATCTTCGGTATAAATTAGAAGGGTAATTTCTTTGTGTGTTTTAAATTCATACAAATATTTGCACAGATACGTACACTGTGCGATATTACGTTTTACACAAAAATCTGCATCATCGCCTAAGGAAGGTCATAGAGGAAATTATGTTTCGCATTTCGAAATATTACTGGAATTTAAATTGAAAAAGTTTAACATCACAGAGCAACACGAAGAAAAATCTGTCAATGCCATTTGATCTCGAAAACAACTGATAACAAAGAGCAGTTCTCAATGGATTAATATTCTAATAATGGTATGTAACGTGTTCGTTCATTAATTCTACTGACAAATGATTGCATTGCTAACGAGAAATAATTATACAACTTAATTAGTCAGGAGTGGATCCCATTATATGATATTACAGAATTCTAGGTAGAAATTGCAGCGTACAAAACATGTTAATTACTACTTCTGGAACTCATTCAATGAAACGTTTCACATTTTGTCAATTATCCCACTCAAAGTTTTTCAATTGTGCGTAATGATTAAAAGATTTGGTTTCTTCTAAAGTTTGGAAAAGTATTGACCCACAATTACGTAAGACAGGTGGGTCTTACAAAATAACTACGAAAAACCAACAGATAATGGAATTGTAGTATTACACAGTGAATTAATTGAAAATGGAATTGGCAAAAGAAGATGAACTTTAAAAAAATCAACGATTTGATTTTATCACCAGCAGTATGAAAGCGGCTGAATTCGACCTAGGTATTTAATCGTTGTCGACGAACCGTCACAGTTCGGATTCGAACCCTACGACCCCCCTACCCATAAAACACACACACACACACACACACACACACACACACACACACACAAAGACGCTGCTGTGACATTTGTTGCCCTGAGCCATGTCAGTCGGTTATACATCGGATTCAGCGCCAATATTCTACCTGCTAGTCTTCCTTCTCAGGGCATTCAAGTCTCCCACAGAAACTTACACCTCGCCTTAAAACGCCCCAATGGCTGCCCCGCCCTCCACGATCGAGACATTGTTATCGACAATTCTCGAACATCGATCTGCGTCGCGAGCTGATGACGCGTGCCACCCCACCATCCCTCACCCTCACCCCCACCCCACCCCCTGTCACCACCGAAAAGAGCACACGCGCCGCACGGCTCACCTTGCCCAACAGATGTTACTCCTGCGACATTTGCAAACCCTTCATGCAAAGCGCGCGTATTGCTGTCTGGTTGAAAACCTCGATTGTGTTCAGTAATATCGATAGATATTGTTAATTAAATGTGTCAATTCTTAGTATGCCTTCAATGAAGTGTTACGTGATCAGGTTTTAATTTTATTCGGGAAAGTTGAGGGGACAAGTGCCTACGTATCAGGGGCCGAACGAGCCGATCATTTTGGAGGAGGCCATCACAGATTGTTTTAGATAATAAACATTTGTTATTATATTTTATATTATTTTAGTAGTGTATATATGTTACTACACAATATTATTTTAAAAGAATTACATAATTCTAATATAAATAAATATTTAAATCAATTTTGACAAATTAAAGAAAGTAACAAACTAAAACTCTAGGCCTTTTGGAAACGCTCCCCTTTGGAACGGCCCCCCTTTGGATCCACTACTGCTGCCTATTTTGAATTCATTTTTCGATCCAGTCTCTTTCAATCTACAAATTAATAAAAAAAAAAAAAGATGAGGCCTCTGTTTCTGAATACATCTTGTTACCGCCTGCTACAACATTTTGTCAGGACCGTACCCTTCCATACATCAAACTCCAACTTTATATTAACTGAAATGTCTGTTAATAAATTAATGTTTACTTACTTTTCATGTTTTGCAGAGAAATGAAATATAATATCAAAGTTTTACTAGAACCCAACGGTACAAAGCAAGACGGGACAGCAACAATGTCAACTGTTGGCTTTTCTTGAAGCCACATTTTTCTAGATGGAATAGGAGTGGGAAATAATTATTTTTCTGTCAGCGCTATTGTATCAAATCTGCAGCTTGCATGTGATGCAAACTAGTTTATATTACGTAGGAGAGAATATTTCTAATTTGTCAACAAAGCTCGTTGCTATAATTTATTCTAAATTCTGAATATTATGTTAGGGAGCAGATATTCTGGGGCTCAAGAAAACGTGCGCGTATAATACCTCTTCTTTATTGAAGTCAATTGTTGAGGCAGCGAAATATTGCTTAGATAAATTGGGAGAGAATTATCAAAAACTGCAACGATCATCGCTTTTTCCATCGAAAGTTTTCATCAGACGTGAGTGTTCTGGAAAAGAAACGATATGTAATTGACAAATATTCTTCCTTTGCCGAAAGAATCAATGAGTATTGAAGAGATTGTCATGGATACCTCAGTCCGGACAAAAATAATATTTTTTCCTAACGCATTTTACGCTTAGCGTTTACATACTCGTCGCTTCTTGGTGTGTGATGCCACGTAGACTGGAAGGTATTGGGAATTGCCTGCCAGCGCCCCGAATATAACTTTGAATGCGCGCAAGACATTTTACTTAGCTTCTGTGCACGATGGCTTTGAAACTGCTGGTGGCTTCTCTGATTTTCATGACAAAGCAGGTGCAATGTCTGAGGCGAAAAAAATTTGGACTCCGAGAAATCTGATAATTGTAAATTTTTCGTTACGGCAGCTCAGGATGTGTCGCAATCTGTTAGTGGGGCTCCGAACTAACAGAAAGCAGTTGACAATCGATGTCAAAGAACTTTGTACGAAAAAATGAGTATTTGGTCAAGTGGGAAGTAATTCGCGCAGCTTTTTTAGTAAAAATTGTTTGAAATGCATGATATTTTCTTCTTAAATGCCTTTCAAGAGCAGCGAAACTGTGCTATTCGAAGCGTGGCACCAAATGTGAATTAATTTTGTGGTCAATGTGCCCATACAATCTAAGTAATCTCTATTTTTCCTCCACAGGGTCCATCTTCAACAAAGCTATATCCGTCGCCCTGCCTGGCATTATATCTACTATCTATTAACCGTTGCTAGGGTGTTGGGATTGTCCTCTTATCTTATATAATATTCTGTTGTGGTTTCTGAATGATAATATGACGTAGTTTTCCATTACGAGTTGGTAGCCTTATTTCAAACGTTCTCATGATGGTGAGATAGACACCTATGTGTGGTAATAATGATATTCTAGAATGTGTTTTTCTGGTAATAATATTATTCTTTGTTATTTTTTACGATATAGTAAATTCAGCCAATAGCCGACCTTGATGGCCGAGGTAGTTAAGAGCAAATACCAACACAGCGCGTCGGTTAGAAGGGTCGCGGGTTCGAGTGCCACCTTGGCCATTGTTGTGTGTCTTGTCTCATATGTTATCACAGAGAGCTTCGCGTTCTGCTGTCCCCAAATCAGCGGATCCCACGTGTTTGTGTTAAATGTATGGTCGAATATACATCCCATTGGACCGTAAACGGCTGGAGAAGTCCTAGATAAAAAATACAGCCAATGAATATCACCATTTTATCAATTAATAATTCCAAATAACATCCATGAAGGGAATCAAATCTGCCCCCAAACAGAATCCACGTAAGTAATGGAGAACGAGAGTCGAAGTGTTAGTTGCCCTCTCGTACCAGCGAGCGGTAATGTCCATTTCCAGACCGGAGGTGCGAATGTCGCCGGCGCGTCGCGCGGCAGCGAAGAGCCTCTCCGCGCGCGCTTCATTCACAGCTCGTATCTCTCCGCGCCTCCGCGGGGAGCGCGAAGAAAGGTCGCGCGAGGAAAAAGAAGGCGGGGGCCGGATCTCCTCGCACTTCCATTCGTTTTTCTGCGAAGTGTCACTTTTGTTCAAGGTCCTACATTTTTACTTCTTTCTTGTTTCGTTTCTACAGTTGCCACCCCTCCCTTCCCCTCCTCTACCACCTCGTCCTCTTCCTCGTCGTCGTCGCCGACGCTGCTCCGGCGTTCCCCGCCCGTCTGGCCCTTTCCAAGCTCCTCTTCTAATACACAAAAAACATTCCCGGGGAAAAAGATTTCCCCTGTTGGCGAGCATTTCTCAGCGGCTTCTTACTCAGAAGTCGCCGCGCCGCGTCCTCCGCCGCCGGTGAGAACTCCAACACGTGAACTGCGCGCGCATTAATGAATTACTGGGGAACTTCGCGCGAATCTAATTTTATTGGACAATTTTTACCCTTCACGAGCGGCGCGGCGGTGGGCGTGGTGAAGGAAAAGAAGAAGTGTTTGGAGGGGGTGGTGGTGATTGAGGAGGCGAAGGGAATGGTGTGGATGTGGTACAGTACAAAAGACATGCGAGGTTGCGATTTGGGATGGGAAAGGGGAGGGAGTAGGGATTTTTTTGGGGGGAGGGTTTCAAGAATGGAATGGAGAGCGAGAACGTTGAGGGAGAGAAAGGGTGGCGGAACGATGAGGAAGGTGACACTCGCGAAGATGGCGAAGACGAAGAGGTAAATAAATAGATGAGATGGCAGGAAGAGGTATGACGGTCTAGATAATCAGATGCTGCAAATAGCTTCACGACTGTGGTGGCAACGTACAGCAGTGAAGGCGATGAGATGATAATGAAGTATAATGAGGTTGGTGAGAATTACACGATGGCAAGGAGACGACGAAGTAGTGTCGATAACAAACATAACACGGATAGCTGAGTGAAAAAAATAGTAGATCAGAAGCAAATAAGCACCTGTCAGATCCTGGAGACGGTGGTGCCATCACAGAAAGTAAGGATGGTAACGATGAGAGAACGTTGAGGACGGTGGGGCGTTGAGGACAGAGGGGCGTTGAGGACGGTGGGGCATTGAAGACGGTGGGGCGTTGAGGACGGTGGGGCGTTGAGGACGGTGGGGCGTTGAGGAGGGTGGGGCGTTGAGGACGGTGGGGCGTTGAAGACGGTGGGGCGTTGAAGACGGTCGGGCGTTGAGGACGGTGAGGCGTTGAGGACGGTGGGACGTTGAGGACGGTGAGGCGTTGAGGACGGTGGTCTATTAAGGATGGTAAAGCGGTGGGGACGGGGAAGCTGCCAGGATTGCTGGGATATGAGAACTGTGGAGACGGAGTCGCCGGAGGCAAGGAAGGCTGAAGGCTTTGAAAGACAAAGCAGTGGGAGGTCACTAGTGAGTGGGAGGCCTGGAGGAAAGGCGAGAGTGGGTTGCAGAGGGCAAGGAGCACTGGCAACGGTCGCAGGAAACAGCGGCGGCGAGGCGACGTGCTGACGACTGCCTGGCTGCGGACCTCATTAAGCTATCAATCAGAACCCGCCAGGGAGCAAGCAGCGGCTACGACAGCGGTGGTGGTGGTGACGGCAGTGGTTGTGGTGGCTGTGGATGTGGGAGCATTTGTAGCAGAAAGTACGCCAGTACTACAGGCGTGACCGGCGGAAACTAAGAGTAGCTGAGGTGGCAAATAAAGATGCTGTGACATTACTGACTTTTTTCAGCAGTTTTCTAAGTTCTTTCTTGTTCTTTTATTATTAATAATGTAACACAAATATCCATTTCCACAGCCTAACTGGATGGCAGGGGAAGCGAGGAGCGTGTACCGTCTCAGTCCGTCGGTCCGAAGGGTCGCCATTTCGAGTCCCGCCTTGCGCATGGTTGATTGTTCCTTGCCTCTCCCGTGTATGTGTTGTCGCGAAGGGCATCGTGTTCTGCTGACCTCCGATCACAGGAGCCCGCAAGTGTGATGGTGTGTAAGGTATGGTCGAATATGCGTCCCATCGGGGCGTAAAGGGTAACCGACTGTCGGGTGGATAAAAGGTGTAGAAAAAAGTGCATTTTTACAAACTTGCACAGACAGCATCCGTGCCTGACTCGTGATTAGATTTGAATTTTCTGGCATCTGACTGTTGCGCGCTCCCCGTCCTTGATCGTTCTGTATGATTGATTCTCACTGGCTGAAATCAGCATAGTAACCTGGATCCTCCAGCAAAAACGGATTTTAGGTCGACCGTCTGATTTGTTGACGAAATCGATCAGTTGTTTTCTGTCCGAGGAGCGGCGCTTCGGTACCGCTCAAATCAAGGGAACTGGACTCGGTGAGTCAGAACAAAAACAAGAGAGCTTTCTGTAGATTTCCATTTGGTATCAAGAACAAACAAAGCTTCCCATATCCATGGTCAGTCCGTATGGTACATGGATTGATTTTGCTTGAAGAAATCTCAGCAAAAACTGACAATGAACTAACGTTCGAAACGTCAGCAATAAGTCTTCGCTCCTTGCAAGGGGAAGGCCACGCAACGACAAGCATTAAAGACAACACATTGTTTCAAAACATCCTCGGTTTGGTAACTAGCAAGGAAAGGATCAAAAGTGCCTACTTTCGTAAATTTGAATAAGTAGAACTTTTTATAGCTATTTTTATTTGGTCTGTTTCGCTTCTGAATGATATATAGAATAGAAAATTTTCATCAATTTTGTGTTCCTTAAAGGTTTGTTTTATCTATGGAAAACAGTAAATTAAAGTAACGCCTTTTCTTTTGCAGGAAGATTTTTACCCATTTCATGTTTTTTCGACGAGAAAGGTATGAGAGTCTTATTTCCGCATCTCATACATTACATCCCAAATTCAGCAAAATCGGAGAGAACCCTTCGGTATCCTTCCTTGTAAATTAGGTTTACAGACATCTATCGGCCAATGCCCTCATGATTCTTGTGAGAACCACATTTGACATTGAGAAAACAGGTACGAGGGCAGGTGCGGCGTGGCTTTTAAAACGAGTATACTACAGTTTCCCCACCTTTATGTGGAATGATTAGGCCTTTTCTTCTACGTATCCTCTTATATTAAAGACCCCACATCATTACGCATCTGCGCACTTGAAAGGACGGAAGGCCAGCGTCTGGGCTCGTCTTTGTTGGCGTCGCTAAGCCTATCCCACGTTTTACTGGATTTCCTCAGTCAGGAGGTACCTTGAGACCCTGTCTCCCTTCACGAGAACAACCTTGTTTCGAATTCTCACTCCTACATCGCTAGACCAATTCAAACGAGTTCCCGTCTCATTTACAAAACGATGTCGTTTAATTTAAATATTTTAAATATTTTCTTTGCACTGTTGCGTCGTATTTTGTCTAAGCAGGTGATCAATTGACGGACATTTTTCGAGCTCTAAACTCAAATAGCACAGATTCCTCTCTTCTATGAAGGTAATGATACTTTTTCAATAGCACTTCTGTGCCTGATGCCACGTTCCACAAGATACTCGGAGTGTATATCGGACAGAATGAGATGGATTTACTATTCCTCGCCACCAATTAAAACTTTAAAATACGTCACGTTCCTCTATAATTGGGACAGTTTTATTGATTGGTTGTAAAACAGTATTTGTGGAACGTGTTCCCTGGAGTTCATTACATTTTTTCGCTGAATTACGGGTAGTACGTACTTCTTAAATTGCTACAGAAATTTACATTTATGTCTATCTAAAATTTAAACAGATACCATTATTTCTTTTGTCATGTACTTTTTCAGTGTAAATAAAATTGGGAAAATATTGTTCTATTTGCATCTGTAGCAACTATGTATTCCGGAAGAGTAAATCTACTTTTTTGTTCATCCTAATTTCGTAACGTACGTTGAAAAACCGTTTTGTAAGATTTTCGACAATTTTGTTGATCTGTGAGACAGTCTCACAGAAATGTTAGGATTTCAGCGTTATTTAAATAGGAATTTGAGACCTCACGCTCCCTATTTAATGTAGGCTTCTTTCAGTATTTTTGTTAACCCTATTTTCAATATGCTGCGGGAGATCTAGACATTAAAAGATCTAAACAGTTAAATGTATATGAATATGTGTTTGTCAATTTTCATTTTTGACAATCAACGATATTTTCAAAAAAGATTTATTGTCCATATAATATTGACACATCGTTTTGCCTGATATTTACATACAGCATCAGGCGTAAAACAAATGAAAATTGATAAGTTTATTTCTGAAAAAATGAGAAGCTGATATTTAAATTAACTTATCAAAACAGGTTAAATTAAGCAAAATTGTTTAAAAAATATAGAACATTATAACAAATGTTTTAAAAGGTTAAATTCAAACAAAAATAAAGGGAAAAATTCTCATTGTAAAACCATACATTCTCACTTTAAAGAGAGGGAGGCAAACATGAACAGAGAAGGCGCAGATTTACGTAGAAAATAGATATCATAATTGTAAATGATAAAAATGAGAAAGTTAAAAAAAAGAATAATGAGAGGTAGAATGGGGAAGGAAGCGATCGACATATAACTATTCTTATAAAAATAAAGGCAAAATGAACAAAAAACAAAGTATGAAAAAGTTTTAGAATTTTCGTATTTTTGAAAGAATATTGTCATAACTGTTTGTGAATAAATTTGATTCCAACGTGGAATCAACGGCATTGAGTGTCATTGTATAGAGGGTAAGACAAATAACTTCAGCACTCCCATCAGTTTTTGAATGGTTATAGCAATGCAATTTTCCGGAAGCGCATGACGGAATGTTGCTAATTGATACACGTATTCATTATATTTTATCACTTACATTTTACGATATATTGAGGTAATTTGCTTTTTTTAGATGAAATGCTACATATTTTATTTTCTCGTTACGTAGACTAGAAAGTTAGGTAATGCTGGGCGAAAGAAGGCGAATTTAGGGCAGAAAATCTCTGCCCTGGTAACAACAAACTGGATAAATCCTGTGGCTAAATTTAGTGAAAAACGTCCTTTAACACGTAGTGTAGAATCAACGTTTTGTGGGTACTTGATACCGAAAAATCGAATGAATGCAAAACGCCAGTCTGTCCGGGGCAGTAAAGTGCCGGGGTGGAGGATCTTCACTAGCCAGAGGATGGGGAGCAGTATACGTGGAAGTAACGGAGGTAGACTGGCGGAAATAACTTCAGAGCTGCACGTAGTTGAAAAAATTGTAAATAAACTGATTTCACACAGATATCATGTCTGTGTTATGATATCGCTACCATGGTGCCACACTGTCACCGAAAGAATGCATGGCGGATTTGGCCATGGCACGAGAGACCGAAACCTGAAGCACGCGGGAGAGTCAGGGGCGGTCCGCTTCAGTCATAATCAACCCCTCGTCCCCCGGACGCAAGCGCTTTCCTTCCCCCTCCCCCTCCCACTCCACAAACGCTCCGTCGTCAGGCGAGCTCGCTAGGAAACACACAAACGCTCCGTCGCCTTAAGGGGTGCGACGTAGGCCTTTGTCGCATCGCTCACTAGGAAACAGATTTGCTCCTGAAACACCTTAAGTGGTGCGACACAGGCCTTTGTCGCATCACTCTCTAGAAAACCGATTTACTCCCGAAACGCCTTAAGTGGTGCGACGCAGGCGTTTGTCGCATCACTTAGGCATTTGTTTTCACGTTTTGTCCGGCGACCTACGCAACACTCTCCACCTTAACACATTTTTTGTCATTTTATGTATTTAGCTGTATTTTTTTGTTTACATATGGTGACGCGATATTTTACTTATTCGATCATACGGAAACATACGTAACTTGAATATAAGTATTTTATTATATTTTGAATAAAATGTAAAATTAAAAATAAGTTTATAAGCATTAGATAAAATGCATTTGTGTCTCACAGCTAAGCAAGGAGGGATTGGTGTTAATTGAAGTAAGACACAAGACTTCCTGTCGACTGTGGAGAAAGGCATGTGAACACAACCAAAGATAAAAAAACATATTTATATACTTTCAAGTCGCAGTCTTGATTGAGTTGTAACACTAAGAGTTCTTTCTTCGTCGACACATCAGTTTTCGATGACTGTCAGTACCTCAGAATTAAAATTGGAATTGGAAGAACACAATCTATGAAAAAAACTCTTAACCAGATAATGATAATTCTATCAAAAATTAAATGATACAAATAAGGAAGAATGCAAGATAATATCTACAACATTAACTCAACAATAATCTATAACATAATTTTTCAAAAAATTAAGTTCGGCTGGCCGTGTGTCTTTCCTTTTCGGACTCAAAGTGGCATCAGTGTACAAAAGGAAAGGTGTCTGATTATTTGTAAGTCATGTAATGTGCCTCGTGATCATGAACTACGACACAAATTTTAGTGTAGGTATAGAAAGGGTGTAGTTTTAACACGGTTGTCTGTCCAATACAAGTTTCTGAAATATAAATTAGTTTTAACTGAATACTTCATTCCTTACTTTATCCCCAAAGTCCACTGTTTCCAGAAGAAATTGTCAGTCAGGTGTTGAATCGCCTTTTAAGAAATTATTTTCTAGATCGAAATTTCGAGATCATTTAAAAAGGAAATTTCTGATATCTCAGTGATTATTCCAACAGAGAAAACATTTCAAGTGATTTTAATTTCCACCATTCCTACCATCATCTCAATCCAGCATAACGCGAAAGTTATTATACTCCTAGATTAATATCATTCAATCAATTTTGTATCTTGTTAATTACCATAGTAAATTCATTTAATCTGCCTAATTTTTTATCTTACAAGTCTTTTATATATTTTACGAATATCATTTAATATAATTTGGCTTAATTATTAACAAAGAACTGTTACTTTAATTATATTTGGAGAGACAAGAACAAAACTACAAAGCATATGGCAAGATTGAACATCCTACGAAATGAATCTGACTATTCTATATGTCTGTATATCATGTGTCATCATCAATGATCCAATTACACCATACATATATAAAAAATATAGGTAATAAATAATAGATTGCATCGCAGATGTGAGGCTATTGACGATATGAACCGTATGTAGGTTAGTAGCCTGTATTATGGGAATAGTGTATAGTACACAACTGAATATAATCGAAACGGTGGATCATCCTGATTGATCTTCTGCAAGTACTACTTATACGAAGCGCAAGGTCTCCTTGAGCAACAATCACCAACTATTACTTCTTGTGACAGTGATACCGTTGGCGCTTCACTGACACCTTAGGCACTCTCGCCCCCCGCTGGACCCCGAGCTCAAAACGCTCCCCACCACTCCTAACCAGCAACCTCGGGCCAAGACACTACCAAGGTGACACTACTCTCCACCATGTCCCCTCCTCCTCCACCACCACCCTGCTCCGTCTCACCCTTATCTAAACCAACTCGCCTTATGCCGCTCTCGCCCTTCCCACACTCCCACCTCCCACTCTGCATTCCCACTGCCCCCGCCTCTACCCCTCCGGCCTCCGCCCTTCTTCCCAAACCGTCTGTCCTCCATACATCCGTCCCCGCCACCTCCAGCACCCCCGCTTCGGCTGTCCCCCGTCTGCGACCGCGTCCGCCTCCCCCACGCCCGGCCGCGCCGCCGCCGCCACCGCCGCTGCGCCGCCGCCAGCGATTGATGGCCCGTGGGAAGAAGGGCGCACAAAAACACGCAGCGGCCGCTTTTATAATTAAGGAACGAGGTGCGGAGTGGCGATCCATCTCGGCGCCCGGCAGCCGCCGCGCCGGCCCGGCGGCGCCCCTCGCCCGCCGCAGCGCTTCCCTCTGGCCCACGGGGCAGAACACCAAGCGGGAGAGGTGGCTCAAGGCACCAACTGATGCCGCTGCGGTGCCCCTGACCGGGAGGTTCTAGGGTTTCACTTCTCGCGGTCGCAGGATTTTCGACATTGGCTTGTCAGCTAGGGCGAATTCAGTCGCTGTCTGGAGGAGAGTACTAGCGGCCAGCTGCTCTGATCGGTAGTTTTCCGTGGTTTCTCCGATCAACACTAGGCGAATGCCGGAGTAGTACCCTAACAAACGGGTCACGGACCTCACGCAATCGTTCCTTCCTCTTCCTTGTCATATCCTTACCTCTCGCATACACACATTTAGAGTTGAAAGCACTTCACTACCTTCTATGCCTGGAGACCAGTCAGGAATTTAGAGCTTGTTCCGACTGCGGCGGTTCCCCACCGGTGGAGATACCTGGTTGAGAGAAATCCCGCTAGCCGATCGTAGGTCGGCGCCGGATCTCATCATCCAGCGGAGGGAGATAATGGCCACCTCTCGAGAAAAAAACATGCACTACATTATTGGACTAATGATCTTGGCAGTCGACGCGTCCTAATGAAACACGACACTTACGTGAACGTGTATTGTGTTCTCAGGCGCGACAATTACTTTGATTATTAATCTCGTGCAGTACATGTTATTGCTGGGAGGTAGCGGTGGTGTCCCTCCGCTAAAAGAAAAAATAGCGTGAATGTGAGGTCCGGAACAGACCTACACTTCGGTTTGAGGGATTTCTCCGTTCAGGTATCTTCCGACCCAACCGGGGTAAGGTCTTAGCTCCGTCTGATCTACTGATATGTGTAGTAGTGTAGTGATTGTAAGTGTACGTATGTAAGGGGTGAGGATAGGGGAGAGGTAGGCACATTTGTTTTGGTACACCTCCGGCACGTGTATGCTACATTCTGGTTCAATACGAAAACCACAGATCTGAGAGCTGGTCCCTAGAACTCCTGCCGACATTGACTGAATTCGACCAATCTAGATAGCCAGTGTTAAAAATTCACCACCTTTGGGGCTCGAATCCTAGGACGTTGACAGAGAGTGTTGCAATAATTGTGCTGAGGCATCTCCAGCCGTTTAGAGAATCTGTACGAAATAAGAGATTCAACTCTTAATCAACTGCTGATTGCTTAAAATTAATTGTTACTTCCGGATGTCCAGATTCCATAAACTGTTCCACTGTGGAAGGAGTCCTTCTTTAAATGAACGGAAATGTGGAACTCTTGTGAAAACCTTGTCATTTGCAGAGTCTCTTTTGCTGTTTTGTGGCCATGGAGTTTGAAAACTCAATAACTTTCATACGAAGAGCGTCGAACATGACTTGCACGCTTTTGAGATCGCAATTTTACACTTCAAATGGTGTATACCTGTTTCTAAGGTACCTTCTCGTAATGCGAATGATATGTTGCGTTCATAACTCAAAATATTCTGCGAAATCATTCTCATCGTTCGTCCAAGTACAAATGAGTGCCGCGAAAGAACATCCACGAAATCTGAATGGAGGAAAACGAGGAATCTGAATGAAAATGTGGGCATTTTCGGAGCAGGCGATCTGCCTTGTGCATCTGAGTTCACAGCCCATTAATTTGAGAATAATGGCATATTGTGAATTCAGATCTGACACTTAAGGAACAGTCATTTTAAAACTAAGTATTCTGGTCTAATAATATAATATTACAGTACGTAAATATTAATATTTCGAAGTTGTTTCGAGATACTACGTAGATACTATGTATGTAGATATTAATATTTCAACCATTTCCAGCCTAGAAAGTGAAATCAGTAATGGGATGGGAAGGAAATAATTGTGGGCCTCCGTGGCGTGTTATTTAAGTTTCTGCTCTTGCACCAGGAAATAATTCAAAGGAGGAATTCCCAAAAGTCTCTGATCGGAGAAAGCTGGTTCCAAGGTAAGCTAGTGCTAAAATCTGCCAGTCTGCTGGCATTGTTGAAGCAGTGTCTTAACGTAGCGTTCAAGACCTCAGAACTGATCCTTCCGGTTATAATTCCGTGGAAGGATGGGTGGTTTCAGGTGAGGTTGTAGTGTGGTTGGCTTATTACTATGATGTCACATCTAATTTGAGTGGGTCAGTGCCCGATATGCCTAACCCACTAAGTTGTGAAGGCACTTTTCCTCTCAGCTATCAGTTGTATAAGTACCAATCATTTTGTTCCTTATAAGGGAATGAATGAATTGTCTCAAACAGATAGTTTGAGCCAATTCATTCATTTATTCACAAGGATAAAAAATATGGAACCAATAGACCATCATTCAGAGCCATACTTCATAGGAATAAAGGGTCTTCAAGACTGGGTTATGCAGTTCTGGTACTGATCACTCATATGACCTCTTTATTTCATCACCTCCAACTCTTGATCATCCTTTTTTTCAGTGGATGACCATGACAACGGCATATCATCTGCCCAAGATAACAGGGGGCACAAAAGGTTAAGGTTAAACCCTCACCCCTCTCAGAAATGCGTGGAATGATTGTTTTTGAAGATCAATATTCAAGTTTTATGCGGAGAGCGATAGGTCCAAGCAAACAAATCGAATTCATGCAATAAATATTAATTTCCCTCACAAAACAGAAATATTTTCCCCTACGATCGCATAAAATTCAGCTATCATTATAAAAGTATATTTCATCTGTACTCATCATGGTATCGAAATAAATCACCATCTTCGTCATCTGAATCTAAAAAAGACTTTCACTGTGACGTCACGTTTCATACCTGGATAAAAGAAATACTACCTTCACGCATGGTTAGCGCTACGTAAATCTACACATTTTGAGATTTTATATTTTACATGTTTAATGATTTACTTACACAATTATTTACTAATAAACTAGTTGTCAACGTGAATCGGCTTGCCATTTCATATTTCCCTTTCATTTTTCTCTTTCATAATTCCCTTTCATAATCACTTCTCATAATTCCCTCGATAAGTGAAAATGTAGCACCATTCAACAGTCTTCATATTTCCTTCGTCACCGTGAACCTTTCGATCCAGATAAGTTATGCGGGCAATAACTGTCAATAACGTTTCAGTAATAATTAAAAACATTATTAGTTACAGCTGACAGATTTAAGAACTCCACCTCAGAGTATGCCTGCTTTCGAAGCTGCGTCGTCCAGAGGGAAACCCAATATCGAAAGGGCTGCCCGCCCGCAGCCACCCGCTGCCCTCCTGGACAAGCCTCGACTCGGCCGCGAGAACTGACCCCGCGCACGGCCTTCGTGTTTCATTCGGCCGCGCCTCATAATGAGGGTCAAATGAGGTGTTTAGGGCCGGCGGAGCACGGGTCATCCCGGGCATTTGTCTTCCAAATTGTCAAGACAATATTATTTCTGCAAGTTACGTCCGTAGACGCTTTGGCTACTACTTTCCCACGCAGGGGCGACCCGGGGTGTTGCAGTCAGGCCGCTCACACAATAAGATGGGGGAGTGATTTGATTTGACGAGTCGAGTCGACTCAATCCGATTCGACTCGACTCAATCCCCTTCGATTCGACTCCATTCGATATAGTTAAATTCGATATGTGACGTATGGGAGAGATGTATAATCTGCGCACATTTTTTTTTGTTCCAGAATATCTTCTCCCATCTTTTCTTACTATACATAGTTAATTGATGAAAAATGTACCAACAAAACATGGTTAACAATATTTGTAAACTTGCAATTTTCGCTTCCAACCTATATAAAACTATTTGCATTTGTAAACGAAGTCCAGATTTTTTAATTGAATTGATGCCTTATTTTACGTGGCGAGTCTTGGGATATCAAGCCCATCTTCTGTCTGACCACACAAATTTCGCTACGCTCCTTTCCCCAACAAGCGGAGAAAGTAGGTATTTCTTGGGCGACGAAACATGTGATTTGAATTTAGCTCAGAGGCGTCATTTAGGCTTGAGGACCTTTTATATGCACGTAAATCTACTAACATGGGACAACCGGCTTTACTTCCCCGAAGGAAGGCGTACGAAGGATTTCTTCACCCTTAAAAATTCACGTCTTCGATCGGATTTGAACCCGCCAACTTGAGTATAACAGTCCAATACGCTAACCGTTACACCATCGCCGCCAATTTCTCATTTTAAAATTGCTAACAAAATAGCAAACCACATCTTCGGCTCTACTGCTACCATACTTAATCTGAAAATATATTATGTACTTAATTAAATTGAAGAGCTACAGAACAGACAGTTAAAAATTCACGTCTTCGATCGGATTTGAACCCGCCAACTTGAGTATAACAGTCCAATACGCTAACCGTTACACCATCGCCGCCAATTTCTCATTTTATAATTGCTAACAAAATAGCAAACCACATCTTCGGCTCTACTGCTACCATACTTAATCTGAAAATATATTATGTACTTAATTAAATTGAAGAGCTACAGAACAGACAGACACGCGCCACTTCAAATTAAAACTGAGATATGAGGTGATATGTCTCTACAATACCTATAACTATTACAAATCTAAAAACAAATTACTCGTAAACTGTGTCACTGGCATTTGTTGAGAAAAGTTAATGCTACTTATAGAAACAATCTAGATGGTGATGGACACGTATATAGTATTATCAAGTTATTTTATAATACAAAAATATACTTCTTCTAGATAAATAATTTTTTTGACTCTAATACCTGACTTTTCCCCTCTGTATTAATAAAGAGGAAAGGAAATGGATGAAGTTTCACTTCTCATGTTTCGTTGTTGCGGCATCTACGGCATACTGTTACAAAGGTGTTGCGGTTCCAAGAGTCATGGATACAAAATAATTTCGAGCCAATTTTCTTTACGTCTTTTGATTCTCTACCGTATGTATTATTTTGCCGATATGCAACAGTTCATGGACATTTTGCTCCAATAAATTTCCCCGTCATAAATTCAGCTATTTACCGCACGTGTTCAGATAAAATTACGACACTATTTGACAGGAGATAAATTTCATCGTGAAGATGCTACATCAGGAAAAATACAACCGATGTTTCCGAGTCTCATTCCAGATAATCCCGTCACCGTGGAAGAATCTTACTGGGGTATTAGGCAACGCAGATGACTCGAAAACACACATAATGTACCACGAAATACGAGAGCGAATACCAATGTTAAATCTACTTTTCTGAAACAACACATCACTTTCCTGAATATTCTCCGGACCAGAACCGGCTCGACCAGACCGGAGCATAGTAGGTGTTGCATGGCCCTCAAGAGTCCCGATTCCCTTTCGCTTTCACGGTCGTCGTTCTAAAATATCCATCACACATGCCGGAAAATGCTACGATACTTAAATACATGCGATATTTGATATCGATACCATTAACAGAATCGATACTATGCCGCAAGCAACAAAGCTCAAGAATAGATAATTCTTACACTACTGATATTGATCAATATTATCGATGCTTCCAGCCACAAAAGCGACTTTTTTCACTGCGAAACGCAATAAACGATGAACGTGCTCGTATATGTGTGAGCTAGTCCGGCGCGCCGATTTTTGCTAGTTCTGCGCAGCATCAGTTTACGACATGAACACACCTGACCACAGCACGGGCACTTCGTTTGAAAAGCCAGACCAGACGCTGGCCACCATTTTGCATGAAGAACGAGAAGAGTTGAAAAACATTTTGAAAGTGAAGTAAAGTGACAACTTTCAACGAAAAACAACATGATATAGGTGTATTTGAAATAAAATATGCAATATTAAAAATACATTGTGTAGCTGTTTCAATGGCTTGTAAGAAGATAATTATTTTGATTTCTAGCTGCATTTAAAATTTCCGCTAATATTGTGGCGTCAGGTAGTGCCTGAAGCTCATTGGCTGAATTCCGATATGATGCTCAAAAGTACACCCATATCTTTTCATTATGACGTGAGATACTGTAACTGACGATCTCTCGATCTGACGACCTCTGGACATCCTACATTACGTTTGTTCATCTGCGCATGCGCAACTGGAACTACGAATGCACAGAAGGTCGAGACTGCTGTACATTCTACAAGTCGGTTGCCGCAACGTCCCTATAAACTACACGTCGATATTATCAACCCCTCCAGAATCCAGTGACGGCGTCAGTTGTTTAGTTAAGGGTGTCAATATCTCCACTAATTACTTCTCGAACCCAATGCAGAATTGCAACGTCCTATTTGTGGTGGTTCGGTTCCTCTGACACGGCTGCTCCAAAGGGTCTTGCCACTGCGAGCGTAGCGTAGGCCTTTCAGACCCTCATATTTCACGCAGGAGAAGGGGAATTTGTCTTGGGCGTCGGAGCTCACGGGAACCCTTGCCGCCCTCATCAGCGGTCGCAGCTAACGAAGCCACCAGCGCCCAGGCAAAAGAGATACAATGCGGAGTATGGATAAAAACTGGCTTTGAAGAAGAAGATGAGTTGTGAGGTGTACCACTAGCGTATACCGTTTGAAAGCAGGCTTGAGAGATATGTTTGCCCTCTTTTATTTGATCTCACTAGAATTCTGTATTAAAGGACATCTTGACGATACACCTGCACCATTTGATGCCTCGTATTGATGTGCAACCTGAAGACTAGCAGAAAATATTTATAAGAGAAACATTTACGAAATTGCAGTACAGATTTTGAGAAAGCATTATCTTTCTTTGCGTGCTACTGTTTAATTAATTAGCTCTGAAAAGAAAACAAGACGTATCTTAAGTAAAATATTATGTTTTTTGTTCCTTTAGCCTCTTTAACGTCTCAGTAGCAAGATAATTGCTTTTTAAGCGCAGAAAGGCAATTTAATCAGTTTGGATTAAATATAAATTATACATTATTGTATGAATGGTATTTTTTATTATTAACTTTGTAGAAATGAATGTAATTGTTCTCACACTTAGAAAATCTTTGGTGCAAAACCAACGTACATTTTGTTATATTTCTTCAAAATATGCTGTAAAATATACCTATTCTGTGGCTTGTTATCAAGCTACATTATAGCTATGACCTAATTCAGAAATAACCATCAAGATCAGTAAAAACTTTCAAAACGAAGATACGTTGCTTTGTAACAAGCGTGGTTTCAAGTGTTAATTTACCGAATCTTTCTGGCAGTGTCACCTCGTATTCTTTCACTCTGTGCGAAATATGCCCCTGAAGAGAACCTTGAGGTACTCCGCGTGAGAAGAGACAACCGCGCGGCCGCCGCGCGTGTCCACACACTACGATCGCCCGCGCCGCCGCCATGTCGCCGTGCCGCCAAGGCCCATGCCCCAAGATCCAAGATCCCAAGGCCTCCCCGCTTCTTTACGACGCTTCTGCCCGCCACCACGCGGCGCCAGTGGTGTTCGCTCGCCTCCGCGCCGAAGCATCGATTACTCCCGCTCGCCATGAATAAACATCGAAATATGCTAAATCGGAAACAGATACCCCAAAACAACCGCCTCCAAATACTACACAAGCCTCCTTCGAACGAAAAGGACACGCGGCGGAGAAAGAAAAACGTATCTGAACTTTTTCACACGTGGTTTTCTCCCGCATCTGATAATTCAAGCCTTGATTCGAATTCGACGGAATGCGTGAAGGGGTCGCGCCATGATACATTAGATACACGTGGGCGGCGGTGTGTGGAAAAATATTTCGAAATGTTGGCTGGGCCGGAGGTCCTATTTACATTCCACGGTCCGCGAGTCCGCCGGCCGGCGGCGTGGCTGTGGAGTCGCGGCGTGTTGGCGTCGTGGACAGGCAATTGCGGAAAGGCAGGCGGCCGGTGACAAAGAAAACAGCAACTGACAGGTAACACCGTACATATTGCCACGAAGATCTTCGTTCTCAGAGTTCAAGAAGGTTGCAACAGAGTCAAGGACAAAGCGAAAAATCAGTGGCATTATTCGCGAGTTGTGGACAATATATATTACTCCCGTCTGAAACAGTACAATCTCACTAATATATCAGATTTGGATCTCCATTAGATTGTGACGCTCCTTTGAAGGTTTCGTCCGTCAAGCGACGAAACAGGCATCTTTAATGTATCTTAAAAGCTTCTTTGGACTTATTTTACATACTGTAAATCTACAACATGGGACAGCCGGCTTTACTTAATCACTGAAGAAAAGCGTACGAAGGATATTTCGCCCTTAATAGTTCAGGATTTTGATCGGCATTGAACCCCATAATTTGGGTATAAGAATCAGATAGGCAAACTGTTGTACCGCAGCGCATGTTTAGTCCCCCATGATAGGATCACCATCATCAAAACCGGGGTGATATGACCGTGATCTTGCCAAGCCGTGTGGTGGAGAGAGGCGGCTGTTCTAATTGATTGTATGATTCATTGGTGATTCCGGGCGCGTCAAGTGCTCAGGTCATTATTCCCGTAAGTGTAATGCATATTTCTACTCGAGAGGTGGCGACGATGATCTACCGCTGGTTGCCGACCTACCGTCAACTAACAGGGTCCTCAACCACGTATTTCACACCAGTGTGACACGGTCCCAACGGGGACGAGCGCTAAGCTCCCGACGGGTCTACCGCCACGTGTGTTAGAGAAGAGCATGTAAGTGTGTAAGTAAGGGGTAAGGATACGCCAAGGAAGAGGAAGGAGAGATCGCGCGCGGTCCATGGACCGTTTGTTAGGGTACTGCTCCGGGATTAACCTCGTGATGATCCAAAAAACACGAAAAGCTTCCTATCAGAGCAGCTATAATTCTCCTTCATACAGCGACATAATTCGATCTAGCTACTGTCGAAAATCCTGCCACCGACTGGACTCGAACCTTGGACGTCTCAGTTAGAGGCACTGCAGTAACAGTTGAAGCCATGAGCCACCTTTGCCGGACAGCTGTTGCAAAGCAGGGCTCGCAAATCCAGCAGTGGCCAGGTGGCCGCGGCGAGGAATCCGCCTAAGATGCCTGCGTGGCGAGGCCGCGCCTTGCCCCGCTCCCGCATCCATCAGGCGCAGGAGCCCTTCGCCATTGCGGGAGGCTCCACCGGCAACGCAGTGAGGAACACGCGCGTTTCCCTCGGCCGAAATTGCAAATCGGTGGAGTTCGAGGTTTAACTCAGCAGCCGCGCGGTCTAAAATGATTGATTGATGTTGCCGTCAACTGTCAGCTCATCGGAGAACAACACTATGCCAGCCGGACAGTTGAAGGTCATGGTAAGCAATTGAGGCCATCACGCGTGCATCTCGACATTCTTTCTCACAGTACATTTTATTATCTTCTATTGCTCGCCCTCTCTCTCTCCCTTTCTCTCTCTCTCCCTTGCTCTCTCTCTCTCCCTTGCTCTCTCTCTCCCTTGCTCTCTCTCTCCCTTGCTCTCTCTCCCTTGCTCTCTCTCTCCCTTGCTCTCTCTCTCCCTTGCTCTCTCTCCCTCTCCCCCCCCCCTCTCTCTCTGTCTCGTACCTTCCCTCTTTAACATAATGTGGTGACAGTTGAACAGTTTTAACATTAAACGTTTTAATCACAACTACTATGTGATTTTCAATTACTATTTCCTTTTCTGACTTTCTATTTCCGGTCACTCAGTCCCTTCAACATGACAACATCACCTATGAGAATTACGTTCCTCAACAGCCTTCGCAATGGAGGGAAGGTCACGGCTACCATCGGATCTCGAACCCTAGGACCTCACGATTAGAGTCGCTCTAGTAAAGATAGGTCTGATCTAAATGAGCCGGTCCAAAAGCGACGTGGGCAATATGGTCAGAGTCCTATTTTCCTGTTTTTAAGGAAGTATCTCCACACTGTTATGAAACTTGGTAAAAATGTGTAGATACTTTGTAAAAAACAAGAAAATAAAACCACATCGCCCACGTCGCTTTCGGACCGACTGTTTTAGATTTAACCTACCATTACAACAGTGACTCTAACCGTGAGGTCCAAGCGTTCAATATCCGATGGTGGCGGAGAGTAAATCAGTCGATCAGTCGTGTGTAAATCAGATACTTGTATCTGATTTACACAGCAAAACCAAAACGCATTTAACTCATGTTATAATGTCAACTGTGAGACTGACTATGACAGTTGCGCGAGAGAATGCATGCAGCTGATTTCGTGAGTCATCCCTCTCAACTCAGAGGAGCAACTTCAAATTAGATAAACTGAGCGTGACAATGCGATCTACCGAAAATTTACCTGTGTGCTATTCGTTGCTCGTGCTCGACGGTTTGACGATATCTGACGTAGATACAAATAATCAACGAATACTTTATTTTTCCATTCAGCTAGTCGCCATCGTAAGACGTGAAGTAACGAAGAAACACAGACGAAACGGCTATTCTCTCACGTCCCATTAAAAGCCCCGTAATGACGTTACTAAATTTTGATATGTATCTCACAGATACCGCGGTGACTAAAGGGTTAAACGAAAAAACGGAGGCCATTAGGCCATATATTTAATTAACTAAATTAAAATTCAAGGTGAAAAAATTGCCGAAGAGTACTCGTATAGTAAGGTATGGTTCTATCTTTGATTTACATCAACATCTTAACCCACCGCCTTTGCATTTCTTCTGACAGAAGTCACAGCACCAAAATTTATTGTCAAAAACTTCAGCATCATGACTCCTCACTTGCTTGCATTGACTAATATTCCTAACCACCAAATTACAGGTCGACATTACGGAAGTTTTGGACTCTGGCAGTAAAATCAGAATAGGCATATTATCATGTGATGAAGGTCGATAGTAAACAACGATGTCCGAGTTCAAGTAGCCATAACGCAACGAGGATAGGAAAATGAAACTCAGGAATATCGCAAAACATTTTGGTGAAGCACGTTACAAGCGGGTGCCATCTACGCACACGACACATACGTAATCGATTGATCGACTAATTATTGTTTTCTGGCGCGTCTTTGGTCATTAGTAAGGTTAGTAATGATAATTTTAAGATTAGTAAGGTCAGTGGATGTTTTATCACTGAAAGTGGCGGTGAACTTCCCCCCCCCCCCCCCGTCAATGGTGAGATCCGGCGTCGATTATCGACACGTTGGATTGTGGGTTTTCGCCAACCAGCGGGGCACTGCCCCAGCCGGAACAAGTTATACAACCTACCGACATAAGTAATAATAGTATAGCGCTTGTACGTATGAGGTGAGGATAGAACAAGGAAGAGAAAGATATGATCGCGCGCCGTGGGTGGCCTGTTTGTTTTACTACTTCTGTATTCGCCTGGTGTTGATCGGAAAACACGCAAATCCACCGATCAGAGCATCCGGGCGCTAGAATTCTCTAGACAGCCGCTGACTTCATCCGGGCTAGTATCCAAAATCCTGACACCATGCCATACATACTATTATAATATGTTACATGCCATACTATTATAATATGTTATCCTATTAACTGCACTCCCGTTATTGAGATTGGAAGGAAGACCTCCCAGTCAGAAGCACTGCGGTGACATCAATGGATGCCCCGATCCACATAAGCCGGTAAGCGTATTCGAGTACCGGTTCTTTCGTCCAAATACATCACAATAAGGAGAGTTCAGTTACGAAGATAACGAGTGATAATAGTATGGCATGTTTTTGTTACTTGCAGTTTTACCAAACGATCCCCGCCCCTAGACCGATTTGAAATGAGTTTCAGCCCAAAATTTCTTTTGGCCACATATTTTCGGTATTTCCACACTGGGCTCCACAGCGAGCGGAGGGAAGAGAGCTCTCGGGCGTCGGAATGCGACGCGCGCGCCCCTGGCGGGCGGCGCGCGGTTCGCGATGGGCGCAATTAAAGTTGTGGAAACGGCGCGATGCGTCTTTTTCATGAGGATCGGCGCGCCCGTTGCCGCCGATGCCGCGCCTCTGTTTTTGTCGGATCTTATCTAACTCGGCGGTGCTCGTATTAGTCGCAGAGACAAGGCGCGTGTTTACACGACGATCGTGCACTTAGTAATGCCAGGCGCGAAGGATAGGGAAAAAAATAAACTGATTTCGGAGTCGCCGACTTTTTTTGTTGTTGTTGAGAAAGTGAAAACAAATGCGTTATTTATGACTACTGAGATCACGTGGCGTTCGATTGTGATCTGTGTGTTTTTAGCCTAGTCCAATAATTGATCCTGTGAACTCAAAAAATTCTGTAAATTGAATTATTATAACACAGTTACTGGGAATTTAAAGAGTCTTCTTTTGTTACTTTCAATAATGAAATATTTTTTCTAAATATTGTAATAATTTATTTCTTTTGTGAATTTCAACGATATTTATTAATGATTCAATATTATTATAAGTGCGATTAAATACTTATTTGACAATAATGTCTTGTAAGTTATATAATTGAACTGTAATTTTTGTAAGAGAAACTCACACGAGTTTATGAATGATGAAAATAAAAAATAAAAACTACAAACATGATTATTACCAAAACTATGTGAATCCCGTTAAATATCTTTTACTCTAGAAATCACCGGAAAAGTTTTTAAATCTGATGCAAGAATGACTTAGTTGTTAGCCGTCTAGTATTAAAACTTGTATTCGGCTATCCAGGAATTGTATTTTGGACTTTTTTATAAGCTTACTAGTGATTCCTCCTATGCATATAATATTCTTGAAAATATAGGAAAACGAAAATTCATACATAAATTGTATCACAAGAAACATTAATTGTATCACGATTCTGAAAATATCGATTATATTGAAATTAATTTCATATACACGAACTTATATGAGAAAGTACGAAATATCAACAGATAGTTACCACAGTAAGATTGCATAGGACTATAATGTAAAATAATTTTAACATTTATATTTTACAATTTACGAATTACATTAACACCGAATTATGAATATAATCGTAAATACCACTTGAAAAATACATTATTTTATAAGTAAACTTTTAGATGCAGTGATTATCAATTTCATCTTGATGTAGTTCAAACTAGGGAAAGCCATTAGAACAGGTTTGTGTTTAATTTTAACAGTTTCTGAAATTGTCAAAATATTTCTTTCGTATACGTTAGGATGTGGGGTTTGGGGTCTTTTATTACCATCGGGCGCTAAAACGTTTGCTACGCCACTACTAAGTGCACACAGCTAGTTTTCAACACCAGCTGCCACAGTCCTGGATATACAGTGTATTAAGAGATTTCCTAAAGAAACTTGTGATTATACCTGGCTTCTCCGGTAGCTGGTAATTCCATTATACACCATATCCTATTCGATTACTCTTCGGATTTTTCAACACACATTAATGTACTTTTATTTTCCTACGACACATGAACCAATTTATCAAGACGTTCATAACTTTCTGAGAGTTTCATCCATCCACCACAACATTCACAAACATAGCTGCAGGCGCAACATACTGACAGCCAACTCGTACCGCTTTCCACCTGCTGCCAGTAGTTCCATCTTCATTCCCATTCCATTTGTATTTCAGATGAAAATCACAAGATCTATTTGCACATTAAAGTGTAAAGGTTTTCGTAGAGGGGGAATATCATAGTGGGGACCTTGGAACAGGCGGCGGACGGGCAGGGACTGAAGAATAAAGAAACGCACGCCATCCGTCTTTGTCGTCCACGAGTCATTATCACAGACCTCGTCTTCGAGAATCCCTCACGAGGGCCCGACGCTCATTTGTTAAGGCGGAAGATGCATCGCAGCGCGCCCACGACACGGCCACCGAAAACATTTTTGAATAATGTTTTGTTTCTGAAGAAGCTCGTTCCAAATTTAGAATCGAAGGTTCTTCACCCGCGACAAAAGATGGCGAATGATGAAAATCGCCGCTTCAGTGTGTGCTGTGACGTGAGCAAAAAGCTTCCGAAATTCTTGGGCATTGTCTGCTGGTTTTTGAGCGTCTGAGTGGTGGACATGGGATGAAAATTCCACCTTTGAGGAAGATGTACGGTGAGAAAAAAAAGAGTAGATATGTATTGTTAAACACAATTAAGTTTTTAAATAATTAAATATTAACGTAATATTCAATTCATTTTAATGTGTGTTGCACTAGAGTAAAATAAGATTTTATTCACTAGTAAAAATGTTTCATATTCAAAGAAACCTGGGGAACTAATTTCCACGAGTGAATAGCTATTTAACCATTTCATATGTCTAAATTGTAATTTTTGTAGTGGTTCCTGACAACATTACTAAAATTTTAATTCACATGTGGATTATATAAATTGAGTGCAAGTTTAATATCCAACATAGAATTCAAATACATACGATGTACGACGAATACGAACATTGTACAACAATGTATACAGTTAGTAAAAAATTCAATGTTCGGTAATTATTCCTTAAATATAATTACATGATTTTAACAAAGGTTACAGGTTGAGTTATTTGAAAGTTATTTTGTGCATAACATTAACATTAATTTGTTTATGTTCTAGCTTCATATCTAGGATCTTCATATTTAAACCTAATCTACTTAATGCGATTGTTATTATTGCTCGTTTATAGGTACTATTTGCATTTTGCGTTTTGCACAGAGATTATAATTACGAGTAGGCCTGTTTACTCTTGCGCTTTCTCACTATCACATTGACCACACATTCTCCGTGGGCGTCTATGTCGCAGCATTCCACATTCATACCTCTCACATCACTGTCGTGTCACTAACACTTTCACACGGATCACACTGTTGTTTGTGTTTTTTTCTTTCTCTATACTATTAAAACACTTGGATAAAGAGTAATAAAACATTCGTGTTAAAATAATAAAATTCGTAGCAGCGAGTAAAAAAATATAATTCGCGGCAGCCAATTAACTTTTATCCGATGGGCGAATTGTTGTTTATGACACCAAGCAGAACAAAATACATTTTGGTTTGCATACTTTTATGGAATAATTAGATAAATATGTGAAATATTTCCTGAGTGTTTATGAAACGATTAAGAAGATATCTAGACATTTTTAAGAATTCCTCGAGATTAGGGGGTTTGCAGTTACAACGCTTTAAAGGTTGGGCTATATTTTTTCACCCAAGTTTAACTGAATAAAATTGTTTGCAGTATTTTAAGTGAGAAATATGAGCTGGCCATGCTGCAAGAAAATCAAATATTAAATATGGAATTGAAATTAACGAACGTCAATATTTGAACGAAACGTTTACCATTTAATTTTAATGCAATATGAGCAACTTTTCTATTTCGAAAAACTTGATAAACTTGATACATCACTTCCGTCACTCTCATTTTCTACCACATTTCAAACAATTGTGAAGCAAACAATGTATTTGCAAATATTTAACGTTTCTCGTAATACTAGGAAAGCAATTTTTCCTTACCGCAAGGCATCAAAATTAAAGCAACAAGTGTTTCTTTCAATTTTGTCTTGGTGTTGTAATAATTCATTTGTAACCTTTAAAGCTAAGGAAAAAGGCACTACACAGTTTTTATAAAATATGATAGAGAACATTCAGAAACGAAAACGTAGCGACATTTTAATTAAAAGAAAGTATCTCTAGGCGAGATATCTCTGCCTCTAATTCGATTCTGTCAATCATAAAGGAAAAGGAAAGGAAACGGATTTCATTTAAATATTTCGTGCCCTGTTGTTGTTTTTTAGGGGGGTAATCTGGGATTTTTTATTTTTATTCGTTGAAAAACGAGAAACTAAAATTCAGTAGAATCTCGCCTTTTAGAAAAGCTTACGCGGCTAAAACAGCTCTGTCACATTTAGCAATTTGCGCATTGTATTTCATGTGGTCCTGTTGATCACCTCGTTGCACTTCATTTGATCTCTTCAACCATATTGCAGTCGTAATATTTAGCAAAGTTCCGACACTCTGTAAGCTATCATGTTTGTAATAAAATGTTCTCAAACTATGTTAAGTACATCGCAGAATAATTGTAAATACACTCGAGGGGAAGACACCAGAAGATTGATCTACTTTACCATCTACACCGACTCATGAACGCCGCGCTCGACGAGACAACTCGTCATTCCGTCACCACCCGCCCACTCTACCCCCAGGACTAAATAGTCCAATCTTTTATTTCTGCGTCGCCGCTCAGGCTTCAGCCCATTAGCAGAGGCGCGGGGTTCGGGAGCAGGGGGCAGGAGGTGGGGGGGAGGGGAGGGGAGGGGAGGTTTTTACCCCGAGCGCGAGAGAATAATTATCTTGTCACGCCTTAATGACTCTTCTATAGAGAGGAGCGCGCGGTAGTCCGTGAAGACCTTCGCTAATTCTCGCTGGCTCTGGGCTCGGCCAGGCGGGCGCGCGTCTAATAACCACGTACACCCGGCATGACATCATCGCTCCCCCACCCCCCTCGCCCCCGCCCCCTTCCCAAATAGACCGATCGCACACGTCCGATAGGAAGTGGATGGAGCGGCTCCCGCCGAAAATGCACCCAAATGCTTTCCAATCAAGGCAACGCATTCGGAGAAGTTTTTTACTAAAGGTGTTTGACATTAGTATGCATTATTCAGATGGTTTGTGATAACGTTGTTACTTCTTCAGGTGTAAATATTTAGGATTTTAATATCCATTTTTTTATTTCTCCTGTCTTTATCTCTTCTCTTTAATTATGTGCTTCAGTAATTGAGGTATTCTTGTGGTTAAGTAACTATTGACTCTTTCGTAGGATATCTGTAGAAATAAACGACCGTAATTGATTCTAACATATGAAAATTTTGTTTTGTAACGACTGCAATATGGTAAATTATAATTACCACCTACTAAAAATATCCAGTGCGTTTGTTTGATTAAACTGTTTTTGGTTTGGTGGAGGAACTATCTGAAAATTTCCCGTTTCCAAACAATGGGCCCTGTCCTGTAACCACTTCGACTTAATTACAAGAATTAACATTAGTATACAGTTTTTAGACTCTTAGATAAGATCTTGATAATTTTCTATTTCAGACAAGGACATGCACATCATTCAGATTCTCTCTTCTATCCAGATGTTTCACTTAAATCTCTATTTCAGTCATTCCTGAAGAAAACTAACAATAGCACACTTTTGCGTAAGCTTCGTCCAGTTGCTCTTCCTTTGTTGTGTCCTCAATGGCATCGTCCAACAACTTACCCTGTGCCCAAAATCCGCCTACGTCGGTATTCGTTTTTACGTCCTCTCAGACTATGAAGCTTCAGAACTCGGATCTACGACGCCAACGCATACTGTGGAAGCTAATGTCACTGGTATGAGAGCGGCTGCATGCATGGGCATAGGAACAGACACAAAAAGTGTTCATGGTGTTATTAAGCTATTATGAAGATGAGAGCAAAAGCTTTGCACACTTACAAAATTAGCTCGATATTCAACTTTTAAGTGTAGTGCTAATGCGTTGTTAGAGGGTCTTTAATGTGTAGAAAATTGATTTTCATTCAATCAGTTTACTAAAGTGATGTCGAGATTGCTTCCTTCGTCGTACTACTCAGCACTTTCGTAGTCGCCCGGAGTACAATGCCCACAGACGTCAGAGATAAGTGTGCTTCTAATCCTTCATTTTTGATAATTATTATGTACAATGAGATACAACCTAATTTATTGAATTAGGGCATACTTCAGATGCATGCCAATTAAAAAATACTTGTTCATATCGAAAAAACAAATCACGCGATTTTGTTCCGTTCTCTTCCGTTTCTAAACAATTTGAAGGAAACTAATTATCTTCAGGTAGTTTCGTGATGTCACCAAGCTTGTAAATCATTTTCGAGGCAGAATCAACCCCCAAATTCATAATCTATGCAAAGTTATGGACAACTTAATTATACAAAATCCATAATGAAACTATGAATTTTAACCTAAGCCATTACACCGCCAAAATTACCGATTACAATAGTTTGCCTACTAATTCGATTCGTGCAGGTTCCTCAAACTCGCCAAAGTAGAAGAAGTCAGGCAAAGTTTCGGCACCTAGCGGAGATCTCCCAAACTTTGTATGATCGACGCTCGATCAGTAGATCGTTGCTTTAACACTTTTAAAGTTCATTTCTCCAGAACTGGGAAAGTGTCACTTTTATTCTTCCTTGACCGCTAAATACTCTAAAAAAAATAAAAAAATCCTGGAGAGAGAAGAATAAAATAAAATAGAGATATTGAACGTGCACAACATTCGCAAATTTTTAGGTAATTAAAAAAACAGTTTATGTCAAGATATATAAAATGCAAAAGCAATGCAAACATCTTTCGAAATATAAATTGTGTACTTTTACATGACAATTATCCTTTGACGAGAACAATACTAAAAGGCCAAAACCCACAATAAAGCAGCACAAACGCATTTGCACAATTCCAACACTTGTTGACCAGACAATAACGAGGTTCAAGCACCCGCAGGCTACAGGCGGGCAGTGGCGCCCCTAGTGGCGCCGAGCGCTGTCGAAGGGGTCCGGTGGGAGAGTGGTCATATTAATTGGAGATAGGTTACAGAATAATGATATAAAATAAACAGTTATACCAAATTCTTGAGAATAGAATTATATATTCTCAAAAACAGACATCTAGTTTATACAATGTACATATATGTTAGACCAGAAAAACTAAAAGTCTAACAACGAAACTATATTTTTTTTAAAAATATCTTGAGGAAAGGTGGCTGACACTGCCGACAGATAACTCCATGCTCTTATTGGGTAGAAAATTATTCCTCGCGGCTTCATGAACATATTTAAGTCGAAAAATATACAATTTTCTAGAAACCACAACACATTTACCATTGTGTTTTAAAGTGCAAAATGTTCGCGCGTGGCCCATAATAATTATATAACAGTGATAAAAGTTAATGTTATTGCAATTTATTCTCCCTGAGGTTATTTGAAAATATTCTATTCATGTCTTTTGAAATGTGTAAAATATCTATTTTTACATTAAAAATATCTTTTTAAGAGAATAACATAAAAAAGGGCAACAACCTTCAATATAGCAAAACACACGCGGTTACACAAATGCAACGCTCGTTGACCAGACAATAACGAGGTTCAAGTAGCGTCTGGCGGACAGTGGCGCCCGCAGCGGGACCGGGCGCAGTTGTTCAGCGGGTGGGGGCGTATTAATTGGAGATAAAGAGCGCGTTAATTCAAGCGTCTCTTGATGAATTGGCGCACGCGCAGCCCGCGATAAGTAGCGCAATTAGCGAGGCCGGGCGCCCCGCGCGCTGAGGCCCAGGGGGGGAAGGGGGGGATGAGGGCGGGGGCTTCAACAGGTGCGAAGCGCGCCGCCCCCACCGCCGCCTCCTCCTCCTCCGCCCCCGCGGTAGAGAAACCAAAGCCTCCGCTGAAAAATATTGCCCTCCGAGCGCCACCGACGCGACGGTGGCGCTACGCTGCGGATTAATAGGACAACCGCTGCGATGAGGACTCCCCTGGGGGGCGGTTGCGATCGAATGAACCCGTGTTTAACCTCGATCTCAGTGAATCGCAAGCAAATAATCGTAGGAGCGAAGTAAAGGAGTAATTCAAGACAATATTCAAGTGATTCGAACAGGGGTTAACGTTCAATTAATCACTATTGATATATCTCAATCTGAATCTTCTCAAAGAAACGTTAACATTGCCCAAACGTTACGTAAACAACTGAAACGAATATACGATACAAAATTTAATAATAATAATAATAATAATAATAATAAATGACAATTTAATGATAATACTGATTGTATAACTGTAAAAATTCATAGTCACTGGAATAATAGTGTTAAATGATGAATATTTTAAGAATACCTAGGTAGTCCGTGATTTATTACTGTATATTTAGGGAGTTAGCAATTTGTTACAGAAAATTCTTGATATTAAAGTTATATGCAGTCCCAAAGTTGAGGTAATTTGCATAATAATTTTAATAACTTACAAACATCTTAATGGTGTTGAAAAATGCTTAATTTTTAAAGATGTCAAAAGAAAATAACTCCAATACATTATAAAAGTGTAAGTTTTTAATGATTTAATTATTATACATTTACTTTCGTCATTTACGTGACGTTTTAGGAAACTTGCCCCCTGCAGAAAATAATATATTCCGTTATTTTATTCACTGTACTATACAAAGCTACATATTAAAGTGCTTCGTAGTGCCTTTTTACTTCTGATTTTAATAACTTTTGAAAAAAACGTTGCTTATCATACGCTGTTCATAAACAAAAAATTCCATCTATATCACTCTAAAAAGATGCCAATTGCGGTCGTCGGGTTATGAAACATAATGAAGAGAATGTTTACATGCCGCTGTAAAATACATTACATTTGATCAGTTATTAACGAAGATCATTGTCGGTTTACTAATTAGTGCATATTCCCAAAATAATTAATTTTAGCATTTTCAAATGTTTGTTACTGATATTCTGTCTTAATAATAAAAGTGACAAAAACAAAAAATAAGAGTCCTAAACCATTGGCGTAAACAGTACACACAAACAGTACACAAAATAAGTTTGATTTCCTTTACAATTATGTTGAAAACTAAGTGGTATAGGCATATTCATTGACCATTTGTAATTATTTACATAAGCGTTTATTACTCGTAATTTGATGAAATAAGATTTTTCAAAAATGCTCAAATTCCAGGAAATTCTCGTTCTCAGTTCTTATAAAACTATTGCTTTTTAGTCGAATGATTTTTATTAACAACATTCATTATTTTTAACATTTTCACATAATTTGTTTGAAGACAAAAAATACTCTTTCCGTGTTAGCAGATAAGTGAGAAAAAATATTTTGGGCAGTTTTATTACCTCCATAGGAGTATAATCAATTATCTTCATCGATTTGTTCCATTCTTCTGTTCTCAAAGACGGACATTTCACCAGCATGCAATATCCCACAATGCTCCTCGAAAAAGTTCGGAGCTTTGCCGACTACTCGAGTTAGCTTATTAAAACCCGGGAGAGTTCCTTTACGAAGCCGGGTTGGGCTGTGAAAGTCTCTGACAGCGGTCGAATTGGAGATTCGCTTTCCGAAAAAAGTCTCACTGTTCAAACAAAACTTCTGAATCTGGATTCTACTTTCGGGGACGTCGTGCAACTTCTATCTCAAAAGAACCGGCTTTCACCAAAGAGGAAGTTCCTTGAGTAATCTAAGGAACTTTATATTTCAAAAACATTTTATTTGGTCATTTAAAATATGAATTTTATTACACTAAAATCCCATTCTAACATTATTTTAAACTCTCACAAAAAGAAGAAATCAAGAAACTAAGTTACAAATTTCGAATGCGTGCAAACATTGACAGAAAAAATTGCAGCCTCCGGCCATGTAAGGGAAAATTCAAAAACAATTAAAAATTTTCGATTTTGACTGGAAAATGCACATATTTCATTGTGTTATTCCGCCTATCCTCTTATTACGTAAAGCGTCTGAATATTCAGTGCGTCATTTCTTATTTCTTACGATACAGCTAATGTCATGCTAGGAAGGCTCCAAAGCAGAATCCGCCCACCACTAAATATTTGCTGTTCACTTATTGCGATGTTGAACAGCATTTGTTTTATATTCTGGGTATGTAAAAACGTTCTGTACTGTGCATCGTTATAAGCAATGGTACTACGTATTCGGAACATTCGGGACGACTGTTTTTACTAATATATTTCATTTATTACAGTTTACGAGTCGCTGGTAACTCCATAAAAATTACAATGTGTTTGATTTATTTTATTAAGATTAGTGAAAGGATATTTTTTAACAAAATTAAACCATCCGAGTACTCGTATGAGCAGTATTTTCTAGCCCACAGGACAGCACCCTGAGATAATGTAAGTAGGCAGACACCCAAAACCTTAATAAAACTATGGCTAGCCACTCTATTAGATTAAATTGAATAAGAGAGATAATGATCTGAAATACATTTGTAATTAAATTATGGAGAAATTACATTCACTACAAAATGGGATATTAAACCCACGTTTTCGTGTATTTGCCTCTGGCTCTTCGACAAAATAGGAAAATTAGAATTTAAGTAGTGGCTCTGTTGGGTTGTTTTATTATTTGAAAAAATTATTTTTGAAATGTTAACTTGGAAGTAATTGATTTTGACATTCTTAGTCGTTATAGTTAAGATTTTCCCGTCATAAAAACAAACACGAAAGAATTTTTTAAAAATATTTTAATAGCCTGCTCGATGAATACGTTTACACTCAATAATACAGACGAATTAGTTCTTATTTAGCAATTCAGCAGTTATAATCATGAGCGTACAATGCATAATACGTCGTACACACAATTAATTGCATTAAAACAAGACTAGATCTCTTGTAACTAATTGTATTTAAGCAGATGTGGCGAACCACCGGTCACAAACCACAGCCTGGGACTATCTGTTTACTCTGTGGTGACAGAGTGGGGGAAAGTAGGGATTTCAAACCGATAGCGTGGGGGTCACATGTGACTTGCATTATCTTTCGAATCCCAGAGACTTTTCTTCAGGTGCGTCCACTCAAAGCAGATTTCAAGAGATTCATTTCTTTCAGCAAATACAATCTGCCCTGCTCCCATGTTACAGTATTTTTCTGGACCTTTGTAGATAACAGAATCATAACATTTATTTAAACAAATAAATGATATAGTTACAAATAAAACAGTAAATGAAAGTTGATTAATGAAGTTATCTTCGTGTTGACATTTTAACATAATATTCTTGATAGTTTCGAAAGATAAAGTTAAGGTGATAGAGGTGATAGAGATTCGTCGACTGTTATACGCATATTTAAATGTAGTGCCAAAACAAAGTAACGAGCTGGAAGGTGACGGGGACCCTGTCGCCCAATCGGGAGCTCGAGACCAAAAATTTAAGTCGTAAAGAAGCTCCAGATTGGATGACAGTGTCCCCCTCTCCATCCAGCTCGTTACCTTGAAGGGACATTACATTTAAATCGGAGTATAAGAATCGTTTTGCAGACCATAAATATTAGGGAGTTTGTGCACGTCATAGCGACAGCACTATGGATCTTCTGCTCATGCGCAAATGCACTAAAATACATACACTATATATATATATATATATATATATATATATATATATATATATATATATATGAGTTTGTGCACTTGCTTGCGCAGTTGAAGTTTCACGTTTCACACCTGACGCACTTCCTTGCCGGTGCTTTGTCGGTGTGGCAATGAATTTAGACAGGGGTATATATATGTATATATACATGTATGTACACACATATATACATATATATGGGCCTTGTTCGATATTTGACACCCCTGCCTAAATTCATTGCCACACCGACAAAGCACCGCCCAGGAAGTGCGTCAGGTGTCGACATGAAAACCGGTTCAAAATTCAGTTGGAAACCGATGGAAGCATCAGTAGCACCAAGCGGTGGGTGCAAGATGAATTTGAGGCTCGAAATAATGAAAGTAAAACTTTCAAAATGTTAAATGGAAACTAATTAAAATAGCACGATAGCAGGTTGTGAGAGAAACGGATGTAAGTTGTATTTCCTAAATTCCTTTCGATAGAGTGGATGGCATATTCCGGGGCAGAGACAAATATTACCGACAAAACGTTTTCGTGCAAGAATTATCTTCACTTATTGATATGAATTAGGGTTGGACACTCGTTATCATTCTACACAGTTGAACTACTACATTCTTTTTTCATCTATAACAGGGAGAACCAGATGTTAAATTAAGGCGGAAATACCAAAATTTAGAAGATTACGTACATCCAACGCATCCCAATCTAGATCGAAATCAACAATGACATTTGTTTCAGGATTTTGGGAGAATGTGGACAAAGAAATGCACTTTTTATGCACTATGATGTAATTGTTGACATTTCCTCATCCTTATATTAATATAATAATGTAACAGTGACATAAGAAATAACCACCAAAATGTTTGGTATAGAACTAACTGTAAACCCATTTTCGGACATTCGTTAATTATGATAAAGTTTAAGAGATCATAAGGAAGTGGAGAATTGATTAAAAATACTCATTTATGAAAAACGTTTTTTCGGGCATATAACGATCATCTTCAGTATCAGATGTGAGCTGATAGAGCAACGGCAAACAAATATTGACGTCCAAAGAGAGAACATTCAGGTTATAAACTGCAAATCTTTTAGTGGTAGCCTTGGATATATTTTCAAACCTCGAAGCATTGTCACCGGCATCGGCTGGCTATGAAAAGACGTCTGCCGTCTTATTAACCCTGAGCTATTTCAGATAAGCAATTCGATGATTTGTTACCGTCTAATTGATTGATTAGTGATTCCGGAATCAACTGCTAAGATCATTAGCTCCGTAAGTGTAGTGCACGATTGTATCGCGTGGGGTGGCAGTGATCTTTCCCTGTTGGATGGCGAGATCCGGTGCCGGCCTACCCGTCGGCTTGTGGGGTTTCCCCAACCAGGTATCTCCTACCAGCGGGGCACAGCCCCAACCAGAACACGCTCTATGCTCCTGACTGGTCACCGGACATGTGTGGTAGTATAGTGCACGTATGTGTGTGTGTGTAAGTAAGGGGTGAGGACACGACAAGGAAGAGATACGCGAGATCACGGGCGGGCCTTTTTGTTAGGGTACTAACGGGCATTCGCCGGCATTCCGTCGTGCTTCGACATTCTCCTGGTGTTGTTAGGAGACAAGCAAGAGGAAGGGAAGATCGCGCGCGAACCATGGCACGTTTGTTAGGGTACTGCTGCGGCCTTCGCCTGGTGTTAATTGAAGAAACCACAGAAAATCCAGAAACAGTTTATGTACTCGAACATACATACAACTTCATTATAGTGAGCAGGAACACTGAGTAGCGGACAGCAAGAAGCTGCGTCCTAGCTTCGAGCACCTCCAGCGCAGAGAAGCCAACGCCTCGGTGGCGATGTGGGCCCGGGGGCGGGGCGGGGCGAAGGCGGGCCGGCCGCCCACCTGCTGCGAGCGTTTAGCATCCGGCGCAGCGGCCTCTGACGGAGGCAGCGTCGCCCTCCCCCGCCGCCCGCGCCGCCACCAGCTCAACGGACGGCCCGCCAGATAAGCAGATAGGTGCGCCCGTGGCGGCGGAGGCGGCGGCGGCGGCGGCGGCGGCGGCGGCGGCAGTGGCAGTGGAGGAGGCGGGTTGGTGTGGGCTGGCTGGCGACGGCAGGATGGTGGAAATGAGTTGGAGGGGAACAAGTCAACAAGAGATGGAGGCTTGGAGGAAGAAAGAGCGATGGAAGCGTCGATGGACATGGCGGTGGAGGAATCGATAGAGCGCGCTCATGTACGAGAACCAGAGAAGCGAAAGGGCGTGAGGCCTTGCTGAAGGATGGACGACGTGCGGTGTAGAGTATAGAATGCGTTCTAGGATAAGCACTGTGTGGTGGTGGTGGTTTTGAGAAACAAATAGGGCGGAGCACAAGAGATGTGTGATGACGTGAGAGCAGTGACGGATGGGAGTGAGGTAGTGGAATGGGTAGCAATACTTGAGCACGCGGCAGTGGTACACTGGGATGGTTGCGAGGGCATGGGAGTGCGAAGCCAATGGGTTGGGGACGGGCACGATTGAAGGAGGACGGGGATGAAACGTGGACTTGGAATAGGGATGTAGCACGTGTAGGGGAACAGATGGGGAAAGGGTAGGACGCAGAAGGGGTGGAGAGGGGGACGGCAGAGGACTGGCTGTGGGTGAAATGCCTGACGTGAGGGCGACTGATCGGGGAGCGCGTGGTGGGGGGCCCGGAACGGGTGAGCATGGAACGGTAGATGTTTTGTATGCGAGCTATTTGGGGTAGGGTTAGTTGGCCGGTACGGGGTTTGGGCGTGGACGTAGAAAGGAAAAGGCATGGGGGCACCGCGGACGAAAGCAGTTGGGGACAGGCAAAGGACTGGGAATGAGCGGGGGATTGGGAGGGGAGCAGAGGACTGGCATTGGGAAGGCAGGCCAGATAGGGGGTTGATCTGGGAGCGGGTGGCAGGGGGCACGAGGAGAGAGTGCGTGGAAGGGTAGGTGTTTTGCGGGCGGGTGATTTTGGGGTTGGTCAATGCGGGGATGGAGAGGGTGGGCGAGCAAGAGGGTGGGCGAGCGAGCGAGAGGGCGGGCGGGCGGGCGGGCGGGCGGGAGGGCGAGCGAGAGGGCGGGCGGGCGGGCGTTCGAGAGGGTGGGCGGGCGGGCGGGCGAGAGGGCGGACGGGCGGGCGGGCGAGAGGGCGGGCGGGCGGGCGGGCGAGAGGGCGGGCGGGCGAGAGGGCGGGCGGGCGGGCGGGCGGGCGACGGATGGTGGTCGGCCGGACGAGCGGCCGGGCCCTGCGGAGTTTTGCATACAGATTGCTGCAGTGGTCAGGTTACCGAGGTCGGCCGACCCGCCATCCATCTCCGGCGGCGGGTCACGGCCGCGGAGGCGGCGAGCTGGCCACTCACCCGCCGCCGCCGCCGCCGCCACCGCCGCCGCCGCCGCCGATCGGCCGCTCAGACGCCGCGACGGCCCTCCGTGCTGCTCCCTCCTCCCACGCTCAGTCCCTCAGCTTCCCGGCGAATACGACGCTGCTCCGAGGGCTTCGTGTAGATCGCGATGAAGCAAAGCTGCCGCTGTCATCACTGCACATTGGATTTTTAGGCAAAAGACTATTATTCTCTTTTGGAGTAGACAGTCGAAATTAATTCTGAAGACGTTCATGACAGTGAAATCAAGAAACAGTGTGCCTAAAAGTGCCTGTAATAAACAGAGGCTACAAGTGTTAATTCTTCATTCCGTAAAATGTCTTTCGTACTGATCTTCTTAATAACATAGTTTGAAGAAAGATAAAATGGATGTGGAAAATTTATTTTCATGTCAATGTATATCACGTATTTAAGACGTTATACAACACATTTTCAACAATCGAGAATCTTTTAGGCGCCTATATGAGTTTTAGAGGTTAATATCCGAAGTTTAGTGATCGCATGTGGCTTACTCGAATCTCTTTGGCAATTTCTCTTCCACTCTTGGCCACCTGTCTTCAATTCTTAAAAGTGTGAAATGAACCGAACACGTATTATTTCGCAAACTCCTTTTATTTTATTTTAATATCTCTCTTTGCGGTCCAATTCTTAATTTTATGTTGTTAATTCAATATTGATAATAATGTATTTTTTGTTTTTGTTTCTGAGCTGCAAAGTCAAATTCGAGATATTTGCAGCCAACCAAGTTACTTCAAGCGAAACTATTACTTCAAACAACTGTAGATAACGCGCTTCTGCCTAAAAGACCAGGAATAATTCTGGTCAGCTATTTTGCTTTATTCATCTTTTTATTTTCAACTTTCTGAAAAGTAATAACACGTACTATTTTGTAAGTTCTAGAATGTCACCCAAAAATGAAACTGGGAATGATTCGTTAAATATTTGCATTAGAAGGTTATGAATTGCACAAAACCATCGCCTTTTCTAGATGTGTTATAATTGTAATAAGCAAAATATATTTTGTAGTGGGTTGCAATTAATAATCATCATTAACTAATTACGATGATTAGCAATACATTATTTTCTGGTCTTCCTTTAAATTTTATTTTCCTGTAATGAGTGGAAGGAGTTCAATCAAAACATCGTATGAAAGCCTAGCCTGTTGGATGTCATGAGTCGCTGGTGTTATTATGCTACTGTTTGCTAGCGCATTGGTGCCCAATAAGTACATCTAGTCATAACAAAAGATGTCAGGTGAATGTTTCTTTTGCGTATAGAAGTAATAATAAATACAATATACAACATTTCCAATCCCCCTCAAAAATGGATACTCTTTACAGATCCACATCCTTCCGGAAACCCCTTGATTTCCTTTCGGCTTTCATTTCCGCCATTCATTCCCTGCTCGATCGCCCACCCACTCACCTATCCACTTACTCACCCGTCCACCGACTCTCTCACACACTCATTCACACACACACTAACCCACCCACCCACTCACCCAATCACCCACCCACTTACCCACCCGCTCACTCACTCACTTACCCACCCACTCACTTACCCACCCACTCACTTACCCACCCACTCACTTACCCACCCACTCACTTACCCACCCACTCTCACTTACCCACCCACTCACTCAATCACCCACCCACTCAATCACCCACCCACTCACCTACTCACCCACCCACTCACCTACTCACCCACTCACCCACCCACCCACTCACCCACCCACACACACCCTCACCTTCATACAAACGCCCACTCCCACTCATTCACCCACCGACCCTCTCATTCACTTACCCATACTGTCATTCTTCGTCCCATCCACCCACCCACTCACCCTCTGTATCACCTGGCCCCGGCGGTCGCCTCCACGCCTCCACACATTCCGCACTCCATGCACTCCCTCGCCCGTTCGCCCATTCGGCCGTCGCCGCCGCTTCGCCCGATCACTCACCTCGCCGTCCGAGTGGGCGCTCGCCCGCCCTCCCGCTCGCCACGTGACGGGTAAATATTTGGAGTTCAAAGAAGGCAAAGAGCTCGCGGGCTCGACGCGGCGGAAATATCCGAAGGCTCGCGAATGAGTTACTTGCACGAATAACAATGCTGAAGACCATCACCTGGGGCACATAAGCGTTCTTCGCGGTACAGTATGTTTGAGGCTCTTCGTTCCCTCGGCGACTTCAACCGTACGCACTCACCTCATCGTTGTTTCAACAGAAGTGGGGTTTTCGGGTTATGTTTTGCGCGTACCGATTGGTTTTCAGTGTTCCTGTTTTGACTTGGAACATATAATACTGAAAATGTCCGTTTTGAGAAATGTTTCTTTTCTGAAAGGCCTTTGGTCTCGGATAATGATACGTGTCTAGAAGTAATGTTTGTACTTCAGCGGACAGTTTCTACTTTTGATTTTTAATTGAGATATTTGACAAAATACTGATTACTGGTTGCAAATCATGAATTTTTTGTACTTTGAAGTATTTTCTTTATTCGGCAATATTTTAATTGGAGAATTTATCTATTTTTCAACCATAAAGCATACTGCCAATAGTCGTCATTTTGAAAGACGTGATTAGCACGAAAATCACTCCAACGTTTCATTTATATACTTAGTTATGCTTCACAGCAGCTAAAACACTGAAATATATTTGATATTGATTTTTAAATTATCTCTTAATGCACCATGTTTGATGAATTCGAATTTTAAAAAATGCCAATTAACTTTGTAACGAGTCTTCAGAGTAACGTGTGAAGTTTTCAAGAATCAACTTTTTCTGCGATTTCATGAGGTTTTATAAAACTTACGTTTTCTATCAGGTATAGTCTGAACGTGATCGAGGAACGGACTTGTGAATGCAATATCTGTTAACATAATGGGCCGGCCTTCTCTCGCTCAGCTTCTCATGCGTAAAATTAATCACGTGATGGGCGAACACAAATAAGCCATTCATCTGAGTAATGTTTACATTTAGCGGAGTGGATGCTCGCTTCATTCCAGTGGTGTTTCGTGACGATGGAGCCTTAACCTTAGATCAAATCTACGTATGTTCTCAATATATCATAACACGCTAAATTAGTTTATCGATGTTAGCCCTTTCATTGCATTCGTATGAAGATGTTTATACGATATTCAAGTAAGGATACGTTGAGATGTGAAGATATAGTTTGTATTTATATCCGTGTACGGTCGAACGACTCGATAATCCGTCAATATAGTTCGTGTATAACAAATGACAAAAGTTGGTATGTCAGATGTGAACGTGCGTAGTACGCAGCAGTGTTAGAGCCACATTGTGCTGACATTGAAACAAACGGATGAAACCTTTCCAACACAGAACGTTCATTTCGTACAAATAAACAACATCTCATTGTGAGATCATATAGCATAGCATATCAAGCGGTTGGGCGTAGCCGCTTATTTATTTGACTTCACAGCCAGAGCGACAGTGCTTACGGCTCATTATCCGTCTGTGCGACATTAGCAGCTGCCGCCGCCGCACTGTGGTCCAGATTCGGTAACAAGCGGTCCAAAATATTGACAATGGAAATGTTAAACATAATGTATTTTAACAGTTTATAGAAATATTTGCTGGATTGCGATAAAAAACAACTCTGCGTTGCAGTGTGCAGATACAGAGTTATTTTAATTGGTATACCACGTAACTCAATTTTGGTCTGTTTTTCAAGGGAAGGCAAAACATTGCTATTCCAATTCTTTCTGAACTGGGAAGCTCAATCATTTAAGTTGCTTGATTTCTATTAATTTTATTTATAACAATTCTTTCAAAAATGTATGTGCATTATCGTGAAGTGAAGAGAAAATGTAGGAAAAATTGAGTTATGAGGTTTGTTAACAAACAATGATCTTGGCGAAAGACATTTTTAATCCATTATTCATTGAAACTTACAAGTCTAAAGTGTTGGGATCATTTTCAATAAGCGAGGAGTCAGCCATTTCATTAATGTTGCGCTAGTGTTTTGTTTACTCTGCAGTACCCAATTGTTTTATACGGCCATGATTTCTTTGCGGTACGAGTACGGCAACGTCTATTCTGCCGTACCTATAATACAGTGTAACATTTCCCATTCAATAAACAGTGAAGGTACAAACTAAGTCACTGCCCTGAAGAAGATTGCGACATGACAGGCGAAACGTCGGCCTCCAAGCCAACGACGCGGCATCTCCCGGATAGCCGAGAATTTAAGGTACGAACTTGTTTCCATGCTGAAAAATAATTTTGTCCTCTTCCCGCATCGTACCACACATCGTGCGTGGCCCCGCCCCTGCTCTCGCGCGGCCTGTCGGCGAGCGAGCCAAAACAAACGCGCATAGACGCCCGACACCGCCCCCGCGCCGCGCGGATAAGACTGCCGCTACCTCGTAATGTTCGGTGAGGGCACAGCGGACTCTGACAGCTCGGAAAAACAACTGAAGGCGTCGGGCGACGTTGCCAGTTGCCGCCTTTGACTCTCTACCTCTCTTCCCCAGAGGTCCGCTCCAAATCGGGTTTGGCTGCGTACGAAATGAACCGGTGATCGCAAATGCGGGGTCACATACTACTGTTAGACGCGATTTAAATCAAGGGAATGTAATTAGAGACATCAGCCCCGTATTCTATTCCCGTTTTCTACATCACGAAGTTAAGAAATTTTCCAGAGATCTGATGGTGACGCGTGTTTTTAGGAACTTCTTTAAATTTTAAAAGGCTATAATACATATTTTAGGTGAGTTGCTGGGACACGTTTTGTTTTGTTAAGACAGTGGATACATTAAATCAAAGAAAAAAGAATAAATTCAATAATGTGATACGCGGTGATGGTGATAACGACAATTTGTTTGTGCTGTTAACGTCAGATTTTCATTGAGCAACTAATGGGAGAAAGGCATAATTAGGTTTATTGATTGTAAGGCAATGCAGCATGTGTAAAACTTATAATTACTGTACATCATTACTTTGCCCTACGGTTATCGCCATCTCTCTAGGTGTTATAAACAGTTTTTCAATAGTATTTGGTGTTAAATCAATTAATTTGCCAATGTGTTATGAAATTAGTCTAAAAAATAAAACATTGATTTAATAAAGTACGTTAAATATTATAAAACGTATTTATTATATAACAAATCGTTTCATGCTCCCTCGCAAACGCTACACCACAAAAATTCATTCATAAACTGAAGCACAAGTTCAACGCGATGTATTTTCAGTGTTTCCGTTCATCAAATTCTCAAGTTAGAGAATCATTTCCACTATATTTGATATAGAATATCTTCACAGTTACTTGGCAGCTGCAATCATTTACAGCCCACATCCAACGCTCTTCTCTGGAGGAGAATTGTAGCGAACGGCTGCTCTGATCGGTAATTTTCCGTGATTACTTCCATCAACACCAGGCGAATGACGGAGCACGGCGGAATGTCGGCGAATGTCCGTTAGCACCCTAAGAAACAGGTCACGGACCGTCCGCGATCTTTCTTGTTCTGTCCTCACCCGTTATTTACACTTTCACTGAAATGCACTATAACATCACACATGCCGGGAGACCAGTCGGGACCTTAGAGTCATTCTCGGCCGAGATCGTGCCCCTCTGGTGGGAGATACCTTGTTGGGGAGACCCCGCAAACCAACATGACGGGTTTCTCGCAAACCAGAGCGGGAAGATAACCGCCACCTCCCGAGCATGCCCTACACTTAAGGGACTAATGACCTTTGCAGTTCGAAATCACGAAATCACGCGCTCGAAATCACGATCAATCTACGCACATCATTTCATCTAGGGTAGGTCCACCGTCATTTGGCAGCTGCGACCCCTCCCAGTCCCCACCCGACGCCCTTCGCTCCGGCCAGTCGATCTGCGAGCCAGCGGGTCGCCACTGCGCGGCGGTAGCCCGCGCATTCCACGCCGCAGCGGCCTTAACTCGCGCTGAAATACGGCCCGCGAGAAGTGACGGCTCGCTATCCGCGCGATAAGCTACCAGCTTCGCTCCCGTGGCGGCGGCAACGTGTTCGCGAGCGAGGCGCCATCTCTCATAAAGACATCCAGTCGACCTTCTCTATTATCGGCGGCGCGCGCGTCCCCCGGGCTAATGCCGGTTTGCATCGCGTCCGCGGCGGACATCAGGCGCGCCCCGTGTTACACGCGCCCCGACCGCCGCCAATTGACACCTGGCCGCGCATCTGCGGGCGGCGGGGACGGCGCAGTTGGGGACGGTGGTGGGCGGCGGTCGCCAAGGGGAACACTGCACTCTATGAGGAGGGTGGTGATAATATCAATGACGATGGCAGCACCATTGACGACGACATTACTGATGATGACAATACTACTGACGACAAATCAACTGACGATGACAATTACTGACGACAAATGAACTGACGATGACAGTAACATTGACGATAATACCACTGACGATAATGATACCATTGACGATAATAATACCATTGACGATAATAATAGCATTGACGATAATAATACCATTGACAATAATAATATCACTGACAATAATACCACTGACAATAATACCATTGACAATAATACCATTGACAATAATACCATTGACAATAATACCATTGACAATAATACCATTGACAATAATATTACTGACAACAATAATACCACTGACGATAATAATACCATTGATGACAATATCACTGACGATGACAATGTTATTGACAATGTCATTGATGTCGACGTGGTGATATTTACATTGACAATAAAGGTAGAGACGAAGTGATTGCTCGCAACTGAGATAAAGATTTCTTGGAGAATGGAATTTGAAACACAAGAACGCTAGAGAGTACGGCAAATGCCAAGTAATAGAAGAAACAATGCTAAAGTAAAATCACCACAGAAAGAGAAGAATTCAGAGGTAATTCAATACTTAGAAGAGGTAAGTGGAGAAATTAACGCGAACATACGAGTATATGATGAGAAGAGTTGTTTATAAAAATTCAGAAACGAAAGGAATCAGTGGTCTTATAGAAATAAAATTCTAGAAATATATTGCATATGGTAAACCAAAGCAGAGAAGAATAACGTGCGGCATAAACAATTAGGGAAGAAATTAAGCTGTATCGCGTGCAACAACGAAGATGGAGGCGCTGGAAGTGGTTGGGTGGCGGCGGAAGCGGTGACGGCGGCGGGGATGGTAGTGGTAGTGGTAGTGGTAGGGGTAGGGGTAGGGGCAGTAATGATAGTGGTATGGGTAGGGGAAGGGGTAGAGGTAGGGGTTGGGGTAGTGGTAGTGGTAGTGGTAGTGGTAGTGGTATCGAAAGTGGAAGTGGTAGTGGTAGTGTGAGTAGCGATCACAGTTCCGGCGGCGGAGGCGGCGGTGGCGGTAATGGGGGCGGAGGTGGTAGTGATGGTGATGGTGGTGGTGGTGATGGTGGTGCTAGTGATGGAAGTGGTGATGTTGGCAGCGGCAGTATCAGCGGCGGTGGCGGCAGCGGGAAAGGCCGCAACAGCAACAGCGGGCGTGCGGTGCCCGCACTGTGGTGGCCTGCGAGTCGCTGGACGTCGAGGTATCTGCCGCTGACGGCGGACATAAAAACGCACTTTGCTCCTCGGCCGGGGGTACAAGGTCGAGCGGTCGTGACGCCACTGGGCAAACAGGTAGCGGCGTGGGAGGCCAGGTGCCGGGTTCGCTTACCGGTGAAGATCACGGGGCGCTCGAGGGTCGCATTTCGCACGCAACCCTCACCCTGTAGGAGAGAGCGTCCACTTTCGTCGACTCATTTCTTTCCTTCGTGAGACTTCAACTGGTAAGGTCGATGAGGCCATAAGGTAAGGAAATTAACGCATCATTATAATCTAATGATTATATGATATTAATTATTACTGTGAATGATATGTAGTTGTAAGTGGCAGCGGGAATATGAGAAAAACAGCCGAGAACCCTCATCCCCCTACCACAAATTCCTCAAGGAATGCCCAAACAGAGCGCTGCAATGAGAGTGTATGCGCCTACCATCACGCCACAAGCCCCTCAACTTGCGTCAACCCCAACCATTGGACGACGAAGGCTGCGTGGATGTCAGAATTCCCGCTTCCGCCACTGGGGGCCGTCCGAGCCTAATGGACTTGTGCACAAAGAGTATTCGCGGTATTCGATTCTTTCATGTTTTGTTCCACACAGCGGGCTCGTTATCTGTTATAATTATTTGTCGTTTTAGTGAAGTGAATGTTTATATCCGAAGGTGGCGGTGTTTCTACCTCAATGGAAGGTGAGATCCGGCGCCGACCTATACGGTTTGTGGCGTTTTTCTCCCTCCACACATTTCCCAGCGGGACAAGATTCAACATCACGACTGGTCTTCTGGCATGCGTGCTGTCATTTATTTCTTGAATCAAACGCACATTGTGTATCAAACGTAACGTTCGTATATTGCTGGAATTATATATTTCAAAAAACAGACACGAATGGATAGAATTTAATCGAAAACTAATAGAGATGTTGGAAATTCCATTAAATAGCAAAATAAAAGCTTCTTTTTTATTTATTCTAGCTAGACCATTGATCCTCTGGAGCTACATAAGATAAGAAAGAAAAGCTGAAAAAGGTATGCTCAGCGTCATACGCGCGTTCTTTCCCCATCGCTTCATTTCCCAGACTAACAACCATAAGTGACTATATGGATCTTCACAGTTTTGACTACTTCACTTCTTCTAAGAATCAAAAACATTTCAAAAGATGACGCTAAACGTTTTAGTTATTACAATATTGGTGCTCAATAAAAATATTGGTCTCATAAAGATGCAATGTCCCACATTATTTCTGTTGGGTCTGAGAAGAGTTTCAATTCCGCAATGTTTGCAATTTTAACACTTAAGAAAAAAAAGTTGCATTAAAATATTTCTCTACAATCTACTAGTACTCTTATTACTACTTTTGTGAGTTCAGAACGTCATCGATATTAAAGTTACATACATCATAAGTTGAAATGGACTTCAAGGACTTAGGACTAGACATATACTATCAGGTGTAAAGTTTATGTGTGTATTAAATGCCTATTAAGAAAAAACAACTGTTGTTATACATTTTATTATTAAAGAGCGCTGAACTACGTATGTCCTATCAAATGTTGTGCCTCACTGGGGGGAGACGTACAGATAAAGGAATGAGATGGAAGAGGAGAGAGAGATGGAAGAGGAGAGAGAGAGATAGTGAGGAGAGAGAGATAGTGAGGAGAGAGAGATAGTGAGGAGAGAGAGATAGTGAGGAGAGAGAGATAGTGAGGAGAGAGAGATAGTGAGGAGAGAGAGATAGTGAGGAGAGAGAGATAGTGAGGAGAGAGAGATAGTGAGGAGAGAGAGATAGTGAGGAGAGAGAGATAGTGAGGAGAGAGATAGTGAGGAGAGAGAGAGTGAGGAGAGAGAGAGAGTGAGGAGAGAGAGAGTGAGGAGAGAGAGAGTGAGGAGAGAGAGAGTGAGGAGAGAGAGAGTGAGGAGAGAGAGAGTGAGGAGAGAGAGAGAGTGAGGAGAGAGAGAGTGAGGAGAGAGAGAGAGTGAGGAGAGAGAGAGTGAGGAGAGAGAGAGTGAGGAGAGAGAGAGTGAGGAGAGAGAGAGTGAGGAGAGAGAGAGTGAGGAGAGAGAGAGTGAGGAGAGAGAGTGAGGAGAGAGAGAGTGAGGAGAGAGAGTGAGGAGAGAGAGAGTGAGGAGAGAGAGAGTGAGGAGAGAGAGAGTGAGGAGAGAGAGAGTGAGGAGAGAGAGAGTGAGGAGAGAGAGAGTGAGGAGAGAGAGAGTGAGGAGAGAGAGAGTGAGGAGAGAGAGTGAGGAGAGAGAGAGTGAGGAGAGAGAGAGTGAGGAGAGAGAGAGTGAGGAGAGAGAGTGAGGAGAGAGAGTGAGGAGAGAGAGTGAGAAGTAAAAGTGTGAAGTGAAAGTGAGGAGGAGATGGGGTGAGGAAAGGGAGAGAAGAGAGGGAGTGAGGATGAGAGGAAGTGGGGAGGAAAGGGGTGAGAAAAATAGGGGGTGAGGAGGTGAGGAGGAGAGGGAGTAGAAGAGAAGGAGAGGGGGAAGAAGAGTGAGGGTGAGAGAGAGAGAGGAATGGGGAAAAGAATGGTAGAAGAGGAGGAAACGAAGGAAGGACGTCAATCATTCTATTGAAACTATTCTACTCTAAAATCCTCCCGGGAATAAACGAACATCAGAACAAACGTTATTTAAAAAAAATAATGTATAACTTTATAAAAGCTATGAATTATATACCTCCTTGTCCATGAAGCTAGAATTAAGGACAATCCCTGAGAATAACTCTAGAAGGATTAGGAAAGTTCTAGTTGTGTCAGAATCCACGTTACTTAATCTGTGCAAAACAGCGTCAGGAAGTTTCTCGGGCCTCGATGCTGTTCTTGTCTGTGTCACAGTGCAATCCGCCAGCAAGTTTCTGCGTAAGTTAGAATACTGTTAGTAAATTGCACAACAGCTGAGTTGGTGGTATAAGAGATAAACAGTGGGGAAATTCCGCCCTGGAATCATATTCTGGAATAATTTTATTGTCTGCTACAAATGTCAAGTACGAAGTACGACGAAAATACGATATGATGAATGTCAATTAATTGACATTTTCATTTATATTTTTAAATAAAGGGAATGTATGTTTAAATAAAAGGAATGAATGAAAGAATATCGGTGCATGTATTATTGTATTTGCAGCGAGGTAAGACCATGTACCTTGGAGTACTGTGCCGCTCATACTCACATGTAAAAAATAACAACAACAAACAAAAAAATATGAAAAAAGAGATAATAAGGAAGATAAAGAATTGACTTCATTAAAATGAAGTTGGAGAAGCTCCTCAATTAACCTATTTAACAACTTCCATGAAGTGAAGACGTTGCTCCAAAATAATATGAAATTCAATATCCATCTTAGTCCATCAGTACATCAGTCACAATGAAATATAATATTTTCGTTTTTCAGAAGGGACTGCTTCAAATTCACATTCAGCACAATAGTACAGTCTTGGATTCAAAGATTTTCGGATAACGTAGTAAAAATGCATATTTTTGGTTGTATGAAGAAGAAACGCATTTTAAATTGAATCGTAAAACTAGAAAACGAACGGAAATAGAGATTCACCTCTTTAGAAATAAAATTAAATTAATTTAATTTTTCAGCCACGAACCAAAATTTTTTGCTGCGTCATTGACTGCAGAAATGGGAAATAAGACCAAGAGGACTATTGCAGAATAGAATCAGGTAGACGTGCGATAAACAAATATTTTTCATACCAAATATTCCAGAAGAAGTGTACAGAATTCCGCAAAACTATGAGGCGCATCCAGAATATAACTTTCTCAAGGCCGCGTAATACTGCCCTGACATGTGGATGGTCATTCTGTTGACTACACACACTGTTCGTTCGAAGTGTGGGCATCCACCATATTGTTCGTATCTCGTCCACCTCCATTTCCGTCTTTTCTTACACCTGCCCGGTCAGCATTTTGCATACCTCAATGAAGCAGAGTTGCCGCTGCCTGCAAAACACTACGTATCTCAGACGTCAACGACAAATATTGATACAAATATTGATCCCACAGTATGACAACTGTCTAAATCCTAGAGGTGATTATGTGAAACAAATAGAGCAACGTATGCAGTATCTACTACAATAAAGTTTTCCATGACATTTTGGTCTCTTTTTGGTGACAGCCTAGGAATACTTGCTGTCGGGAATCATCTTGTATGTTGCTAGACATTGTTGAGCAACGATACGTGGCACTTCAGAGAATGACCAGGTGACTAGTCTGTAAAGCAAGGGACTCATTTTTATTAAAGTTCAGAGCTCCATTTCTCAACTCCCCAACATCCTTCGCGGTTTGCCTGTACCACGTCCCGACGTCGCTTTCCATCCATCACTGTCTGACAACGACTCCGGTCACGACAAGCCATCTGCGTCTAACTAAGTGCACCTTTGGCAAAAACTTTCTCGACATTTACGGATGTCATCGCAAATATCGCCGCTTATTCCACGCCTATTTGGGACCGGAAATATTACAGTCGATGTTATTACATAATTCTGTAAGACAAAGTCCCTTAAGAACGTACAGTCGACGACCTATGGCAACGAAACATACGAAATAAACTTGTGCATATATGCAAATTAACTTGTTAAAAGAGCACTAGCTATTGCTGTAATGTTCTTACATTAATGGCATAGTGTGATCTCGGCATCCTGTTAAATATAATATCGGTTTATGAGACTGCAAAATGAGAGAGCCATCTTTTCCGGTTCTTCCAATATCAACTTTCGGTCTGGCAACTTACTAGATAGCACGACACCAACCCGAACACTGAGCTGAAGAAAGGCATTGTTAATTATACGAAATCAGAGATTTTCGAATTTCGGGTAGGAAAAAATCAATCAACAATCCTTCGTAGGCCTTCCTTCGGAGGGAAGTAAAGCCGGCTGTCCCATGTTAGTAGATTTACTTGCATGTAAAAGATCCTCAAGCCTAAATGACGCCTCTGAGCTAAATTCAAATCGCCAGTTTCTGGCCCAAGAAATACCTCCTTTCTCTGCTAGTTGGTTAAAGGAGCGTAGCCAAATTTGCGTGGTCAGACGGAAGAGCGGGCCTGATGGCCCGAGTCTCGCCACGTAAACTAAGGTATTAATTCAATTCAATTCAATGAGTTTCGAACGGGAATCGAATCCGCGAAGTTAGAAAAAAGGTCGATGATGATAATCCCGATGGATATGATAAGATTTACATTCTTATAAACTCTCGTTTCCTGGCTGATGGGCTCACTAATGGTTTACCTTCCTGTTTCACCATTTTATGGTGGTTAGGTTAGTTAACTATGGAAGCCCATGAATGATTCTGGATGGGATGATAGTTAAGGCGGAATGGTGTTGGTATGAGAGAGAAGAAAATCTCGCAAAACATGAGGAATATGGAGTACAAGGCTCTTGAGCAGTTGAACCAGACAAGCATGGCGAGATCTCTCCAAAGTTCGATATTAATGTACAAAAAAGCAAAGTTTAAGAAGACGAATGCCTCTCGACTCTAATTTCTCGTTTCTTTTCGAAAACACTCTCACGCTTCAAACGTTCAGTGAAAACATTCATATGTCACGCAGATTTTAATTCGCTGTTTTCGACTCTCAACACTGGGCCAAATCCTTATACCATCTGAACCGATTAGTTTATTGATAAGCTCAAACATTTTTTTAAACTGGAACGTTTGACTGTATAAAAATATCTACGTGACCGAGCAGTAAACGTTGACATTTACGACGCAAGCGAGTTGATAAAGGTCACAGGGTAAAACCGACGTCTTATGAGCAGGAAATGTAAGGCGAGCAAATATCATCGTGCCCCTCGGGCGGTTCGCAGACATATTAGGCCGGAGCGGCTGCAAAGCCGATACCCGCTCCTCCGACGCCTGTTTCTCGCCCCGGCTCCTTTGCTGTTTGAGGGCTCATTCAGCGCAGCAGCGTCTGCCGCGAATAAGTCGAGATGGATTAGTGATTCCGGGCGCGACAACTGCTAAGGTAATTAGTCCCGTAAATATAGTGCATGCTTTTATCGCGGGGATCTTCCCACGCTGGATGGCGAGACCGGCGCCGATCTACGTCTTACGAGAATATTCCCCTCTTGTTTATCGGACAAACTAGCACCGTTGCTATCGCAGCGACTATAGCTACTGCTGTATTTGCGAAGTTTTATTTTTACAAAGTCTCCGACTTCAAGACGTCTTTTCTGTCACCGCTACCATCATCACTGCCCACTCTGCACCCGACTCTGCAACCGACTCTGCACCCGACTCTTCCCCACACTTCCTGACCCACTTATTGCAATTGCCCCCCCCCCCCCCCAGGGGTCCAGCCCAGTCCTTTCTCCCAATACTAGCATCTCTCTGCCCCATTCCTGTTTGTAAACACCTCCTTCCTCTCCTTCACCGTTTCCTGCCATTTGTTATTACCAACTATTCACCCCTCTCCCTTTTCCCTCCTTCCTGTCCCTGTCCAGCTCTTCATACTCTTCATACTTTTCTCAGCTCCCTACCTTCCCGCATGGCTCATTCCGGCCGTGCCGTACCTGTCCCTGTTTCCCCTCACGCTCCCACTCAGCCGTCTCACAGTCTGCAATCACCGCCAGCCAGCAGTCGCCGGAACCGTCGCAGTAGCTTTCGTTGTAGTCGACGTCACCGTCCTGAACCGACGCCGTCGCTTTCGCCGTCCCTCAGACAGCCGTCCCCGTAACCGTCCCGCCCCCGCGCACACCACCTGCGCCGCCAATACCACCGCCCCCGCCACCACGTCGCCGTCACCTGCGCGTGGGCGTCTAATCAATGAGCCCATCAGGCGGCGGAGTTTGGCAGCGGTTCGCCCCCGGGCGGAGAGCTGACTCAGACTCAGGGCGGTATATTTAGCGCATCGCCCGCCCCCGCCCCTCTTCCCGCCCCCGCCCTCGTCGCTGTCGCCCAGCGTCGCCCGTCGCGCCGCACTTCCCACCGTCAATCTGCCGTGTAATTTTATGACCCGCGTTGCCAGCGCCTCTGGGTGGCCCCAAACAAAAGGGAAGAGAGAGGATGATGGACCAGAAATGTCTTCACATTGGCCGTAGCAAATGTAATTTGTAATTTACAATTTCCTGGAACTCACTTATCAAGTTCTTAGTTACGCTAATAGACTCGTTGTTCCGACAAAATATTTATGGCAATTCAAAAAACCAGATTAGACACACATTGAAATATTGTCGTAAAATAGTAATTGCAACAAAATTGCAGAATTCTTAGATGTAGTTAAATATTTTTATTGTCGAATATTTTGAAGCAAGTGTAAGAGTTCAAATTTTAAGAAATATTTTATCTACGAGATAATGAGATTCACCTGTGATGTCCGAAAATGTCGTAATACTTTTAGTGAACATTCGCACATTCAACATATGATAGAAGATTTACAATTCCTCAAGTATTGACTAATACGGAAACCTCATTGAATTTCCATGAGTTATCACAGTAGCCAACATATAATTCAACATAAAAGCCATATAACATATAAGCCAACATATAATTCATATCAGTTCATGATGCGACAATTCCTAACTCTACAGTTTTAGAATCTAATTCAACCTATGTAGACAAAATGTACTTCCAAAATTCATCATTAACTTTTAAGTGTACTTGAAAAGTAAAATTTTGTCACTGAAGTTTTCGTATAATGTGAAGTATATATTATTTCAGAAAGTACGTAAAAAAACTATGTCAGAAGAATGTTCTTCGCAGTCCGAGCTTACCTTTTATGTTTACAAATGTCTGAAGATATTATCTTACTGTTGATTTTTACGTTGGATCTTATAAATGTATTTTATTTCGGCTCCACAGCCTTCATCTAATGATTCATCATTCTGATGTGGTTTAGCGATTCACATAAAATATAAATGATTTTGTAGATATTCTTCATGATGTTCATGTTCCAAAATTTTCCATTTCGCTTGGAGATCTGTTCGGAATATTTCGATATTAATTCATCATTTGGATGACTCTAAAAAATAGATCAATACCACTTTGATCAAATAAATCATTTCCGACAATTTGGAATAAAAAATGCCGACCTTTCATATCGTAACGTGTCAGATTCAAGAAACCAGAACACAGTAAGACTGCGACAACCACACAAAGCAGCTCTCCAAATCGATAAAGAAATACAAAACATCTAACAAATATACCAAGACAGGTTGTTTGATAGTTCTCCGCGACGAACATGACGTCGAGTGCGCCCTCGGCGTGTCCTTTGTCGCGCGGTTGGCGCCGCTGTCTGGTACGCAGGGCTTGTTCTGTCAATCTCCACCTTAATTTCATTGTTCGCCGCAGCAGCCGTTACTAGCGCCAACTCGCGACGTATGGAAGGCGATATTCGCAAACCGGGCGTATAAATGGCATTTGGTTTTGCTTTCTCGCCTCACTTCGTACGAAGTAAAGAGAAACAATTTTAAAAGGTACGAAGGAAATCAGCGATTTTTACGGCAAAAAACTGATTTGTCATGTCATGATAACGAAAAAATTGATAAATCTTGTTTGCGGCGAATTACTTCCTCTAACAAGTTGAGTAGTAAGAATCCACATTTTGTGGGTCCTTGATACAGAAAAATCGTTTGATGGCAAAATTTCAGTCTGTAAGCATATTTGCCTGCCTACCTGCGTGCCTCTCTGTCTGTTTCTCTCCCTTTCTGCTTGTCCGCTTGTTTGTATGTCTGTGGTCTACACTAGTATACTTTTTAGAAAATGTGAGTAGTTTTCGCGTAATTCTGCGTGAAATATAGGCAATTTTGTAACAATTCTTTTGATAAAAATCATTTAATTTTTTTAAAAATTATTTCCCCATTTGTAGCAAAGGGTAAAAATTGTCAAGAAAACAACATTGTACAAATGCAATGTTGAACTTAGAGATTTTTATTAAATACAATCTGTTATAAAAAATTAATGTTTAAAACAATCATGTATAATGTTTTGAAAAACATCGAGTAGTTCTCGCGTAATCTCTGCGTAAAGTTAATGCTATTTATTTATTAAAAATATCGAAAACTGTTTCATTTTTTAAAATGGCACGGATAGTGTAAAAGACGCTTAAAAATCGGGCAGGACTCATTCTCATTGAACTCTCTTCAAACATTTGATAAGTTCGAAATAGTGAGAGAAACTATTAGTTCTTTAAGCGGCGAGAATGCCGAGTTGAACCTTTAGAGTGTGGTGGTGTAATGATAACGTGCGTTGCGTGAGAACTCGAGGGTCGTGAGTTAGAATCTCGTTTTGGGGAAAAAAAATTCTGATTGGAAACTCTTTGTAGGTTCATATAATAGTATAGTATTGCATAACCATAAAATAATACGAGAAATATGTGCTCTTGTATATGTCGTATCAGAACCAATGTCGGGTAGTTCTTTTAATTGCGAATTCTGAGTAGTGGTGTCAATTTCAAATTTAATGTCATCGTTCGCCAAAGCAGTAGCTACAGGCGCCAACTCTGAGATCCCCAAAGGCGACATTCGTATTCTGAGCATGTGAGTGGCTGTCAGTAATTTACAACCTATTTCGATATCCTTGTTGCGAATGCTAACGATTCCGATCAAACCCAGCTCGTATGTCTAGAGGGCAACAGAGCGACACCTGTTGATACGGATTTTCAAAGTGTTCTAATATAAATTAATTTTATTCTTTCACCGCGGTTGGAGTTATTAAGTATCGCCTAAAGTTTCTGTCATACCCAAAGACTGTAAGTGTTGTCCCGGAAATATCAGGCCAATCAATGTTTCTGGTTATTTGTCGCAGTCGTCTTGAACTTCTCATGACAACCACTAAGAATGCAACACAATTGCGTTGAATATTCCCATCGTGCCTCTCCAAGAGTCTTGTGTCACAACACTTCGGGTTTCAGAATGCCAAACTATGCAAAATAACAGAAGAGGAGCTAATTTAATTATAGCCACCAGTTCACACCATTCAGAGGGGATACATTGTTCGATTGTATTACCCCAGTGACATTCTTTCCGTACATTGTGTGTATGTGAGATCGGTTTCCGTAAATCAATGATGCCTCCCTGACCCGATTCTTGTCCTGGTTGTATGCCCAGGTTTATCGCATGTTAGTATTGCAAGACGTCTAAAGCAAGAATGCCATATATAGATATGAAGGTACAACTTTATACAAAGACTAGTAGTTTTAGAGTCAAACAAATCAAAAGCGGTTTATATTGATTGATTCGTAACTCCGGACATGTCAATAGCTAACACAACTAGTCCCGTAAGTATAGAGGATGTTTTATCGCGGAAGATGATCTTATCTCGCAGAATAGTGAGATCCGGAGCTGACCTACAAGTAGTTTTGCGGATTTTACCTAACTAGGTATCTCCCAGAAGAAGGACAACGGTCACCAGCACCAGTATCTACACTCCCGACTAGTCTACCGGAATGTGTGGTAGAACAATGCATACACGCGTAACTGTAAGTAAGGGGCAAGGCTAGATAGATTTATTATTTCTGTTGGTAAGTTTATACAACCTGGTGTCAGAACACTACAATTAATATATTACTGTTAGGAATATTGATACAATGTAATTTTGAAACATTTTAAGACAATAATAATAATAATAATAATAATAATAATAATAATAATAATAATAATAATATGATAACTATAAAGACAATAATAACAAAAACAGCATTAACTCTACATTTATGAATGTCCTGTACACATTTTTCTACTAATAAATACACTTTTTAAATACACTGCACTTCACTTCTCTTTCTACTTCTCCATTGAACTACACATCACAACGCGACACTCTAATTCAACTACTTCTTTAAATATAATTATATTTTTAATAAAGCAATACATAGGACAAAGAAGTGGAAGGAAAGGTCGTGGCCCGTTTGTTAAGATACTGCTCCGGCATTTGCCTGGTGTTGATCGGAGAACCCACGGAAAACTACATATCAGAGCAGCCGGCCGCGAGAATTCTCCTCCAGACAGTAGCAGAATTAGACCTAGCTATTAAGCAAATGTTGAAAATCTGTTCTACGTCGGGGCTCGAAACCTACGACCTCTTGGTCCGAGGCACTGCAGTAACATTAATTGTCCTCAATTGGGTGCTGATTGTTTTTGAACGAGCAATTTAAGCTGCCGTCGAAAAACATCTGTCATTGGGTGGTATGAATAAAAGTAAGCAAGTACTCTTCGCTCCGAGTTTCCGAGATCTTACTCAGTTTCGTATGAATAAAGTGGGTAAGCAATTGCTCAGTCTCTGAGTACTTGCTTCAGCTCTGAGCGTACTCTCAACTGGCGAGCAAATGCTCAGAATTGGTATGAATAAAGTTGAGCGTTTACTTTCTAGAGTGAGCACTTGCTCCAAAATTTCGGAGGGACCTTAGTAGCAGACTCACATTTGAAAAGTAAGGTTAAATTGACCGATTTTTTACCGTGTGTTGATATACATATACAGCGGACTAAAAAACATGCAAGATTAGGCGAAATTCTCGTGATGTAGACTATTAGAATCTTTGCCGAATCGAAAAGTACAATGTATGGTTGGTACGATTTTTATCGGCGTTTGCTTTCAGGCGCGTTTTCATATTGCATATCTTCTATGTTAATTGGCCATCGCTCTTTTCTACTTGGAATTTTTCGGGGTACTGTTTTTTGAAACTTTATAATGTTTCGTTTCGGCCACAGCGTACTTCCGAAAGCTGGCTCTTTTCAAAAATAATTTTATATTCACTTAGCATTTCGGTAAAAATTAGCTGGGCCACTAGCGCCTGTTTTTGGTTACTGCTATTCATATTCTAATTTAAAGAATGAGACAACAAACTATTGCTCTTTATTCCGCACAAATGTGCACGACGTGCGTAACGTATGTAACCTCTTTGTTGCTCAAGAACCCAATTTTTAAAACTCTTAGCCTGCACTATTACTTGTTTACGACGAGCAAATGCTCGCGAGACATGAGTAAGTTCTTCGGAGACATACAAAGTTTTTATTCATACGAAATGGAGCTTCTGCTCAGTGCCGCGGAGTAGATTCACTTTGCTCCGGAGCAAGTACTCATGAGCAAGTGCTCGTTTTTATTCATATGACCCATTGTCTGAACTGGAACTGTGATCTCCGCGATCCCTGAAGCTTCAACAGCAGATCTGCAACTACGCACGCAACCGCAGCGGGAGATGTCCAAAGCAGCAAATCTAATTCCAAATGCGCGCCTCGCGTAGATGTCGACTTGCACGCCGGAGTCGCAAAATTTCCCCACAAACAACAAAGGCAGGGGTCGAGGGCCGGGGCGTTATTTTTGACGTGGCAGGTGCGCGTTGGTCCGACGGGAGCTCGGGGATCGAGAGACCATAAATCACTCGCGGGAGGCAGTAAAAATCGCGCTGCCGGCCGTCGCCTCACCCGCGGGCAGCCCCGGACGCTTTTATGTGTCGGCCCGCGGAGGCGGGCGGGCGGGGCGGGCGGGGCGGGCGGGGCGGGCGGGGCGGGGCGGGGCGGGCGGGCGGTCGGGGTGGGTGGGGTGGGGTGGGGCGGGGCGGGGCGGGGCGGGGCGGGGCGGGGCGGGGCGGGGTGGGGCGGGGTGGGTGGGGCGGGGCGGGTGGGGTGGGGCGGGGCAGGGCGGGGCAGGCGGGCGGGCTAAGTCTCCTTGCACCATGACGAATCACGCGCGGTACCCCACCCGCTGAAAAATTATTGCGGAGCAACATGTGGCTTTAGGAATACGTGCATGAACGATCCCGCTCATTCGGGTTGGTCGGCTTGTAGCGTGCTCTCTCTGCCCGGTGTGGGGTAGTCCGAAACACGCACATTAAGCTTCCACAAAGGTTGTTCCTCAAATATGGATGTGTTGCGGTAGAATGATTGTATCCTTCCTGGACGTTCTTTCAGCAGATTACGTTCGTAACCATATTGCAGCTCTGCGAATTAACTTTGAGAATTTGACACTGGTAATTTGCTTTTTCCTCATACGCAACGGAAAACGATGAGTATGATATCACTTAATGAATTAATTCAATACCCTTAGAAATAACTAAATGTGCAATTCCGCTTATTTGGTTTGTTGCTATCAATACAATCTCATCGTAGCTATCGATATTTCTCGCTTCGGCGAGAATAGAACCGCACAAATCAATTACATTCTATCGTTTCCTGGAAATTCATCTTTCAGCTATTCAGCCGTTGCGACCTTTTAGAGTCGTACTTTTGTTCAGTTTCTGTCCAATCACTGAACACAAGATTATATTGGTAAGCTTGGCTCCTACAACAGCCGCGTTTTACTATTCCAATTGGTTATTAGACAATTTGTCATAAAGAAAGGCGTTATATATGTTGTAAGAGTAGGATAAAAAAATGAATGGTGTAAGTGCTGAAATTTTCTATAACAATGATTAAAGAAATAAGAAATGAAAGGCATAATAGCAGTCATTTTCTGTACCTATAATTGAATAAATAACTCCTTCAAATCTCTCTCCATTATTAGAGATTAACAAATACATTCCATTGAAAAATAATTGCGGAAATCTATGTAACTATAGGAAAACGAAAATTGGCAATCGCGCTAGTTCGCGGGTAGTTCAAATATTAGGTTGCTCTATTGATGTATGCCAGACATAAATATGCGTAATTTAACAAATTCTTCCACGAAAGTTGCTTATCGGAACGAAAACCGATCTATTAGCTTCGAACTAACACCAACGTTTGTATAGTTCCTCGACATTCACACAGTGAATTACTTTGGCGAAGACAAAATTAAAAACTGACTAAACTTGACGTTAGCAATACGGATTTCGTCATATTGGGTGGTAAAAGACGCTAATGACACAAATTGTGATGTAGTGGTGTCACTTCAGTTGCATTATGAAGAAGATGATCCTGCTTTTTTGGGTTGAATAATATGAAATGTCTATTGCGAACAATTGACATTCTTTGAAAAATAATTTATCACGTCGCTTTTTTGATGGCATGAAAAAACAGAAATGCACATTTGTCTTGAAAGTGCATCTTAGTACCTGCAGTGGAGAATTTGAATCTTCATAGCTTGAAAACTTTAAGCGATGTACAGAGTTAAACTACTTCGTTTTTTATTATACCCATTTGTTTTATAAGGAATGAAGTATGAAAGAAACAAATTGTTTTACAACCTATGATTGCTACGAAATCATTGCCCTATTGTTCGTCAGGAGAAACTATCGTAAACATCTCTTAGAAAAAATTAAATCGGTTGGTCCCTAAGCGACACACGTGGCAGTTGGAGTTATGTCTTCGAGAGCCACAACGTCGTTAACCTTCGGAACTAAGAGCTTAAATCACTTGAAATGGAGTGTTTTGTTTATACTGAGGACGTGAGATACAAAACACCAAAATTTCCCGCACATACCAGAAAAAAACGAGAAAATCTGGCACAATACCAGGTAAATAAATTTCTTGATTTCTTCGATAGAAACATCCAAAAGTGTATTCCTGATATTTGTTAATAATAAAATTGTTAAATTTAATTATTCAAAAGGCATAATTAACACAAATAGTTTATTTTAGTTGAACTTAAAGGTATATATTGCTGACAAAATTATGTAATTACATCTCCATAATTTGTATCCATTTCGTAAGTTCAATTTTTTTTGTGTGGAAATTGATATTCGTTTAATCGAACCAAATGTGAAGAGAAAATGTGAAGCAAACTTCAAAAGAATGGATTTTCCGTTGTCTATTAAGTTTAACTGATAAAACGCATTCAATTAAGATAGTCAAATCACTTAATTGATGTCTTCGTGGATTTCGTTTGTGAACTGAATGTAGTTTGTATTGAGAATGATCGGTAGTGAGAAGGGAGAAACTACTGAAGCCCTATTTATGGATCCAATTTTTATTTATCTACTCATTTATTTATTTTATTTATGTATTCATTTATTTTTATTTATTTACTCATTTATTTACTTATTTATGTATTTATATATTGGCATTTGGTGACTCTTCAAATGCTGAGGTCATTGTTTCTCATGAGTGTTGATTATTGAGTAGATGCCTGTGATAATATAGATGTGTATTACACTCGGGAAATGGAGAAATGAGAGGCTGTGAAAACAAGAGCACTCCGAAAGGCCCCGCCGAGATCTCGCTTTGTCCAACGTCACTTCCACGTACCAGCAATCTAAATGGCCTTCGAGCGAAAGACGGCGTGTGCGCAAGTCCTCTCCTTGAAGCAAGAGGCATTTTTATTAATATTTCAAACATTAACTTTCCAAACTCGCTTTGAAACAAAGACAAATATTGTAAGTTATACAATCTTGTGTGTAAGCACGAGCGGCTTCACAACTCTATAATAAATATTAAAACCACATCAGTTGATTATATTCATTGCTCCTTGGCTCCGGGCATTTAAGAAAGACCAGAGGTCAGGAGTCCAATTGATAAACTTTTAGAGCTACATGGGATTGTCCTTGGCTCTCACTCAATCGACAACTGTTTTCCAGAGTCCTCGATTACTTATGATCAGTTCTAATTTGTCTTTGGCTCATAAATAGATATTGAAATGATATACTCATAAAATGGCGAAATCCTAATTTGAGAGATCGAGCCATTCAATGCAATGCTATATGTTATATATTGTACGATGTCAATTCAATTTAAATGTGAACGGAGTGTTAGTTTAGCAGTACTAATAACTTCAATAATGTATGACAAACAAGGAGAAAGTTCCATTGGCATCAATAGCAATAAAGAAAACGAATTATAGAAGTCGTTTCAACCAATTCTACCATTATCTTGCAGCCAGTCAAGTTCATCATCTCGCAAGTGTCCGTATAGTTGCTCGACCTTTCCAAATTGCCCTTTTCTTTGATCATTTTGCCTGCGTTAAAGTTCATGGAATATTTAGAATAAGCGGTGAGATATGCTAATATTAGACCACAAACATCACAAATACAACCGTGCCATTTTCCATAGGACAACTGGAGACGGTTTTCACCAGCATAAACTGTCTACCTTCAAGAACATTATTATATTCTACCAAACTGCAACACTTTATATCCCCAATATTATGAACATCTTCATTTGCACGACAGAGGCGTTTGTTGTTTGATTCCACTTCATTGATAGAGAACGACGAAACCAGATCCTCGGGAAGTCTTTTATTGACCCACGCTTAAGTCGCAATCCCGAATACGGGGAACAGTGAGTACTTAGGCTCCTACGCGCTGGGCCCTCGTGCATGCATCGGCACGAATAACAAGCCACACATCCGCGACCCGAGATGCGATCACGTTGCAAAGATCACTTAAGATAGGAAGAAGCAAATATTGGTCGGCCGAGAGAGGTGGACGTCCTCATGTGGCGGCGAGGACGACGCGAGGGAAGAGGATCCGGGCGTCGGCCCGCGAACGGCGGCGCGAGAGAGGACGGGAGGGCAGTGGGAGGGCGTCAGGTGCCGATGGAGCATGTGAGAGGAGAAGAGAAGGTGCATGAGTAGGTGGGTAGGTTTCTGGACATGCAGATGGGTGGATGGAATGTTTGATAAATTATTTAGAGAAGGGAAAAGGACAATAAATCACGAGGGAGGGAAAAAGATAGAAAGAGTCAGAAGGCAGGAGAGAGATGAAAGAGAGTGGAGAGAAAGGGAAAGCGGAAAGAGAGAGAGAAGAAAAATAGAAGAAACTGAGCTAAGAAATGAAAACAAAAGAAGGTGCTGAGAGATAGGGAAGGGAGAGGAAAGAAAAGAACTAATGTCAGAGGAGAAAGGAAGAAGAAAGCGAGGAGAATGGAAAAGAAAATCAGGATGAAGAGAAAGAGAAGAGAGAGGATGAAGAGTGAGGGAGGATTAGGACCGGAAAAAAGAAAATACGGGGAAAGAGATGAGTGAGGTAAGGAGAGGGAAGAGATGAAAGAGGTAGGAGAGGTGAAAGAGAGAGGAAAATAATGGAAGAGAGGAGTACGTGCACAACCAGAACCTCAATGAGCAGACCGAAAGGTGTTGGGTCGGCCAGTGGACCCTCGGCACACAGGCTGTCTGGCAACTGAGAGTGACTAAGCGACTATTCACTGAATCATTGGCGAAGTGGTGAAGAAGGTGCCGTGGCTGGCGGTTTGCAGGCGATGCTGGGAAGCTTAGCAACACCAGCGCAGCCATACGTGGCGTTGACACTACAGGTGCCCCATATTTAGCAAGGGCGATGAATTGTTCTGCTCATCAGAATGCTGGGAGGCCTGTCACAAGACACTCTTTCCTCTTTCGATGAGAAATGAAGGTGTGGTCATGGATGTAGATGCTCGAAAGCGATGAGCTCATTTAGAGCGCGCAAACTCATAACCCGGACGTTGGTCGTATTACGATTGCAGCGAGTCATTCGAGTACATTCGATTCCACGCCCTCTGTTGAGAACCAGTGGAAAACCAAATACCGAGTAACGGTTCACGAAACTAAAGGTACCAATTAAAGAAAAAATTAAAGTAGTGGTGTTAGAACTAACATTTGTGTTATACTACCCTTCTAGGTAAAATTTACGTCTACATTAAGCGATGCTTTCCTAATATAACTTTTATCACTTTCGTTTCTATACTCTTCATGTAAGTAAAAAGACTTCCACTTCTGAAAACCAGCGGATTTTCTTATTCTATGTCACCAGTAAAGTGATGTTACTTTCAAAGTGACTTGATGCTACCCCCAAAGTGACGTGACGCTACTTCCAAAGTGAGGGGACGCTCCTTACAAAATGACGTGATGCTACTTCCAAAGTCACGTGATTCTACTGCAAAGGTGATATAATTGTATCATTGAGAAAAGTAGTGATGTTATTCTGTACTATGATTCACAAAACAAACGTTACACAAACTTCAAATATAATAAAAACATATATTATCACATTTAATTTTCTTAAAATATTGAAATATTTTTTTCAATTTAGCTTTTCAGAAATGTTGAGAAATGTTAACCAGTCACTGTAAATTATGTTTACTAGAACTTTATGCAAATTTATTGATTTGTCCGCCTCATTGATTGAAAAGTGGACCACACATGCTCTACATCCATGTCAGGTTTACTCGTACCGATACCTCTGTGTACATACGACCGTGTAAGGTCATGACCCAGCACGTAATGCTATCACGATCAAAACCCGAGAGCTCACTTACTTCAGAATACGTGTTAATGTTGTCAGTATACAGAGCATCTTGACGCTTAGCACTTTGGTGGGTGGTGGGCGGTGGGTGGTGGGCGGTGGGGGTGGGGGGCGGTGGGGGGTGGGGGCTGGGGGGTGGGCGGTGGGGGGTGGGGGTGGGGGGCGGTGGGCGGTGGGGGGTGGGGGCTGGGGGGTGGGCGGTGGGCGGTGGGGGTGGGGCGGTGGGCGGTGGGGGGTGGGGGCTGGGGGGTGGGCGGTGGGCGGTGCGCGGTGGGTGGCGGGTGGCGGGCAGTGGGTTGCGGGTGGCGGGTGGCGGGCGGCGGGTGGCGGGCGGCGGGCGGCGGGCGGCGGGCTCCCCGTCGCTCTCCGAGACAAACGCGCCTCTATTTTAATCCGCGCGCAAAAAACAAGACGAACGGCCTCGCGCCGCCGCCTGACTTTAATTGTGGCGCGCTGCGTGCCGCTCCACCGCCGCCGCCGCTGCCCGCGACATTCCCGCTGTCGCCGCTGCCGCCGCCACAAACCACTGGCACGCTCGCCACCGCAATGCAACACTCCCACGGCCAGCACGCCGCTCCTGCCACTACGTCTACAAGCCCCTTATTGCTGCCCTAGCGAATTCCCACGCTTAGCGCTTATACGTATTACACAAAAATCTGAGAAAACCGGCTATTAGCTTTTATTCTACAATCTCAGATGATTTTTTTCCGGTTGTGCCAATTACGTTGATTAGTCCCGTAAGTGTAGTGTATATTAGAGACAGGTGGTGGTGGTGGTGGTGGTGGTGGTGGTGGTGGTGGTGGTGAAACAGATTACACCTCCGGATGATTACACAACCTGCCCATCTAGATATGGGAATTTTCCTCCCTCCAAAATCTCCCACAGCGCGGCACCGCTCTAGCCACTCCCAAGCACCAAACGCCCGACTTTCTATACACATTCCAACTACTAAGTACTAGTAGCAGTACATCGTCAGCCCGCCAGCCGCTACCGCACTTTTCCACAGACGCACGTCCACAACTTGCTACTCCCTCAATACATTCTCTATTTCACATAGACGATATCCCCACGTTCATACGTATACACATCTCTAGCCCTTCCGGGTCAGCCGAACGTGTTGAGGTCCAAGAGCAGTAGCAAGTAAGGTTCCACAGAATGACTCCCACCTAGGCTTGATTGTTTCCCTCCAGAATCATCACACACAATCTTTCCTGATCTTTTTCGTTCGTGGCACGTCCTGACGGCGATGGAGCGTGCCTTCGAGTCAGTGCGCCCTGCACTCGGACAGCGCCACCCATGGTTGCCAGATTGCGGGATTTTGTCCCAGAATGGGGATTTTTCTTCGTTCCGGGGAAAGAAATGGGGAACATAAATGGACGGAAAATGTTTCGAAATTATTTTTGGGAGAAATTATTTTCACCCGGAATCGAGATAGTAATATTAATCTCTCAACATGAAATATGAAAAAAGTAAATATTAAAACATTATTGGTATTTTCTCTCATTTGTATTTATCGGAAAGCGAAAAGTAAGCGATAGGCATAGAGAAAGAAAAACATGTAAAAAAAAGAAGTTAGTTTAGGACTTTGCGAGACAGAGCTCATATCGTTGGTTCATAATTTGGAGAATATTTTTCGTTTTAAATTTGGGAAATTTTGTTTCATTGCAGAGGTTATTTGGGGAAATTCCGTAGAAGTGGTGGGGAAGGTGATCTCAGCACACTTGGCAACTCTGACACCACCCTCAAAGGTCTCTTCTCTCGTGCGCTGTGTGGCTGTGAGTGGTTACAATAAGCTGCGCATAGTAAGGGCTTGCGAATCTTAGCAGTACTCTTGACCGTAATCTGAAGAAAACTTGTGTTGTCTAGTATTTTGTACACGTACTATAATATATAAAACAGGTTCTAATCAGAATGTTAATCGAACTTTCGCGTTCTGAGGTGAATCTAATGTGGGAGCAATCATATTTTGGGTTTGTAAATTGAAGGATAATCTGGTTCAGCCGTATGTGACATTTCCTTCGGGTGCTCTCTTCTTTCTTTTCAACACATGCTCTTCTAATATGTATTTTTTTCTATAAAACCATTAAGTTTTGAAATTTTCTCTGAATTCTTTATTTTTTTTTATATCCTGTTCTCTCCTTGTTCTCCAAATTTCTACTAACTTATATAAACCTTTTAAGTTATGTTTTAGTATTTTTGACAAATATTATTCTTTAATCTTTCCATCAATCAATCCATCCATTATTTTTATTTCATCATACTATGTAGTGCTTGAATTCCTCATTTCTTTAACAATGCTCAATGCTCTCAATAAGCGTAAAAATTATGATTAGTTATTAATTATTTTTCTTTTGGTATCTTTCACACGCATATTTGATGTCATAGCACTACCAAAAAAGTAATCACTTCCCAGACTCTGTTCAAACCCAGAACTTTCCGTTCTTCAAAGCCTCTTGTGCGGAGTTCTCAGCTGTCTCAAAGGTTATGCGCGTTGGCGGCGATGGTGTAACCGTTAGCATATAAGCCGTCGATTTTTATGGGCAAAAAATCCTTAGTACGCCTTCCTTCGGAGGGGAAGTAAAGCCGGCTGTCCCGTGTTAGTAGATTTACTTGCATGTAAAAGATCCTCAAGCCTAAACGACGCCTCTGAGCAAAATTCAAATCGCCTGTTTCTCGCCCAAGAAATACCTCCTTTCTCTGCTAGTTGATGAAAGGAGCGTAGCGAAATTTGCGTGGTCAGACGGAAGAGCGGGCCCGATGGCCCGAGTCTCGTCACGTAAAAATAAGGCAACAATTATTCCCTATCCGTCGTCGCCGCTTCCTCAGGAGCCTCACGGAGGGGAAGGGGCCCCTTGGGAGACGGCGCGGCGTCGCCGCGTCTTTTTTAAGCGCCCGTTAACGAATAGTTACACTCGCATTCGCCCGTTGTTTTCAAAATACGGCGCACTTGTCGGAACATCAGTGTGAACTTCGCTTTGAGGGGAAATATGTCCTTGGCATTTCACCGAAACAGAACAATCGTTCGACCACATGACAAAGAATATTTTAATATACGTATGTCATTATTTATTTCTGCCGATCTGGAAGGCCGAGGTGGCTGAGAGCGTTTACCGATTCAGCTCTTCGGTCGGAGGGATCATGGGTTAGTGTCCCGCCTTTGAAATGGTTGGTTATCCATTATTTCTCACGTATGTTATCACTGAGGGCCTCGCGTTCTGCTGACCCCAGATCAGAGGAGACCACGTGTATGTTGGTGTCTAGGGTATGGTCAAATATGTTTCTCTTCTATCGGAACATTAAGGGTAACCGGCTGTCAGCTGGCAAAAGCCCTAGGGGAAAAATTCCTTCCTATTCATTTCTTGATGGAAAATTTCAAAACATGAATGCGCGCGCGCGCGTGCGTGTGTGTGTGTGTGTGTGTGTGTAATTTAGTCATAGATTTTGCGTGTCTTACTTCTTAACACAGAAGAGCCTAATTAAATTACTAGATGAAATAAATGGAACTATTAAGAAATTGCAACTGGCATGATTGAATGCCTAAAGAGTTTAACGATAAAAAGATAAAATAACAAAATTTTAGTGAGATAAATTCATAAAGTCTTCTTGTAGTAAGACCACATGTTAAAGTTTACTTTTCAAAATTAATAAACAATTATTTGTAATTGTTGAGTTGTAATGAAATGAGCAGTTACTTAGTTATATTAGTAACAGAATTTCGATAGCCACAAGGTAAGGAAAAAAATAAAACAAATTAAGACTTATTCAGTGAACAGAACAAGCTGAAGAGTGGACTAGTTGATCTGCGATGGGTGATAACAGACGTAAGACACGCGTGACTGTTGGAATTTTATAGGTATTTACAATTTTAGCATTTGCTGACTTACTTTCTCGTGAAGAATTCGAATTGCATAATGGACTTAGTAATTTCAAGACGAATTAAATAAAAAGACATTTGATAATATTTGTTTGCAAAATATATGGCAAGGCAGCTGGCGCTGAAACGTGTCTTATCTACGAAAGTGTGATGAGCTGGTCTTCACCACAAACAACTACATAAGACGCAAATATTTTATTGATTACATTGTGTAAGTGATTGCTATTGGAGTTAAACACAGAACTAAATAGCAATAACTAAACAATCAACACCAACTGTATTTAAAAATATTAATTTGATGTATTTTTGTTGATTATAACAGTCATTATTGTTTTTCCGTAGTTAATGTGAAAATGCGTTGAAGTTCTTTCGAATTTTTTAATGTAAAATGAGTAAACAGATGAAACAATCCCGACACTTTTGATGCTTAAATTTAGAACGAGTCAGAGGATAACCATGCACAGCTGTTCGATAACTGCAGTATTTTGTAATATATAAATATGAATACTTTTTCTTTCGAAAATAACTTTTTGATAATTCTACCTGACTACGAGATTTTAGTTGTGTATCGCCATCGACTAAGAGCACGGCCTTACAAATTTGCTACTCAATTCGATATTTAATCTCAAAATATATCAAAATATGTTAAAGAAATATTTTCCAAGAAACGTAACAATTTCAAGGCAAATGAAAACATTCTCGTACCGAACAAACCGGTCGATTGAGTTCACAAATCGCCGCAGATCATGATATGTCTATCGTGGGGCTGAAAGTTAAGAAAATAATTACAACAGTTTTCACGTTGGAATTCATAGCATCAAATTCAATAATTTCCTCTGTCGATGTAGTGAACATTGAAGCACCAATACATCCGCATTACTATTACGACATTTTCTGACCGTGAAACTATTCTTAGCATCACAAGCCTGATGTCAAAAGAAGACAAGCTGCAGACTTGGAGATTGAGAGCGAGAGTGGAACGAGATTATTCTTTCTTCGCTCTTAAAGTGACCAGAAAACCACTCAAGTCGAGGTTATATTTCCTTCATCCTTCACGCCGAGAAGAAAAAAGTCACCCAAAGAGAATCGTTTGATCTATACGATCGTGATATATAAATAGCGCGAACTGCGGACTCCTCTCAAGCATAAGTTAAAACAAGTTGCTGTGTTGAAAGACTCCCAAGTCTAGGGCACTCGGCAAAGCAGATCGCTGGATGTTCAAAGGGAGTTTGAAGAACAGATATTTAATTCACGGACTCTCCAAGAAATACAAAGAGACGTTTATCACGTGTGTCCCAAAAGAAACTTTCTGTCAGCAGAAACAACTCATTAATATTTGCAATATACTGCGAATAATGTATTTTAAATACGCACGTAGTTAACATCGCCAAGGTCTTGTTTATATTGTTTGGGAAGAATACCCAGATAAATTTTCTCCACTCTTTTTCGAAGACTGGTTGCATGTATTTAGACGAACACCATCCCGTGTGAATATTTTCGCATCTTTTCTATATTCAGGGTCTTTTTTAGCACTGGTTTAGCTTCATTACGAGTAGTATCAATGTGCCACTGGAAGGCACATAATATTTTTTTATAATGAGGAACGGAAAAAAATCAGTTGCATCGCAATTATATTTTCAATGGAGAAAAAATGCCCCCAAAACAATCTTTTTTTATGCTGTAGGGCAAATCAAATTTCGTTGATAAAGAACTGTGATGTTTCTCATTGCGCATACGTGTGTAAAGGAACACTGTCAAAGACTTAATGCAACGGTCAAAAGCCGTCCATATTTTCAGCTAACAGTAATTGCTATGATTTTATTTAATTGAAAATGTCTTAATTGAAGGGGACGAGGCAACATATTGCAAAACCTAATTTCTTACATTTCTATAAGTCAAAGAGGAAAGAAAGTTATGCAAGTTCAGGCATACCCCAAAGCTTGAATACACTTCCACCAACCTTCTACACTCATATCGTAGTTTTATAAAACATTTGTGTACCGGTGGGATGATAATGTGTGGACGAAATCCTAAATTGATAATTTTGGATACGTGGTACTGAGATCAGCGAGAATGGCGAAAGTGGAGAGAGGCAGAAGCGAGAGTGGCAAGCGTGGGGGGTGGACTCGGAGGTGGAGGAAACGGGAAGTGGAGGGGTGGCGGAGACGGGTGAGGGAGACGAGGGTGGAGGAGAGGAGGAGAGGCAGAGGCGGGAGTGATGGAGACAGTGGTGGCGGAGACGGGGGGCGGGGACGAGAATGGTGGAGACGAGAGTGTCGGAGACGAGAGTGTCGGAGACGAGAGTGTCGGAGACGAGAGTGTCGGAGACGAGAGTGTCGGAGACGAGAGTGTCGGAGACGAGAGTGTCGGAGACGAGAGTGTCGGAGACGAGAGTGTCGGAGACGAGAGTGTCGGAGACGAGAGTGTCGGAGACGAGAGTGTCGGAGACGAGAGTGTCGGAGACGAGAGTGTCGGAGACGAGAGTGTCGGAGACGAGAGTGTCGGAGACGAGAGTGTCGGAGACGAGAGTGTCGGAGACGAGAGTGTCGGAGACGAGAGTGTCGGAGACGAGAGTGTCGGAGACGAGAGTGTCGGAGACGAGAGTGTCGGAGACGAGAGTGTCGGAGACGAGAGTGTCGGAGACGAGAGTGTCGGAGACGAGAGTGTCGGAGACGAGAGTGTCGGAGACGAGAGTGTCGGAGACGAGAGTGTCGGAGACGAGAGTGTCGGAGACGAGAGTGTCGGAGACGAGAGTGTCGGAGACGAGAGTGTCGGAGACGAGAGTGTCGGAGACGAGAGTGTCGGAGACGAGAGTGTCGGAGACGAGAGTGTCGGAGACGAGAGTGTCGGAGACGAGAGTGTCGGAGACGAGAGTGTCGGAGACGAGAGTGTCGGAGACGAGAGTGTCGGAGACGAGAGTGTCGGAGACGAGAGTGTCGGAGACGAGAGTGTCGGAGACGAGAGTGTCGGAGACGAGAGTGTCGGAGACGAGAGTGTCGGAGACGAGAGTGTCGGAGACGAGAGTGTCGGAGACGAGAGTGGCGGAGACGAGAGTGGCGGAGACGAGAGTGGCGGAGACGAGAGTGGCGGAGACGAGAGTGGCGGAGACGAGAGTGGCGGAGACGAGAGTGGCGGAGACGAGAGTGGCGGAGACGAGAGTGGCGGAGACGAGAGTGGCGGAGACGAGAGTGGCGGAGACGAGAGTGGCGGAGACGAGAGTGGCGGAGACGAGAGTGGCGGAGACGAGAGTGGCGGAGACGAGAGTGGCGGAGACGAGAGTGGCGGAGACGAGAGTGGCGGAGACGAGAGTGGCGGAGACGAGAGTGGCGGAGACGAGAGTGGCGGAGACGAGAGTGGCGGAGACGAGAGTGGCGGAGACGAGAGTGGCGGAGACGAGAGTGGCGGAGACGAGAGTGGCGGAGACGAGAGTGGCGGAGACGAGAGTGGCGGAGACGAGAGTGGCGGAGACGAGAGTGGCGGAGACGAGAGTGGCGGAGACGAGAGTGGCGGAGACGAGAGTGGCGGAGACGAGAGTGGCGGAGACGAGAGTGGCGGAGACGAGAGTGGCGGAGACGAGAGTGGCGGAGACGAGAGTGGCGGAGACGAGAGTGGCGGAGACGAGAGTGGCGGAGACGAGAGTGGCGGAGACGAGAGTGGCGGAGACGAGTGTGGCGGAGACGAGAGTGTCGGAGACGAGAGTGTCGGAGACGAGAGTGGCGGAGACGAGAGTGGCGGAGACGAGAGTGGCGGAGACGAGAGTGGCGGAGACGAGAGTGGCGGAGACGAGAGTGGCGGAGACGAGAGTGGCGGAGACGAGAGTGGCGGAGACGAGAGTGGCGGAGACGAGAGTGGCGGAGACGAGAGTGGCGGAGACGAGAGTGGCGGAGACGAGAGTGGCGGAGACGAGAGTGGCGGAGACGAGAGTGGCGGAGACGAGAGTGGCGGAGACGAGAGTGGCGGAGACGAGAGTGGCGGAGACGAGAGTGGCGGAGACGAGAGTGGCGGAGACGAGAGTGTCGGAGACGAGAGTGTCGGAGACGAGAGTGTCGGAGACGAGAGTGTCGGAGACGAGAGTGTCGGAGACGAGAGTGTCGGAGACGAGAGTGTCGGAGACGAGAGTGTCGGAGACGAGAGTGTCGGAGACGAGAGTGTCGGAGACGAGAGTGTCGGAGACGAGAGTGTCGGAGACGAGAGTGTCGGAGACGAGAGTGTCGGAGACGAGAGTGTCGGAGACGAGAGTGGCGGAGACGAGAGTGGCGGAGACGAGAGTGGCGGAGACGAGAGTGGCGGAGACGAGAGTGGCGGAGACGAGAGTGGCGGAGACGAGAGTGGCGGAGACGAGAGTGGCGGAGACGAGAGTGGCGGAGACGAGAGTGGCGGAGACGAGAGTGGCGGAGACGAGAGTGGCGGAGACGAGAGTGGCGGAGACGAGAGTGGCGGAGACGAGAGTGGCGGAGACGAGAGTGGCGGAGACGAGAGTGGCGGAGACGAGAGTGGCGGAGACGAGAGTGGCGGAGACGAGAGTGGCGGAGACGAGAGTGGCGGAGACGAGAGTGGCGGAGACGAGAGTGGCGGAGACGAGAGTGGCGGAGACGAGAGTGGCGGAGACGAGAGTGGCGGAGACGAGAGTGGCGGAGACGAGAGTGGCGGAGACGAGAGTGGCGGAGACGAGAGTGGCGGAGACGAGAGTGGCGGAGACGAGAGTGGCGGAGACGAGAGTGGCGGAGACGAGAGTGGCGGAGACGAGAGTGGCGGAGACGAGAGTGGCGGAGACGAGAGTGGCGGAGACGAGAGTGGCGGAGACGAGTGTGGCGGAGACGAGAGTGTCGGAGACGAGAGTGTCGGAGACGAGAGTGTCGGAGACGAGAGTGTCGGAGACGAGAGTGGCGGAGACGAGAGTGGCGGAGACGAGAGTGGCGGAGACGAGAGTGGCGGAGACGAGAGTGGCGGAGACGAGAGTGGCGGAGACGAGAGTGGCGGAGACGAGAGTGGCGGAGACGAGAGTGGCGGAGACGAGAGTGGCGGAGACGAGAGTGGCGGAGACGAGAGTGGCGGAGACGAGAGTGGCGGAGACGAGAGTGGCGGAGACGAGAGTGGCGGAGACGAGAGTGGCGGAGACGAGAGTGGCGGAGACGAGAGTGGCGGAGACGAGAGTGGCGGAGACGAGAGTGGCGGAGACGAGAGTGGCGGAGACGAGAGTGGCGGAGACGAGAGTGGCGGAGACGAGAGTGGCGGAGACGAGAGTGGCGGAGACGAGAGTGGCGGAGACGAGAGTGGCGGAGACGAGAGTGGCGGAGACGAGAGTGGCGGAGACGAGAGTGGCGGAGACGAGAGTGGCGGAGACGAGAGTGTCGGAGACGAGAGTGTCGGAGACGAGAGTGTCGGAGACGAGAGTGTCGGAGACGAGAGTGTCGGAGACGAGAGTGGCGGAGACGAGAGTGTCGGAGACGAGAGTGGCGGAGACGAGTGTGGCGGAGACGAGAGTGTCGGAGACGAGAGTGGCGGAGACGAGAGTGGCGGAGACGAGAGTGTCGGAGACGAGAGTGGCGGAGTCGAGAGTGGCGGAGACGAGAGTGGCGGAGACGAGAGTGGCGGAGACGAGAGTGGCGGAGACGAGAGTGGCGGAGACGAGAGTGGCGGAGACGAGAGTGGCGGAGACGAGAGTGGCGGAGACGAGAGTGGCGGAGACGAGAGTGGCGGAGACGAGAGTGGCGGAGACGAGAGTGGCGGAGACGAGAGTGGCGGAGACGAGAGTGGCGGAGACGAGAGTGGCGGAGACGAGAGTGGCGGAGACGAGAATGGCGGAGACGAGAGTGGCGGAGACGAGAGTGGCGGAGACGAGAGTGGCGGAGACGAGAGTGGCGGAGACGAGAGTGGCGGAGACGAGAGTGGCGGAGACGAGAGTGGCGGAGACGAGAGTGGCGGAGACGAGAATGGCGAAGACGAGAGTGGCGGAGACGAGAGTGGCGGAGACGAGAGTGGCGGAGACGAGAGTGGCGGAGACGAGAGTGGCGGAGACGAGAGTGGCGGAGGGGAGAGTGGCAAAGACGACAGTGGCAGAAGGGAGGGTGGCAGAGACAGGGGTGAGGGAGACAGGGATCATAGGGACGCGGTGGCGAAGATGAGGGAAGGCGGAGACGAGGAATGGAGGAGACGGGGGTGGCAGAGGAACGAGTGGTGGGAGCGATGGACGCAAGAGCGAACACAGCGATGTGGGCAGGGCAGCTATCTGTGTTTGTGGCGTCGTGCGAGGGGTGAGGAAGGGAGGCGGCGGCGGGCGCACGGGTGACGGCGCGTAGAATGGTGGCGTCCGCGGAAGAAAGCCGCCCTGTTCACGCGGACGCTTTTAGCCGCGCGCGCGGAGAGCAGCGCCTCGCATCGCGGCGCGGCGGCCACGCGGCTAATCGCCGCGCTCGTAATTGCCCCCGGCTGCCAGCACACGCCCCACCCCTTCATTGCTTCTCTCATCTTCTTCTTGCCCTTATGAAACCCGTATACACCCAAGACATTTTTGAGTCAGTATGACTATACATCGATTTACACGTAGTGGCGCGCCAAGGTCATAAGCTGCAAGGAGGGGGGGACTGTCATCCAATTGGGAGCTCCAATACGAAAAATTTAAGATGTAACGAAGCTCCCGAATGGATGTCAATGTCCCTCTCTCCTTTCAGCTTGTAAACTTGGACGTGTCTCTACGTTTAATTCAGTGTATAGGGTAATGGAGATTGCGTAATTTCGTAACTGGTGCGTTGCCTAGCCGTTTGTTGCATCACATGCGAATAATGAAGCAGCAGCGGGGATAGTTTTACTCCCGACGCACTGCAGGCTTGTGATGTCTCGCTTTAGCATGTATGTAGCATGTAGACTTGAACATGCGCACGAAAGCCTGTCTTTGGGTGATTAAAAATGATTCGCTGAGACATTGTTGCATATTGGGCAAACAGTCAGATAGGAAGAAGCGGCGAAGAATGTATAACTAGCGATAACCAGCGAGAGGCAGGATCTCAAGTGGGACTTCCTGAGAATGGCTTTCCCATTTCTCACACATCCTCCGAATGATTCCTTCTCACCGGTCTTTCCTCCTAATATCTCCCCTCCTGACAAATGCCCCTCCTCCTTATTAAAAATAAATCCTTGTCTAACTGTTAGTGTCATTTTTTGAATATTTGTATTAGTTCTAAATCTTCGTAAAATGTGTAATGAACAATACAAAATTGTTATAGGTTCACATAGAAAACAATTTCTTCTATGTGTACGTCCGGCAATCTTCCGCGCGGATGATTTTTCGCAGTAATGGACCTACGTCATAATGCGCATTCTTTAGATTTTTAACTCTAAAAACATTATTAAAATTTCCCACGCTCATTTGGATAAAAATTGAACAATAATCTATAAGGAATCTTCTGTAGTTTGAGACTCCTGTAAACAATATAATCATGAATTCCGAACATGCACCAATTACTTCATTGCCCTAATTTTTCCACCGACCACTTGAAACGCTACCACAAACCACTTGCTGTGCACAGACCTCACGTGGAGTAACCGTTCCCTCATATCACCCACGAGAGGTAGCTCGGAATATCACTACCCTCGACCCGGCCTTCCGTTTGCCACGTTACGCGAACCCTGGCGGTTGAGGCAGGTACGAGGGCTCGCGTGCGCTCCACGTGCACCTTATCTACGCACACACGCGGCCTTCCCTCGCAGCCGCCCTTGGAATTCGCACGCGCGGGCGCGTGAGCGCGCAGACCGTGCCTGCACATTTGCACGGCACGCGCGGCGCTTACGGCCGGCGCACGGCCGACGCCGATCCGGGTCTACGGCGCTGAATTAGGCAGAGGTTACGGATACTTACGGTTACTTGCTCGCACTGTTACACGGGGCCGCCCGGCGCGTCCTAGACGGAGACTTCCATATAAATGCGCAGTCATTCAATCGTGCCATCCTGTAACAGCAGGAACTGCAATGTAGCTTCACTATGCGGTCGCTTTGTTTGGCTCTCCATTTACTATTTGTGGTAAGAGTAGAGCTGAAGATTTGGGTTACAATTTTGTTAGCAGTACTATAAAATCAAATCTGTAGTTTGTTTATCGACGCAAAAAAAGTATTTTTATTACTCGGGTGTGGAAATTTCTATTTTCAGACGTTGCTACCCTTGCTTTGTTGGTTCTTTCATTCATCACTCAACTATGTGTGTTGAAACAGGGGGTGGGGGAAGAGATTCTGGAGCTCAAGAAAACGTCGCGGATTACATTTCTCTCCGAAAAGACAAACAGTTTTCTACTCTGCTGTTAATGTTATAAATAAAATTGATACACATAGGTAGTTGAGTAGAAAGCGCACGTGTAGTGTGGAGGTGCTTTGTATGAAAAAGGCGGTGAAGCACTTTCTTGAAGCGTTATTAAAAAAACCTTTTAAAAGGATTTTAATTCAGTTTTATTGATTTAAAAACGATATAAACAAACAAAAGCATTACAGATCCAGCAAGATACTAGTTAAGTATAATGTGTTAGTTTAGTTAGATAATGAAAAGAAAAGGCTTGTTAATCTTGAATTATCAAATAAAGTAGTTTGTGAACTTGCTTATTATGTAGCTGATGACTATGTTCCACATAAATATAATTTCCTAATATATTAAATATTTTTGCTAAAATGTATAATGTTTTATGAAGTTTGAATTGCAACAGGAGGACGCGAACAGTAAATTCCAAATTAGCTAAATAGCTTCTATACTACTCGAGTCTTTACAACAGTAATAAATTATACTATAAGTTATAATATAACAAACATATAGGAATTTTCTGTTCTTTGAATAAATAATGATTTCATTTGTACACATGAGTTATATTGCCTTCCTTTTACTTTTTCAACCAATATTAGAGGGCATACCTCCAACAAATCTTTAGGCATAAACAACCAGCTAAATCATTCAATACCTTTATTACCTCCCTGACAACAAAAACCTCTTTTCCCATAAATTAATTCCGGGATCAATTCAAATAACACCATCGTGTAATACACCCCAATTACATTTTCAAGAAATATAAATTAATATAATCTCAGTTCTTACTTATTTTGCGGTTCAACTAATCTTATGGGGAATGCCCCCATGAAACAGTTTGAGAATACTCGGTTGTATTGTAATGGACACCTTTGAGCAAATTCACTAAAGAGGCGGTGCTCTGCGGTTTGGAAAACGAAGCAAACAGCGACAGCGTGCTCGAGCGGCCCCACCACCGACAGCCCCCGTCGCCACCGCTTCGCTCCTCTCACGCGGCGGCGAAGAAGCCACGCTGAAGGCAAGCAGACAACCCGCCGGCTTGCAGCTGGGCGTCGGGGCGCGGAGCGGAGGGAGGAGGAGGAAAGGAGAGGGTGGATATGATGGAGAAAGGATGGCGGGAAGGGAAAGGAACTGGAGGGAAGGAGGGAGGAAGGAGAGGGGGAGGAGAGGGGGAGGAGAGGAAGAGATGGGGAGAGAGGGAGAGGAGAGGAAGAGATGGGAGAGAGGGAGAGGAGAGGAAGAGATGGGGAGAGAGGGAGAGGAGAGGAAGAGATGGGAGAGAGGGAGAGGAGAGGAAGAGATGGGGAGAGAGGGAGAGGAGAGGGAGAGATGGGGAGAGAGGGAGAGAAGAGGAAGAGATGGGGAGAGAGAGGAAGGAGAGGGGGAGGGGAGATGAGGAGGTGAGGAAGAGCAGAGAGGAGGAGAGGCGATGAGAAAAGGGGTGAGGAGGAGGAAGGGTGGTGAACAGTGTGCTGTCCCGCGAGGTCCGAGGAGGGAGAGATAAGATGAGCAGCGGGTAAGGTCGAGAGCGGGCGGAGGAACAGAACGCAGAGCGGAGCGGCGCGCGGGGCGGCGCGGGCGACTTTGATCTCGGCGGGCGACGAGGTGGTTTCAACGCCTGCGTAATGAAGGCTAAGTGTTTGCCCGCTGCAGATGCTTCTCGTGCAAAACACGTCCCCCCCTGCCGCCCCCCGCCATTGCCCTTCGCCGCCCCGAATGCAAAGGAACCGACGCGTCGCGAGAGTTCTCGTGGCCTTTGCCGCTGTGGCTCCTACCTCGCCGCTTGGGGCGCGTTTTGCTGTGACACTGCCGTACAGATGGGGGATGCAGAGAGCAATTTTGAGAAGAGAGTGCAGAAAGTGAAACTACAGGAGTATCTGCTGTGTATGAATATGAGGAGAGCGTATGGGAAGAGGATACGAGATAGATATGATACAAGTTATACTTTTGCTTTTGAAGCAAGAACGCGAGAGACGGACGAAGCGGTGAAATATAATTTGTCCTATAAATCAACCAAAACAATCTCTTTGTTCAAAGAAACAAATATTTTTTTAGAAAAGTTTTCGCGGTGATAGAGGAGCTATCTTAGAATATAGCATTATATACAAATGAGTAGATGTAAGGGATTTTGGTTTTAAAACAAATTGAAATAGAAGCTTGTTGATTTAGGGATGAAACTGATTGAAGTTAAATGATGTAAGAGAGCTACAGATCAACACGTTTACCGTGTCACATGTTGAATTATAACATATTCAACCAAAATCTGTTATAATCTCTTGTTTTTCAATCAAATTGTATATTTTAATTCATGAAAATCTATGACAATTGTTTTCGCCTATAGCATGTATGTTGTTATATTCATTATCTTTCAAAATAATTACTAAAACCATAGGCAAGCTCAAAGCACACTACGGTACGGTATTGCAAGTTTACATTAAGCAGTGCATTCTATTTTTTGATTTGTCAGGGGATGCTTGAATAAAAATGTTTTCAATTCTTAATTAAAATGGTTGTAATCCGTATGACTATTACTCCTCACACTTTTAAATCTGCAATTGATATTAATCGAATCCATTGGGACAGATAAGGGGCTTATTTGATTAAAGAATGCCAATTATAGGACGATATATGAAAGGAAAATATGTAGTACGCAGACGGTGTCAGTCGAATTCCCACCTATAATTCACATTTATATGAGAGCCATTCTGTAAGTTATAGCAACTACATTATACCAAAAAATACAGGGATAGGAATGGAATCCAAATTCAAAACATAAATTCGATATGACACGAGAAACAATAATTGAGTACCATGTCTTGGACGCAAATTCTGTATGAATAGTTTTGAAATTGGGAATGTAAAGATGTGCTGATACCTGCTTATTTGCCTCCATATCTCATAAGTAACTAATTCGGCGGTGAATGCCTTCCTCGAGACACGAAAATATACCGATGTCCAAATAGGACAGGGTTTTCCAGAGGGATCGTATAGATACTGTGAAGGGCGATGAATTTTTGAAGGGGTTAATGACGACTAAGGGGTCAATTGGGGGGGTCGGTAAGCGATTATGAACCGGTGTCTGATCAGTACATCCAAGATCCCATTGATTACAAAAAAATGAACTTAATTGTTTGATATAAGAAACCTATTAAAATAAAATACAAATTAGCTCCTCTCCTTTCGTAAGCGTCGTTAATCCTTAGGAGTGAGGATGTTTAGAAAACGTCCCTAGGACGGAAATCATTTACCTTATAATTTCATTACAAAAATTCAATCTTTTTGAAACTTAATCTTTGACGTATTCTACAAAACGTTGCCATAATTGAAACAATTGAGCACCTTGACATATATAAAACGGAAACACCTAAAACAATGTTAATTAACAGAAATAATTATTATTTTTGTTAATGAAAAATGCCATGAAGTGTTGATGTTTGCTTCACCCTCGCTTCTGTCATAAGCAGCTATCTCGACGGCGAAGGTCTGCCACAGGAGGAGGTCTAAATACGGGATTTCGCCGTTCCACGTTCCTGGAAGGCGCGCTCGTGACGCTATGTGGGCGGCGCGGCGCTCGCGAAACTAAGGCGATTACCATGCGCCCTGGTGGCGCCTCCCCGCAACCTCAATCGGGCACCGCCGCGCCGTGTCGTTCGAGCCCTTGATTAAGACGCTCTGACGCCGCGTGGAGCACGAGCTGTGCTGGCGACGCGACGCAAGATGGAGAGCACGGGAAATTACTCTCGCAATGCACAATTACCTCAAGTGCTCGCCGGTGAAGAAAAACGTTGCGCAGCGAAGAAACGAGATTTGTTGCTCGGGAGTGGAGACACATTTATTACATGGAAGATCCTACCCCCTAAAAAAGTGCACTGTGTATGTTAAAATATTTCACTCCGCGACAGTCGAGTGTTGTTTACACACCGTAATGGGATATTGTCGAGATGATATGTTTTTCTCTGACACCAATTGTTTCATTAACTATTTCTTAAAATATTCGGTTGTAGTAATACATATTGGCGATTCTTAAAAATAGGAAAGTGTGGAAAACTTGATCTCCAAGTATTTCGAGGAAGGACGATATACTGTAACAACAATTATATTTGAAAACATTGAATTCATAAGATTATGTTGAAAATTTTATATTTTATTGTTTGCAGCTTTACGAACATTTATATTTTTTCTCAATACTAAGAATGTCTGCACGTGAATGTCGGTAAATACGGCACGGCAAAATCCTTCGTTGCTTCTAGAAAGTTTTGATGAGTATTGACTATTACCAAATTTATCAGTGCAATAGTGTTTCATTGCTGAAATAAATTTTAAAAATCTTAGAAATTAAGCTTTGAATGTTAATTTTTAAATAATTGGTAGATTTACTCAAAAAGCCCCCATCTCTTCTACACAACTAAATAGCCTACATTTTTTCTTTAGCGAGTGCGTACTAAACAAAAACAAAAAAAAACAACAATCACTTGACTTTTCACATATTTTGCTCAGTCAGTTTTTAAAACGACAGGTACCAATATTATCTGTAGTTTCATTTAAAGGAGAGATTCAATGAGAATCATTGATTTCCTCTAGAATTACCAATAATTTAGACAAAATGCCTAATTGTTAATACAAGAAATATCGTCAGAAATATTAATTGAAAGCTTGTAGAAATGTGGCAAATTCTATACCTCAATAAATGAAACAAGTCCCAATAGTAGTAATCACAGTAGTAGAGTAATACATGAGAATAAACATCAACGTAATTTAAAAAAAAAACATACGTTATTGATGGTTAAAAAGGCATCTGATATCATTCGCCATTTGGATGCATCATTTGCCTTCGTACCTGATTCTCGCATCACATGCTTTGTAGCCGGAGGTTAATACGCTATAATAAAGGCGTGGAAACATCGACTAAGTCAACAAAGACGCTCAGCCACCGACGTCGTAATAACACAGACAGCGCAGCGCACGCCTAAGTATGGCACGCGCTGCCTGCCGCATACGGCGCGTATAATTCTTCACCGGCGCCCGTTCGCGGTTGCCGAATGCCTGCCATTAAGGCCGCTCCCCAGATACGGCATTATAACAGGACCGGCCGTAAATAAGATGTCGTGGTCGCTCAACTCGATGCATCTGCCAGGCGATGCCGGAACCCGTCATCAGGGACCCGCCGCCGACAGCCCCTCACCTACGCCCCCAACCCCGCCCCGCCCCGCCCCCATCAGAACCAGACTCTGCCACGTGGGCAACGCACAGCCTGACACACAGGTCCGAAATCGACAAAAACGTACGCTTCGCTGAATGGAAAAAAACAAGAAAAAGAAATAAAATGATTCTTATAAGTAAGCTTTTAATATTAGAACATACCATTCATATTCTCAGAACTTCAAGTTGAGATAGTTGGAAAGAAGTATTAATTTTGTCGAAATTCGTGTGCACCGTTTTCGTCCTATGGTCGTTCACAGAGACTTTACAACAAATGAAACTTGTTTGATACACCTCTCGTAAAACAGCCTCTTCTGTATTTCAATTATCCGTAGAATTCAGGTTTATCACACAGTGTTGAATACTGGATTAACATAATTTCGTTCACGAAATTAAATGTTGGAAACTCCTTTCTTTAGTAAGAGGGGGGAAAATCCGTAAGTGATATTTGGACATATCTGAACATGAAATTAAATGATGAAAGAACACATCTTTTGACAGAAGATTGTGAAAACAGGAGTGAACATGCTTCCTATAAACTCTACGAAAGACATGCTTCCTATAAACTCTACGAAAGCATTCATTTGTTGTCATTTCGACCCACTGTGTACGATGTTTACGCTGCGCCATCTGTTCCGATGGGGAAATGCACACGCGCCCCCCTCCCTCTCTCCCCCTCCCCTTCTTTCCCCCTAACGAAAATTCCGTTAAAGTATCGTCGAAAGCAATTAAAGCCTCCTTCCATTTCGACCGACCCTGTTCGAGTAAGCGAAGCAACGAGTGTTGGGGAGGGTGAAAATGTAGAAACCAGGCAGTCAGGGGAGGGGTGCAGCCAGGGTCACGACGTAGAAATGGAACAGGGATGATGTGTAGATGAGGGTGTGAAGGATTGATGAAGTGTGTAAGAGAGGTTCGTTATCGAAGAGGGGGACCAGATGTAGTACGCATCGCCAGCTAACTGTTTGCTCTTATCTGGGAGTTGCTAATCTTGGCGTCTTATTAAAATGGGGTTTAGCAAATTTTCAAGCAAAAATATAGATATAAAATGCAATTGAAACATGATTTTCACGAAGCTTGAAAGGATTAGAAATATGAATGGACAACTGTCAATAATTAGGGATGGAATTGCTACACAAACGCGGGGATATAACTTACGAGGCAGTACAGAGTTACTAGCTAGAAAATAAGACAAATTTTAAAAAAAAGACAGAAAAAGTAAATGACCGGCTTAGGTGGCTAAGGACATCAGCTGATGTCACTGCAGTGAGTCTGAACATGAGGTTCTGAGGTTCAAGTCCCGACAGTGGCAGGATTTTCGACCCTAGCTAGATAGCTAGGACAATTCTAGTGGCCGGCTTCTATGATCGAGGGTGTTCGTGGTCTCTCCGATCAATACCTGACGAATGTCAGAACAGTACCTTAACAAACGGGCCACCGACCGCGCGCGATCTTTCCTTCCTCTTCCTTGTCTTATCGTCACTCCTTACTTACACACACTTACACTTACATGCACTTCACTACCACACATGTCGGGAGATCTGTAGTGAGCTAGAGCTTGTCCCGACTGATGCGGTTCCTCGCTGATGGAAGATATCTGCTAGGGGAAACCCCCGCAAGCAGGCGTCAGAAATCGCCATAGAGCGGGAAAAATCACCTCCACATCCAGTAATAAAAAATGCACTACACTTACGGATCTAATTACCTTAGCAGTAGACGCCCCCGGAAACATTAATTAATAAAGTACATTATATGAATTGGGTTGGAAAGGTGGTGGAGGGGCGGAGGGCGGGGTCGAAAGGTGAGGCAAGGACGGCGGAGACGAAGGGTAAGGAGAGGCGGGCGGAACGGAGGGCCGGAGGGTCTGTTCGGGGGCGGGCAGTGGAGAGTGAACGCGGGCGCAGCGGGCGTTGGCTGAGGGGTGGTGCGGCGGGGCGTGTCTGATTTATCTCCGTCGCGTAAAACAAGGGAAATTACTCGGAGGCGGCGACAACGAAATCGCATTCGCCGCCGTCGCCGCCCGCCAGACTGCACCACCTGGCCGCTCCGCGAAGGAAAGATCGTTGCTTTCCCTCGGAAGCACCAAACACAGCACCAAATCCAGAGTGGGTGTGCTTTCGCGTCGCGAATCTTGAGCACATTAAGCGGTCTCTGCAGTATTTGTATTTGCATGATTTATAATAAAAAAATATTAATAATATTTCTGGTAAATTTGATAACATTTATAAAATTAAGAAAAATATTTTGTGTAGGTATCCATATTTTTAATACTTCATATCTTTTCGATCGTGTAGCGTTCCTCTATAGAAATTAAAGAAATACAAACTCAAATATGAAATTGAATCAAATAGATTTTATGAAAATGAACTTAATACATTAAAAATATATTATATGAAATTGAGGATTCCAATTGAAAATACGTACAATTACAAAATATAATGTTAAGTAAAATGATAGACGTATATTCACTCGAAAAACATATCCTTGGTTATTAAGATTCCGTAAAATTCTTCAAATCATTCGTGAGTCTGGAAGAAGGGCGAGCATTATATAGAGTTCCTGTATTTGATTAATATGTACTAGGAAAATTAATATAAACAAAGCAATGTGATCTATGCCATGTGATCAACTAAATAACTGCTATGACGGAAACAAAACATATTTCATACAGTGGCGTCAAGGAGTACAAAAAATGTCTGAGTGAGTTCACAGCCTTGGACTCCGCAGAGACTCTGACCGGGAGACCAAGGGTTCGAGTCCTGACGGTCGTGAAGTTTCGACACAGCTATTTTAACCGCTGTTTGAGGAGAATACTATTCGCAGGCTGCTCTGATCGATTATTTTCCATTGTTTCTCCAACCACAAACTGGCAAATGCCTGAGTAGGACCCTAAAACGAACCACGAACTGTGCGCGATATTTCATTCCTCTTCCAATCCTATCATCACCTCTGGTACACATACGTGGCGCTGCCCTATCACACATGTTGGAAGACCCGTCGGGACCTTAGAGCTTGTTGCGTCGGGACCTTAGAGCTTGTTGAGCCTGTTGGGTGGTGCCCAGCCGAGGAGAGATACCTGGAGGGGAAAATCTCCCGCAAGTCGACGTGTAGGTCGGCACCGAATCTTACCTTTCGGTGGGGAGTAACGGGCTGGGGGCTCATCACACGATAAATTATTCACAACACTCAATCGACTTATGAGCATAGAAGTTAAAGTGCCCAGATAAATCAATGAGAACAAGAGAAATAGCAAAACCGTCAGAACTTCTCTGCGAATGCCCTTCAACACCGCTGACGACCTACCACCATATGCGTTACATCAGTCTTTCTCTCCGTCTTAACCACAGTTAAGCACGGTATTAGATAAGATTCGAACCTACGCCAGTCATGTGTATACCCTGGCCCGGCGTGTACAATACTTTAGCTGTCACCGCCAAATCAGCATCTGAAATTCAGGAAGGAAAAGGATTGCTTGTACGTTTCTTTTAGATTGTTTCCATCTAATGAAAAAAAAAATTCACAGGTTAAAGTACAGAGTAAAACGTAACAATGAAAAATGTCTAAGATCCCCAATTGAAGAACGAGGCAGTTAATGTGTTAAGAGCTAAAAAAAATTAGGTTTATTAGTCAGACGTTTATCACTCGGTAATTTGAAACAAATTTTGAAATAAAATAAAATATTAGATAAACAAATTTTGAGGTAAATATTTTTATTTGTGTTTAATTTTTAAGTTTATGTTAATGTTATAAAATTATTAACTTTTTACATTAACAAAAGACTGGCTTCAGTTGTCATATTTTACATTTGGAAATAAAAACAATTTTGCATGGCAAAAAACATGCGGTCCCGGTATCAAGGACATACTTCTTTGATTGATTGTCACTGACAGCAAGTAAAAGAATAGTTAAATTATCATGAAAGTAACAATATATTTTTCTCATAGATGCAAGCATAATAAAAATTTGATTTCTCTTTTATTAATTTTATTCATAAAAGATTTCATTAGTTTAATTTTATTATTCAACCCCTCAGTTATAAGGCGATTTGGCCAATTTTCTCTTTATTTTTGGATTTTTCATAATTAGTATTCCATATTTTTCAATTAAAATATTAATCCTGATTATACGACTGGTGCCATTAATTACATAAATATTCATATGTAATAAACATGTAAACGCAGTTTGCAGTCAAGTAAATATATTTGGCGGTCCCTCCTTTCAGCACGACGTCGAAGCTGCTACCGCCACAGTTTAGAGAGACAGTTTGCAATCGAAACGCGCTAAAGCACCCCTTGCGCTCCGCTGACCACACGAAAGCGCACCGCAGTGGCGTCCGCTTCCACTAGCAAGTTAAAACTCGGTAGGAGCAGCGCCTGTGTCGTTAAGCGCCTGGCGGGGAATTTTGGGGTTTCACCCGGGGAAGTTGGGACAGCGGTCGACCTTTGCGCAAATGGGTCACCTGTGCCGTGGCCGGCACATACGAGTAGAGACTTTAACGAGCGAGTTATACGAATTGGCTGAGCTGATGCGGTGGTTCGGTTATTGTGCAATGTAAAATTGAGATATTTGTAGCTTTGCTAGAGTATTCGAGGGTTATTCTGGAAAATGGGCATGAAATTCTGTAATCTGTTTTAGGGATGGCTTATAATGGTGAATTACATGTATGTATTTCATGGCAATAGTGGTACAGAGAAAAACCATTTTTCCTGAGTGCTTATTTTTTTGTAATATGGTACGAAAACATACCAGTGTACAATTTTAGAGAATAAAAAACATTACTTTTGCCACTATGAGTATGTCTGATGTTCATTAATGTGAGATTAGGTTAAGATGGTTTAGACCAGTGTCTTTTTATAAGCTTTCCTTACACTACTCGAGAGAAAAGATTTAACAGAAGAAATGCTAGTCCATTTTTGAGAAAATTTGGAAAATTTCTTTGCGAATTCATGTAAAGTACTACACAAAATTGAAATATTCCTTTTACATCCAAGGGGCCGTGACATCAAACTCATCGATGGAGAAATACTAATTATGGTGAAAATCCATCATGCTTATTAGTTACATATGTTGAATGAAGTCGTAGGCTTCCGCGGCCAGAGTCATGTGGGTGATCTGGGCTGTCCGGGTGACGCCGCGTTGAAGGCTGAGTTGCCGACGTTTCGACCATCCTGTCGTGGTCTTCCTCAGGGCTGGTATGCACGTCGGCAACTCAGCCTTCGACGCGGCGTCACCCGGACAGCCCGGACGGCCCGGCGTCACCCGGACAGATCACCTACATAGTTATATATGTTGTTCACAGATGGATAGACGACGGACAGACAAATGTCCAGGCGGAGGGACGGGCCGACGCGATGATTTGTCAACCAATTATCCCGTATCAAAACATGCATTCTGATTATGCAAGATGAATAAGTAATTTACTAAATGTAGGAACAAAGATAATGCCTTTTTCACTATCATGGACCTTCAATACGAATTTGTCGGTCGTTTTCGCGGTAGCATAATTTAACTTCCTCTGTTGATGTATGTTATATGCGAGAAAATAAAAACGCGTTTTAACTAAGTGTACCGATTTATTGAGACTTTTTACTACATAATTACATATGCCGTGAATTTCGGCATATAAAATTGATGATTCACACAAAAAGCACCTCAAAGTAAGGGGTCGTCGAATATGAGTGATACCAAAAAAATTGTTTAATTAAAAATTCTCACATTCATTATCTGAGGCAAATAGTTCCTACATCCTTACTTTCGTCATGAAGTTCGTCATACGGGTCTTATTCTGTTCTTGCCGAAGTGATTTTCTCTTCGTCATCAGTATCCCATAAATCATTCTCACTGCCATTCATAGCATTAGAAATCCCACACATTTTGAAGGATTTAATAACAGTCTCCACACTCACTATTTCCCAAAATATAGACCTCTTCTTGTCTGAAAGTAGTCTTATTTGCAGAAATTTACAGTAATTCTCAAATTCTACGTTAAAATATAGTTTGTTTACATAGAAATTCTCCTCAAAAACATTTTGGATAGATACTTTACGTTTCGACGAGCATAATTCTGATTATCTCACATAACTGGAAATACATACTATGTTCTAATAAGTATAGAAATAGCATACAAGATCAAAAGTAGTATGTAACTGATAATACCTACGTACGTACCCCAAGCGAGTATTTCCAGATGAAAATAAGTATTCAATCACCTTTCATGGGGAACTTATGGCGCTGTCTGTCACTATGGCGACCCTCCGCCTCCCTTAGCATCCCGCCGTTTAAAGGAAGATCCCATTTAGTATAGGTGACGAAACTCGCGAATAGATGCGAAAGAACATTTCGTCGCATATCGCAGAAGTTCCACAGCCTCTTTCACTGCTGCTCTCTTCCGGCGAGGTAGTTAAATGCGTGTAGTAAAATTTTATTGAGTTACTCATGCCTATTTTCATTGATAGCTACCTCCTTCGCAATCCTGCTGTCTATTGCCATCATGATCAGAGGGATGTTGTTGGCTTGAAATGTGATGAATTGGTTTATATTTCCAGGCACGTTATCTGCTCTTATTAGTCCTGCTAGTGTAGTAAATGCTGTTTCCTTCCCCACTGTATTGTGATATACAGCGCCGAAGTGCATGTCAGCTTGCTTTCTTCAGGTATCTTCTCCAGCGGGATTCCACTCCATCCGGGATAAGCTTAAAGCTTGCAACTGGTGTCCCGACACACGTGTTAGTGTAGGGCAAGTGTGTGTGTGTGTGTGTGTGTGTGTGTGTGTGTGTGTGTGTGAGAGAGAGAGAGAGAGAGAAAGAAAGGGAGAGAAAGAGAAATAGAGAGAGAGAGAGAAAGGGAGAGAAAGAGAAAGGGAGAGAAAGAGAAAGGGAGAGAAAGAGAAAGGGAGAGAAAGAGAAAGGGAGAGAAAGAGAAAGGGAGAGAAAGAGAAAGGGAGAGAAAGAGAAAGGGAGAGAAAGAGAAAGGGAGAGAAAGAGAAAGGGAGAGAAAGAAAGGGAGAGAAAGAAAGGGAGAGAAAGAAAGGGAGAGAAAGAAAGGGAGAGAAAGAAAGAGAGAGAAAGAAAGAGAGAGAAAGGGGGGAAAGAAAGGGAGAGAAAAAGAAATAGAGAGAGAGAAAGAGAAATAGAGAAAGGGAGAGAAAGAGAAATAGATAGAGAGAGAGAAAGAGTAAGGAGTAAGGGAAGATAGTAGGACAAAAAGGAAGGAAAGATCGTGTGCGGTCCGTGTCCCGTCTCATAGGTAGCTTCTACAGAATTGTTAAATTCAATTCAGTTAGCGACTTATTTTCCATGGCGAGGTTCAGACCAACAAGCCTGCTCTTCCTACTGACCACGGAAAATTTCGCTACACTTCTTTTACGTCTACCAGAGAAAGAAGATATCACTCGGGCGACGAAGCTTGCGAATTTTATTTTTTCTCAGAGGCTTCTTTTAGACTTGAGGATTTTTTACATGCTGTAAATTACAACATCGGTTAACCGACTTTAATTCCCCTCCGTAGGAAGGCGTACGAAGGATTCTTTTTTCGCCCTTAAAAATCCACAGCTTTGAACATCCGTGAACGTGGGTTCGATACGCTAACCGATACATCATCTAAGCAATTGCATCGCATTATCTTGATCGGAGAAGCCACAAAAAACTGCCAATTAGAGCAGCCGGCCGCTGGAATTCTCCTCCAAACAGTAGATGAATTCGTTCTTGGTATCTAGCTAATGCGAAAAATCCACCAATCACTGGATTCGATCCCTATGTCCTCCCGGTCAAAGCCGCTGCTGAGACACTGCCCCATTGGGGGTAACTGCCTTGGCATCTCTGCCCAATACGGCCGAGCAGGGAGGTTGTTGGCCCGGCGTGTCAAAGGCGGCGCCCCGAGCTAACGGTAGCGCTCTTCTCCGCGGCCGGGGGTTCCGATGCCGTCGCCGGGCCGGCAGCCAGCGCACGTGACCGGCGATCGCCACGCTTCCCACGTCCGCCCCTCGCTTCCGCCCGCGCCGCTCCGCTCCTTTCTTGCGAGGCAGTTTGCGAATGCGACGTGCAACAGTTTCTCTTGTGCAACCAAAGTAGGACACGTTTTGCATGTGCATTTTGTGGCAAGTAACCACACCATGCACAGGCTAGGTTCTGGTTTACTTCATGCAAGCGGACCAGATATTGCAAGAACGTGGAAATAACACTAAACTGGGACATTTATGCGGTTATTTCCGGTATATGACTGTAGTATTACACACAGTGCACGTACCCTGTAAGTTTATTTTGCATATTCAGGAACTTACAGAACTTACGAATAATCTTAGAGAAATATACCATTTCGAAAACGGTTAATCTTGCTATTTTTCGATATGTTTCGCTCATTCCTAAATCAATGAAATTGGATGATTTTTCCGAATTGACATTTGCAATTTTTCTCTCATGTATATAAGGAGTACACGTTTGATGTCGGATATAGGTATACCTGTGTCACACAAACCTGAAGTGATATAAACATGAGGTATTTAGGCCGTTATTTCTGACATATGATCATAATATTACACATAGTTCACGTGCCAACAAGTATATTTCGCATGTTTATGAAATTACCAAACTTACGAATCATGTTAGAGTAATATACCACTTTGAAAAATCTGTTAATCCAGCTATCTTTCAATACGTTGTGCTCATTCTTCAATTAATTATATTATGTCATTTTTACGAATTGACATGCGTAATTTTCCCCTCACGTAGGAAATGACTACACGTTCTGTGTGTGCAGGATATACTAGGTACATAATGCACAGTTATACATGCGCATATTATGAACCCAGCTTGTTTACTTCAAACATCCGTACAAATATTACAAGAAGTCAGAAGTGTCGTGTGTTGTTAGGCTGATGTTGTAAATACTAGTGTACGATCATCATATTCTATACAGTGCACAAGGTGTACAGCAATGTATATAATTATTTTGCATGAATTGAAAATTCACGAATGTTAAAGTGAATTGCTGTTTTGACATATCTACTGATTACCGGAGGCGGATGCTACATGTCTTTCGTCATGTTTAAAACCGCTCCTTTCATGTACACGTAGATTCGATGTAATTTTATTGCATTCGACATGCACACCAGCCTCTCTTGAGCAACGAAACTTGAATCCGGTTCATGTGAACAACACTTTGCAGGATATTAACCCTACAATGCACATGTCAGGTGTACCACAGCTGAGAGGTTGTGATCTTATATCTGCAGATTAATCGATTGTCATCGCGTCCTACACATGGCAGCGGCTGCGATAGTTTTGTGGCAACAGTGTTACCCCTGCGTCATCGGTGAGCGGGAGATCATAGGGATTTTCGGCAAGAGCTACCGAGCTGGGTCGATTTCTTTCACTGTCTGGAAGAGACTTCTGGAGGGCAGCTTCTCTGATCAGTGGTTTCTCGTCGTTGGTGCGATCAATTACAGGTTATGTCAGAGAAGTATCTCTAACAAACGGGCCACGGAACGCATGGGATATTTTCTCCCTTATTCTTGTACCTTACACACATACTGATAAGCACTACAATGCCACACATGTTGGGAGACCAGTCGGGAGCTTAGAGCATGTCCAGGCTGGCGCGGTACTCCGCTGGGGGTGATACGTGGGGAGGAAGCAAGCCGACGTTCCGAACCTAACGTTACATATGGGGAGGAGCGCCGCCACATCCCTGATTACTTGCACTACACTTTCTAATGACTTCAATAGTTAAAACACCTGCAATCAATTCTCATTTGACCGTTTGACCGAACTTCTTACAAATAATGTATTGGGTTCTCTTTTTCCTCCCATGGTCTGGTAAAATATTGGATTCAAGAAGCACCCAAAAATTCCACGCCCAGTCACTGAAAGAAACTCCATTGTGCAGTGAGGAAAAGTGGAAGCGTATTCTTAGCAGGTCGTTAGTTATAGAAATCACGAGCGGTTTCGCGTATGAGTGTGCGGCCAACACAATCAGTCAGTGGAACGCCGCCTGCTGAGAGAAGTGTGGCGGAGAGCCAGGTCCCCGAGGCAGCATTGGACGAATATGTTAGAATTTCAATTTCCAAATATTGTTTGTGTTTAATAAGTGTCAAAATTTAGTTTGATTTTTTTACAAAATGTATAATCGATTCTGTGTAATGCATTTGCCTTGCGTTTGCCTACAAAATATGTCTGCTCTGCAGATATCTGTTTTTAGAGAAATGCTGACACAAAATTCTGGGTAATGGAACAAGATGGGCTTGAGTGCGTATCACGTACGTATGTAATAAATCATTATACAATATGATTAATTATTGGATTCTTTCAACTCTATAACCATTTTTAAAAAACAATCTTGTTAAAATTTTGCACATTTTCGAAAAATGTAAAATGTTTCTCAGTGAAACGCTTTAAAATGTATATATATAATTATATAATACATTATTATAAACTTTGATTTATTATTTTATTACAAACTATAATAGCTTTCCATTAAAACTATTTCATTCCTGATGTTCAGCCGGATTGTTTCACTTCCTGGTCTCTACGTGTTAGTAGAAGTGCACACGAACAAGGAGTAATATATTTCGAAATGACTGAGCGAATTGTAATATCAAATTTATTAAATAGTTTCTTAGGTTTTTCAAAAATCGTTAATTTATTGGTAAGAAAGAATAACTATTGGTAATACATTATTTATTAGAATATACAATTAATACAAATAGGACTTTTGTTTTCACAATGTGACTGAAGATATGAATATTTTACATTGTGCTATCATTTTATTTTTATTTATATTTTTTTCCGAAACGTAATATCTAGTGCTATCGCGCGAATTATATTAATAATAAACTATTTTTTGACCCCGTTGTGTCAGGAGGTGTGATAGACAGTTAATTATTTTTAATATCCCTTAGTGAACTAATAAAAGTATGATAAGTGACTTGCGGAGTTGATCGGAGATTTGCCAAATATATTATAGTAATGCAAGTCACTATCACCTTTAACTACAATTGTATTATTATTGTTATTATTATTATTATTATTATTATTATTATTATTATTAAAAGAACAGCAGATGCAACACAAGCAGAGAGTTCAGTGGCTCAAAGAACTCCAATAAAATTCCATAAGAATGGGAAAATTTTATGTCAAAGCAATTTCTTGGAATAAGTGAATTCAGAAGCCATCACGCTGTCTTTTGCTACAACTCATTTCTGTCGATTGGTTTTATCGAATGGCGGACCGCAAAATCCTTAAGGAATGCCTGCCGTTAAGAGTTGTCATACATTCGCCTTAAAACGTTGTAATAGACAGTATTACGAAAAATTACTAAAATGTCACATTGTGTTCCGTTCAACGACCAGTAGATCAAAACGATGATTATTACGAGAGAATGAATGATGACAGCACACTTTGCTCGGGGCGTGTCACCCGGATGTGGCAGACGCTGCGAGGGGCGCCTCCGCCGCCGCCGCCGGCACGTTGGAACGCGGAGCGGGGACGGAGCGGGGCGGGGCGGAGCGGGGGAGGGGCGGGGGCGGGGCTGGGGAAGGGAGCCTCCCGCTTGCGGCGGCGGCGGCGGCCGCGTGTTCCAATTTGTCGCGCAGCCCACGCGGTCCCTTCGGCGGCGGCGGCGCGCGCTCGCCCACACTGTGCGACTGCTTCTCCGTATCAGAGGCCACAACCAGTCGTTGGGAAGACGTCGAAGGACTTCGTTGACGCTTGGATTTCGTGCTTCTGGGTGCGTCAATTCCCGTAAATACAGTGCATGGCTTTACCTCAGGAAATGGGGGTGTTTTTCCCCGATGGATGGTGAGATCTGGCGCCGACCCACCCGACGGCTACCGCGGTTTTCCCCTACGAGATATCTCCCTCCAGCGAGGCACCGCCCAAGCCTGGACAAGTTCTAAGCTTCTGACTGGTCTCCCGACATGTGTGGTGGTGTAGTGTAAGTGTAAGTGTAAATGTAAGTGTAAGTATATTTCAGTAAGGGGTAAGGATAGGACAAGGAAGCGAAAAGAAAGTTCGCTTGCGGTCCATTTGTTAAGGTACTGCTCTGGCATTCGCATGGTATTGATCGGAGAAACCACAGATAAACGGAAAATTACTCATAGGAGGAGCCAGCCGCTAGAGTTCGCCTCCAGACAGCGGCTCAATTTGTCCAAGATAAGAGGCTAGAATCGAACGTCTGACTCCGTCAGAACTCTATTCCTCGGTCCTTTTGGTGAGAGACGCTGCATCAGCAACACTAATTCTGGCACTGAGTCATCTCAATCGAGAAACTTAATACAATAGTCTGGAATAGAGCTAAAATATAAGGCACTGAAAATTGATCATTCCTTATATGTATACCGTTATCACACGGAAGGTACTTTTGTTGAAAATAAAGATTTCTGTGTTGAACTGACTTTTAACAATAATTATTCATCTTTAGTTTAGTTATTTAAAATTTTATCTTCTCTTGTAGTGCACTTTGACAGAAAATAATTGCATATCTTCACACGATGTAAACTCACTAGTGTAAGCGCTACCTTTCTGCACTGACGCCAACTTAAGCAGACAAAACATGACGTATTTGACATTTATTCGCAATGTGGCCGTAATAGCGCGGAGAGCATTCGACTTCATATTCCTTATAACACTTCTGAAAATGTCAGAGGGACAACTCTTAGAGGTAGGTTTTCTCGGAAGCGTTTTCCCTTAGGGCCCCTACAAAGAGTTCCGTCTGACAGGAATTGAAAAAAAGAAATGTCTTTCCTTGCTGTAGAACAGTATCCTTCCTTTCCTGCTGCTTTTGTCGATGTTTAGGAAATTGAGAAAAGAATAAAGAAAAAAATTATATTTCTACAGACATACCAGCATTTATAAATGTCGTGGTATCTTTCTCAACATGAGTAGCACGTATTCTGTTTCATTTCTCATTCGAAATGAGCTTTGGGCATGTCTGGATGAATACATGAATACAATGAAATTTCTTAGATTCCTTCTCATGTGAATCTCATGCAACTTTTTACCACTTTTGTTCAAAAATGTCTCAATTATTAGAACTGGTGCACTACGGTTTACCTCGCAGGGAAAGGAACAACAATAAAAAATTACAGCATAGATGTAATATAATATTGCAAAACAATCTGTTTATGAGAAACGATTAACTTTTTTAATAAAAACTCATTTAAAAATAATGTATCTACATTTTTAATTATTTTTCAATTTACATGTAAGAACATTCGTACGACGCTTTTCCATAATGTGGCTCAATTTTGTCTTCAAAAGCGACGTTTAGAAAAAAGCATATTAAACGATCTTTGAAAAATATTGAGTCAATATAATTATAAATTCTAAAACTATTATGAATACTTCTCCTTCCTGACAAAAAATTATTCCTTGGAGATACTTAGGAAATCTATATCCGCAATGAATAATTGATTATATCTTTCCTTACTTTTCAGAGATGAGGTCATGTCATTCCTGATAACAGTAATTAAATCAGCTTTGAAATAGAAGCTACCAATATTAGAGTACATGTTATCAAATTTCACCGATTTACAAAATCCCAATTTTACACGACTTTGCAAACTAAAAAAAAAAAACATGCTCCGAAAGCACGACAATTTGTCCTAACCACGTATTAACACTGCTAAAAAAGAAACAAAGATAAAATCTTCGATTTTTGACCGCGGACGCGCGCACCCGCGCCACCAGACTTGCCCGCCCCCTCGGAGGAACGGCGGGGTTGGGGCGGTCGGGGGCGACCGTGGCACATTGCCAGCGCCGTCGCCCGCGCGGCCCCGCCCCCCCCCCCCCCCACGCGCCGCGCGCTGGCGTCGCCAGCCGCTCTCGCGGGCCTTATTATTTTATTGGGCGTCTAATTCCCTGGCGGACGCTCGTCGCGAGAAGCCACACAGCGCGCGAGGAGCGCGATGACAAGTGGAGGCGCTGGGGCGAGACGCCCTCCTCCAGGCGCCGCCACGCCCACGGCGGGCGTCCTGCCCGGGGTGAACATCAGCTCCGGTGGAATAACGGTTAGCATCTCGAGCTGTTATACCCACGATTGCGGGTTCAAAGCTGATAGAAGTCTGGGATTTTTAAAGGCGAAAAAAATCATTCGTACGCCTTTCTTCGTAGGGGAAGTGAAGCTGGGTGTCCCATGTCGTAGATTTATTGCATGTAAAAGGCATCATTATTTTCAATTGATTTGAATTGAATCTTTACGCTGGAGTCTTCCCTGACAGTTCCAACCGGTGAGATGCCTTGATTGGTGATTTTTTGGTGATATTCATCGCGTAAACTACTTTGGCCATTAGTTCTGTAGGTGTAAGGCATGAGATATCTCGTAAAGTGGCACCCACTTAGTCTTCTCAAGGCATCATATGATGCCCCTGTAGTGCCCCTGACACCTGCAGGGGGTATCGTGTCTGCGGATGTGGGCACAAACTCTGACGAAGAGATGTAGACGATCATTCGGATCCTGAGTTTCACGGTGGCACCCATGTCGATAGCTTCAAGGTGAAGGCAGTGAGTAGACGATGCTAAGCTCGTGGTTGCCGGGTCTGCCCGGTAACCCACCAGTCGGGCTTGCGGCGCATCGATCTTTGGGCAGGGTCGGAGATCCTTTGGATGGAGATTATTCATTATGCTCTGGAATTTACGTATAAAAGTCCGGCGGAAAACAGATACCACCCGTCAGGTTATCTAGGTTCACTGACGATACTCACGTCGTCAGCCTAAAAGTGTAATAAGTGAAGAGACAGGAAGGGGGCCCCAAGCCGCCCGACCCTTCGTTCGGACGCACCAGCCACACTCTACAAATGGGCAACGGACCATGTGCGATCTTTCCTTTCTCTTCCTTGTCTTATCCTCACCCCTTACTTACACACACTTACACTTACAAGCACTACCCTCCCACACACGGTCGGAGACCAGTCGAGAGCTTAGAGCGTGAGTTGGCTAAGGCGGTGCTCCGCTGATGAGAGATACCTGGTTGGAAAAGACCCTTCAACCTGACTACGTCGGCACCTAATCTCACTCTCCGGCTGGGGATATCACCGACACCTTCTGCGGTATAAATACCCGGAAACACTAATCAATTAATAGGGAGGTGGAGAATTTCTTCCCCCTATAATATCCAAAGCCAACCTATATATTGTTAAACAGTCAGCCCGGACGGTCCAGAACGCTAATGCGTGAGTGAAGTTGAGGTTCGGCACGACATGACGTCGGTTCGAATTCAATTGGGTCAGAATGTTTACATATGTGTTGTGACATGATGGGCTTTTCACCGCTTATCCCTTGTTTCTGTCATGACAATGGCATTCGGCCTCACGTGGCATAGGAGCTTGGGCTGTGATCCAATTACACTACACAAGTATGGCTTTACATGCACACTCAAAGGTAACAATGGGGACTTCCCTCTTTGTCCCGTATGGGCGTACTACACCAATAGTGAGTTGTGTTCATAACTCACACGTTGTTTGAGAATTTATAAACCTATTTCATTATTATGACTTTTACAAATCTCATTACGTAGGATTTTAATATTGTATCTGCTCATAATATGACTACTTAACTGTAGTTCATTTTCTCGATATGACTCTTGCCAGTGAAGTATTTCTGCCAAATATTATATCTTGGAAGTGTTGATGGAAGTCATAGGAACTTGACAGACTATCCAGCACAAAAAATCCTAGAAAACTCAATATATATTATTACCATCTCTTTTCGCCAAACGAAGAAATTAGTTGCGTCCGACACATCAAAACTTTTTGTGGTAAAATAGTATCTTTACTTATTCCTTTGAAAGAAAAATTCAAATCATGATGCATGGTTTTGATCATTTTTTTTACTTGTTTCTTTTTCTTTGTTCTTTTTTATCAATTTCTTTTTCTTTGTTTCTAGGGCATTTTTAAAGCACTTTAAGTGCATTTTATTGATTATTTTTGGCAATGTTCACGTAATAAAAATCTGCCTCTAGTAATAATCATACCCCCAGAACACAAAGTAGTTAATCAATTTAAAATGAAAAAATGCGTTATCGTGAATAAATTACTGTATCGTTAATGAGAGTAATAAAATTAAAACAACCATTGATCATATTTGAGCGATATATTAACAAGCCACAGAAACTTTGAGATTGACGGTACATGAAATATTTTTTTTAATTTCGCAGAAATTACAAAAAACATCTAATTAATCTACATAATGTTTACAGTGTATAGATTTTTAATACGCTATTTTTTAAAAATTAATACTTTTTGTTCGACAATATATCTTTCAGAGCATAGTAATTTAAAATTTCAGAACAGTCCTTAAGAACACTAACGGTAACCTTCAAGAGGATTTATGAAGGCAAATATTTAAATTAGAAAATTGTAGAGATAAAGAGGATGGTCAAGAAGATTTAATAACAGAAGTTCAACCCAAACATAAAAAAATTAGACAAAACATTTTGGGATACTGTTTAAAATTTAAATAATTACCGATATTTACATTTGAAATGGCGAAAAAGTCCATTTTTTATGTTTACACTTTTCTTATCGTATTAAATTATTTTTGGTTAATTTTCATGAAATTTCAGAAATGAACCTCTATAGATAAAAAATTTCTTACGAATAAATTATTTCCTTTTTGTACAATAATAATTCAAATATACGCTAGATGCGACCTCTTAAATATCTACAAATTCCGGATTTTCTTGTTTCGCATTCCAAATTATCAATTTTTTAATTTGTAACCCACATTTTAATGTAATGAAAGAGTGGTCAATTAATAATTAGAAATTAACCGTTTAACTCAAATATACTATAGCCAATCTTACAAATAGACACGTATGTCTTTTTTCCGTGGCGAGACTCAAACCAGCAGACCTGCTCTTTCGCATGACCACGAATTTCCGCTACGCTCCTTTCTGAGTCTTACAGAGAAAGGACGTATCTCCCGGGCGACGAAACAGGCTTCTTGGGCTTGAGGATCTTTCACACGCAGTAAATCTGCAACATGGGACAGCTGGTATTTCTTCTCTTCCGAAGGAAAGCATACGCAGAATTTTTTTGTTCTTGAAAATCCACGGCTTCGATCGGGTTTGAACGTTGATGGGGTACCCCCGATACGCTAATCGTTACATCACGGAAGACTCTACGCAAACTGTTGTAACGCGGCATCGAAAAGCGAGTGCACTGCCATGCTAACGGCTGGCTGCGGAGGTCAGGTGAAATCGCAGGGCCCCGTGTTACAAAGGTGTTGTAATGTGACTAATTCTGTAAATTCACACATATATTTGATCATATAAATGTGATGATTATTAGCGTTATCATTCTCTACAAACATAACCTTCAGGGCATTAGAAACAAAAAAGACATGTTGCAAAAACCTTTTCTTAGCAAAATAACTATCAACTGGGTTTGTTCATTAACTAGGGTAATGACGGTGGTGTGTATTCTATCATCTACAATGGCTCATCTGCATTTTCGTTGTAAATGTGGATAAAAACAGCACATCAAGATTATGCATCTTAAGCATTAAACGTATCGGTAAATCTGTAATCCGAACTTGATGTTGGCAAGTTCATACTAAATTGCAAGTGTATTACATTAAACAACGTGCAATTTAATTTCGAACTAGGAATTTATCCGGCACGTTTCAGTAAATAAAATTCGTCAGAGTAGCAACCTGTGCTGGTGCGGTTGCTAACAGAAATCTATATTTAACAAGAGCATATTCGTAGAAACTGTTTGTCTGGCCTTAATGCGAGATTTCCTCGTACCGGCGCCAGAAAAGTTGCGACTGCTAGTTAGTTGCCTGTGTTCCTGTCACGCAGAAACGATGCAGTCGAACTTTGAAAAACACGACGAGGACCAACGCTGGAAAATAATTACCCACAGAGAAAAAACTAAACAAAATAAAAATAACTATGTTCAGAACACGATTGGTAGCATAATTCTCACGTTGGAAAAGTATTTTGCTATTTGTGCATAATTGTGATAGTGACTGAACAGGCTATTTTTCACAAACGTTAGACATTTGTAATAATGCCTCTAATATTCACGATTTCAATTTTTTTTTCATTCAATTATTAAGAATTACGAGTTAAAGAATGTTTGAGACAGTTAAAAGCATATTTTTTGGATTGTATATTTGATTATTTGGAATATACACTCTACTTTTCCATCTGAAAAACATAATGAAAGAAGAATTGAAATACCACAACAGGGTTCCGAGTAAAGAATAAAAGAGTTTTTAAAGAAATTTGGCCGTCTGATCTGTGGGAGGCGCAATCTGTTAGGGATATCTTAAAACAAATAGGACAATTGTTGTTAGTGTGTCTGGCAAGGGCTGGAACTGCCTAAGTGCTGCTACAGTTGCATCAAAGACGAGAACACTCGCATCATTTGCAGTGAATTATGTCCGTCCACGCAAACTAAAAGGAAATAGCGAATTTTGTTATTAATTTCAAATTCGTTAACACTGCATTGTTGAGCAAAAACTGCACATTCATATCGCAAAATTTGTATAAATTAGAGCGAGTACGTTTGATGGAACGCCTATATTCACGTAAAAGAGTCGTATGAAACAAATATAGAAACATTTCTGCAACGCCGATTACAGAGTGATTCCAGGAACTTGTCATAAACACAGTTTCTGCGTGTGAAATATAAATCTGTGAAGTCCCGATGGAAATTAAAAGTGCTCGGATTGCTGGACATCTTCCGAGAATCGACTATTGATTTATTTCTGCACCTTGCAGCAGTGATTAGTCGACGCGAGAAGGCAGCCAGAACGGAGACTCTGGGCCAAATCCTCATTAGTAGCCTTCTGTCGAGTTTGTTCAGGCAGAGGACGACTCGAAACAAATGTGAACACTACACAGAAACGTCAAAGAGATACCTCTCGCTTAGCACGAATTTGCAAACCATATTATTCGTCGTTACACTGTCTTCACTTAGGGTATAAAAACTTAGAAAAAGCTCGATCATAATGGAAATAAGAAATTAATAATTGAAGAGTTAATAAAATAATCTGAAGCACTAAAACACTATTACGAAAACAGAAAATAAACAACGAACGATAATGATCGGGAAGTCAAACGCAGACATTCGTAAACGAGATTTTACGCGGTGTAGTTGGCGAAAACTACAGACAATTTTACGAGATAGTACTAAAAACAGCTGTGTTAAAAGATGCATAAATCCATTTCTGATTTGAATACCGAATCAGTATAAGTTGAAGATGCATAAATTCAGCCCTGAGAGAGACCACGACAAGATGACCGAAATGTCGGCATCACATTCTTCGATGCGGCGTCACCTAGACAGTCATTTTTATGTACGGATGAAAGATGCTTTTTGTCTACAGAGTGGCAGAGAGTATTGGTTAATAAAACATATTGTAATGAAGTGAGTGCATACCCATGAGATACCTTCAGACAGTAATCAGCCAAAATCATCAATTAATAACTGCAACTTTGTTTTTAACAATAATATACAATAGTAACGATGACTTACTCTTATATAATTTATACTAACATGTCCTGTTTTAACATTATTTCACTTTTTTAAAACGAAATTTAAGAAGAAATTTGTAATTGTTCAAATCGATATTTCCCAATGCTTACTTTCACGTCAGTGTCAGAACGTACCAAATTCTTAATCATCGGAGTCGAAAACAGTTTACGTTAACAGTGAAGACGCTGAAATGAAGAACCAAATAGTGTAACTAAGTTTGCAATTATGTTTTAAATTATATTTTCTACGACAATATGACTTTGAATACAAAGCTTCTGAATGAAGAAAATTGTGCGTAATGACCTTTCCACAATACTGAACAAATTCTAGAGAAACATTTCTTGGTCAGTCACTCAAAATATGATAGTGCTACAAAGTATTTAAACATATGCAGTAATTTAAATTGAGATAAAAATAATTGTACAAAGTTACTCATCATAATTTTTCAAATCTCCATCATAACTTATTACAGTTTGGTTCTCATACCAAAAATATTAGTACCTACTGTTAAATAAATATAATGTGTTGCCCGGTATCAGACAACCAGTCCTTGACCATAGCGGCCCGTGTACCGGACAACATCTTTTACTTATTTAATAAATAGAAGTTATCTACCTCACCAGCGATATTATTAAATAAAGTGACTACTGTCTTACATCAACCAATTCTCTTTCGCTGCACTTACTAGACCCCACATATAGGCAATTGGCATATATATTTATTTCCTCACAATTTGAAAATATGTCATTATCATAAATAATATATCATTATGTAACTAATACATAATGTTATTACTTTGCTTCCGAATCACATGTTTCCGGATGAATGATCGATAGGTGCAGAGTACGAATTTTGAAACGAATACTTCAAAACACTTTTGTACGAGTTGCATGCATTCTTTTAGAACGAATTCACGGAAACATTCAAGTACCCTTGACTCAATCTCAATTTTCGAGGCAGCAGCCGCGTTCATTCATATTGTTCCAGTGTTCGGTATGCTCTGCAATATCCGTTGTCCACTTTGCAATACAAGTTTTATATAATATTACTTTGCCGTACGCGACTCGCAGAAAGCAACTTCCAAAACAACGAACAGTAAATGTAAGTAGGTTCCACGGATGAGCGCTAAAAATGCAAATTTCACGCAAAATACCTACGAACGTGAATGTCCCACATTCTTGGATTCTTTCGGCAAGTGTCATGTGCCAAGGCCCCAGGGGTCACTGATACAATCCCGGTGTTCATGGGCCGCTTTTGGCGCACTCCGTTGAGGGAGAGTCCAAGTGAATCCGCGGGAGTGCACCGGAGCGTGAGAGAGGCGGGAGAGGCGGTGGGAGCAGGGGAGGGAGGTTGAGGGCGGCTTCCAAAAATGCGGTGCGCGCTGCCAAACTTTCCTCGTGGCCGACACGCGACGCGATAGGTGAGACGACGCGAGGCAGGAGGAACGGTCTAGGAGACGTTGAGGGTTAGAACTAGTCGAGAAATTGGTGAGAAGGAAAAAGCGAGGCAGCAGAAGAACGCAGAGGCGATTGGGAAATACCACCTGCGGTAACATGCGTAAAGAGAATGATGCGAGGAGTTTGTGATGGGAAGAGCGCGGAGAGGAAAGACCGGCGAGAAGGGCTGAAGGGAGATTGGAACAAGGGAAGTGGATTTAGGAAACTGGAAACGGGGAGTCTCGGTGGTTAAGGCGGGATAACGAGTCGTGGCGAGACGGTTAGATCGGATCGGTTCACCATGAGACGGATCATTTGGGTCGAAACGGATCGACCGGTTCGTACCGGAATGGATAGAAATGGTTCGGGTCGGAATCAATCGAGACTGGTTAAAACGAAATCGTAATATCGAGCTTAGTAGGGTGGAATCGAATTGAGTGAGACGGATAATCGGGCAGATAAAATTAAGAAAAGTCGCGTCAGACGAGACGAGACGGGTCGAAAAACCTCGGGACAGAACTGAACGGGATGAGTCAAGATTCGATGGATTGGGTTGCAACTGAGGGAGAGGGGGGCGGAGTGAGGTGGGGTGAAGGGAGTTTAGTTGAGATGAAATGAGAGAGGGGTGGGGCGGAGTGGGGCGGAGTGGGACGGAGTGGGACGGAGTAGGACGGAATGAGACGGAGTGGGACGGAATGAGACGGAGTGGGACGGAATGAGACGAAGTGGGACGGAATGAGACGAAGTGGGACGGAATGGGATGGAATGGGACGGAATGGGACGGAATGGGACGGAATGGGACGGAATGGGATGGAATGGGATGGAATGGGACGTAATGGGACGTAATGGGATGGAGTTGGGGGAATGGAGAGTTGTGGAGTGATATGGAGTAGGGGGAATAGGATGGAGTGGGATGGATAGGGCGGGGAGTGACAGATGAGATAAGCGAGCAGGGTCAGTGAAAGGCGGGGATGGTGTTGGAGACGGACGGGGGCGGGCGGGGAAAAGACTGGGCGTATTGGAGCGGGTTGGGTGTGAGCGGGCGGTGCGAGCCCGGGAGGGACAGCGGGGGACGATTCGAGTGGCAGCGAAGCGTAGGAGGCGCGCGGCGCGTATGTAAAGGTCCGCGCCGTTGGCGCCTCGCCTGGCGCGGCGCGCGCTCCAAGTGAGGCGGTTAATTGCCCTCCCGCATTTGCACGTGCACGCAACCGCGCACACGCTGACCACGCGAAAGCTACGCACACAATGACAACGGGATTCCATCTTTATGTTACAACACAGCACACCACTTCAAAAACGCCTAGATTCCCTTGTTGCAATCATTCACCTAAATGATTTAGGTAGTTCAACTCACCAAGCGGTCTTGATATGATTTGGTTAGTTCCATATTGTAAGAGATGTTCTTGGTTGGGGTGTGATATACTTTCAATTAATGAATTGTCAGTAGATATATCCCCACTCATTGATAGAAATTAATTGATATTAAAAATAATATCTTATTCTTATATGGTGCCTTATGAATGATTCCAAACCATCATGTTTTCTTACAGTAATATAATTTTGGCAAAGACATCTTGCATGGTACATTAAGGCTAAAAGATGTTCTAAAGCAGTTGAATCGCGCCGAAGGTTGCAACGCTCTGCAAAATGACCCCGTCAACCTTACGGACTGGAGCACCATCTCTCAACGTCTCACAGTGACAAATCAAAGGACACAAGTGGAGGTGATGAACAGTCTTCACGAGTGATTTACATAGTTCCAATGTAGTTACTGACACAGCGAAGTGGCTCAGGATGTTGCGTGCTTACTTCGCATTCGGCTAGTCCGGGTTCAATCCCCGTGCCGACCATCCTGAGCGGGATTTTCGTGGTTTCCCTCGGTTATCCAGACGAATGGCGGGATGTTTCTACCGAAAGGTCACGACTGCAAAACTGACGTCGCTAGACGAATTCGTTAACTACATGATTATATGAAGTAACGAAAGTTAAGCGAATTCGATTCATCACGGGTTCCTGGATGGGTGACCGACAAGAGACTCAGGGATCTAACGGCGCCGAGACCAATTGTCCTTTGCAGGACATATAATGGCAAAATACAAATACAAAAAAATATTAAAAATAATATAGTAAGAATTGATACAAAACATGTCGAAAAGCAGGTGAAACAATGTAGGCGAGTGAATGAAGTCATGGACGTAAACGCAAAGGCCATAAACACTGAATTTCAAAGATCATCCGTTGTTATTCTTTTAATTAAAATTGCAACAGATCACATTTTTATAAAACGATTATGCAAGTAAATACTAGTTCCTAAAAAGAAAGCTTTTAAAGCATTCTAACTAAATAAATGCAAGCAAAGTGAACCGATTGTGAATTATTTCTATCCGTTACTCACCGCCCACGCCCCCTCCCCCAATTCGACTCGGCATCAATGAGAGTCCAAACAACCGGTAGCGCGACCGAACCGCCAACACCACCGGCATCTCTTAAACAAAATATCGGCCAGCCCCACGGAGCGCCACTTCATTTCGTGACCGTGGCCGGCTAGTGTGTCCGGCACTCATGCGGGCGCTCGCATCAAAGCGCCGCGCCGCGCCGCGACGCGTCGGTTGCGCGCCGCGCCTGAGCCCGTAAATCAAGGCGCGTCCACGCCCACGCCGCGGCGCCGCCAGCCGCCAGCCAGGGCTCTTCCGCGGCGGCAGCCACGCGGTTAATCACCGCACCCGGCGCGGCGCGGCGCGGAGCGGCGCACGGACACGTGTCCCGCAGCCCGCGGCGCGGCGCGGTGGAGGCAGATGGAGACGTGCAGGCGGAGGCGCGGGCAGCGGTGGTGATAGAGGGCGCGGTGGGGATGGAGGGAGGTCACATGATTCGCCGGAGGCAACAGTGGCAGTAGTAGGCCGAGATAAAGGCTGTAGTAAAGTCGAGGTTGAGATGAAGTTGGTTGAATTGGAAATGGTGAGGATGGTGGTTGAAGCGTAGATGAGGGTCGCTATGGTTGTAGCTGTGGTTCTGAGGGTGAGTGTGTTTGTGGTAGGCGGAGGGTCGGTGCGGATGGTGCGGAAGGTTGTGATAGTAATGGTTGGGATCGTGAAGGTTGGGTTTATGGTCGTGGTTGTTGTGACCGTCGAGGTAGAAGCCCAAGCCGAAGTAAAAAGTGGACACGAGATGCAGATGGCTATGATGTTGTAAGTGGAGGCAGTTGTGGTAGCCGTGGAGATAGCGGTTGTGGTGGAGGTGGAAGTGAATGAGAAAATGAAGATGAGATGTAGGTAGGTACGGTGATGCAAGTGAAATTGAGTAGATACGGTGGTGCAAGAGGAGATGGAAGCGGTGGCGGAAGCAGAATGATGGAGGGTGGACGTGGAGATGCGAGCAGAGGCGGCGACAGACGCGTTGAGTCGGAGTGGGGGACTCGGGGGTAACTCGCGCTCGCCGGCAAAAAATCACTCTCCTGCCGCAGGCCGTGTGCTGGCCAAGACGCCTCTCCAGCTGCTTCTTCCCTCGCACGTGAGACCCGCCTCCCCCACACTCAGGCCCCGGCCCCAACTCGCTGCTAAACTTCCAATTTGTCGCGCCTCCCCACTCCATTTTTAAAAGAATTTGTTCTGTCCGGAAGAACAACAGTGAAAGGCGCATGTAAAAGAAACGTTATTTCCAATAATTCCAATAATTTTGGATGTATGACAACATAGCGGCAGAATTAAGCGGCGATTTGTTAATCATTACGATCCCATCAACCTAAACCGAAGAGTAGTAAGTAGACTTGGAAGTAAACGTTTAATCATGATTTTGATGAGAGGAATAAAAGAGAATAGTTTGATAAGTAACAAGAGGAAGTAGGAAATTCTAATAAAACCTCCGCAATTCCACCTCGTTCAACTTGTGACTCCATTCCATTTGAGCTGGTTAAAATTTGCATGTAAAAGTGGCTTCTATAGTTACATAAAACATTATAGAAACATAGACTCATTCATCCGATCCTTTCCATGAACTTAGTTCTCTCAATCATCCAAATTATTTTACTCAATTCTTCTTTACTGTTTCCGACAAACGACGATTCCATCGTAGCTGCCTTGAGCGTCCCACTAGTGGTCTCTCCTTTCTGACGTAGACTGCACTTTTTCGGATCGTTTATGATGAAAAGTGAACTTAAAACGAATGAGGAGTCTGGTTACCCCTGTCAAAAGATGAAATTCGAGCGGTTTTTGATTTCATGTCGGGCACATGCAGCTCGTTTTAGCTGACAAAGGTGCTTTGTTAGGCTGGCACGCCTGTTATTAAATGTTTTGAATTAAGCAGTGCTTGTCATGACTGCAGTTCTGTTAGTATTCAACCTAGTATTTAGAGGAAATAAAAGTTTAGTTAATAGATTAAATCATTTCAGATATCTGATATATACTTATTCGTATTTGATTTCTCTAAACGACATATGTTGTCCTAATCAGCACGCACTTGGATCGCGAATATTTTCCGAATCTTGTGGCGAATAGGTATCGGAGTGAAATAGAGGTGAATGAATAGAACATGTTTACATACTGCACATTTAGTGTTATTTTTCAGTGCAGACAGTACAGTATCATTGCAATAAATGGAGTTCCCAAGGTTCATATATTAAACCATTTATTTCTGAAACGCGTATTAATTATTGCCGTACTCAATGTACGGTTTTGGCAAAAAAACGTACGATAATCCCTTTCAAATTTCTAAATTTTCTTTTGTATTTTTCCTTATACTTTACTTATATTTCCATGGTCAACTTAATATTTTACGAGCAGTATTTGTTTGTTATTCATGCTCTGTCCTTCAATTTTAGACAAAAATCTTTTAAACAACATTTTTGCTCTCGTTTAGTCTCATTTCACACACATGTTAATTTCTATCTTATAGCAACACACGTCAGATCTGTTTCTTCCGACTTTACATGCCTTTGTCAAGAATGGTGTGTCGTGTGATATCAAAACCCACCTTATTCGTATTTAGTACGTAAATGTCTCTTGTGGTTCATATACAAAATATTAAATGGCGAAAAAATCGTGATGTTTTACTGAAATTTTACTAATGTCAGGATTAATTCGAGTGGTAATGTGAGGAATTGAATCGCGCTCAGAAGGTAGTCTCATCCCATCGCTAGCCTGTGTGACCTAATTGTTTTTCCTGTGCAAAACTGTTTGACAAATTGTATTTTCTATTTCCTTTCTAGAATAACTGTCAATTTGTTTCGACAGACAAAAATTCTTATAGGAACCGCATATGACCTCAATCATCACTGAAAGAAATAAGGCAAATGTCGATAGGAGATTTCGCTCGTTCCGTTTGTATTTTTTTCTTCGATGATGCTGCGTAAGCCTAGCAGGTCTCCGATAAGGAGAATGGAATGCGATCGAATCGTAAAGGGGAAAAATCTACACAAGACACCGACATTTCATAATTCACTACCTTGACCTGTTACAATGCAGAGTCTAATATATTGTGACCACCCGTTTTCCATGACATAGGTGCAAGGTAACTTCGACCACCCGGACACTGCCCCAGCCGCGACAAGCTATCTCTCTAGTCTCCCGGCGTGTGTGGCAGTGTAGTTAATGTAAGTGTAAGTGGGTGTAAGCAAATGGATGATAGGAAAAGGAAGAGAAAGGGAAGATCGCGCGCGGTCCGTGGCCCGTTTGTTGACGTACTGTTCCGACATTCTCCTGGTGGTTAACGGGGAAACAAGGAAAACTGTCGATCAGAGCAGCCTGCCCCAAGAATTCTCCTTCAGACAGCCACTAGAATTTGATCTACCTATGTAGCTACTACCTATGTAGCTAGTGTCGGAAATCTTGCCACCGTCGGGACTCGAATCCTAGGGTCAGTGGCACTGCAGTAGCATCAGCCGACACCTTGAGCCACATCTCCCGATTTTTGAAAGTTCCGATCTCAATAAACAATAATAGTTATTTACGTAACTAGCACAGAAAGTGAATCTTTGTCGTATGAGTGATATGATGGACGAGGCGAATTGCGGCAGGAGCCACTACACACAGCACACGATACCTCATTCCTTCCCCTCTCACTCCTCTCCTCCAATCTTAACTCACTTCCCCAAAGCGTTGCCTAACTTCGACGAACCCTTCCCTCGCCCTGTTACACACAGCAGGTCTGTTTCTCCCGACTTCGCCGCCTCATTCTCGTCCGCGGTGCCTTCCTCTCTCCGCATCGCGGGGCTCCTTCGTTGCGGGCGCGGCCCCTCAGAAATAAAGTCAAAGCTACGGCGCGCCGCGCGTTTCCGGCATTCGAAAAACACAGCCGCTTCCCGCCGCTGACAGCCGCACTGGAAGCAAAATAAAGAGGGGGCGTGGGGGGGCAGAGGGGGAAGCTGATGAAAATAGGATACCCGTGATAAAGCGGGCGCCTGGGGCGGGGGTGGGGGTTGGGCGGCGCTGCGGAGTAAACACGATAAATTGGACAGAGATGCGCGTGATGAAGAGAGAGCGGAACGGGGGAGGGGAGTGGGATTGGTGATGCAATTCACCACGTGTAGGGGTGAATGGAAGAAGAAAGAGAGAGAGAGAGAGAGAGTGAGAGTGGAAGGAGAAGCTGGGGGGAGTGGAAAGGAGAAGCTGGGGGGAGTGGAAAGGAGGGAATGGCGACGCAACGCACGACGTCAAGGGGTGAGTGGAGGAGACCAAAGGGAAGAGAGGAAAAGAATGAAGCAATTGTTAGCGGTAGACACGAGTATGACGCAAATGAAGAAGGGGAACAGAGCCAGATGAAAAATATCGGACGAGTGGTGAAGGTTGATGGCGGGGGGATGGACAGTTAGGAGGGTAGGTGAGTATGGAGGCGGACGGGAACGGGGACGTGTTGATAGTATTAGAAGGCAGGGACGAACCGTAAAGGAAGTTGTTGGATACGCATCGTGTTGGGAAAAGCATGTAGGAGCGGAAGCGATAGCAGAAGGGCGGCGTTCTCGAATAGGGGTGTAGGGGTTGGGAAACGAAGTTGGAAGACGGAGCTCGTAGAAGACGGATTCGTGAGATGGAGAATGAACCCGGGCGGTGGCAGTAGCATCTGAGGTGTACTGAGTGCGAACGAAGAGAGAGGAGGAGAAAGTTGAACTATTCCAAAGCAAAGAAGGGAAATAGAGCGGAAGAAGAAACTGCGGGGAATCAATGGCCGAGGAAGAAGCGGGAGAGAGGACTAGAAGAAGGCGAAGGCTAGACAGAGGGCTGGAGGGAACATGAGGGCTGCAGATGTATATCCTAGAGGGAGTGAGAGGAGGTATGGGTGGGTGAGCGAAGATTTTGGTGGAGTTGAATTAGACGTCAGGGTGAAGAGAGAGGCAGCCACGAAACTACAACGAAGGGGACAAGAGAATTAAGTGCAGGATGGCGCAGGATGTTGGAGAGAAAGCCCAGGCAAGAGCACACAGGAGGTGGAGACGGGATGAAAAATGAGGGAATGCTGTAGAATCTAAAAAAAGTGAGTCAACCGAGAAATTTCGAAGGAGAATTAGGAAAAGCTGAGAAAGTAAAGAAAAGCTGGAGAAACGTGAAAAAAGGGAAAAGGAAAAGAAAACGGATGAAGGGTATCGTGGTGATTGACAGAAACAATCATAAATGCGGGGAACTGGGAGAAAAACAGAATAGGCACAGGCAGTGGCAGGACGAGCGCATGGAAAGGGTGTAAGGGCGAAGGATGGGGACGGGAGCGTGAACGCCGGCGGAGATAGCGAGGGGGGGGGGGACAGGGTTATGGGTGGGGGTGGGGGCAGGGGCTGCGACAGGGAGAAGGACGGTGGGAGTCGGGGACGGGGGCGGTATGTAGACTGAGGGGCCATGGGGCCGGAGACGGGATGGGCGCGGGCGTGGGCCGGGGATGGGGATGGGGACGGGAGCGGTGAAGGGGGCGGATGCGGGTGGGGGCGGAGTGCGTTCTGTGGCTGAGGCGCGCCATGCGCCAGAGTACACAAACCTTCATTCACTTGTCTGCGGCACAGGGGTATAATATTGCTGAAAGTGTAGCGAGAGCCAAGTGAACGTGCCCGGGGGAATAGAGCCGTAGCGCTGGCGTAGACGGGAGGACGAGCGCGGTGGCGATGGGGGCCATGAGATTTTTGTTGATTGTGAGTCGCATTTCGGCTTTTCGATATTTAAACTGTTGCATGTTGTGCTAAAAGGAAAATGTGGGTGTGTGTACAAAGTTTTTTTAAGATTTCGTTCAAACGAAGTTGGTAGGTGAAATTATAATGAGAACAAATAAGAGGTAAGAGCTTTTCTTTGAATTCCATAAAAACTGTTAACTTGGAAATACTTTGAGCGTGAACTAAATAATTCATTTAACTTTTTGTAAAGATTTTAAAAATGGAAACGAACATGTCCTGCATACGTTTCACACAAGTACTCTTCAATTTTATGATTGACATATTTAACGCTTGCTTTATATATATATATATATATATATATATATATATATCGCCGCAGCCTCGCCCGAATCCATGCTGGGCAGATTTCTGTTGCCAATGGCGTCCAATAGAGCCATCTAATGGTAGCGGCGCCCCAAATTCAAACTCAGCCAAACCATGTCCAAAATTAAAGGCAATTTTACGCTCTAAGGAAAAAAATTATAAATATACAGTGTTAAATATAAAATATTTTAAAATATTTTCCACAAATATGATGACAAACAATGATGGTATAAGAACGCATGTTAGTAGTTTCTCTTCGTACAACCCTGATTTTTGGAAAATATTAGCTGGATCAATTTTTCCTAGAGCTTAAAATTAGTCCTTAATTTTCTTTAGTGTTTCATTTTTTCCCAAGGTTTTTGTGTCTTTTTATGCTCAGCCTTGGAACGCTCCGTGATTGGCGCGTGCCTCTGCGGCGGACTTGGGCTCGCCACAGACCGCCGCGCTCGGATCCATTCTGGAAAGATTTCTGTTGTCGAAGGCGTCGAAGAGGTTTGTGGTATTCGTGTTTTAGTTTCGGTTACTCGTTGAGAAGTGGCTCCCCGCTTCGTACATCACCTGCTGTTTCCGTTGGGTCAAACATCAGAGGCTGTGAGCTTGTGCTGGTCCTGCGGTGCTGGTCCACCTTTTATTCTTTTCTACTTACATACTGTATATTTTACATGTAAATAAGTAAAATATACTACGAGAATATCAAAATTGTAATTTGAATACCATGTTTTGAAAATAGACAGAATTATCTGATGGTGTGGAGATCGTCTACCCCAAATTTCGAGTAACAATACCACAAATCAAGGTTAAAAAACAACAAACTTAGCGAATAATTATTTTTTATTATATAACGTTTACTGTGTATGCTTATATATATATATATATATATATATATATATATATATATATATATATATAAATTTCTTCCCTGGAGCTTAAAATTGGCCTTTAAGTTTCGACATGGCTTGGCCGAGTTTGGGTTTGGGGCGCCGCTAGCATTAGATGGCTCTATTCGACGCCATTGGCAACAGAAATCTGCCCAGCCTGGATCCGGGCGAGGCTGCGGCGAGCGCAAATCCACCGCAGATAGCGCGCCAAACGCGGCGCGTGGGCGGGCCGAGCACGGCGAAGTCAATGGCGCGGGCGCCGGGCGACGATGGCGTTGTCGGCGGCGCGCGACGCCAGCTGTAAATATTGATTCGAGCTGCCCGCGGCTGTTTACGAGCGCAAGGCGGTGACAGACGCGCCGCCCCCGCCCCAGAGCCCGTCGGAGTCGGCGGCTCGTTAGAACGGGCGCTAACCGCGGAGGGGGGCGGGAGCGGGGCCGGGGGCGGAGACAGGGAAGGCGGGAGGCCTCGGGAAGGAAGCAGCTGCGACGGCAGGATGCGGGTGGGGGTGGCGGTGGGGGGCTGGACCAAAGCTGGCAGAAGAGGCGCAGGCGGCGATGGCAGCGATGTGGTAGAAGAGTTGACAAGGGTAGCAAGGCAGAAGCAGCGGCTACGGCTACGGCTAGCTTGAGTGTGTCTTACTGGCACGCCTGTCTCTTACGAGACTCTTCGTCCAGTGTAGTCTTCTTTCGGTGTTGTTGTCAAACGTTGCGACTCCTCTCCCCCGTACAGGGACGGGGATTGGGAGTCGGGGAGAGAGGGAAGTATAGGGTGATTCTTTGTATGGGGGTGTTGGTAGTAGGGGAAGGGGAGGGGAATGGATTGAGGAAAGGAGAGGGATGGGATATAGGAGAGGTTGGGAAAAGTACGTGTTGTTCTTTGGTTCGTCGTGAGTTAGTGTTTAGTCAGTAGTTTTTGTCGTTTGTCAGTTATTCTATGTCCACCCTTTGGCCTAGGTAATGGGAGGGGGGAGTTGCAGGATATCAAGGGGGTGTTTTTTACGTGTGAACGCAGAAGCAGAAGCTGCGGAGAATATAGTGGGTACGGCTGGGGAGGCTTCAACGTAGGACGTGGTGTCGGAGATGGTGAAGGAGTCGAGACGATTCGGAGATGGGAGCGACGACGACAGAAGAAGCTACAAATGGCAACGACGTCATGACGATGGCGATGGGAGGGAGGTGGGAGTCGATGCTGTGTCGAAGACTGGGTAAATGGAAGGTTCTGGGAGGGAATGTGTGGGTGTTGGCGGGGGTGGAGGTGGAGCCAGCAACGGAGCTGGTGCAAGGGGGATGGTGAAGGCGGTTGGGAAGTGAAGGTGAGGGGGGGTGCTGAGGGGGGTGCCGGAGCGCAGAGCTGAGGCAGTGACGGGCAACAGACGTGGATGGAGGCAGAAACCGAAAAGAAAAGCGGCTTGGGGGGGGGGGGGGCAGCAGCAGCTATGACGGCGAGATTCGGTTGCAAGGGGGCCAGATAGCGGGAGCAAGCGTTGAGGGAGAGCCAAAGGCGGTATGACGGTGGAGGTGGCGACGGCCAACAGGGTTGTGATGGGGTATGAAGTGCATGGACATAACCCGCAGTTATGTTGTCAGCAGTAGCCAAGCAGTAAATGTCAAAGCGGTCCCTTCTTACAAACATCGCTCTATATCACTGGGAATGGAGGCTAAAGGAAAATGGCGTGATAAAGAGGACGGTTGGAGGAGGAGGCACAGGTATCGACAACAACGAAAGCGGTGGAGAAGGAAAAGACAACGGGAAAGGATGAGAAGCGATGGCGTAAACAGCGGTAGCTGAGTTGGCGACGGTGGGAGAGGAGGTTGAGATTGCAAAAACTATGAAGTTGGAGCCTGGAGATACAAACAGCTGGGAGGCTGCGAGGAAGGTGCTGGAGGGAGCAGTGAGAGAGGTGGAAGTTGTGGTGAAGGTGAAACGGGAAACGGAAAAGGCAGCGACTGCGAGAACACGAAGATGTAATGGTAGCAACGCCTATCGAGGGAAGAGCTGCGAGGATACGAGCCACTGCTTCAATAAACGATATCTTTTTACGAGAGTTTCACTTATCGCGAGTGTAAAACCGTCAAAAAGTGAACATTGAATCAAAGGCCCTTAATAACTTTCTATAGTTAAATAAAAGAGGTTTGAAAAAAACAAGTAGTTTAACTAAAATTTGAAAATAAAATTAAAAGATCTAAATATATTTTTGATTACTCTTCAAGTTTTAATTTCAGTGTTGTTACTCGTTAGATCTTTATAGAACGATTCTATTTAAATTGAACGAGGAAAATAACAGAATCATTGCGAAAAATAGAAAAAAATGAGAAAATTTCGTAACAGAACATTTGCTTTCATAATAATATTACATGGTAATGTAGGAAGACCTTTACATACTAGGCAGCCATTTTTTAAAACTACTAGCCTCAGAAATTGACAGCTGAAAATGAAAGTGAACACAAAATAGACATTACCTAACACTGAATTTTGATTTATAAATCTAAGGTTTCGTTTTTCCTTGAGGTGACCTATCTTGTAACACACAATAAAATGTCATTCGGTTAACATGCTCACCACTGATCATAATATTCTCAGGTATGAAGCTGATTTTGTTATTTCATTGCTGCTTTTAAGAAGAGGACTACTGATATATTCGATGACGTTTAAAACTAAGTTCAAGTAATTTCAATTCACACACACACACACACACACACACACACAAATTCGTCTTATCGATTCATAGTTTTCATGTTATCCGCTATCACGTGACATTTTGTCATAAAAAATATGCGATTTTTCCTCCAAAAATAGATATTTCGTAAGACAAAGGTTGAATGAGACAACAGAAAGGTGGCGATGTGAGAAACATATAATTGGGCAGAAAATTAATATCTTAGCCAGTGTCAATCTGTCTCCGTATACGCTTCCAAACCATCCCTATGATGTTACCTCATTCACAGCCACGGTCACTTCAACGTATACACGGCAGCGACGACGTTGCCAAGAATCGTCGAGTTCAAAGATGGAGAGTGGTTGAACGAAAAGATGAAACGACAAAAATATTGAGCCTGAAATAAATATCTGCCTGCCAACGAATAAACTATATAATTTTGCTTGCGCACATAAGCTGAATGTTTCTGTTGGCGCTGACTTCACAGAACACCGATGTGGTTACCCCGGCTTGCGACTAAATCTTTTCTGCCAGCTCTTTATCCCTGTTTCATCCTCTTTTATCGCGCGAAAATTAATGCAGTTCAAAATTAGTTGAAACGAAAAGACCTAGCTGAGCCCTTGTAATTTTATCGCACACAAAGAAGACTTGTATACTAGTATTATAACGTAAAAGTATAATATCTGCAATATACTAAAGATATGCAGAATATTGTTTCATGTCGTTCAATACTTATTCTGGAAGAAAATATAAATGACATGTTCTGAATTTACCAAGATCAGGACATGTATGTTGTAGCAGCAAATCCTACTATCCACCTTAATTTAAAACAAAATACATCACATAATCAATTGAACTTTTTAATTCCTTGCTATTGAGCAGAGAGAAAATAATGTAATGCTGCTCGAAAAATACGGCAAAATTTCGTCAGAAAACTCATTACAGGGCTCTAGTAAAAGTGGATAAATCCAGTTGCTAAATTTAGAACAAAAGCTCCAACAGAAAAAGAATTAAGATTGCTAGAGTCTACCTCATTGGGTAGAGGAAATCCATGATTTTTGGGACCTTGACACTGAAAAATCGAATGATAGCAAAACCTCCGTCTGTCCTTCCGTCTGTGAACTACGTTAGTGGCTAAACCGTTCAGCCAATATTCTCCAAAACTGATATTTCCCCAACGATCTGTCAATAGATTTGACTTCTGTCGCGGCTCCTTGAATTTGAAACCAATTTTTAAAGTTTGGGGGGTATTTTACATAAATCTCCTGGGACATTTTCCAAATTTAAAAAAAACTCCAATGTTTTTTGATTAATTTTGATGCTGGGTAATTTGAAAGACGTTTAAGAGAATGGTACAGGTATAATTTTCTTTGAAAACCCTGATTTTTGGAAAATTGCAAAAGATCAACATTTTTTCGGAGTCTTCCTACAACTACAATTATGAAGATAGACACTCTTCCCTTAATGAAATCTGTTCCCTTATGATAATTTTGAAATAAGGCCATGTATAATTTTTCGAAAATGTGAATTCTCTTAGTGCAAGTTTGCGTGAAAATACAGGCGAGAAAGAACGTGCTCATTTAAGCATCACTAGTTTGTGAAGAGACACATGTTTCAAATGATTGCTTGACATTGTATTTGTATACAATGTCACTAATTATTACATTTAAAAAACCTTCTAGTTTAAAAAAATTGTAATCTTTGCATCGCTCACTATCACCTAACACTCAAACACGCTTGCTTGCTGTAAAAATTGAAACATGGAGTGTTTCAATAGATAGATTGCAACTCAAACAAATGTAATTAAAAAACAACGGTCTGAACAAACGACGACAGGTAAGCGTTCATTGTATTAATTTTAATATATTATATAAATTTAATTTATTATTTTATTATTTATGCCATAAAACCGGTTAATCCCAGAAAGAGATAACTCACTATCTTTTATTGAAAGCAAAAATCACAAAATTTCGCTGAGTAGAAAACTGAAGTTCCTTTCTAAAAAAAAACCTTAGTGTTTTAGATACAACGATGACCGAAATCGAATATGGTTCTGCGTGTAATTGTTTTTTTATTAACATTTGAGCTTTTAACAATGTGAAGTTTTAAAAGAATGGAAGAGTTCTTGAGGAGTTTTCGTAAGGCAATGAGCATGACTTGGATATAAATCTCGTCACTTTAAAGGAAGGCTATAATCGAAATCTATCATCACAAACACACTGCTTGATTGATTTTCAGAACACAAAATAATTTGAATAATCATTCTTGAACATTAAATTTATTATAAAAAGGAAGTTTATTTTTCTAAACGATCATAAGTTTGAAGGTAAAGCAAGAAATACATTCACAACGTTCAAAAAAAATATACCACATCATTTTCCTCAACATATCAATTTTTATTATTCTCTATACTTTGTTTAAGAGAATTATTTGGTAAAATTGGTTATACTCGATTTGTATCAGCTTGGGCTTATATAAATTTAAGAAATTTCTTCTACCCGATATGTAACGTTACAGCTTGTATACACAGTAATAATGACAAGGACTACATAGGATGTAATGACAGCTATGAAATTAAATTGGGTTTAAAACTCAATCTCTAATTGTGTGTTGTATTCTTCGTTCTTGTTGTCAGTAACATTTTTATCAATGGATTTTACGATCTTTTGGCATCCTTCTTTTACAAACCACACAGTCTAAATCTAATTCAATATCATCCTATTTTCTGAATACATAATTCGTCTGTCCAAAGGAATGTAAATTCACTTCACTAACACTTGAAAGAACAACTTCATAAATCATGGAATTACCTTCCAACAGCGTGTTTCTGCTATGTAATCAAAGGCGGTGTCATTTGTAAACATTTCTACTTGTTGTGTCACCAGCGAACAACCTACAAGGTGCTTTCCGTATCATCACCCTCGTTGAGTGCTGACCAACTTACGACGCAAAACACATAATTCTCTCCAAATCTCACACAACCTTGAGCACATTCAGAAAATTTATTTGCTCTCCCAGACATTAATATCTCTATCTAGTTAAATGACATGAAAGGTTCTATGATACGCAGAAACGAAATTAACCCATGGTTATAATATCATGCTTTTTATGTAGATATATTTATGTGTAACACCGTACAGAATAATTTCCCCTAATAATTAACTAACGTACATTACCTTCACTATAATATCTTCACTACTAATCTGAGTATAAAGGAACAATGTCCTGATTCCTTCTAGTTCGGGAATTATTGGAACAAATTCTGAAACAGACTATATAATTCTTTCCAAAATTCCACTTCTGCAAGTAATTTTCTATAAATGTAAAAAACAATAATTACACTTAGAATGTTATTTTCAAAAAATATTCAAAACAAAATTATTATTGAACCAGCTCACTATTCAATCCGGTTTTCAATCACCTTTTTTCAATCATTTTTTGGTGGATATGTTGGGTGCCAAATTCACCCAACACTTTCGACGACACCCATTTCATCTAAAGGTGGGTGGACAAACGGATCTCTGTATGTAACTGCAATTCGCAATAAGGCTTTTCTAAGTTAAGGTGTTGCCAACCATTACCATTACCATTACTTAATAGTAATTACCCACCTACCGATGTTTAAAAATTGACATTACTTAAATGGTCATAGCACAGTCAACTAAACAATATTTTGTATAACTGTTGTAATTTGATTGTAATCGTACAATCGGATGTAAATACACGGCCACGTAACCTTAGAGACATATTAGTGAGCAGTTTGTCAGTCAAATCTACACAGAACCTGACTATACCTACTAAGAAAAAAAATCACATATGTTCTCGGCAACATTTCACACGTTATCTTCCAAAACAGTCTGGCTCAAAGTGAAGGTATCACTCAGAGACGATGTTTCACCCTGAGGTTGGAAATGAGATCTGCGTCATTTAGATTGCCTAAGAAACTAACCACACCTAGATATATTAATAATAACCAATACTACCAGTTTAATCTTCACTCTGGTACATTATTTTCGAAGCTTGTTTCAAAGCTCGAGTCTTGCTGCTACACGGTTGAAGAGGGTGTGTGGCCAACAGCAATGCTGCGCCGAGATTTAATGGCTTGACTTTGCCTCCTGTATCAGAAACAGACGTTAAGAAGAGCACTGTGGACCTATGGACCTCATAACCTATGACAGTGTGATCTGTGCGTGGGATAGGAATAATCGCACCTATAAATTCTTACCACAGTTAAGAATACGCCAGCTGATGACCTTCCACGGCAAAAGCCACCAAATCCCCTGCATCACGCGAAGCCCTGATGTTCGACATTAGGAAAAGTGACGTTAACAGAGCAATATCGATCTGATATATTACGAAAAATTAAAGCTACAAAGTACAGTACGTCCATACGAATCCACAACCCCACCTAGTGCTGCTTAAGTCATATACCATTGAAGTTGGTAAAGAAAGTACGAACCCACTAAATACAAAATACATATTTTCCGAAGTTCTTTTCGCATATTATCTTCAGGCTCAGTGTGTTTCAGTGATTGCGCACAGACGTACTGCTTGACCATGGGAGGGGGGGGAAGACATTTGTGCTATTAATAGGTTACCCACGAAACTAACCAGACCTACAATTATTATTAATACACCAAGACCTCGAATATTTCGTTAAGTTGGAATCATCTCGCAGGCACAGTATCTCCACGACAACCCCACTTCAAAGCCCGGGCATCGCGGAGAGCGAGTCGGCAGGCGCGAGGTCGAAGAAGCCATGGGGGAGGGGAAGGGGGAGGGATGAGAGGGGAGGGGGGAGGGGAGTAGCGCTGCGCCGAACGGAGATTAGGCGTCGGCGCGTCTGACGGCTGCCGCTGGAGAAGATAGCGCGCGGCGCGGCGCGCCGCGGCGGGCGAGGCGAACGGGCCGTCCCGCCTCGCCGCCTCTGCGGCTCTATTAATACCGCAGCTATTTATGAGGTGGTGGTGGTGGTGGTGGTGACGGTGTTTGCGGTGGAGGCGACGGCGGAGGGGAGGCGGAGGGGAGACGGAGGCGGTGTCAGTGGAGGCAGAGGCGGAGTCCGTGCAGGCGGAGAGACAGTCAGTGGAGGCGAAGGCCATGTTGGTGCAGACACACACACACACACACACACACACACACACACACACACACACACAGAGAGAGAGAGAGAGTCGGTGGAGGTGGAGGTGAAGTCTGTGCAGGTGGAGAAAGAGAGAGAGAGAGAGAGAGAGAGAGAGAGAGAGAGAGTCGGTAGAGGCGAAGACGAAGTAGGCGCAGATGGAGTCAGATACGACGGAGAAGGCGTCGACACAGGCGGAGACACATTAGGTAGAGGCGGAGGCAAATTTGGTGCAGGCAGAGAAAGAGTCAGTGGAGGCAGAGTCGGCGCAGGTGGAGACGGGGGAGGAGGAGGAGGCAAAGCTAGTGCAGGCAGACAGAGAGAGTGAGAGAGAGTCGATGGAGGCTGAGACAGAAACAATGGAGTCCCAGTCGATGCAGACGGAGACAGATTCAGTGGAGGCGAAGTCGGTGCAGACGGAGACTCGGTGGAGGTGGAGTCGGTACAGGCAGAGAAAATGTCGATGGAGGAGGAGGCGAAGTCGGTACAGGCAGAGACAATGTCGATGGAGGAGGTGGCGAAGTCGGTACAGGCGGAGACAATGTCGATGGAGAAGGTGGCGAATTCGGTACAGGCGGAGGAGTCGATGCAGGCGAAGGCGGAGATGATGGAAGCGGAATCGTTGTCGTGGAGTCGGAGACGGCGATGGCAGCGGTTTGGGCGACGTCGGCGGGCCCGCCCGCGAGAGGGACCGCGGCGACAAATTGTATCATTAGTCTGTCGTAAGGAGCAACGCCGCTGGTGTCGCTGCCGCCGGCGTGGGGTGGCGCGGCGCGGCGCGGCGCGGGGCGTGGCGGGGCGGGGCGAGGCGGGCGTCGCGGCGCCGACGCCTTGGGCGCCCCGACAGACGGCGGCAGCTGCGCGGGCAGCGACGCGAGGCGAGGCCGCGGCGGCGACGGCGTGCGTAGATCGCGTTTCGCGGCGCGGGGAGGTCGCTCGGCTGAGGAGGGAAGACGAGAGGAGTGGGAGGGAGGAGGGGTTGACAGCCAGAAGGACACGGCTAAGAAGGACACGTTAAAATAGTTCAGAAAATAAGTTAGACTCGCGATTAGGCGAATGGGGCCTAGAGTACTGTGAATACAACAGCATTGGAATACTCCGATTTGTCAGTGTGAGCAATGACTAATTCATGAAGTCATACTATTCGTAGTGTGAGGAGGTAACGACTAGAGCAAATGCCTTAACTTTACTTCATCAGCAACTAAAATTTACACACGTATACGTTCATCTTTTGTACATTGTTTTGTTACTTTTTCTATTGACTGTCCCGTTAATTGAGATCGAATCAACCAGGAAAAATTAAATTATACGCTGTTCTAAACATTTTTTTATGTTTTCGCACCTAGAGCGCTATCAATTGTACGGACGAATGTATCGTTTCTGTATTTTCATGAAGACATATTTTTGAATCTGATTTCTGTGAAGGGTTTCATTGTTTCTGTAGTGCAGAAAGTTTCGAAACATATTAGGGAGAGTATCATACATCTGAAGCTATGAAAAATACACTATAAACATTATGCACTGTGTTATGGTCAGAATGAAATCTAGATTTCTGCATTGATGAAAACTGGTTAGAAGGTAAGATAGTAAAGAAGAGGACCTAGCTTCAATTGCGTCTGTTTGTAATTTCTATACGAACTCGTATGTAATCAGTATTGGAAAGGCGAGAGAGTGCAAGGCAAGTAAGGTGACCGCGTTTGTATTTTTGCCACATACTTTGATAACTTAAAAATCATGGGAGATATATGATTGTGACTATTGGCAAATATTAAAGTAAATATTGGGGATAATGTTACATTTCTACTACCAATATGAAAGAATAAGAACCACGTTTTATGTTTCTTTGGTATACAAAAAGTAAGAGTTTCAGCCAAAGTTCCAAATATTTTAAAACTTTTTTCGTATGCATTATTTCTATACTCTAAGAAATAAATTTAAAAAAATTAAATATTTTCGAGTAGTTTATTGAACTATTTTAATTTATTTTCCAATACGAAGTATTCTCATAACTACTGCACTTAGAGCCCATACAGGGGCCAATTGTCCACGTCGTCAATCTGCGTCTAGAAGTCACAGAGGTCCAAAGGGTCAATCTGTTTGCGCACATAATCTGTACTCCAATATCGCATTTGTAAAAGATGTCCAAAACTCTTGATATGAATTATTGGAGTCTTCGAATACTTGGAATACTTTCAATATTCTGATGCATACGCGTGCTCTACGAGCGTACAAAATCTCAACTCTCCTTTTGCTCTGATGTCACTGTGCTCTTCGTTCTTGCGTCATGCACCGTCGTGCGTCGCGTTAATTAATTACAAGTTTGAGAAGAATGGTAAAATAAACATGAATGGATTATATTCAAGCATGACTGTTCTTTAGCGCAGTACAATGTCTAAAAATAAGCGTAATTAATAATTATTATTTTGTTTACCACTAATTATAATATGTGTTAGAAAACCATAAATTATAATTAGTGGTCTGGAATACTTTCTTTCATAGAATGTGATGAACTTCGAAAGATATTCAGTGGATTGTCAGATTGCTTGTGAACAATATGATAAATAATTTAAAATGTATGAAATGATTATGAAGCCGAAATATGGAACTTCGAAAGAGCTAGGTTTGCGATCTTTGTAAAGTGATGTACTTATTCTTTTACAAAGAGAAATCATATAAAAATTTCTTGTACGAGTATTATTGGTTGGATATGAGATTCCTAAAGTTTGCGCTTCATTCAGAAACATCAATCTGACGAAAAGATGCTTCGTTTACACACTCCCCTTTTCTCAAATAGTTATTACCGCTACAGTAAATATTAACATCCATCTCGATGTATGTACCGAATGTTTGCAAAATAGTGTTCTGAGTTCACTGATGAGTGAATGGTAATTGATGCAAATGATGCTCGTGATCACACATGAACTATATCCAAATTATTTAACGTATATGGAAATGCAGATGGATAAACACGGAAGCAATGGACTGTTACGGAACGTCCATCTGCTGGCGTCCGTTCCCTCTAGCAACGCCCCATTAATATTCCATCAGGCAGTGGTCACGAGGAAATTGTGCAATGAAATTCTTAATGACGAGCCAACACTCGGTGAAAAATATTGAATATTAATGGGAAACGCTCATCTGATAGGCGCAGATTTATTCGCGGAAAAACAATTGACTAAATGTAAACCTTATTATATTAGCTATTAATATTGGTCACCTAACCCCAATCAGAGCGAAAAATAATTAATTATTCAAACAGAAAGTTTCTAGAAACTTTCCATTTTTATTTGATAATTTCTTGTAAAGGCAATGCATTTTGAAGTTCGTGGTAATAATTGAGAATAATATACCGAAAGAATATCTCGAGTATTCAACTGGCTCGCGGACACAAAAATTAGATCCAATATATTCCGTTTTTATATCCATCTGCGGGAAGCAATTATAAATATCGTGGAAATGAAGATTTATCTCTGTGGGATTCTTTATTGCACTCTACAGTCTGAAAAGGTCGACATATTTCCATGCGTCCTTGGCCAATGATATTAATTTTAAATCACTCTCAAAATAATATTCTGCCGATAATTCATTTGACTACATCGTAATGGATCATTTTGTTTACGTGTCTTTTACAACATTATTATCAAAACAAGAATTTAATTTTCATGACAAATAACATAGTTCTCTTTGCAGATGAAAGAGGTGTCGTACTACTGTCTTCTTGAGTTTATTTGATTGAACAAATATCTAAGTAGTATTAGTTAACTGTACGTACAGTAAAAGTAATTTCGGTATGAAAAATGCAGCGCATTTCTCGTAATATTAGCAATAAATAATTTATTTACCGTTTTGGATTCAAAATTTTAGATTACCACAGATTGTTTGCAATTTTCCAATTTCTTCGAACCTGTATTTCACCAGAACTTTGTTCGCATTCAGAAGACACGAATCACTGTTGAAGAGTCGAGAGATCATTTGCGAAGAGCGAGTGCACTTTTGACGGCTGGCTGGAGAAGTCGGGGTACAATGGTAGTTACGCGTGCAATATAGGGCTCTAGTAATATGCATCCCAATTGCTTCCATTCACAAATTTGAATTTTTTGTTGTGTTTTTGCGTGGCCCTAATTTTTTTTGTTTTTTATGTTTTTTTCTTCCGCAATATAACATTTTTCTAAGCTTCGTTTCACTTTGGACACAACATACTGGTCGTTATAGAAGAAGAGAAATCCTCAAGAAGCATAGTGTAAAAACGAGACATTTCCCAGAAAAATGACATCAGGAACATTTGTTCATCCAACTGAGGAGAAGGTTGTGGTGTGTAATTTTACGCTTGAAAAGGGTCACCTTGTTTATATACTACATATGGCATTGCCTATGTCTTCCTTTCATTATAATGAACTTCGTTGGTATGTTCGAAAGCTGTAGTGTATGTAATAACAAAATGTACAGGGAACATATAAAACTTCGATGATCAAAGATAATCTAGAAATTCTTTCGGACCCTTGACCCTTCATTACTGTAATTTCACAAATGGTTGGAAACTTATCGGTAAGTTCGAGAGTCGTGTAGAGACGAGAAACTATTTAAAGGAACAATATAATTCCGAAACATTAGAACGTCATCTGCCGTACGAGGAAAGCGAAAAGTACACATGTGAACTATTTGATTTTAGATGCCCTTGATTGCTTTATAGATATCTTATAATAAATTATCTTGGCCGGAATTATTCTAATAACTACAGACCGAAAAATATGCAGTATGAAACGTCAAAATTAAGTAGTAATGAAAACACTATGAATATGCAACAAATATTTAAAATCGTATATAATAATTTATACGAAATTTTATGTGTAACAAATTTTAAAAATAATACAAAATATACAAATTATTTGGAGAGCACAAGCTGATGCATACATTGCACCACACAACTTTCTCGGCAGTAATAAAAGCTTCATCTGTTGCAGTCCAGGACCGTACTTTCGCAGCCAGACTAGACGCAATAGATGACAAACTAACGATATCTACGTCCAGCAATCACTGCCGCGTGCAGTACTCTATCGAAGACGTCGGCGATCGTCAAGCTTTGTTTGAAAATAAGGGGTTAAAAGTCAGGAAACGCGGCGACAGTGATGCTTTTCACATCTTAAGGTGAAAATGACCTCCATCACTGACCCGCACTTTCTGTAATGAGTTAACTGAAGCAAGTGCGCCGGACTGTGAGAACATCACGCGTCTTTAAGTAGGATACCTGGAGTAGACAGTACGCAGTAATAATCTAGGAAGAAATATTATTTTATTTAAAATACGACTATTCGTAAAAAATATGTCATAAAATTGAAAAGAATTGATACAATAAAATATTTTGTGAAAATATCAAAATAAGTAAGAGATGTAATATAGAACTAAATACGTAAAAATATGCGAGACAAAATTGGATATTCTGTTAGGATGGCAACGATTCACCAATATTACAAATTTGAGTAAGGTAAGAGGAAAGACAAAAAATATGCCATTACATAAAAATACGGTCTTCACTAATAACTCATGAGCGGATTAGACATGAAAACAACTCGTATGGAGCCCGAGCGGGCGGGCGAGCGGGCTCATTCCGCCAGACGCGCGAGTGGCCCGCGAGCGGCGTGTGGGGTTGGCGGTGGGGGAGAGGAAGGGGTGAAGGGGTGAGGGCGGCAGCGGCGCGTGCGAGGGAGGCGACGGAAATAGGCGCGTGTTCGCGCGCTGCGGTGCGGCGCGGAGCGTTAAAAGAGGCCCTCGACAATTCTTAGCGCGCCCGAAATACACGCGCGCGGCCCGCTTGGCGCCGCCGCCGCCGCCCTCACCGCCATCGCCGCCGCCGCCGCCACCGCCGCCGCCGCGAGGGCACGGGCGCCACCTGCTGGAGGCGCCCGGGGGAGGGCAGGAGGTCCCAGTTTCTGGTGGAAACACCGAAATTGACTGATTTATTCAGTAGTGTAACGAAATGTGCGCGGGTCCGCCTGCAAAACATATATCCGGGCACCCTTTATAAAAGTGTAAAGCTAACACAAGTAGTGTTACTACTTTAAATAATAAAAATATCCCCTAAAAACGTGCTCTCTTTTACCTGGGCCCGTCCGCATTGCGGGCCTTGCTCGCCCGAACGTTACGCTACTGGATTGATTGCTTATTTTGTGTTGCTATGGGCGTAAACTGCTAGGATCGTTAATCGCGTAAATCCAGAGAATTTTCTATCCCGGGAGGGGGCGATGTTCCTCCCCCGTCGGAATGTGAGATCCCACGCTGTCCTACACGTCTCTAGGCTCCCGACTGGTCTCAAGTAATGTGCGGTAGTGTAGTGCATGTATGTGTCTGAGGAAAGATGTGTGGACCGGGATGAGAAAGAAAATATCACACACGGTGATTGTTGTGACAATTGTCCGTAACGCGATTGGTAGGGTACTGCAACGGCATTGCCTGGAATCGATTGTAGAAACCTCGAGAAATTGCCGTTCAGACCAGTCGGCCGGAAGAATTCTCAAGACAGCGGTTGAATTCTATTTAGCTATGTAAGTAGAGCAAGTGTCGAAATTTCACCACTGTAGGAATCAGAAACCTAGGACTTCTCAAACCAACACAACCTACAGTTGTCGCTCTTGGCTAGTACGAGCGTACTCGACTGGTACGAAACCCTCTGAAATGTCTAAGAGAACGTGACATTACGAGTAAAGCAATGTAAGTTCGTAACGACAATGCGTAATGTGCGACAAATAGCGCATTAGCCAGCGCGGAAATGATGGATACCGTACGTAAAAAACAGTCAAAATTGAATAAAAAATGCAATGTTTTACTTACTTTAGTGAATAAAAAGTACAAGCCGTATTTTCAGAAATACCAATATTCCAAACACGAACATGAATTCTGGGAGTGGCTTGGTTTTTTCCAGCGTGAAAGGAAGAATAGAGAAACTCAACGAAACAACTGCAATGAAGGAAATGGACAACACCTTTAGAGGCAGATATGTATCCGTTCAGTTAGCACCGGAAAATTGGGATAGGTCCTGCACAAAACGATCTCGATAAGGGAATCATCGGAAGTATTTGAAGTAATGACTTCTAATATTCAAAATATGTAAAGGTAAAGGTAAAGATCCTGAACAAGAAGAGCTATTTGAACTCAGGAAATGCACAAATCATATAGGCCGACAACCATAAAGTAACTGACAGCGTGGATAGCACGATGGCGGTCTGACAAAAGATCGTACAGAAGAAACTCTGTACTATACGATTTGCTCATAATGTTTTACTTTATAATGAATCTTTAAGTGGAGTAAAGTGGAGAGTGTTTATTGTGGTCTTTTGAAACAAAAATAAAATTTGGAGAGTAAATTTCTCACGGATTGCTCACAATTCCAAGGAGCATTTTGACCACTTTATTAAAAATAAATTAAACTTTTAATATTTACTGAATGGTTGCCATAGAGTACAAATTTTACGTGTAATATTAAAAAATGTGATAATGTTTGTCCACACTTCCAAATTAATGGGTTTTTAATTTCCAATTTTAGCGGGCTCGGTAATACATAGCCGTAAATAGACTTTATAAAGCCTTATCATGACTTCTATGGTTAAGAAATGTCGATATTAATGCGCTCTTGGAAACGTTAAATCAATTGGGAATTCACTTCCATCTACAAACAAGCGCTTGGTATTCAGTTTACGAACAGTATAAACAAACAACTGATGGCAGCCAAGTATGCAGACAACTAGAAATAAAAATAGACATACTTCATGGTTCCAAGAACTCTCTGTATATCTGAAAATAATGTTTTGTTTCGGTTCTCAAAATGATAAATCTGGGTAGTCTATTTTCTCAGGTATTTTTATACACTTCATACTATGCATGACATTCAGAGATTAAAACCGTAATAAAAGAAAATTATTAATAGTGACTGTATTGGTAACGTAATAAATATACAAATGCTTGAACATTTCAGAGAATAAATAGGCATATATTTAAGACTAAGTGTGGTTCTTGCTTTTGAAATAGAAAATAAATCATGGATTTAAGAGATTTTCATGTGCGTATATGAAATAGCTCTGAGAAACAATACTCCATTTATGATGTGAATCCTTAATTTATACAATTTTGAGTAGTTATCACTTATTTTTAAAGTAACTTGAATGAAAAAATTCACTTTGACCAATGAATTTGGAGAGATTAAATTCTTTCTTGCAATATTAGACGTGTAACATATCACTAACCATCTGTCAGACAGATTCTCGCCACGTAAAATAAGGCATTAATTCAATTCAATTCTAAAATCCACATTCCTCTGTTAGCATTATTTGTCTACTCCAACTCAGTCACCTGGTAAGAGTAATTTTGGAGGGGGAAAATATATATTTTTTTCACCGTCGTTGTTTATGCACATTGAGGTGATTAATTAGAATTTCAACTTTGCCACTTCGTTAATGCCGTGCATTGTGAGAAAACGGCAAAAAAAATTGCAAAAAATCAGGGTGATGTGGGTTTTATGCGTGAACTCAAGCCGCTGCTAGCATTCGCTGCTTAGCCATAGCGACCCTGCATTCCGCCAGCCACCCACGGCCCAAACTGGCAGCAGCTCCAACCGCCCCCCCCCCCCGCCCTTCACCGCTATTCGCCACGTCCCTTTTTTCTGGTCCACGGTCCCGATCGCTGACGCGTCCGCGTGCTTTCAGCTTATTGTTGATGCGCTTCTGGGAGCAAGACAGTACGCTTCCGGGAGGGGGGGTAACGCCTACCCAGAATGATCCACCAAATGATTCACCATATGTCCGAATTAGAATTCTTCGCTGTTTTATCATTTTCTTGTTTTGTATGTGGCATTTCTAGTCAACATTAAACATATACACACACATTCATCTGTAGCACATATTATAACTATTGGCAAAAATATTATTATCCCCACTTCATTTACAGGAAAATCGTTTATTTTACTTAATAGAATAATGTTGCAAAAATGGTGGTGATAAGTGTCACAATCTCCATCATGACTATTATCACAATCACTGCCATCACCATAGCAATAGCTCTTGCCATAGCAATCGCCATTACCATTGATATAAAAGAAAGGATGTGTCGCTTACCTCTAATATAAACACGTTATGTTCTGTGATTTTCCATGTAATATTATTCGCTTACAAGAAAAGTAGAAAGAGGATTCAATTTAGCTGCAACAAAACGTGAAATACTAGCTGCATTAGAGTTAATAACTAAAAGTTCATAACGTCTTGCCATCTCTTTGCATTTCAGAAAGCAAAAACTGATTTAATAGCTAAATTTTCAGCTTCATGTTGTTTTGTATCATGTTCATAGTCTGTTTTCCTAAAATACGTACTACGTACGCTATTAATTAAACGGTTGTATTTATAACCGTATTTTTCTGTATTGAGGGAATGTTTTACTGCATTTTCAGATTTACACAGTATAATTGCTAATATATATCCTCCGAAGTAAGTAACTATACACACATATAATAATAGAACAAATATAAAAGATTTTTGCTCAATTTCACCACCAGGCAATATTTCATTCACATTTGTTTGTTATTAAAAACAAACTTTATAAAGTTAGATATTGTTTTTACCTTCTATTATCCTTTTTAATTCTTTAGATTTGTCCAATAATACATTTTTTCAGGATTAGGCATAAATTAATTTTTTACTCTAAACCCGGTTATACCTTAACACATACCTCTTATAAATTCGGTTTTTTATTCATACATTTTTGTTCCTGAGTATATTTAAGAAATTAATTCAGTAATTACTAGTTATTTAATGAATATTTATTTCAGGAATAACCTTTATTTGTAGACCATACGTTCAGATCTGAAAAATGTCGTGCACATTATCTTAATTCACATTTTCTTAGAAAGGCACTACCAAAAGCAAATATGAAATTAATGAATTAAACAATAAAGGAAGGATATTAGTAATTCGAACCTAGTGAGTTCAGAGTATGGTTCATTGCATTGAACACATATGTAGCCCAAGAGCTTCTAAGTTCAGCTCCTGGTGACATGACGATTTTTTTGTCGGAAGTATGTGTGGAAACCACTCCCCACCCTGCATGATAATTCTATAAGTCGTTTACTTTTCTTCCGATCAATTCTAGACTGAATTCGGAGCAGTGGTATGGTGTCTTAAACAACGAAACTCAATGTTTTCATTGTCCATCATAAAGTCAACACGGAGACGAACTTGTCCGTCGTTCTGCTGAACTATTTTCCCAGAATGTGGCAAGTCTGGAGGAATAAAGCTTTCGAGATCGTTGTGATGTCATATTTTGATAATTCTATTTTTGTAAGATCAGAAACAAATCGATGCGTCACAACTTCCGTGGCTGAGATAAATAATAGGTACGATTTCAACTTAATCCAACTGATATACATGTGAAATTTCCACTACCGAATTCTGAGACACGATGTTAAATTGAGGTCTCTTTTCTAATTCTTACTTTTTAGGTTTTTAATTATATTTACATTATCATTATTAATACAAACTCAAACAGAAGTCTCTTAATTTTGATCAGAACTGACGCCAACATCAGCCCAAAAACCACATCGACCACCAACCGTCGATCGCAGAATCCTTGTGTGTCCCCATTAAAACTGGGGCTTCGCCTGCTCCGCTTGGCATGGGGGCCGGCGAGCGGGCGCTGTTCACGCACACACGCGCACGCGCCAACGGGGCGCGCGCCAGCGTGCGGGTCGCAGGGCCGCACTGCCCCGCGCGGGGTGTGAACCGGAGGCGTCCGCCCGGGCGCTGACTTCAAAGCGAAGCCCGCCGCCGCGGGACGCGTGGGCGGTTGGGCGCTGCACGGAACCGCAGGCGTCCGATTGCGACTGTTTCCGCGAGACCGCAGCCAGTCTGGGTGGGGACGCTCGCGAGACACTTGAAGCAATGGTAATACTGTGTTAGTATTTACTTGGCTGTCCGGGTGACGCCGCGTCCATGGCGAAGGTGCCGACGTTTATCGCCAATCTACGACCTTCCTCAGGGCGTAATGCGAGCAGTACGTGGCTGCAGTATGCGAGCAGTATGAAGCATTACGCCCTGAGGAAGGTCGCAGAATGGCGACCGAAACGTCGCCACCTTCGCCGTGGACGCGGCGTCACCCGGACAGCCTAGTAAATACTGACTCCTGCCGCGGAAGCCTACGTTATCATGGTAATACTGGGTTGTTCGCTCTATTTGTTGTCACCCGACATCTTAGAAGCTTAGGATTGTAAAGGTTTCGGAGAGTGAACATTTCATCTACAGGGCATTATTAAAAAAAACAATTATACTTTTAAGTTGTTGTACAAAAATTGCAGAATATATACATAAGCACTCAAGACCCAATATTTCCAATGTACAGAAACACAATGTACAGATCACTAGAGTCACAATGACTTTCCCAAACAGATAACCGATGAACTTTAATGTCTAGGTTACCTACTAATGATATCAGGACGCCCTCTCTTTCTTTGGCATCTAAAGAGCAGCGCAACTACTACGGCGCAGAAGGACATCAGAATGTCAAGTCAATTTTCGAAATATCTACGACATTATCAGAACCTACAACAGTTCTGATAATCCCTTTCTAAACATTCAGTTTTCCACCAACGAAGATATTCCGCTCAGTTCATGTTAATTTGCGATTATTTCTATCAATATCGGACCCATTGTTATAGCTGAACCGTGTTGGAATGAACTTCGTCATTGCGAATGCCCAAACATTTTTATAAAAACTTTACGTTTTTGGATATTTTATTTTATTGTACTTTCCTCATGCTCATCGGCAGTCGCTGTCCATCACCTCCTCCGAAGAAGTGTGATGTCACCACGCGTTCAGTTCGGTGACAGTGTAGCACAATTGTCCCTCGTCGAACACTAGGCGTTGACCACGCGGCATCAGTTGCCCGTTGCAAAATCTCAGGTCACCAGAAAAATTAATAGGCTCGCATTGGTAACTAATTGCTTATACATTGCGCAAAAATAATTGTTCACATTTTTGTATACTTGAGGGGCTTGGGGCAGCAAGGAAAGCCGCAACAGTCAGAGCAAGTTTCTCGATATTAAAAAAATTTAGTATCTCAATTTTCGTCAAAAATTGTCTCACATTGCCCCACAACTTTATGAATATGAACAAGAGGCATTCAATAATTAAAGAGACATTTTAGTCTGGTGAAATAAACAATTATTATTACAAAACAGAACTTTTAGTACTTTTCAATATTATCCTTCCCAACATGTATGCCCTTGTCCCAATAGGTTACTAGTTGTTTTCGTACCGGCTAAAAATAACTCTTTATCTAGGTATTTGAACAAAGTTCCCACACATTTTTTGACATACTCGTTATCCTGGAACTTCTTCCCAAGAAATGCCTCCTTCAGTGGACCAAACAAATGCAAATCAGATTGTGTTAAATTGAGGCTGTAAGGGGGATAAGACCTCCTAATCCATTTTGTCGATGGTTTAACAACATGGTGGAGCAGTGTGAGGACGTGTGTTGTCTTACTGGAGAATCACATCTCACCTCTGAGATCCACGACGTTTCTCTCTCATGGCTGACTTCATCTTGTTAAAAAGCATATCTGAGTAGTATTGGTTGTTTATTGTACGCTGTTCATCGATATAATCACAAACTAACGCACCTACAGCTTCCTCAATCCCCGTCAACATGACTTTTCTTCTTGATGGCCGGAACGATGTCTATCAGTGACTGAGTCTCGACCACTTTTGAACTATTCTCCTCACTTCTAAACATTTCCAGAGGTTCAGACAACTTTCACATACCATTAATTATTATAGAGTATATATGTTAGTTGTTTTTTCCATCTTCAGCAAATAAAACCAATCACAGATCGTTGTTCAACCAACGTGGAATTTTTAAGTCGACTGGCCATCATTCAACTTAATTTTTAGGTTATGAAAACTAGAATGCTGATCCTTCAGATACTCAGGGCGCTTGCCAGTGATGCCAACTAAAAGTCCTAAAATTACTAAACTTATCCTACAAACCATTTTTCTTCAAAACAATTTGTCTCATTATTTACTGACTGATCATAGTATGTAGCAACAAGTAACACTTTAATCTAAATCGAGATATTAACATTTATGAATAACGGGGACTTGCTGTGCTTGGTCTGACTTACCTTGAAACTAGTCCAAGCCTTTCAATGATGAGCTTCAAGAAGTCGCCGATTGAGTTTAGCTCAGAGTCAGCATTGCCACTGTCTCTGCAGCGACTCTGGTTCTAGAGTTGCAGTTCCGAAAGATTGGCGGATTTTCAACTCTAGCTAGATCGAATTCAGCGGCTGTCCGGAGAAGAATTCTAGCGACGGGCTGCTCTAAGCGGTAGGTTTCCGTTGTTTCTCCGATTAAAACCAGGGATCTGCCGCGGCGGTGCCTTAACAACCCGGCAACGGATCGCGCGCGATTTTCCTTCCCTTTCCTTGTCTTATCTTGTCCCCTTACACATACACACACACACTTAGATTTACAACACTTCTACATATGTCGGGAGTCTAGTCATGCCCCGCTGATGGGATCTACCTGAGGAGGACGATTCTCCGAATGACGACGGTCAGGTCGGCGCCTGATTTCTCATCCAGCAGGGAACGAACACTGCCACTTTCCGGGATGATACATTCACTACACTTCAGGGGTAATGACCATATCAATTGGCCTGCCTGAAAACATCAACCAGACAACCGTTTAATCAATCAATCACAAGAAGCCACAGTTGGAGACCTTCCCACGCTCAGAGAACTCCGAGGTTTCCCTTACGTCTTGAGGGACTCGCGCAGCTCTCAGAGCGCCTTCCCACGGGGTTCATGCAGAGTACCGCTTGCCCCTGGAATGCACATTCCCGGTGCGGGGCCTGGCCCATGAGCGCGCTGCACGTCTCCGAATCGAGCGGCGCGGTGGCATCCGCTTGGGCCCCGCCCGCGCAGCCGGTTGCCACGCAGCGCGCGTCCGCCGGGCGACGATCGGCCACCGCCCCACCGCTTATCTCCACTGCCAATTTCGAATATATTGAAGAACAACTAAGAAGCCGATGGCCATGTAAAGAGTATCAATAGTTTCAGGCACTAAGGAACGATATAAAAACAATGAAATATTTACGATGTTTAGGGAAAAGTGCATATTTTTGATTACGTTAATATGCAATTTTTCAGACTTGATGACACGACTATTGCTGAGACTGACGTCATATGACGAGAAAGAAAGAAGCTTAAGAATTCACGTGTACCGTTTCAGAACAGCCTAATTTTGCTGCTTCAAAGCCCCATTTTATCCACAGTCGTCGACAGAATTTTGCTTCTGCAGGCCACCATTATTATGATCCTCAGTATTTAGGTCGTTTCGGCCGTATCTGACATGGTTTAGGTGTATGTTTGGGAAGAGGATGGTGTAAATTGGCAGGACTTAAACAACGATGGATCAATGGAACCTGAGTAAATGTTACAATCATGACAAAATCTGCTTCAAAACACTTTTGAACATCACAACTTCAACACGGATGGATCAGTATTCGCATCCTAGTACCCAGGGCGATCTGTCCACTAATTTCCAAGAACTGCACGTTTAAGATGCATAGTGGTGATATCATGTGAAAGAAGGAGTTAAAGCAAATGGGAGAACACCTCTAAAACCTGTAAACAGCAAAATGTAGGAGCACGATTCACGTATGAATAATCAAAATTTCGAACGCGATTCTCAGGGTAAAAATATAAGACCTATGACCACTTTGCGGGTCGTCAAATTGGTATTAGAAGACGTTCGCACCTATGATACGAGGTATGTCACATTCTTCATTGTAATTTAATTAATTAAAATTTCAATATTGTCGAATTTTTTGGGGCGAAAAAGAAAAAGTAATCCCCCCCCTTTTTGACCCATTACTTTTTTCTTCATCCTCTATGATCATTTCAGTGAACCGCATATTGACTGCATTATGACGAAGTCTTCTAAAAGTTGAAAAAAACAACAACATTTAAATCACATGAAAACAATTCTCGTTTCCGTGTGCGAAACAGCAATTTTTTCTTCTAATAATTGGTGTGAGAAACATCACGAAGAGTGAATGAAATAGCGCGAAGTGTGTGCGAATCACCTTTTACAATACCATACGGAACACGTATGCGATATGACTCGTTCACTTGTTTTTTATGACCATCGCAAACGCTCGGCGACTAACTCGTCTAGGGCGCGAATCACCTGTTTCCCGCACTTGTTAATGCAGTCGTAACGCAGTCGATGAGCCTCAAGGATGGAGTTCAAAAGATTAGAGACTTTATTTTTTATGTTTGTATTAATATTAGTAAGTAAACACGACGTTTTCCTCCACCAAATGCTATGGGAATACAGTTCCATACATGAATTACACCTGATTAGGAATTAAAACTTTAGCATTTAACGACTATATTTATAATTCCTGGATGCAAAATGTGGTACATTATTTCCCAAGTCCATTAGAAACTCGAAGCAACTTCAGAAAAAAACTGGAAGTCTAGTGAAATCTTGGAACATCGTAGCGCTCTTATGGTTTGATTTAGACTAATCGCTTATGCATTAAAGTTATACAGGAATTTGTGATCTTTAAAATCATATGAAACCATTTTTACGTTAAGATCTATCATTAAAACGCCATTGCGGGAAAAACAAAAACGTGCAAAATTTCCGTGTTTCTTTACTAGCAAAATTTACTCGAAATATTTCCAAGCGGAAAAACTAGTGTTTTCTAAAAAAGTTTTCTTAAATTGTATGAACGTGTCCAAACTGTTTTGTCCAAAGCGTTCGCTGCATCTCCGCACTGTTCTCTCTCAAACTCAACACCCAGCGCTCGCGCGGTGCTGCTCTCCTGTTGATCGTTTGACGACGGGGTCGCGGCGCGCATACCGGACGGCAATGAAGGGTGGGTGCGCGTGCGGTCCTTTTCCCACAGCGGTGGGAGGCCCCGCGATGAATGCTAAGCTGCTCATGCCTACGAAATGCTGGGACGGGAATAATGATTTGAGAATGCTCCATGTCTTTAATGCAATTTATGACGACGTTTCTTTTTGAACAGAACGTCATCTTACAGAAATCTTTGCTTTAGTTTTGGGTTGTTAGTTTCTTGAACATAAATTCTGCACAATTTTGAAACCAACACATTAACGTGAGCAAATTTACAAAAACAAAACATCAATAAAGAACGAAGTACCGATCATATTTTACACTTTGCAGATGTTATTGATGCCCATAATGCTCAAATAACTGTATAAAACATTCTGATTTCCCCATTTCATGGATTGAATGAATTTCGGCATTTTCTGTTAAATCAAATTGGATAAATAATATCATAAAATTATTTCGCAAAAATTAAACTTCGTTTTGTGGAATTCATTTTCTATTTTTATCAGCCCTGCGATTTTCTTTTCTGTTCCTCCTCGAAAACACGCAGACAAAACTTGATTTTCAGTCATTTTTTCAGCAGGAAACCGTCGGGAATTTTTAACAAATAATTATAGATAGTTAAAATTAACTTTCAATCATTTGCTATTAGCTTTGCCTTCTTTCTGACGAAACCAAAAGTTAATTTGAGTTCTTCAAAAATAGGAAACTCATTCATTCGAATTGCCTAAAATTCTATAGAATCTCGTCTTTACTGAAAGTTTATGTCATACGTAGGTTAACAAAAATACAACAATTCTCTTAATAAACCAATACTTTTCTGTCAGGGAGAGAATTCACATATATTTTACCACAAAATATAAAAACATACACATTTCTGTTTAGGATGTGAAAGGTTCGTCTCCACAACGGAATAAGCGGTTAAGCGTGAAGCCCCACACCTGGGGCATACTGCAAACAACCGACAACTCAAGACAAAACACGAAGCACAGCGCCGTGGCCGAAGCCTGCCAACTCTTCCGCCCGCCCGCCCATTCTCACGAGTCGCAGCGCGTAAGTCGGTGGAACCAGACTCCGGGAGACATTGTGCTTCAACACCAGGCGTCCGGCGACGCTCACAAATCGACTCGCTTCTTGCTTTTATTTCCCCGATCGTCCGCCGGACGCGTATCTGATGTGACATTTCTTTTCAGGACACACACCTGCCTGCGGGCACGGACGAGAGAGAATTTGAACGAGAGAGAGAGAGAGAGAGAGAGAGAGAGAGAGAGAAAGTCAGGGGCAAAGACAAAGAGAAAGAGTGACAAGGCGAAAGTTCCGGAGGCACGAATTCGAAGGGAGACATATCTTACAAACTTGTATATTATTATGTGTTTTTTCTTGATGAATAATTTTAATGAAATCTCAAAAAAAGTCAAGATATTAGACATCATTCTATCCATATCACATACTATTGTATAAGCTTATAGACTGAGATATGAATGAGAAAGGAATATATATTACGAAAACATCATTACCTCTTACTTCAAAATATTGATAATTGCTTGGTTGATTAGTGATTCCGGGCGCGTCAACAGCTATGGTCATTAGTCCCGTAAGTATAGTGCATGTATGTCCCTTTATATTACTACAAGTAGAATTACTCTATTCATTACTATATTCACTATACATAATAAAACTCATTAAGAATGTAGTTTTAAAATCCGAATTTGTTTCGAGTTTCGAGGATTTTTACGTCCCGGATTTTGATATTATTTTCGCAAATTTTGGAAGCATTTAATTCGCTGAAATCGCGTGCTACCTCCAGACTGGCACAACCGTCAGAGAGCAACAATTCCGAGGAAGTTCCGATCAGCATGCACGGGGTCCACCGCAACCGGTATTCCCCAGAAGCGCGTCCGACGATGTCTCCTACGGGCGCACGCGCGCGTGTAGTGGGTGCACGCCGCCTCCATGCTGATTCAGAGGCGCGCGCGCGCGCGGGGGCAAATCCAGTTTCCGGGTGACTCGTGTTCTCTTATCACGGGTTCTGTGCCACGCCTCGTGGCGTGGCGTGGCGTGTTCGGAGCGTCGCTGCTGGGAAGGAGTGTTCTTGGCACGGGGCCGCGACATTGTTGCGTGATGTCCATACGATTCTTCGTTGCTCTCCTAAAGTCACGCTGGTTCTGGGGTTAAAGTTTGAGTAGACGCTGCTTTCCTTATATTTATTGAGAATTAGAGGGCCTTCAACCAATAAGGTCGTTGACTATTACACGTGATCTAATGAGTAGATAGCGATAATGATGATGAGATGAATGATAAGAGTATTGTGACGTAAGAAGCAGAGAACACGTATTCTTGACTTGAATAATATTAGTTTATTCATTTACTCAAGGTAGCTTTCATCAAGAATCTTGGTCAATAGTTCGTTATGTCAGCAACTTCTATAGCAGGGCCGGCTGACTTTAGGATGCTAACTTTTTAGCTCCGATACCATTTAGCGGCGTAATCGCTGTTTTTATTCAAAATACTAGATAATTATATTACATGTTTTATATTGCGCATACAATTATTTATGCGTACATAAGCGCAAGAAAAACTTCATGTTTTTTCGTATTTCCGGTCATTGCAATTAATCTTTCAGTTAAGTATTACAAACAAACATGCTAAGGCAATGTTTAAGGCAATTAAGAGAGAATATGAGAACCATTAGTAAAATTACATTTAAGGAAATTACTATTTTTTGTCGTTGAAAAAGTGATTTGTGGTTAGTGTTTAACCTATCACGGATTATGGAGAAAACATATGAAAACATGAAATATGTTTAATAACCAGCTATTATTTTGACCGTCCGAGTAGCATTGTAAATCGCCATAATTCATGATAAATAACAGCAGAGGACATATAAATACGAAAATGAAAAAAATTAACCTATTTTTAATTTATTTATGAACTTTAGATAAGAGAGACTATGAAATTCAATGCATTTTAATCGCAATTATTTTTTAAAAATAATTTCGTTATTTCCAAACACCTCAATTTTGTAATAGAAATATATTTTTCAACGCACTAAATACTCTTGATCATCAATTTTATTAAGCAATGGCATTTTCTATTTAGATTCCTTATCAATCTGAAAAATTCTTTCTCGAGATCAACTTCGAGTTTTTTCCGGCTACGGAGGAGCCAATAGTTGTTTTTTTAAATAGATAGTAAGCATCAATACATGTGAAAAAGTTGTACTGTTAACTGAGCCGTGCATCACATTCAAAACAGAAATACATTTAAACAAACAAAAACACGGAGGTGCCCCGCTGGGGTAGATACCTAGAGAGGAAAATCCTACAAACCGAGGTGTATGTAGGCACCGGATCTAAAGTTTCAGCGAGAGAAGAACTACGCCGTCTCCAGGGATATTACAAGCACTACAGTTACGGGACTAATGACACTGTACTGTTTTTATTTACTTATTGACAAAATCCATTTAGAAAGTTCCTGTGGAGGAGAAGCACAATCTGTGCACATTTTCTCTATCTCTGGGATCCCCATGCTATTTGATGCGCTCGAAATCAATTAGCAGGTACTCATTCATCATTCCCTCATGGAACATCTCTTCATAATTAGTTCTGAACACCTAATGAGAACTATTATGATGGAAACTATTTGTTTGGATCTCAGGAAAACAGTTTAGTACTTATTAAAATATAATTTATTGCCCTGACAAATATTGAAGTATATGAATTGATAAGTATTTACAGTTAGTTATGAAGTAATCATCGGTAGATAGGTATGTAGATCGCGATTTAGTAGTGGGGCCCTTGAGGGGGGTGAGTCGGTAAGTAGCGCGTCGCGGCGTTGGCAGAGTCCTGGGGGTGACAGGGACGTGAGAGTGATGTGGTTGATTGAATACGAGAACGTCAATTGCTGAGGTCGTAAGTCTCGATAGTGCAGTGAATATTTGTATTGCAGGAGATGACGGGGTTCCTTACCCGCTGGATGGTGAGATCTCTGCTGGCTGACCAACATGGCTGCATGCGAAGAATTTATCTCTCCAGGTATCTTCTTCAAGGGCAGCGACCCAGTCTAAGAGAAGCTCTAATCTCTCGTCAGGTGTAGTAAATGTAAGTGTTGTGTGTAATGAAGAGGAGAGAATAGGATGATGAAAAGGAAGAAAAGATCGCGCAGGGTCCGTAGCCCTTTTTCCATTGAGTTTTTCCGGCATTTGCCTGGCGTTGATCAGAGAACCCACAGATCACTACCACAAGAGCTGCCGGCCTCTAGAATTCTGCCGACGGCGGCTCTATTCGACCCAGCTATGAGTGATGTTATTGAATTGAACTGAATTGAATTGAATTGAATTGAATTGAATTGAAGCCTTATTTTACGTGGCGAGACTCAGGCCATGAGGGCTGCTCTTCCAACTGACCATGCAAATTTCGCTACGCTCTTTCGCCAACTAGCAGAGAAAAGAGGCATTTCTTGGTCGAGAAACAGGCGATTTGAATTTAGCTCAGAGGCGTTATTTAGGCTTGAGGATCTTTTACATGCAAGTAAATCTACTAACATGGGCCAGCCGGCTTTACTTCCCCTCCGAAGGAAGGCGTACGAAGGATTTTTCGCCTTTAAAAATCCACGGCATCGATCGGGTTTGAACCCGCCAGCTTGGGCATAACAGTCCGATAAGCTAATCGTTACATGCGCCATCTTATGGGAATCGAAGCGATGGATCGACGAGAGGGGGCGCCGGGGGTTCAGGGGCGTATGAAAGGGGGGGGGGGCGTGCTGGCACCGGTGAGTGGGCGTGGCCGGCGGCGTGAGGGCGCGGCACGTGCACGCGTGCGTCGCCAGCAATTGTGCGTGAACGCACGCGGCGCGGCATGGCGGCAGCGGCAGCGCGGGCTAAACGATGCGTGGCCGGGCGAGGCGAGGCGGGGCGGGGCGGGGCGGGGCGGGGCGGGGCGGGGCGGGGAGGAATGCTCGCCCGCGCCCAGGGCGATGGCTCCTTAGCATTCGGTGCGCGCGGGGTGGGGCCTTGAGGGTCCTTGGCCCCCTGTCGCCACCCGCGCCCCCCACCCCCCGCAGTGGCTCAACGATTAAGTCCACGCGGACATGTATTGCATGCGCGATGTGATCACATTTCTGATAATTGCCGGTATTGGATACTAAAATTTTATCTATTTATTTATTTCAATTTATTTAACGTCAAAAGACAGTTAACTTCGCATATACTACATGCAAATATCCTACAAAGATGCTAAAACTACTTCACGATGTAAATATTTTAATAATATTTCTTTAGGTAACCAGTACAGAAAGTTGACGGACAAGGCGACGACACCAGCCAAGTCCGCCTGTATGAAATGAGTACACCAGACACTTTCGTACATGTTGCTTATCTTATTTTTTACGTATGAATTCATCGAAAGTATGTCATGCGACAGCCAAATTGATTCATATCACCGGAAGTGTTTTATTTTTTACAAGTTTTTATGAACAAATTACATTTTCCTGTACTCATTTTTTCCAAATACACCAACTTATAAATCTGTCCATTATGTCAATATATATTAAAGAACATTTTTAATATTTATTTTTCATTTATCTCTGTCTTCCCATTCTTTCTCTTGCAATTTTTTCTCTGTAAAATTTCTAGTATTTCTTCCTTCCAGGTGTGTTTTGGTCTTCATCTCTTTCTTCTACCATTTGGATATCACTCAAAAACTTCTTTTGGTAACCTAGCATCTTGGATTCTTTTAATATTTCCAAACCAGATTACTTGCTTGTATTTAATGAATTCTAAAATGATATAATTTTTGTACATATTTCTCGTACTTTTACATTTCTTATTTGGTCCTTTATTGTTAATCGTCCATTTCTTCTTAAAACATTCATTTCCATTGCCAATGTATTATTTAAACATTTATTTAATTTCCAGGAGTCTGCTCCATTTGTCATTATACTTCGTTCTATTGTTGTATAAATTAATATTTTATTTTCAAATGAAATAATTTTGTCCATAAAAATAGCATTTAACATAGAACTAATCATTCTACCTTTATTAATTTTGTATCTAATATTTTTTTCTTCACCGAACTGTTTTATTTATTTTGTATTACCCAGTTGTGTTATATGGCCATGATTTTCTGCAGAAAGGTTATGTGAACTCATTTGAAAAAAAATTAAGAGATAGAAAATACATTTCTAAGCAGAATTATTAAAGCGAATTGTTTTTTTAAAACAGACTCACAGAGAATTTCAACTTGCACCCCATGACCAGTATTTTAATATTCTCACCAACCAATTCTGCTCCAATCTGTTGTCCTCCCGCAACAATACTACATTAGGTCTAAGTAAAACAACACAAAACTGCCGGATATTTTCAAGGTATCCAGTAAACAATTAGTAAATGAAAAAATTAAACCTGTTAATATTATAGAAATTAAAATTGTGGAGAAAATTTAATACTAAATAATTTATTTCAATATTAACATGGATGAAATTCACTAGAATTTTGACTACAGTAATCGTCGAAAAGTGTTGTTATAAAAATTGAATATGAGAACCTTGTACATTATTGCTGTTGAAGACGCATATATTTAAAAAAATTACAATTGAAACCTAGGAACACTTTTTGTCCGCGTGAATGGCTGCTATGGCCCATTGTCCTTGAAGGGCGTTAGGGAGTGGCCGGTGGGCGAAGGGCGACGCAGATGGATGGGCCCACCGGCGGAGTCGCCCATTGTCTCCCGGCGCCAGCGCCACTCAACCGCCGTTCGCTCGCGCCAAGTTCACGGCCTCCGTCTCCGGTTTATTTACTCTCGCTTTTACGCGGGAACCGGCTTACATGGCTCAGATGTCACTAGAGCGTCTCTGGCCGGGAAGTTCTAGGGCTCGAGTCCCGACGGGGGCAGGATTTTTGTCGCTAGCTACAAATTTATGTATGTATGTTCTTGAGGCGACAGCCGGTGAACGGGCTCAAACCTACCAGCGACGTCCCTGCCACGTGGTCATAGGTGAAAGGGGTAGGTGTGGTTAGCACGTAGACATCCCCACGCCGTATTCCGGTCTTCTCAACCTGAGAAGTGAATTTTCTCATCGTCACACAGCAACGTATACTGTGACATTGCAAGGAAAACACACACTACAGTCTTGGCTCGACCGGGAAATGGAACCCGGGGCCTCCTAGTGGAAAGCGATCACGTTGACCACGATCTAGCCACGAGCCCACTTGCTACAAAGCTAAGTCGAATTCAGCCGCTGTCAGAAGGAGAATTCTAACGGACGGCTGCGGGATTACGCAGGGATCTAGCGGATCGGAAGTTTTCCATAGTTCCTCCGATCATCTCCAGACGAATGCCGGAGCAGTACCCTAACAAACGGGCAACGGACCCCGCGCGCAATCTTTCTTTCCTCTCGCTTGTCCTGTCCTTAACCCATACTTCCACACACACACACACACACACACACGCATGCACAACACTCCCACTGCCGGGGGACCAAAGGGAGCTTCAGCTAGGAGGAGGTTCGGGTAGAGATGGGAGGCTCGGGGGGGGGGGCGACATGTATGTCTGTGCCGGACTTCGCCATCCAGCGGGGGTAAATCACCGCCACCTCCCGCGATAAAAACATATACACAACACTTACGGGTCTAGAGACTTCAGCAGTTGAGAGAATCACTAATCGATCAATCATTTTACATAGGAAAATATACTTTTCAGTGATGCTATATCATACTTTTCACTGATACTTTAACGAACAATATTTCACGTACTAGTAAGGATTAAATAACAAATACTTTGCAAGAATATAGATAATTACTCATATTTCATTAATATTATTTCATAGCAACAACTTTCGATCCCTTCATCTTCTGGATGATAAGGAGATAGTAAGACAAAATTAATAAGACAAAAGAGATTATTTCCCACGGGTGCATGCTCACATGTCATGGATATTTCGTCATTGCTCAGTCTCACAAGAGTGAAATGGTCAAATCAAGATACTTTTATCATAGACCAATGAACAATCTGGGGCAGTGTATATTAAGTGCGGTAATACACAGGGCTGTAAGTGATCACTGTGAAACTCGCCACAAAGACTTCAGTTGCGGATGGGAATGGTTTGATGATTACTTTACAGATGAATTTAAGAATGCAAATAGTCCTTTCACATCATTCACTCCCAATCCTGCGGTAAAAAGTTTTTTTTAAGTGAGCAATATTTAAAAATTGCTTTACTTTGCTAAAACATTAAGTGATAAAATATTTTTAAATATTATAATTACAGGAACACATTTTAATTGCTTTTATGTTAATAACTTCAATTTAAACACCATTTGCATTTTGTGTATTTTAATTTGCAATCAATCTGAAAAATACCTTAGCATTTTGAATAATCTACTGTATGCAACTTAGTATTTCACTAAAAGTAAATTATGTTTGACAATAATATTATTTTTAATATTAATATCCTTCAATTATTTCATATTGTTTATTCAGGCGAAGGAAAAAAAATTATAATGAAAAATTTTCAATGGTATCTAAATGCAATGCAGAACTTATTTTTGTTTTAATACTTGTTAGTGTATTAGCAATCTTACTCGTACTTGGCCTTTTAAATTTTAGAATACAATAGTATGTATTCACTAAAATTATACCAAAAAAGCTTATAACATAACTTATAACAAGCTAAAGTCAAAAAATATTGTTTTTATATTTTGTACTTCCTACTACAGTTCCATTGAAATTAATGCAGATGAATCGTAACTTTGACACACTCATTCCTGTACTCGTTACAGTTTGACATTTGTGTGGATGTTTGACATTTGTTTTCCCAATTCATAGTTGCAAACTTGTCTCTCAGCAGTCTTTAATACACATGTATCCTCGAAAATATCCGAGTCTTTTTTTATTATTCGCGGATTATAGACATGAAATATGAATAATTCCTCTCGGAGTTGCTCTGGTATTATAATGAATACACAGACCTCTGTTATTTTTGTGTTGTTGCATGTATCCACAAAGGAACACTGATCTCCATATTCAGTGAGGCACAGACGACAGACCACAGTAAATCCTCTATCCTACAACCTTCTCTGCGTTGCTCATTCAAGTTTCACTCTTGGCCCTCGTTCTGATGAATATTTCCGGTTGCAGTACAAACCGCAGCAAATTTGCATGAGAACTATTCAGACGGAATTTCTTATTAGAACTCGCACACAGAAAATAAACAGAAAGTGCAGCATTTGAAAATTTTAACTCCTTGCGGTTGTTAATTTCTTGTTCGAGGAACGAGGAACGTTTGTACTTGAAAGTCTGAAAAATTCTAAACAATTGATCGAAGAATATTCTGCAAATTTGAGAAAATTTGGAATGTTTCTTCTGCAATAGAGCAGAAATGTACTGAAACATTTCTACAAAAGCATACAACTTTAGGAAACACATTAATATTTTACAATCATATTTTCCGTATAAACCTTTGGTGCACACTGACTAAGTTATATTTCGTACGTTCTGATACTGGTTTGTGTTTTATTGTTCTGACGGGGAAATGCTATAGATGGGCTGATATTTATAAAGACAGAAGACATTTATTAATGACCAAACATGACCACTAATGAACATTTTCGATTGCAGCAACAAAACCGGCATTTGCATGAGAACTATTCATACATAAATTTCTATTAAAATGAGTACTCAAAATTTACATCTTTCAGCAACTGTAGCTTTCTGGAAGTTTATCTGTACAAGTGGCAGTGGCTAAGTTCCTTATTCATTGGAATAGGCATGTCTGATTAAGATATTTTTTTAGTGCGAATGGTAATTGAGAATTTGAATAGTTCTATATTTTTATTATACAAATAAAGTCAATATACTTCTGACATAAATTCTTTCAAATCCATATCAAGAACATAACACAAATATCATTCGCAATTTTCGATGATAATTTCCTCTATCACAGTTATATTCAATGGCTTCTTTTCATTCAGTTTCCCTTCACGCAATAATTTTCTGCTGCTAATTTCTTTCATAATATTCTTAGAAATCACATAAAGAAATTTATGAAACTCCTTGCTTACTTTGAAGAACTGGAGCCATTCAATATGTACCTTTTGTACTCTTTTAGTGTGGTTGAGAGGAAGAAAGTGTCTGATAGCCTGGGCCTCAACATGTCATGGATAACTATTAATTCTTGCCTATAGGAAATTATAGTAAATTAATTAATTTATCCACGTGTCCTGGCACGTCGATTGCTATTGTCATTAGTCTCGTTAGTGCAGTGAAAGATTTATGCGGGGAAATGGCGTTGTCTCTCTCCCGCAGTCGATCTCCAAGTCATTTTCCCTCACACATTTACACGCCCTACACGTCCTATCTCGCACATGTCTGGAGACCAGTGGAGAGTTTACAGGTTGACCCGGCGGAGGTAGTGTCTTGCTGGGGAGAGAGACCTGGAAAGGGCAATCCCTAGCAAGTCGACGCGTCATCCCACATGAGTGGAAGTGCAGTGCAGTCAAATGAGAATAGAGACGATGGACAAGCGAGGGGAAAGAAAGATCGCGGGCCGGCCATGGCCCGTTTGTTAGATAGTGCTCCGGCATTCACCTGGTTTTAACATGGAAAATTATCAATCAGTGAAGCCAGCCACTAAAATTCTCCTCCGAATCGCAGCTGAATTCTACCTATGAATCTGTCTATGAAAATACTCCGCTGTCGGGACTCGAAGTCTAACCTCCTGGTCAGAGTCGCTGCAGAGATAGAGGCAATGCGGTCTCTGAGCAAATTCAGCTAGTAAAAGAGAAAAGATACGAATAAATACACTACCTGAGAATTCCCATTGTGTATAATTAAACCGAGAATAATATGTTTAACAACTGTTCATTACTTTCGCGTCACATTTATTTCTAACTATCATGCTAATCAAATCTCAAGGCAGTCCAAAGACATGTAACCTCTCTTGCTCTTTTAGCAGTACCAAGCCCGATCCCCGATGCAGCAGGAGCAGCGTCGAAGTGGGCTTGTATCCGCCAGGCCACGTGACAGGCTGTCAGATCGTAGCTAGCTTCTGTCGCTGGCCACGTTGTATCGGCCCGCCTCCACCGCCGCCCCGCCTCCGCCACCTCCACATCCGATGCCGCCTCCGCCGCCGCTTTCGCCGCCGCTTTCACCACCTTCTCCGCCTCCGTCTCCGCCGTCGCCGCCTTCTCCGCCACCGCCGCCTTCTCCGCCGCCGCCACGGCCGTCTCCACCCCGCCTCCACGGCCGCCTCCTCCGCCTGCGCCGCCTCCGTTCTGCACGCTTAGCCCTCCCCAGCAGCACGGCCAGTCCGCGGCTCTGGCAGCGCCTGAGCTCGACGCATCCCTTTGCTCCAGCCTCGCCTCCGCTGCGTACGCCGCACCGTGCCGGCCCTTCCGTCCTTTAGACATGAAAGCCAGCTCTTGATCACCCACCAATCAGCCCCGCCCCCTCGCCTCGCCCAGAAACTAGCAGCTCCCGCGCACGCCTCTGAAGACGCGTGGCCGGCGCGTGGATATATGGGCAGGCACCGTCCCGCAGGTAAATGCGGTTACTCCGACGTCGATAGCCAGTGGCGTGCGTGAGGACGTATTCCCGCACTCGCCTTGTGGTTGGGATCTTCGTGGCTGTAGCAGATGAACATGTATAGACCCGACCTACTGTATGATACATGCCTTGTGAGGGGCACTTATATTTATTATTGCAAATTGCATTAATGCAATTTACTGGTCCGTGTCTTTATTGTTATTTTAAATGGTTGACCATTATTTTAATAAATTTATTTACTTCCCATGTTTGTGTAGATGCCTTCGTATTAGTTGAAAACATTCACTTAATTTCTACTTCATTAGTGGACAGAGATCGAGAAAATATATAACTCCACAATTCATTTGAATGTAGTTTGAAAGAATACTTTTTGAAACTTTCTGAACGTTCACCAAAATATCTCGAAACATTATTATTAATTAATATAAATTTTATTTACTAATGATTGAGAAAATGTAATCATAACATTTTGAAATATTAAATTGTGTGACATGACCACTTAAAATCGCATAATTTGTTGTCAGGAAGTTTTTATCCCTCGCTGCTCATTTATAATATCATTTTGCATCATTTGCATCACTCCAATTTACTCGTGCGGCTTCTTATTATTCTTTTACGACAGCGACATTCAATCAATTACATGTGTTTGGGGATTCATTCTTCTATTTCAAAATATACTTCAATTCTTCATACGTCAGTGTTTCATCTCTCCTGTCTAAGCAATTAAATTAGCTTCATTTTATTGAATATGAGATCGATCAGCCATAGAAGTGCAAACGTTCAAGTTCATCTCAAGAAAATAATAATATTAGGTTCACTCCATATTAGGTTTTTTTTATTTAGAGAAATTGATTTGACATTGAATATAGTTAACGATAAATACAGCGTAGATCAACTTTGAGTAACATCCCTATCACCCCTTCATTACACAATTGGATAGGTATAGTTCTAATCCCAATCCAACAATTAGGATTTACTCTTTTTATTGGTAAACAAGATTTTTTCACTTTCAGACGTGTGCGTATCGATTGGTTAGGTTAGGTTGTTGAGAAGCTGCAGTAACATATTTTTTTACTTGCATTTCATGACAATGCGGATTTAACAGAAAGACGCTGTATGCCAAATCAATTTTTCCGGACTATTGACAGAAATAATTTCGAAAGTCGTATCTGAAATTATTATAAAAGAAAATAAACATTTTGAACAGGAAAGGTATTCTTAGAAATACCATTAACACCCATTTTACCTTCATGAAGTTCACACATTCAAAATCATTTTATAATATTGAGAAATTCTCGGACAACACTGACAAATATTTAGGGAAGTTATTTATAATGCAGAAATGCATTACTTTGCAATAAGTTATTAGATGATAAATATGTTACTGAAAAATGTAATATTCATAGAGACCAATTTTTAAATGCTAATGTAACTTTATTTATTGTTTAAACATTTGAAGTCGCATTTCGTGAATGGATTGCAAAGCCGAGAAAACTCGAAAAATGTAATTTTGAGGTCCACCTGAATGAAATAGTTGAAATTTAGTTAATTAAAGTGTTTGCTACTTGTAAAATGCAGGAATCACACGAGTAATTATTGATAAGGATATTATTATAAAATATCGTTCTCATCTTAAAATTAATATTTTTCGAGTTGTGCCATAGTGGCTGTCCAGAGAACGATGTAGTCAAAATGCATTACAAGCAGTGATATACCGCCCCCTTTGGAGCGATTTGTCCAATCCTTAATTTTAAAAATTGCTTCAGTTTCTCTTGGCGCAGAGCCCACGAACTGAAGTAAGCTAGCACTAAGCTTCACAAGCCTGATTTAGAAGAACTTCAGCTAACTTGATGGCACACAGCGGTGCTAATATTTTTAGTCTGAACGTCAGGGTGGCTGGAAAAGTGTGAGCATTGCAGAATTATCGGTGCGTAATAAATACATAAATAATAAAACAATGTAACATCCGCTAACAATATAATATTTGGTGCAAACAGCATTAATTCAGCGTACTCAGTAGCATTTACACCGTCAACGTCGACAAAATACGCAATAAACTTATGAGGAAACAGGATAACGTAAGTCACATTTTTCCAAACAGCTCTCTAATTAATTGTACCATCAATATTCATATTAATGAAAGTAGTGTTGAATAAATAACTAATTCAAGGTCTCAAACCAACGTTCTTTTTTAAATTATATCCTTGTACAAATTTGTATCCACGACAAAGAGTTGATTAATAAATGATTTCCGTGATTGGCCATAGAACGGTTTAACGTATTGTTGCGAATTGTACCTTCAACCTTGGTAGCCTACAATATGGATTCGATTACAATACTAACATGGAATTACGTGCAATCATTCATGATTAATCTCTTTGTTTTATGCATAGAAAATAGCATTAATAATGTGATTTACAAAAACAAACTTTTTTCTGTAACAAGAACAAAACACTTTTTATGGAAGATAATTGCCTCTCAATTCAGATCTAATTTCAGAATTTCTGTATCAGTTTTCATGTGGTGATGAGTTTTTGTAATTGGATATGTCTGGCGATGCATTGTATGTATCTGGCAAAATGACAACGCTTCAGTAAGAACATATTCACATGTATACAGTAAGAAATACAACAATATAAGCGATAAGAAATGTGAAGTGGAAGTTTGGAATGTTTCACAAGAGGCTTGAAACGTTGGGTCAGCATGGATATCTCCTCTTCTGTTTTCTGAATGTTCGTCACTGTAGCCGTCATTTTTATTCAGTCACATTCTGAGGAGGTTGTGGTCCCGGTAATTGTTCACTGTGATAAACAAGACGGATGCATCAGATGGAAAATGACGATATTGCACAGTTTTCTTCGTTTTTGAGGAGGTTCCAGCTATTTGCGTCACAGAGAAATAACAATATGTTGTGTGATTCCTCCAAATCGTAGGAATAGCCAAAGGGCAACTGTCGTAAACCTTTTAACAAGCATGTAACAGGTTATATATGAGAGGCCAACTTCTTGTCCTAGTCGCATACTGTACACCTGAAATAAGTTCTTAACACTTCCTTCTCAGAGGATTAAAGTTGGTTTTTTACGATTTCTGAGTTAATTCTCCTCAGATATAGTATAACGTATTTGGCCTATTTACACAGTTACGAGGCATTTCTTCATTTGAATTAATACAAACCGCAAACTGTCACGAAACCGCAGCAACAAGCAGTCATTCCCAAGTCGCTTTTCACGCTGTGAGATATCTGAATGCTGGGGCGCAACTTACAAGAAACAACGCGATTCTATCTACTTGAGCATGACGTATCAGCAATGCGAATCCTTTTCCATTTCCCGAAGGTGAATTTTCCGAAATTAGTTTCATACATAGGAATTTCTTGTTCACATTTCGATTGTTCCCGAACAATTACATCAGCAGAATTATTAAATGAAGCTACAGCAAAATAACCAAAATGAGGCGTTTTCAAGTATTTCCGTAAATGGCGTGTAGCGTTTAACAAGAAAACTGAGCCCGGCAAAAATTGATTTCATATTCGAATTCAGTGCCTAAGTCTTAGCTAAGAACACCATTCACATTCTTGTTACAAAAATCCTGTTGACCAGCGTAATTATAAATTATCTGAAAAACATTTTAATTTCACAAAGCTTATTCAGAAGCTACTTTGTAATTTAGAATTTTTATTTCATTTTATGGTTTTACAAATAATTTCAACAAATTTTATGTTCTGAACGATTATTAATGCGTATTTAAATGTATGAGTTTTCTATCACACATGGGTGGCCTAAACTGCTTTTCTAATTTGGTGGAGAATACTACTTTTTCTTTAGACTTCTTTCTGTAACATTATGAAAATTAGCAAAAAAATGTCTTGCATTCCAGACAACTTTTCTCATGACCTTGACACCACACACGAAGTCAGTGATTCTTCTAGTAGATTTTTCTTTTCTTCTAGTATGTGTAAAACCTTTGGCCTATAACTCCCTTGCAACTAACGATCATTCCTCCTCTTTATTTTATACAATAAACCTTAAAATAAAGAATAATAACTTTATTATCTTTAATCACATTTCCCCCGCTCATAAAGACCTCAATCACGCAAATAGTTAATTTATTTTGCCGGTACGAGAAGGTGGTGGTTCGTTCTTGAATCACATATTGTGGTCTCTCTTTCTCGCAGGAAATGCATTTAATGGGAAATTTTCATCTCTGCTACCTTCAACCGGTATTTTATATTCACATTTTTGAACAATTATCAGTTATAATGGTAATCAATTCCATCGCAATTTGAATAAAACTCTTGCCATTATTTAGAACACTTCATTGAATATTGTCTAAATTTCGATCTAATTAATTGACTGTTTTCACGAGTTTTGAATGTCGTGCTTTATCATTATTCTCATTGGAGCTTATCGAAAACATAATCGCTCAAACAATACACCTTAGTAATTTACAAGAGGTTACGTACCACTCCAGAATCACAGTCATAAAACTAAACTTGTTACACCAAAATACAACACTCAAATAATATAAAAACAAATATATTTGCAACTAAGAATACAGACGAGATCGACGCAGCTAACCTTGTGGATTCTAAATAAAGAACGTTTTGTTTTTCCGTGGAGTGAGTCCCATGGAGTAACTTCAGTAAGGGATGCAGGAAATACGTTGATGTTGGCACGTGTACCGAAACTATTTTCAGTACTAGTACGGGAAGTGCTTCGTATAATTTCCATGTTGGTACTGAAAGAAGTTGAACTTTCAAAACAGAATACTGTTTAAAGTATGCGTCACTTTTTAGTCTCTAATAAAAATATTTACATAATTTGTATACTCCGGTCGCGAACGTTTTATTTTTATTTTATTTAATTTTTATTCAATGCGGCACTTGTATCGGAATGCTAAACAGAATATCGATAATTGAAGAACAGCTAAATGAACTTCGAGAGTGACAAATACGACACAAGTTACAACGTAGGAAACTCGCTGAATTGTCAGATGCTTGAATCGAAGGACGAGTGACCCTGACGGAAAATGTTGAAGGAACTAAATACACCCCCTTCCTCGCCAAGCGACGGCTCGTCGACCGAGCAGAATTTTCCATGGCGGCGGTACACTGATTAAATAGTCGCACTTTTCAACGAAAGCATTAAATACCGTTAGAGAACCTCGTGGTTGTTTCCTAGGTTTCTTCATGGCATGCGAATTGAAGTTACTAAATGCCCAGCGTTTGAAATACAGAGATGGCCGAATTTATTTTCACGAAATCTTGTTTACCAAAATAATGAATATCCTTATAGTTGTACTAGTCTTAAAACATTTTAACGTTATAATTTAATGCGTATTTAAAATAAAACAAAAAAAACACTACGAATGCTGTGTAATAACCACACTAAACAATTAATAATATTTCTAAACCAACAAAATACCGAACAAAAATAAAATGAAATGTCACATAACGACAAACTATAATATTCACTGACTACCAATCGAACCGACATATAGTTTTGATTCAAAGTTCTTACCTGAACTGCACGATAACTTCAACAATAAAAAATAACTATCGTACCCGTGCAAGAACTCTCACACGTACCTAAAGAAAAGCAATTCTGAGCCAAAAAATAGAAAAAAAACTAATACATTCACCTGTGAGTAATAAATACCATTTGTCACCATTATTTTTTTGAATTCGTTAAATTTCATTTTTAATTAATGTTTTTAGAACAATAATTTCCCTTCTTGAACTATGCTGCCCATCAACGATTATTGACTTATATTAGCAGAGCCAAATTTGAGGACTGAACGATCAAAACAAACAAATAGATTTTGAATAAGAATAATATACACGTTTATAATTTAGTAGATATATATGGTGTGATATTATCCTCGCACGTTTCCTTGAGCCCTCGTTTCGCTAATTGCGAGAGGAGTGTGAAGTTAGATTAGAGTGTGAATTTTGACAAAAATAATTTTATGCCAGTTTTTCGATGCAAAATAGATTCAAAACACGGGAGCGAACATTTTTGGATATCAGATTTTGTCTACAACGTCCTTTTTCATTTTATTGTTCATTTAACCAATCTTGGCAAAGTGGGGAGAGGGGGGGTAGGTATTCCGGAGCTCAAGGAACAGGCGCGTTTTCTTGAGTTTACGAAGTATACTTCAGTGCATGAGTAATGTAGGTTATGTCACAAACAGGAATGTCAATACTTACATTCGTTTGAGGATTCTAAGCCTTCGAAGCGTGACGTCACAAAGTCACCATCACCAAGAATTGAAATATAGGTGGCATTGGTAGTATTCGAACCGAACCAGCAAAAATTCAATAAAATGTCCAAGAATATCTCATCCTGTTTATTGCAATGTGAGGAACGTTTCCTTGAAGCCTTTTGGATCAAAATTTTAGTTTTTTAAGGCTCTAAAACGCGTCGTTTATGATTTATTTAACGATTTAGCTGATGGAGTGTTGCGGGTTGAATTTGTCATTAATATTTAGAAACTCTTTTTTAGAAACCTTGTTTATAAAGATCGGTTGCATGTGAGAGCCGCAAAAGGTGTCTGTACTACGGAAATAATATAAGGGACGATACACATTTTCGATAATCCACTGCATCACATATTATTTCATTCTACGACACTGTTTTAATGCACTTCACCAAGAAAATAAGGCATCGAAGCACTTCACAATAAACACTAAAATACCTGCGTCCTCCCCGATCGCTTTCGCTTCACTAACTGGACAATCTTTGGTACGAGCGAGTGCATTCATTTGTTTTGGCAGAAGCGATTCCGGAAATGGAACTCAACTCAAACGCGCCAAGACAGGGAATTCAAACGCATATCTTTCAAAGAAGTGCCATAGTCGCCCTTAATGCACTGGGTATACTTGTTTGTTGGATTTTCAATTAAGCATGTAATGAATAAGACACAATTATTGAATCAGAAATCAACGAATGATGCAAACGAAATTCCCATATTATTTCACTAGTTTCTAAGACTATACCTAAGAGATCGCAGATTCAAATATTTTATTAAGTGGATTAATATGAGGAGTACAATCTTATTCTTTTGGGTTATTCAGCAATGTGTTATCCACAGTATCCTTTTTTATGAAGGATTCCTGCATTAATAAGTTCATTATTCATAAATCAACCAGTACTGCACATACCTGACTCCACACCAAAATACCTAATGATATTGAGATAAAACTCAAAAAATATTTTTTCGAGTTAAAACCATTAAGTAGTCTAAAACCTTCTATTTTAAAAAGCATGAAATTTTTTTTGATATTTTCCATCTATCTACAATGAGATTTACAAAAGGTCCAATAATTTACTTATTATGCATATTTTATATTACTGAAGCATTGTCAAAGACAAATGAACTGTGTATAAAAAAGATTATAATATTAAAAAAAAGATCAAAGCAAATATAAAGTTGTCTTGTTTAAGTTCATAGTTTTGCATAACTTTGAAAGGCTATTTCCTCTTTATGAGTAGGTTAGAGCTATAACCCAAATGTTCCCAAAATATGTATCAAATAAGGAAAAATGAGTTTTGCAAGAGTCTTCATTGCTATAATCTATAATAAATGTAACTGCAATGACTAAAAATAAATAATGGGAAAGTCAATTATTTAAAAGTAAATCTTATTCTTTAATAAAATTATAGAAATAATAGATTTGATATGACTCGTGGATCATGCAAGTTTTAATACTTCCCAATTTGGATCTTATGAGTTTTGATTTTGAGGTGCTGGGAAAGGATCAGGTACGTTTAGACAAGAAATATTTAAAATATTAAAAAAACAATGTTCTCTCCGAATCATTTTCCAATTTACTGATCAAAGTAACTTACATATAATTTTAATAGTGACGTTTTTTATTAACAGATTTACTTACCTTATTAAAACAATTTTCATATCACACATGGACATAATAAATTAGTTATAAGACAACAACTTATTCTGTTCAAAAAAAGGTCATCAAAAACAATAATTTTGTTATTAGTACACAACATTATTCTATAATAACAACTCAAAAGTTTTTCATAGACAAGAACATTTTTTGCACAATGACAAGTGATAGGTCACAAAGAGAAGTGCTATAATTTTGAAATCAGTATCAGTTTATTAATCAATCCTTGAGAAGAGAAAAAGCTTAATAAGTTATAAATTATATTGTGACAAACTAGCAAAACCGGCAATGTTAATAATGTGATGGAAAACCTCAATTGACAATTTTCTATTTAAATAAAATAGCGGTGTAGTTTTTCAGAAATGTGATCCGATTAAATACCTAAGTATTAGTTTAATTGCAAAATTAAAATTAAACAAGAGGAAGAAGAGAGTGAGAGTGAGATGGAGGGGGAACAGGGAGAGGAAAACAAGAACAAGAGAGATAATGAAAACAGAGGAGAAAGATGTGGAAGAGGACGGTGGCGAGGGAGGTGAGGGTTGAGGAGAAGATGGAGGAGGGCGACGAAAGGGATGAAGGAGTAAAACCAAAGAGAGGTCAAAGAACGAGAACGGAGGAGTTGGAGTACGGCTAAGGCATAAAATACAAGTAAAATGAGGAGAATGGAGGCGGATGAAGAGTAGTTGGAGGTAGACAAGAAGACGTATTGTAGAGGAGAGACAGAGGGAAGGTGGATGACAGAAGACGAGACCGGATGACGTAAAGGAAATAGAAGAAGGAATGGATGAGGAGGGCTATGCAAAGGAGATGAAGGAGGAGGATACAGGTCGAGGACGAAAAATAAGTATCTGGAAGGAAAAGAACTGAAATAGGTGAAGTGGATGAGGGCATAAGAAACGGTAGAGCAGAAGAACCGAATGGAGGAGAAAGAGATGGAAGACGCTGGAGGGTGAAAGGATGAAATGAACTCAGGAGAGATGTCAGGAAGTGTAGGATATTTTGGGCGAAGAGGTGTAGGAAAAGAAGGATGGTAGAGGATGAGCAGGGATGGAGAGGAGGCGAAAAGTAGGACAAGGTCAGAAGACGAGGACTAAGGAGGTGAATGGTATCGGAGGAAAAACGCAGTAGAAAGAGGAGGAAGAGAGGGATGGACGAGGAGGAGGAGGAGGAGGAGAAGAAGAACGGGTTCGTTGACTGGCGCATAGATAACGCCTTCTTACTAAGGGCGCCCTCTTCCAACACGCGCTCGCTCCCGGGAGGGGGGGGGGTCTGAAGGCGGGTGGGTCTTCAGCGGTGGGGGGGGTGTTGTACTGTTCAAAGCTTCCTAGCCATAACTGTTTCCCTGAGTGTAGGAATACAAGGAAAGTCTAAGACCTATGTATGAGGGTTATGAAACGACCAGGAGATGGAAGTAAATACAGCGTGGGGTCCACGTTGAAGTAATCAGATTAAGAACATCTAGCTTTCAGCAGTCCTTCGTAAAATGAAATCCGGCGAAAAGCCAAACAAGTTGTCGCGAAAATTTTCTTCCAGATATATTATTCTTTCAAATCAGTTTAAAAGAAACATTTCATCGTTGGGATTCGAAAACCATAGCTCTCTAATATATTATACGTGTGCCTCTACATCCCAGATTCAGGTACTCTCTCACTTTCATTTTAGTTGCCTGTCTCCTTACATCATTAATGCGAACACCATCTGCGTTTCCATCTGGAGGACGTCTTCACCCCTCATCTCCGCGCTGCTCTGAGCGACCCTGCTCACCCGGGTGTTCCTCTCCATCAAGATCCGCTCCCGGACAAAGCGATGTTCGCCCCTCCTTTGACATAATATCGACACTTTCGCTTGTAGAATGCATTATTCATCTGGAGCGACTCGCTTCATTAATAATATAGGCCAGCGCCACTCATTAGCATATTCTTATCGGAGGCAACGGATCGTATTAGACGGCGAATGGCCACCGCACGGTGGGCGAAATGTCGGACACGTGGTCAAAATCTCAAATGACTTGCGAACCAGTTCCCAAAATATGTAAAAGAGTGTTTATATTTCTAAATCTATATCAACATTACGAAAAGGCAAATACGTCCATCCATGTAAAAATGTTTTCGTATGTAGATGGGGTGTTGTTATTTGTAATTAAACTTGTATTGGTTAAAAGATAATTGGTCAAAATACTAATATTAACTTTCAGACATTTTACAAAGCCTTGTTGGTACAAACCTTAGTGCTCAATTTTCTTCTTTAGGGATTGCGACGAGTACAGAATTTTTAAGAGATTGTCAAATTAACATATGCGGTTTTGTTTGATTGGAAAGGTGAATGCAGCTTTATTTTTGTTATTTTATTATTACAAGACATTGTTTTGCTGTTTTTAACTTTGTAGCGATGACAAAACAGTGGATATTTTGACCACGATTTAGATATTTGGTCGCAATGCGCAGCGGTTGGGCGGCTTGTGTCGGATACCAATCGAAACCTTCTCCAACCTCCATTTAACAGTTCAAACGGAAGGAAGATTAATACCGGCTTCGGGTGTAAAATCTGTCGGCTGCTACCGGCGGCGACGAAGCCAAGATGGCGGAGGGCACGAGGTGGCCCTTAAAAAAAAAACCTATCTGATGGGGGAGGCGGAGACAGAGCGGGTCGGGGCTGAACAATGAAGGAGCGACATGCGCGGGGGTCGCTCGCATAAATTTAAAATAATTATGTGTCACGTGGGGCGACGACGGTGGCCGCCGTTGGGGGTACGGACCCCCTCCCCCTCCCCGGACCCAATTACAGCACGAGAAGCCTCATGCCGCCACGAGGTGGTGGCTTTAGAGACGCGTGTGCAAGATTTTTTCTCTCAAAACTATCCAATTTATGTGAAATAGTGAATTATGTTACTGTGCGGGACTCTAAATGTCCAGATGTTATCGACCAATGTATTTTAGGTTATGAAAGACCAATATCGTTAATTTTTTTTTTATTTATAACAAAAAATTTACAATCTATTTTTTACAAAATAATAAGTAAATATGTTGTTGTAGACTTGTTATGACAATGATTGATTTCCAGTGAAGGTATCCCATCGGTACTCTTCATCTATTTCTTCATACTATAACAAAAAGCAAGTATTATTTTGGGTTGGCTGCAAGTGGGATAGTTTATTAGCTGAGGGTAATGTTTCAGTTATTTGTTGAAAATCTATATGGGAGTTGTAGGGGTGAGGTTCTGGTTAGTCGATGGATATCTGCACTATTGTCTAGGATGTTGAGGGCTAAGTGGTTTGGATGGTTTTCAAGGCGCTGGAGATAGTTTGAGCTGATAAATTCTATTCTTTCCAAGACAGTGGGCATTTTTAAGTCCTTGTGCAGTGCTGCATTTGTGATGAACCATGGTGCTGCCGCGATCATTCTTAGGGTCTTGGATTGAAATCTCTGTATGATCGAGAGATTACTCTTGCTTGCTGTGCCCCAGATTTGGATGCCGTAGGTCCATATTGGAATTATGATAGCTTTATAAATCAACAGTTTATTTTCCAGTGATAGTTTTGAGTGGTATCCTAGTAACCAGTATAGTTTTCTTGTTTGAAGTTGAAGGTGCTTTTTTTTGGCTAAGATGTGATGCTTCCACGTTAGCCGTTTGTCTAGATGTATTCCCAAGTATTTTACACTTTCCACCTGTACTATTGGATTGTTGTTGATGTGGACAGTAGGACATTTGTTTTTTCTCAGGGTAAAGGTTATATGGACTGATTTATTTTCGTTGATTTTTATTTTCCACTTTTTGGCCCAATCTTCAATCATTGTGAGATGTTCTTGTAAATGTCTTGATGCATCATTAGGGTCGTCATCCGAAGCCAATATGGCCGTATCATCTGCAAAAGTGGCTATGGTTGTTTTATCTGATTTTGGTATATCAGTAGTATAGAGCTGGTATAGGATAGGGCCGAGTACACTACCTTGTGGTACTCCGGCCTTGATTGGATGGAATTCAGATAATTCATTTTGATATTTGATTTGGAAGGTGCGGTGGGATAGAAAAGATCTGATAATGTTGAAGAAGGGATACGGTAGAAAATTCTTGAGTTTAAATAAGAGTCCATCGTGCCAGACTTTGTCAAACGCTTGGGCAATGTCTAGAAAGGCGGCTGAACAGTATTTCTTTTCTTGGAAGCAATTCTCAATGTAGTTGGTGATTCTATTAACTTGTTCGACGGTAGAATGCTGTTGTCTAAAACCAAATTGATGATCAGGGACTAGGTTATTGGTTGCAATGTGAGGACGTATTCTTGATAGAAGAAGTTTCTCAAATACTTTGGATAGAATGGGAAGTATACTGATGGGACGGTAGGAGGAGGGTTCATGTGGAGGCTTCCCAGGCTTGAGAAACACTTGAATTTGGGCTACTTTCCATTGCTCCGGGTAGTGCCCTGTTCTTATAATACTGTTGAACAATGCAGTAATTATAGTCTTGCCTTTTCGTGGTAGTTCTTTGAGAAGAGGTGTTGTAATTAAGTCATAGCCAGGAGCTTTTTTGTTTGATAAGGCATTTATGGTTTTGGTAATTTCTCTGGAAGTGAAGTGCGGGATTGGAAGAGTCATTTGGTTTGGGGAGTTAAGATAATCTCTGATTTGTTGCTCTTGGTTAGTATTTATAATGGGATGAGTCTGGAATACATTAGCAAAGAATTTGGCAAAGGTAGACGCTTTTTCTGTGGGGTTTCTTGCCCAACACTTGTTTTCGTCCCTGATTGGGGGATTTGATTTGGTCGGTTTTTTTAGCTTCCCTGTGGCTTTAAATAAGGAGTAATTGGTATCTTCTGTTGGGGTAAGGTTGGTTATGAAATCTTGAAACCTCTTGTTGTTGAATTCGTTTAGGAGGCGTTTTAGTTGCCTAGTTGCTCTGTTGTAGTTGGTACGGTCTTCAGGATATTTTGAAGTATGCCAGATTCTTCTTAGTCTTCTTTTCTCGGCTATTTTGTTCAAAAGAACTTTTGGATATTTCACGCAGCCTTGGGTGTAGTGAAGATGCGGTGTAGCGGTCCAAGCTGCTTCTTGAATATTTTGTATTATATACTCAGTCGCTTCGTCTATGTGGTCAGCTGATTTTAGTGGTAATCGGATGTTTGTTTTCATAGATATCTGTTTTCTATACAAGTTCCAGTTTGTCTTTCTGTTCGTTAGTGACGCGGGAGAGGGTTGTAGAATAATTTTGTTGCCGACTGTGATAATAATTGGAGTGTGGTCTGAGGACAGTTCGTGGGAAGATTCTATGATACAATTAGTGGATGGGATTCCGTTTGTTATGAATATATCAATTACATCTGGAGTTTTGGTTAGGTCGGTAGGCCAGTAGGTAGGTTCTCCTGTAGAAATGGTTTCTAGCTGAAGTGAGGTAACTGCTTTCAGCAGTTCTCTCCCTCTTGGGGTGATGAGCCTGGATCCCCATTGCGTGTGTTTGGCATTGTAGTCTCCTCCCACCATGTACCTATTTCCTAGAGACTTAAAATAGGTTTCAAATCGTTTTTTGTCTATTTTGAATCTTGGAGGGCAGTAAATGGCACTGATGGTAATTGGTCCACTCCAGTCCATAATTTGTACAGTCGTTGCTTGAATATCCTGTTCCTGTACAGCTTCCTGTTCTTGATGTTTTATAGTGCTTTTTATTAATATTGCTGTGCCACCATGGGCATTGCCACTAGGGTGTTTAGTATCGTATAAAGTGTAGTTCTTCAGTTTAAAGTAGCTTCTTTCTGTGAAGTGAGATTCAGAGATGAGTAGCATGTCTATTTTGTTTTCGTTGAGAAATATTTCGATTTCTTGGCGATGATTTGCCAAGCCGTTGGCGTTCCAAGCTGCAATGCGAAGGAATTTAGGCATTAGATAGTTTGGAGACAAGCGAGGTTATGAGGTTAATGAGAGAGTTTATTTGTTGACTTTGCTGCATTAGTATGTTTTCAAACCTCTCAAAGGAGTGCTGTATAATTTTCATAATGGAATGGCTATCGTCGTTGTGTTCATGTCTTTCTACAGGCTTTGATCGCGCAACATCGGCCCATGTTCCTGCATTTACGTGTCTGCTTCTTGAGTTTTCGTGAGAATAAGTAGTTTCAATGTTGCTGTTTTGTGTCTGCACATGCATCTCTTGTTGAAACATTCTGTGTTTACTTGAGTTGTTGTACCCTTTCCTTTTTAGTATTTCTTGGTATACTTTGCAACCTTTGTAGTTGGCGGGATGATTGCCTTCACACAGAGCACAAGTCGGTTGAC